>CM060415.1:201900289-203100289 GCA_030545235.1 Helianthus tuberosus | reverse complement strand
ATCCACCAAAACCCCATCGGCACTTATGACATGACCGAGAAATTGTACCTCTCGTAACCAAAAGGCACATTTGGAAAATTTTGCATAAAGCTTCTCTCGTCTAAGTGTCTCTAACACTTCTTGTAAGTGGCGTGCATGTTCGGCTTCACTTTTCGAATACACCAAGATATCATCGATAAACACGATGACCGACTTATCCAACATTGGCTTGTAAACCCGGTTCATGAGGTCCATGAAAGCCGCGGGCGCATTTGTTAGCCCAAATGACATCACGAGAAATTCGTAATGTCCATATCTTGTGCGAAAAGCCGTCTTCGGCACATCTTCTTCTTTGACCTTTAGTTGGTGATACCCCGACCTAAGGTCAATTTTTGAAAACCAACTCGCGCCTTGTAGTTGGTCAAATAAGTCGTCTATCCTCGGGAGCGGGTATCGGTTCTTTACTGTGAGTTTGTTTAACTCCCGATAATCGATACACATGCGCATACTCCCGTCCTTCTTTCTCACAAACAACACCGGTGCGCCCCAAGGAGACACACTCGGCCTTATGAATCCTTTGTCAAGCAAATCTTGGATTTGGGACATCAGTTCTTGTAATTCCGACGGTGCAAGTCGGTACGGGGCTTTTGCCACAGGTTTCGCGCCCGGAATCAATTTGATCCCGAACTCTACTTCCCGTTCAGGCGGTATCCCCGGTAAATCTTCCGGAAAAACATCTTCATAATCTCGTACTACCGGTACATCTCCAATCTTTCGTGATTCTTTCTCGGTCTCATTTGCATAAATTATGAATGCCTTGCATCCTCGCTTCATGAGCTTGTGAGCTTTCAACATCGAACATACTATGGGGTTGCCTCGTTTTTCGCCGTAAATGGTGACGTGTTTTCCGCTCGGAGATGTTAGTTTTATCTCTTTGCGAAAACACACGACCTTTGCATGGTATTGAGATAGCCAATCCATCCCCACGACTACTTGGAATTCTCCCATCGACATTGGGATTAGATTTATCAAATATTCTTCATCGTCGATGCTCAGTTTGCAATTTTCGCATACATCACAAACAATAAAGCTTTTGTTATTACCTATCTCTACTTCTAAAGGCACAGGTAATTTTGTTAGAATAAATGAAGGATGTCGAATAAACCCATATGAAACAAAGGATTTATTCGCACCCGTATCAAATAACACGTGTGCGGGAATTGAATTTACAGCAAATATACCTGAGACCACGTCAGGTTCAACCTTCGCTTCTGCGGCAGTTAGTTGAAAAGATCTTGCCTTTGCTTTCGGGGCTTCACCTTTCGGTTCTTGCCCATCCTTCTTTCCAACCAGTTCCGGGCATTCCGACTTCTTGTGACCCGTTCGATAACAGTTGTAACAAACCGTCACTTTCTCCGGGCATGACATAGCCATATGTCCCGTTTTCTTGCATATGGGACAAGGCTTATCCTTGTAACGACATTCGCCCTTATGATTCTTCCCACAAATTTTGCAACCTGATGTACTACCTTTAGCATCTGATTTCTTTGCTGATTCATTCGTTCTTGCTTTCTTGGCAGGGCTTGGATTCACATCTTGTGCCCTTCGTTCGCCCCGTTCTATACTCTTCTTCAGTTCAATCTCCCTTTCCCGAGCAGCGTTGACAATCTCGGTAAGGGTCTCGTACTTTGAAGGGGTTATGAACTCTCTATATTCCGCGCTTAGCATGTTATGATAATAATAGACCTTTTGCTCTTCATTCGTTATCAAGTCATCACAGAACTTCATCTTGTCCATAAACATCCCCGTGATCTTGTCTATGGATTCGCCTTTGTGTCTGAGTTGCATGAATTCTTCCTTGATTTTATTTATAACCGCCTTGGGACTATGGTGTTTAAGAAACGGCGTCTTAAACTCCTCCCAAGTCATGGCCTTAGCCGCTTCACTTCCAATCTCCTTCTTTTTGTTATCCCACCAATCTTTCGCTTGACTCCTTAGTTGACCCGTACCATAAGCTACGTAGTCTTCTTTGTCACAATGGGTTCTCTCGAATACCCCTTCGATGTCACTTAGCCATCGTTGGCACACTATTGGGTCAACCTCCCCATTATATACTGGTGGTTTACAAGCCATGAATTCCTTGTATGAACAAGGCTTTCGTCCTCCACGCTTTTCCTTTACTACATTTGAATCATCCTCCAGTTACTTGATTCTATCTTCTACTATTGATAAAACCGTATTTTGGATTTTATCAATAAAGCCCGACAAACTGTTTTCGATCGCCTTTCCAACCTCTTCGGCAATCACTTCCCTCACTTGTTCGGTGACTCTTGGCACCGCATTATCATTGTCTCCATCAGCCATCTCGATTTCTGAAATGTTTACATAGATTGTTAAACATTCCATTTATAACACATGCTTTACTTGTTTTGATTTAATCAAGTTCGTAACTTGATTTAATCATTCTTGTTTTAACTCAATCAAGTTCGTAACTTGATTTAATAATTCTTGTTTCTATCCAATCAAGTCCGTAACTTGATTTGATCATTCTTGTTTCTATTTAATCAAGTCCGTAACTTGATTTGATCATTCTTGTTTCATGCATTTCTTGTTTTTGAGTGAGCTTACACACTCTTTTCATGCATATTGTTCATTTCTCATTCTATACATAGTACATAATTTATTAACAAAACAAGTTAATTCTTACCGGACGATCGATCAAGCTTGAACCGAACACTTATTGACAACCTTGAGCTCTGATTACCAACTTGTAACATCCTTGTTATATTACTAGATTAATGACTTAATTACTTTGCATACCATGCCAAAATTTGAAGTTTACAAGAAAGACAGTCTTAAAGCTTCAATCTAGACACATAATTTTCATAATTATCCTACGAAACCATATTCAAGACATAAGATACAATTGTTTACAAAATTTCTTAAACAAAAGATCAAGTGCGGAAGCGTTAAACTTTGTGTTCGGTTCGTCTTGATAGCTTGATCATCATCCTACAACTTGATATTCCTGAAAACTGAAATGTTTATCATAAAACATTAATAACGGATGTCTTAGAACTATTACATACTGAAACTACATTCCATGAATTGAAAAAAAATAAAATTTAAAAACTTTTCTGACTCTACCGTAACTTACGGTCCCACCGTAAGTTACGGTAGACAATTTTCCAATAAGGTTCCACCGTAAATCAGTAGGTCCTCACCGTAAGACTTCTGGCATCTACCGTAAATTACGGTAACACCGTAATTTACGGTAATACCTGGGAATTTCATGTTTTGTTTGTTTGATCATTCACCAAACCCCAACCTTCGGATTTCAGTATTATTGGATATCTATAATAAAATCTGGTATTTCTAGTATGTTATATAATATGTCATATCAACAATCAACATATTATAATCCGGATCATTAACCATGTCTAACTTGATTATTTGACCCGTTTGGCTCGTCTAAGGAATCCTCCTAGTTGACGACTACCAACGAGTACCAACCTAAATTAAATCAATCAATCAATATAACGACTTCATTTGCTTAATTCAAACAACTCTTGTTCAAATTTCAATTACACATAAAATCATCCGGTATCATAAATGTAACGGGTCAAGTTACATACCTTAGCGCACGCCCTTCAACCGTGAGTCACCACCGGCTTGTCCACTCGACGTTCCGGTATCTTGTCCTATAGAGTTCAATTCAAGGCATGTTTAGAACTCTCTTCACATCATAATTCGCATAATACACCGAACATCATGATTATGCGTTTAACTCAAAATTTCAGTTTTTAAGCCTTCATAGAGGCATTTCAACAAACACTTTATAAGCAGATTTTTACATGATTAATCATCACATCTTTAGTTTACCATTTAACCCTATTTTCATATAAATCAACCAATTTACATGAATATTAGCTTCTAATTGCTGAAATTACTTCCAGATTGCTAAATTACACTAGATTAACAATCTACTTTCTAGTGTTCATCTAAATACACATGACCCACTAATCACCTACTATGGTGATTATGGATTCACCCAAAATCTCTTATGATTTCAACTTATTTTGATCTAGGGTTTGTCCCTAAACACTATAGTTGTTCCTTAATCATCATAACACATACATGCAAGCTTAATTTCAGATTTTTCCCAATTCATGAGAATTTCAATTTCAGAGTTTTCCTTGAATTTTACATACCTTGGAATCCTCTTGTGATGAGGATCAATAATCTGTGCTCGGATTTTGATTTGGGGCAAGATTAAACCTTCAATTTGAGAGTTCTAGTAATTTTAGGTTTTGTGATAAAGGGGGTGTCGCCCCTGCTCTTCTGATGTGCGACCAGGATAATCAAAAATGGGGTTTTGATTTAATTTTTATTAAAACAATATTATAGTTTCAATCTTTTACAACTAAGGCCCCTCTACTTATATTAAACATATAGTTTGTTAGCTTTTAACCATTTTATGAACCATTTCAAAGAAAATAACTAACTAGGTTAAAATTCCTAATTAGTAAATTCTCGTTATTTATACTCTATTATTTTAATATAAGCTTTCATATTTTCGGGGTGTTACAATATGCAGATTACAGTTTGGGCATAAGTCCACACATAATATGCAGATTAACTGTGAGCCATGAATTGAATGTGTGTACTGATGCTAATGAATTGAATTGAATTGAATCATGTACTGTATACTGATGCTTGAATGTGCCTTTCATGTGTATACTGATGCTTGAATGAATTGATGCTTGAATGTGCCTTTGATGTGTATACTGAATTGATGCTGAATTGAATCTGGGTGCTGTATGTTCACACTGGTTGAACAGGTATGACATTATGTTTGATTATGTTTGTTCAAAAAAGCTTTTGGGTAAGCTTTTGAACAGGTATGATTGGTTTGAACACCTTATAGTTATTTTTGAACAGGTATTTTTGAACAAGTATGATGTTTGATCAAAATTAGGTTGTTGACATTATGTTTGATTATGTTTGATCAAAAAAGCTTTTTGGGTAAGCTTTTGAACAGGTATGATTATGTTTGATCAAAAAAGCTTTTGGGTAAGCTTTTGAACAGGTATTAGGTTTTAGATAAAAAAACAGGTTCAGAATTTTGGTTTAGAATCATAGAACATGTATTTGATTTTGGCGGGAAGGGTTTTGTAAATCTCAGGGGGTAATTGTGCGACTTAACAGGAATGTTGGGGGGTAAAATGTAAGGGTAGTATAGTAATTTCAACTTAGAGTTAACAGACTCTTAACCCAAACTAACGGCGGGGGGTAAAAGTGAGACATAAGGGTTAACAGTGGGGTGTAATTTTGCAATTATTTCCTTAGGGGGGGTAGGAGTGCCAATGACCCCTAACCTCAGGGTGTAAAATTGCAGTTTACTCTTATATTTATATTAGTTACACAAGAACATTGTTTTGTGACTAACTAGTGGATTTCCCTCGCGCGTTGCGACGAGAAGTCGTTCCGTATTAGTTATGTTCAATAAGGTGTCGGTACTTTTATCGGCTCTTGTATAGCAATCAAAAGATAAACCTCTAAAAATAAATTCATAATATGTCCAAACTGATATTGACATATGTTTTTGTTGATCAAAAACTTTAAAAATGAATATTGATAAAGATTTAAAACGTACAAATATCGGGGGCACTGAAGTTCGTGGTATTGATGTTTTTCGAACAATATAAGTTTTGTTCGTCACCGATACTCGTTGCTTATGATATAAAAAAGTATTCTATACTGCCAATAAAGTTGTTCTAATAGTATTGTTTTGGTTTGTCACAATAAAGAACAAAAAAATCAATTATAATCGACTCGATATAGCAATCGAAAGAAACAACGAATATATGGGTGAATACAATTCCGTCTTGGACTAAACTTATTCCGGTTTAAAATAGTAGCAATTGGTAATGTTGTAATTCGGTTAGAATCAAATCGGTTCCTCACGAAACTGGTAGAAATATCAAGAAAAACATAAAAAGGAATACCGGTACCTATGTTGTTAGTATGTTATCGTTCCATTCGTAACGGTAAGGAAAAACTCAATTATATATATAACTTATTTATAAATTAAACAAATATATATATATATTTTCAAGAATTACTCAATTGAAACTTCAAATAAAAAATAAAGAATAAGACTTCGTTACTTGTTATTTATGATTATTTAATATTTAATTTAATATTATGTAATAGTTAATTTGTGGTTGGCACTATTCATCGACAGTTGCAATTGATATGTATAATTAGTGGAATTCCCGCGCTTCGCTGCGGGTTTTCAGTCCATATCGGTTTGATTCGTTACTATATAAGTATCGGTAACAATGTTGTTTGGCCGGCATAAGTTCGACGCATTACGGTACCGTTACCGTAACAATGTTGTTTGGCACATTAAGAAAATCACTAAAAATGAATATGGTACATGTACCATTGTTATTTGGTATTGGTCTAGTTTTCAAGGAAAGAACAAAAAATAACTACATTTGATAAGTTCAAATAATATTTTTTTTATCAAATTCTAGATAATAATAAGCATGTCGTAACGAATATTCTAAATTTATAAAACATTATATTATTTTGCTAAAATAGCGAAAAAGGTAAACTCGTCACTTTAATAAAACTAAATCACAACATAACGTTGATGACATATACGAATGTGATCACTTGTAAATTATTATTCACAACTCGGTTTTAAGCATATCATAATGATATATTTAAAATTTTATAAAATAATGTATCTTAATAGTTATAAGAAAAAAAATACAATATGTTTAAAAGTAATTTTAGTATAAAAATTGTTATGAAAAAGTTATTTTAAAATAGTAAAATAAAAACTACAATAAAAAAAACATTTCTTAAACCTTTTACTTTTGACACTTGCAAACCTTTAGAGAAGTAATATATATTTTAATTGTACCTTATGTTTAAATAATTGTATTTCACTGTTAATGTCCTTTACATTTGTTAGATTATAGAATTGACACTTGCAAACCTTTAAAGAAGTAATATATTTTAATTGTACCTTATGTTTAAATAATTGTATTTCACTGTTAATGTCCTTTGCATTTGTTAGATTATAGAATTTCATTGATTTTTAATTTTAAGAATAATGAAAAGACTTTTTGAAAGAAAGTTATATGGAATTTTCGTCTTCAAAATGTAATTCAAGAATCCCTTCTTTTATAACCCAAATAAAAAAAATGTAAAAGTAGAGAAACATATTTGATTGATCAGAGGTTCATATCAATCAAGTTGTGGTGATGTTAAAAAAAATGGTTAGTGGTAGGCAGCATATGACTTAATATCACACGTCTATCATGAAAAAATTAAGCGATTAAGCGGTTACATTTTGCTACGTTATTTAACATACAACAATTCTCTTAACTATGAGGTATACTTTCACGCCCCTTAGCTACACCTAGACACCACATCACCTACTTGACCCTCTTTCATTTTAACGCACACTAATGAAATGGTTTAACCCCATTAACGCCCCTTAAAATTAATTAAAATACATACATATATATATAGGGGACCGCTAGAATGAGAACCACCCCGAGTTATGAGAACCGCGAGAACCACACCATCTGGGCCGCCGTTGACCAAATTTTTTTTTACAACTAGATGTGTGTATTATAAACACATTCGTAAAATTTTTTTTTTTAAAAAAGGCCGAGGGGGTAGTTTTTTACACCACAAGTTTGGTGTAAAAAAAAACAAAAAAAAAATAAAAACACCAAACTTGTGGTGTAAAAAACTACCCCCTCGGCCTTTTTTTAAAATTTTTTTTTTACGAATGTGTTTATAATACACACATCTAGTTGTAAAAAAAAATTTTGGTCAACGGCGGCCCGGATGGTGTGGTTCTCGCGGTTCTCATAACTCGGGGTGGTTCTCATTCTAGCGCCCCCCTATATATATATATATATATATATATAGAGGCCGGTTAACGTACAAATGCGCTTATCGTACATTACGTACGCTACAATCTCAGCCGTCAGATCATCTTCCCGCATTGAAAATCGCATGTGAAATTGAATTACCACATGCGAAATTGTTACCAACATTATCACATGCGAAATTGAATTACCACATGCGAAATTGTTACAAAAAAAAAACAACCTGCTATTTCATCAAAATTATCACATGCGAAATTGAATTACCACATGCGAAATTGTTACAAAAAAACAACTTTCTATTTCATCAAAATTATCACATGCGAAATTGAATTAACACATGCGAAATTGTTACAAAAAAAAAACAACCTTCTATTTCATCAAAATTATCACATGCGAAATTGAATTACCACATGCGAAATTGTTACAAAAAAACACCTGCTATTTCATCAAAATTATCACATGCGAAATTATTGCAAAAAAAAAACATGCGATTTTCATTGCGGGAAGATGATCTGACGGCTGAGATTGGCGCGTACGTATTGTACGATAAGGGCATTTGTACAATACTCTTTACCTATATATATATATATATAGTAGTAAAACTTGAAACATAAAATTGAAAATAAAAATAAGCTAAGAATGCTTACAATGATGATTGAGATATGCACAGCGGATGATAATGGATGAGAGTATGCACAGCGAAGCAGAGAGTTTTTTTTTTTTTTTTTTTTTTTTTTTTTTTTTTTTTTTATGTATGTTGGAATATAATATGAAGAACTTGGAGAAAATCTGGGATATTAAGGAATTGGGCTAAAGAGATGTGGAGAGAGTTTAGTGTGCCATATGAAGTAAAATATTATTGCTTAATGGTTTCTCGTTCGTGTCTTACATCGATTTACAATTGCCATATTTATAGGCAAAGTTAATACATAAAAAACTTAAAACCTATCTACCTAGTCTATAAAATAAAGAGCATAGGTGACAAAAAATTCAAAAAAGACTCAAATAAAGAGACTAAACGATAGAATTAGAAAAGTAAACTTTGAAATTGTGGGCATCTCCACTTTCTGTAAATAATTAAACCATGAGACGTCATGGCTTACGTCTCGTGTTTTGTCTTGTGTCTTCTGGCGTCATCTCTTGCGTCATGTCTTCTAGAAATCTCTGTGTGTACTGTCTATCGATTGTGGACTTGAGCAATCTTCCAGATTATTGCCCTCTTCATCTTCTAGGTTGATAATGTGTTGTAACTGTAGGTGATCTCCTTCCCCTGCAAAGGGTAGAAGCATTGTCCAAACTGGTTTTGTGTAGACTTGTATGTAATGACCTTCACCTACCAAATGATAATTCCTCCATGGATAATAATCAGGAAGTTCTGGGGTTTCCTGATGATCTTTGATAAACTGTGTAAAACTGTCTGGAATTTTTTCATCTGAATGACTTAACCAAGGTAGAGTTGAAAACTCTATATCAGTTTTTGTCATTGATGTCTGTACATGATATTGATGACATATATTACTTTTATGTTCAATGAAAATCCTTTTTCTTGCTGGTCTGTATGTGTATGCATCTGTGTAAGGGAATGAAGAAATTATTTTACAACCAATGAATGAAGTCACGGTTCTAATTGCCATATTTCCTGCAATTAGAATCATCTTTTCTCCAAGCTGGTTGAGAAGATCTTCTGCTTTTCTGTCTAACTTTATTTCCAAATAATCAATCATACCATGATGATAAAATTGAATTATTTGCTCGTTTGTCAACTTTGTAGGATGGTGTATTTGAAGTAATAGAAGACCAGTTCCATCTCCTTTTTCATCTGTTCTTTCTACTACTTTAAATCCTTGCTGTTCACTGTCAAATTTGAACGCCATGTCTACCAGCTGTTGTTGCAGATTGTACAGAATCAAAGGAAATTCTGCACAAACTTTCTGTGAAACAAGATTCTCAAATTCTGGGAATCTTTCTGTAACTGGTTTTAGGCATTTCTGCCAAGGTGTATCAAGAATCCTTGTCCTGAAACACTCAAAATTCCTGTGTACCTCTGTTTTGTCTTTGTTTTCTTTTTTCTCAAGCCTTTGTAATAATTGTGTATTTTTTGCTTCTAATAAAATCATTTTTTGTTTTAACAAACTGTTTTCAATTTTCAATTGTATATCTTGTGCATTTTTTGCTTTTTCTTCAAGTTGTCTTTTTAATTCAGAAATCATTTCTTGTTGAGCTTTTATGTAATGCTCAGGGTTTGTTTTTGCCATGTCTGAAAAACTTTTAACCTCTTCAGGTTCTATGTAAAAACTTGGACCCAACTCTTCTCTTGCTGCTTGAAGAGCTTCAGTAAAACTTGTGTATCCTCTCCAAACTGCTCCTCCTGCACAAATTGTATGTTTTGCTGCTGTCTCCCATTTGTTAAAAATTCCAAGCTTTGTACCTCTAAATACAACATAATGTGTAAAATTTGGTTTTTGTTTAAATTGTCTTTCGGGTGTTTTTGAACTCTGTTCTTGGAAATAAATGCTTAAAGCATTTAAAACCTGTACTTTGAATGATGAAGCTTGTGGCATGGTTTGAATATGCCATAAATTGTCTAATAAACATTGCTGTTTATCTGTTAATTTCATTCCCATAATAGGACGAAATTTTTTATCAGCATCATTACATATCTGTAGAGCATATGTTCCAAACTCAATCACCGGCTTGGGTGGAAAGTTTGTATACAACGGGCGTTTGCCAGCTGCCTTTGATTGCTGTTGTGTATAAACTTGTCTTGTCATTGTCTGTGGTAATACTCTGTAAGGAGAACTGTATATTTTTTCTATTGACTGTAGATATGCCTGTTGAATTTGTTCTTCTTCTGATGAAGAATTCTCCTGTTGCTTTTGTTTTGGATGTATAAGCTTTAACTTCTCTTTATCGTTTTTCCTGTCCATCTAAAACAAACCACTTGTTTATATTTCGAGATAACATATCAGCTATCCCATTATTTTTACCTTTAATATGTTCAAAATTTATAAAATATCCATTTCCTTGTATAATATTTTGTAGATTAACCCATCTAGTTCTATTTACCTTTTTACTTTGATCATTTTTTACAAACTTAACTATTGCTTCACAATCTGTTCTTACTGTAAATTCTTTATTAAGAAAAATCTTAAACTTTTCTAATGAATAAATTAATGCTTGTATTTCAAAATCAATTGTAGTCCAATTTGTTTTGTTTTGAAAATTACCACTTGCATAAGCGCAAATTTTCTCTTCTTCCTTGGGACTGTATTTGTTTGATTTACATAAAAGGACTGCTCCCCATCCTTCTTTGCATCCATCTGTTTCAATAATTATATAATCTGTAACTAATGGTAATTCTAATGGTTTAATGTTTTTAACTGCTTTTTTAATTTCTTTAACTAATTTAATATCTTCTTGATTAAAATATCTTTGACCATTTTTAGTGGTTTTACCATATAATGGTCCAACCAATTTTGATAAGTTTGGTATAAATTTTCTAGCATAATTTACTAGACCTAAAAAGGCTTGTATTTGTTTTAAGTTTTCAAATTTTTCTGGAAAGTTTAGAATTTTTGTAGAAATATGTGGTTGTAATTCTATTTTTCCATTTCCAATTTCTAATCCTAAAAAGGAAATTTTTCTTTTAAAAAGTTCCATTTTTCTTTTTGAAACTACTATACCATTTTTCTTTATTTCTTCAAAAACTTGTTGTAGGTGTTTCTCATGTTCCTGCACTGTATTACTTGCAACTAAAATATCATCAATGTAAACTAAACAAAAATCAAACTTTAGAAATATGCTGTCCATAAATCTTTGAAAAATAGAAGGTGCATTTTTTAGTCCAAAACTAAGGACATTCCATTCATATTGCCCTTCTGAACATGTAAAAGCTGTCCATGGTTTAAAACTTTCTTCTAACTTTAACTGATTATATCCTGATTTTAAATCAAATTTTGAAAATACTTTTTTATTTTGTATAAGATTTAACAAACTGTCTTTATTAGGAATATTATATCCATCATCTATTGTATTGTCATTTAATCTTTTATAATTATAAACTATTCTAGTTTTTCCTCTTTTTATTTCACTGTGATTTCTTACTAGAAAAGCTGTAGATCTATGAGGACTTTCTGATTTTCTAATTAATCCTTGATTTACCATTTCAGGGATTTGTTTTTTTAAACTCTTCTTTGTCTAATGGACTGTATTCTATATTAGCTGTTCTAATTACTATGTCGGGATTTTTTAATTTAAATTTACAAACATATTTTACATTTGATTTTGTTATGTCTTCTCCTATATATCCTATTTTTTCTAAATGTAATATCATAGGATGGTTTATACTTTTTGTAATATCCTGTCCTTTCTCTATTTCATGACTTAAAAAATCTATTAAAAGTTTTAATGATTCCTTTTCTATAAACTGTTTTTTGTTCTGTGTTTTTAAAAAATCTAAATTCCCTTTATCTCCTTTTTTTTGAACAATTTGTGTTGTATTCATATACCTAAGGGTTGGTATTGTATATAACTGTTTACTTAATGTTATAAAATTTCTTGTAATTGTAACTGCACCATTTAATCCTAATATAAAATTTAATCCTATAACAAAGTCTTTTGATTTTATCTCTGGTGGATTAATATTTATTTGTGGCATTTCATATTTTATACTATAATTATTTGCAAAATCTAAGAATTGTATTCCTACTGGTTCTAAGCAATGTGTAATTGATATTAACCTATCTTCTATTGTTCTTGTACTTAGTTCATATGATAATTTTTTATGATATTCTATAGGTGCTAAACTATATGAAATTAAACTCTTTGTAGCTCCTGTATCAACTAAAGCTGTTAAATCTAGGTATTTATTATTATCTAACCATAATCGACATTGTATATTTATCATATTTGTTGATCCTTGTGTTTGTATATACGTTTGATCATCTGGTTTTTGTAGAGCCATTTTACCTATTTCTTCTATTTGACTTAATCTTTCAAGTTCTTCTATTTTATTTTCTAAATTTTTTATTTTTAAACTATGTAATTCTATTGTTAATTCCAATTTATCTATCCTTTCATTTTCATTATTTTCAGAATTTGTTTTCACTTTTGATGTTGTAGCTATATCTTTATCATAAATTTCTTTAAGACATTTAAAACAAATTTCTTTAAAACATTTATTACATTGTGATCTTTTTTCTATACTAGGGTAATATCCACAATGACAACATCTTATATGATTATTTCCTTTATTTTATTTCCAATCATGTTCACAAATTTCTTCTGTATTCATGTATGTATATGTTACTTTTGCTGTTGGATTTTCTTCTTCACTGTAAATACTATATACTGATTCATTATCAGATTCATCATCTGTTTTTAGAGCTTCTATTTCATAATCTTGTAATTGCTCTACTAAATTAGCTCTTTCCATATTTTTTCTTTTATTTGGACAATTATTAGCTAAATGTGTTGTTTCTCCACAAGTGTAACATCTACATTTTCTAGATTGTGGTTTTTTAACATATTTGTTTGTATTATAATGTTTTCTATAATTTCTATCATATGTTGTGCTTTTTCGTATCTTTTTCTTTTTATCATAAACTCCATATGCTTGTGGTGTATAAATTGCTGTTTTACAAAATGCATAAGCATTTCTTTTTAATTGTTCTTGTAATGCTACTTCTTTACATTTTTCTTCTAGTATACCAAATGTATAAGTTATTCTTGGTCCTATTCCTAAATTTTGTTGTGCACCATAATTTGTTTTCCATGCTTCATGTATAGATTTTCCTAAATCTCCTGGTAGTTTTATAAAATATTTATCACATAAATTATCATCCATGGCTTTTCCTGTTTGTGATAATAATCTTGTAAAATCTAATGTAAATTCATTTATATATTTCATGTCTGCTATACTTAATTGTTCTAAATTTCTAATAGCTGTATCCTGTATTAAAGAGTTATTTTTTGCTGGATCAACTCCTAATATAAGTGTTCTAATTTGTGATGTAAAATTATAAGGATTATCTCCTAATGCTTTAAGATTATTAATCTCTTCTGGATTTTGTGTTTTCTTACTTTGCCATATTCCTAATGCTATTGGTCCTAATGTAGTTTCTAAATATGAAAACATATCCATACTATCTTTTTTATTTGTTTCCCATAATCTTACTACATTTTGTTCCCATGTTAAGACTTCATCTATCCATAACTGTGGCTTTTGTTGTTCTAATAATAACATATTTCCACTGTATATTTGTCCTATAGGCATTCTTCTTCCTTTTCCTATAACATTAGACTCTTGTTGATAATTAACTGTTGGTTGTGTCCATGGTTCTCTACCATGACTTTCTTGTGTACCACTATATCCTTCTCCCCATTCTATTTTTGGTCTTTTTAAGGGATTGGATGTATTAAACATAAAACTTTGTTCCTGTTTATAAAAATCTGATAGCATTACCTCTCTTTTCATAATTCCTTCTACTAATGGTAAATTATAATATTCTTGTAATTTATTATAACTTTCTTCATAATCTAATCCTAATTCTGTTATACATTCCATAAGCATATCATCTACTTCTTGTTGTATGTTTATTTCTGTAAACTTTCGATCTATAATTTGTTCTATTGTTTTATTTGTTTCTTCTACTTTAAAACAATCTATTGATTCTTCTTCATAATCTAATAGTGTATAATCCATTGTTTCTTCTTCTTCGAATTTTAAAAAATTTATATCTATTTCATCTTCTTCATTATCTGTATCATATGTAGAAAATATTTCATCTTTATTTTCTTCCTCAATATTCATAAAATGATATTCTTCATTATTGTTTTTCTCTGTTTGTTTTTCTTTAAAATCAACATATCTTAATTTTTGTTTTCCATCAGTTTCTTCATATATATAACTTTTCTTAGGTACTAAAACTGTATCTTCTTCTTTTTCTTGTAAATCATCTAAATCCCATTCTAATCCTGTTAATTGTTCTGGATCTATTTTTATAGGTTCTATCATTTGTATAGATTTTGATGCAATTGTTTTTACTATACCTTCTATATTTACTTTATATTGCATTCCTGAACTATTACTAGCTCTTCCTAGAACTCCTATACTTACTACTAAATTATTTCCTTCATATTCTTCATATCCTTTTGTTTGTAAAGCTATTTTTATATTTTGTAAATCTTTAACATCTTTTAAAATATCTGGTGTACAATAAAATATTGCTATGTTTTGACTTAAATCTACTTCCATTCCTGAAATTATAGCTTTTTTCATATCTGATTTCCAACTTTTATCTAATATTAAGGCTAATAATTTTGTTCCTAAATTTTTTCTTCCTAGAGCTTTAACTCCTATTATTATTAATCCTGTGTGTACAAAATGTTTATTTTGTTTTTTAATTTTTTCAATAGTATCTGGTGACAAAAGATCTAGGGTTACTGTATTATCTACTACCCTTAAACTTTCTTCTCTACTACTTCTTATGAGTGTTGTGTTTATATTAAATCTTCCTGTTTGATATAATATTCTTGGATTTAATATGTCTAATTGATGTTGATTATATAATTCCAAGTTTCTGTCTAAATCTATTTCTTCTTCTAGTTGTATTATATGTCTGTTACTATTAGATCCTGATCCTCTTCTAATTACTCTGTTTAAAAAACTGTCTGATGTTATACTATCATTTATATTACTTGTAGAATTTCTAGCTTCTTGTATAGTTCTACTTCTTCCTAAAAAATGATTATTATTCATTTTCTTGGTTGCCAATGTGTATACGGTGTAGGTTTTTTCTCTATTTTAAGTTTTTGTAAAGCTTCTGTGATTTTTTCAACTTCTAAAGGTGTATTTTTTCCTGTTAATGTATTAGACTGATTTTTTATATAATCTAGATTTTGTGATAATTTTTTAATCTCTACTGTTAAATTTTCTATTATTTGTTTATTATTTATAGCTTCTTGTTGTAAACTAATACTTAGATTTATAAGTAAATCTACTAAAGTATTAAACTGTGAGTTATTTGTATGTAAAGTATGTTCACAAGGGTCTTTAATATTACAAACTAAAGTAAAATTATCTGTTGTAAAAGGTTTTCGATAAGCTTTTTCAGAAAATTCTAAATTTAAGAACTCTAAACGTTTGATTATTTGAGAAGTACCAATGATTATTAAATTCCAACTCTCTTTAGCTTTTATCCCTTATTCCAAATTTCTCTTAAATATTTTCTTATATTCCAACTATTAAAGCAAAATAATAATTTACAAACTAACTTATCAAACGATTTCTATATATATTTTCATATAACTTATCTCGTTCATAAATATAATACATTAAACGATATTCATCTATATAATCTAACCAATCTCTTGATTCTAAATAAGAAATTATTATATCATATCTTTTTAATCTATTTAAAAGATGTCTAATATAAAAACTAGTAGTCATAATATAGAATCCTTTCGTCTATAGTGTTATCAAAGCAACTATCTTTCCCACAATCTTCACCTAAGAGAGTTTCCCAAAACACTGGCTTAACATGCCATAAAAGGGACTTGTCTTAGTCTTTTAGATTTTAAGAAAGCCTTTGCTCTGATACCAATATATCAGAGAGGGTGGTAGTAAAACTTGAAACATAAAATTGAAAATAAAAATAAGCTAAGAATGCTTACAATGATGATTGAGATATGCACAGCGGATGATGATGGATGAGAGTATATATATATATATATATATATATATATATATATATAGGGGAAGGTTCATTGGGGAACACTAAAAAAGTGGGGAACAGCGGGGAACCGGCTCAAACGAACTCCGATTGGACTCATTCCAGCGGCGTTGGAACCCGCTCGTCGAACCCTAACTAAGATCTTCTAACCCTAAACCCTAAATCCTAACTCCTAAACTCTAAACCCTAAAGCTAAAAAATAAGGCTAAAACCTAAGCTAAACCGTAAAATCTAAACTATAAACCCTAAAAGCTAAACCCTAAAGGCTAAACCCTATAGCTAAACCCTAAATCCTAAAGCTAAACTCTAAACCCTAAAACAAAACCCTAAGGCTAAACCCTCTCTCTCCTAGTTAACTTCTTAACATGTGAAGCTTTTAATGCCTCTTAACACCCTTCAGGAGCGGTTTAACAGGTGTTAACGAATGCCAACTAGGATTAACACCTATGGATGTTAGAGTATACCAGGTGGGTGGCCTAACGGATGAAGCTCTGTGTTAAAAAGCTGTGAGTCTGGATCCCAATTTGGTGTTGAAAAAAAAAAGTCAATAATGGACGGACAATTAAGTAATTAATAAATATAACAATTTATTATCATTGATGCTTACATTTGCGGGCCAAAGTAGTCTTCTTTAAACAACATATCTTCATGGAATCACGTGTACAAAGTTGGGTTTGCTTTTTAAACAAAAAAAAAAAAGAGAGAAGCATGAGTGGGAAGATGAGTCACTGCCATGATGAAATGCCTGATACAAACAATTTACTCAACTTTTGATATTGTTAGTGTGATTAGTCTATTCTTTCTTAACTTCCCTGCCTGGGTCTATGTGCTTTTTTGTTCAGACCCTGAGGTATGTGTGTGAGCGTCACAATAATGATTAGACTCTAAAACTTTGAATTAATCTTATTGCTAGAAAATCACAAACATACAACGTTCGGTATGGTTTCGTTTAGAGTAAGTTAACGAATACACATTAACTATAACCATAACCGAATGCCCGGTTATCAGATTCACTCAACCATTTCCGGTCGATTATGTTGGTAACGGTTAAGTTTGGTTAATTTTATCGGTTAACATTCGGATTTCAGTTATGTGTATGAGAATCAAAAGCATGTGAAGCAAATCTATGTATATATGAATACAAAAAGGGTTCCTTAAGTGAGTCTAAAAATGCTAGTGAAAGCAAATCTCACTACTTTCAGGATGACCAAGCAGTAACCCGCATAATAACCAATGAATTTTGCTTATCTTTTGACTTCTCATAGAAGCAAAGTGGCACCAGTACAAATTCCACCCAACTTCTGGTCAACACGTTCAGGATTTCACCTGGTTTGACCACTTAACTGGAACAATAACCAGAATTTCCGTATCCACATTAGACTAGTTTTCAAAAGTTGCGAGCCTGGCTCGCGTCAAGTCACTATGGTGCACCGCCTCCTTGGTGTTGAACTAAATAAGACAATCAAGTAGGGACTAGTAATATGTATCACAGGTCAAAAATCAGTTCATAAATAAAAGTTTATCTACTGATTTTTACATCGGCGAGCCAAAGGAAGATTGACTCCTCTTAACCAATGTCGCCTTACGTGTCATAATCGACTGTTTTTAGTTGTGCTGATTGTAATTTAAAGTTATACATAGTTATCAGTGGCGGATCCAGGGGCGTTTTGGGGGTTCACGGGAACCCCCTCGGTTTGGAAAAAAATGAAAAAAAAAACAGTGGAATTTTTGTATGATTTAAAAAAAAATAGTGAGAATTAGTGAAAATATACCAAAAGGAACACGGTGGAAAAAATTCCTGGATCCGCCACTGATAGTTATGGATTCCAGGTAATGGTCACCAATTTACTTCAAGTGATGCGTATGTCGCAAAATAGACATCAGTAAAACTTTATACTTGAATGGATTCCATGAAAATAAATTGAAGGACATTTGAGATATCATGCTTCAACGATCACATGAGTTACTAGAAAGTAGAATGATAAAACAATTTCTTGAAAAACAATTAATTTCTTAAATTTTTTTCATGGGTTACGGCAACCGTATATTATTGAAGAATCATACATAAATATAATAATTCAGAAAATTAATCATGTAGATACAATACAAGCGCTTTTGATTCAAAATATACATTATTTTTTTTTACAGTGACATTTATATGAGTAATTGTACTTTATGCAGTGAAAGTTTTACCATATTCTGTAGCTGAAAATGGATCAGATAAAAGATAATTGAACATTTGTTTGAATTTAAGAGGTTCATGAGAAAAAAAAAAAGAAAAAGAAAAAAAAAGAAAGAAAAGAAAACTCTAATTCAAAAACATAATGTAGAAAATCAGTGATCTTAGCTAAACAACGACCAATGAGTATCATCGGTAGTTAAACATTAACCATTCTTTATAATTACATGTTTGCATCCAGTAATTAACAAGAATAAAACAAAGAAAGGTGACAACAAAGTTGTTGTGTATGGATAGGGCTTGAAAATCTATTTGCTTCAAGAGCATTTCCACATTATAAAAGTTCAAACAAAACCCACAATTGGATCCATACGAAATTAAGACTTGAGAGTGTTGTGAATGCTAATAGAAAAGACCACAACTGGGCCTAGTGTAAGTTGGAATGAAGAAAAGCCAGTCATCACACGATCTATTGGGCCTCATTGCTGGGCCGCGCACAAGATGTGAAAGTGTGAAGGAAGTAAAAAAAAGAGACAGAAAGCCCATTAATTGTTAGTGATTTTCTTTTTCTATGAAAAGTCTAGACAACAAGCTTTATGAAATGGCCCCGATAATTTCTTTTGTATTCTCGACTGAGTAGTTTGTGTTTTCTTTTGTATTCATGGCTGAGTAGTTTCTGTGTAACTATTTAAAACTTTCTATAATCAACGTAACATTCGGTTGTGTGCATCGTGTAGTCATGAAGAGATATCAAAAATATGCATCACATCGTGGATATTATCATGCAAGATTAGTAACTTAGTTAATTATATTGATGCAATTAATTGTTTTAAAGAGTGGGTTACCATTATCTATTTGAGTGAATAGTTATCGTTTTCAATAGCAAGTAGTGGGTATTGTATTGAAGGCTCTATATCAGCCAATTAACGATTGTTTAGATTATTGAATGAAAATTATGAGTTAAGTCTAATTCCCTCCAAGTTCTTTCAAGCTTCATTCTTTTTTCTTTGGATCAATTGGATTACGATTCGGTTCGTATCACATTCATGCTCTTCCAAATCAAAAGTCCTACGAGTTTTACAAATCTCACATAAAAGCATGCAAAAGGCAGTTTTCCAAATAAAAAGTAGAGTAAACCTCAATTTTCGTCCATGTGGTTTGCTGATTTTAACACTTTCAGTCCAATAGTTTATAAATTACATTTATCATCCATTAGTTTCCTGATTTTAACAGTTTCAGTCCATTAGTTTCCTGATTTTAACAGTTTCAGTCCACACAACAGTGTTAGTGGTGTGGACTGAAACTGTTAAAATCAGGAAACTAATGGACTGAAACTGTTAAAATCAGAAAACTAATGGATGATAAATGTAATGTTTAAACTATTGGACTGGAAGTGTTAAAATTAGCAAACCACAAGGACGAAAATTGAAGTTTACTCTAAAAAGTATTATGAGTTTTCCAAATCATATTTTCCTAAAATCAAATGTGGGTCTTGTTAGCAAATTGGTTTCGAATTCACAATTTGAGAAACAACGGCTAAAAGGCAGTCATAAATTGTTTTGGATTCTCAAATCTCCCCAAAATCAAATCGCAAACGATCTAAATTCCCCTTTCTCTCTCTCTCTACCCCCTCCATAACGTGCTCTCCTTTCTTCTTCTCTCTTTCTCACACGCACACACACCAGAAGTCATGTGCAACACCTTGCATCAAATTCGGGTGGCCAACATGTTATTGTTTGATTGCTGCTTCACAGATAGTTATAGAGATTATAGTTAGAGTTAATTGCTCGGATGGTCCCTGTGGTTTCAAGTTTTTTCACGTTTAGTCCCCATCTTTTGAAAATAGCAGGTATGCTCTTTATGGTTTGTCATTTTGTTACTCGGATAGTCCCTGAGTAGATGTCAGTTAGTTTGAAAATAGCAGGTATGCTCCCTATGGTTTGTCATTTTGTTACTCGGATAGTCCCCAGAGTAAATGTTGGGGGACTATCCGAGTAACAAATGACAAACCATAGGGAGCATACATGCTATTTTCAAAAGGTGGGGACTAAACGTAAAAAAACGTGAAACCACAGGGACCATCCGAGCAATTAACTCTTATAATTATAGGCAAAAGATCAAATACAAATAATCTTAACATACTAAACATACACATTGAAGGAAAACCCAAAAAGACAAGGTGGCATTTTTGTAATTACCACCAACTATCAAAGTTACAACCAAAAATACCTAAAAAAACACAAATTTTTTTTTTAACATTTTTTATTAAAAAATCGTTACATTTCGTTAGCAAAAAAAAAAAAAAATTTTTTTTTTTTTGCTGCTACTAAAAGTAGCGATTTTTTAATAAAAAATGTTAAAAAAATAAAATAAAATAATTTGTGTGTTTTTTTTTATTTTTTTAGATTTTTTTAGGTTTTTTGGGGGTTTAGTTTTTAGCATTTTAGCTTGGGGGGGGGGGGGGGGTTAGGTTTTTTTTAGGTTTTTGGGGGGTGGGGGGGGGGGGGGGTTAGGTTTTTTTAGGTTTTTGGGGGGTGGGGGGGGGGGGGGGTAGGTTTTTTTTTAGGTTTTTGGGGGGTGGGGGGAGTGGTTAGGTTTTTTTAGGTATATTTGTAGAGTAACTTTGATAGTTATTGATAATTACAAAAATGTCACCTTGTCTTTTTGAGTTTTCCTTCAATTTGTATGTTTAGTATGTTAAGATTATTTGTACAAGAACTTTACCCTATAATTATATATAGTATCAGCTTAATTGTTTTGAAGTCACCATTATACAGTCAAGTTTTTATTTCCCTCAACAAATTTGACTTTCTGAACAGCAGTGTTTGTTGAAAGCCTGCGTATATATGCTTCTTTCCTCAAACAATCATTACTCTGTTTTCCAATATCGATATCGCAACTTTTCTTTGCCATCGTTCTAATTGAGTTAGTTAGTTATATCTATTTGATTGTATATAGGTAATATATTAATTATAGATGAAACATCTGTCATGCAGTCTCTGTTGATTCTAGATGAACATGTATTTTGCAATCTATTAATTCTAGAACATGTTTATGCACAATCACATTGCACTTTCTTCTTCTTTATGTACTATCTCTTGATTTATTCAAGTTATTAGTTACTGATTTTATTGTTATTACTTAATAGTAAGAATCATGGTTACATTATGTTCTTTTTTCAATCTGCGATATATATTCTATTGGGATATTAATGTTTTCACAGACCTTGAATATGCAGAAAAGCTTTTTCAAGTTAAAGCAGTTCTTGAAGAGGTCCAGATTTAAATTATTTCATATCCTTTTCTTGATATAAATCTGCAGTTTTTTTTTCTGCTATTATAGGCTAGATTGAACGACTTGATAACATCCGGAGTTAAGGCTGTGCAGGCAAATGGATCTGTTAAACAACCCTGGATGATTGATGGTGCTCGATTTATACTAGTAAGTTTCCGCTTATGTTGCAATTATCTTATTAGTGACTTTGTTTTTTGCACAACTTAAATAATGAAGGTAAGGAGTAAGGTTCCATGTTTTCATGCATGATGTTGGATAAAAGGAAAATTACGAAAATAGCCATTGACCATAATGACTTTCAAAAATAGCCATCTCACGCATCCTTGAGCGGCGCATCAAGCGCGGGATGCGTCTTTGGAGCAAAACCCAATAAAAAATGGGCACATGGCCACGGGATGCGTCCTTGGAGCGAGGCATCATCGGGCAAGTTTCCGAAGCGTCCGGAGAGGTTTCCGGCGAGTTGCACAGCCGAAAACTTGCCCAAATCTAAAAACATGTAATAAAGATAATGAACAGCCCATGAAGATGAAACTTGCCCCACGCTCACCAAATCTGTAATAGAAATAAACATGTACATTCTCTCACCTCATAGATAGTCACATCATCTCTCCACAAAAAGGGACGGATTGTTTGGTGGCAAGTCTGTGATGTTCATCGCTATAACAATAAAACTTGCTTACCAGACTGTTATCAGATGATAGAGATAACAATTTAAAAGGTGAAAACTGAAAAACTATAGATTTGCACTTAATATAAATGTCACATGCGAGAAGAACTAGAAAGTGACAGAGGAATCACACATACAAACACAAAGAAACAGAGTTCGAGAATATATATAATATATGACAACGCAAGTGAAAAAATATCATGTGACAAGTGTGAAGGTAGGTATAATAAAACATACCCATTGCTTAAACGCAATGCAAACTTCTCTTGCCATTAGCTTCATAGTTGGAGTAAGAAGCACTGGATACCTGACCTGTCAAAAACAACAAATTCAGTTACTATCTAGTGAACAGTCTCAAGCCCTCCAATATGTATGGAACATACAAATTTCATAAGATAATTTGTCCCTTGGTTATTAATACAAGCCCATTTATGGAATGGATTAGTCCCTTCAAATATTTTGGCCATGTAGATTTTACTAATGCCATTCTAATTTGATCCAATCAAACCCTAGCCACCATATTTCTTGGTCTTATTTGCGATCCAATTATAAACATATATTTTAATCCATTACTGGGCCCAATGAAATCAAGCACCTCTGACATGATTGCATATCTAATGTTTTCTAATCTATTCTGACCCATTTCCTTCACTGATTTTCTTCAACATTCTGATTTTAATCCATTCCTGGGCCCTATGGAATCAAACACCTCTGACATGATTGCATATCTAATGTTTTCTAATCTATTCTGACCCATTTCCTTCACTGATTTTCTTCAACATTCTGATTTTATACCATTCCAGGGCCCAATGTTGACTTTTGAAAAAAGATATTCCAGAACATGACTTCATCTCTCTTTACACCTTGAGTTTTAGAGGTGGAACTCCAACTGACCCGATTGATACCATTCTGATTATTACCACTGTTGTTTATGTAGTACCATATGCTCAAGAAGTTGTACTTCTGTTGAAATTTGCTCTCTTTCATGTTTGGCTTGCTATTTTGTGTCATAACTGATGTACAGCCTTTGATGATCATCAAACAAGCATCTTTTCAGTAGAAATTGAGCAAGTTTACAATCTTTATTTTCATTCCCATATTAAGATCTTCAATCACCCGTAGGTATCTTTAAATTTACCGCCCATCTCAGTATCTAAAAACTCCTGCAGCCTTTGACTTTTTGTAAACAGAAACCAAAATTTCTCTAAGAATAAAAGCACCCTTTTGAATGCCACCAAAGTGCTCTAACCATGTTTGACTTTTGTATGACACATTTTGACCATCCGTAAGAACACGTTTGAAACTTTGACCGTACAACATTGCAGTATGGCCTGATCTTTTATATACGTTGACTGTCTTCCAACTTTGACTATGCAGACATTCACTTAGATGCTGACTCATATCATAGTGATCCAAATACTGAAAAAACGCCACTTTATTGATGATCATAATACTGTTGCAATAAAGAAACATAGATAGATACCCCTTATCCACCAGTAAGGGGCGCAGCATGTGAGGGGGGGGGGGGGGGGGGGGGACGTCCGCCCCCCGGGATTTTTCGCTCAGTAGTGTTATATATGTAGTTTTCGTATAGAAATTTGTGGGTATATACGTTTTCACCCCCCCGGTTCTATAGAAATTTTTGGGTATTCTATAGAAATTTTTGGGTATATATGTTTTCACCCCCCCGGCCGAAAAATCCAAGCTTCGCCACTGCACCAGTTGCCATCATTTTATGGAGCTTCATCAGTCTTGACTGTTGACCATCAGTTGACTGCATCCTGTTACTTGTTTTGCATCCATATATCCAGTTACTAACCCAAAACCAAGAATCAAGCTTATATCTGATCATTACCTTCAGTTGACTTTGACTCCTACAATATTGACTGGGAGTTGACTTTGACTATAGTTGACTTTTTCCTAGTACTGATTGAAGTTAACTCCAAGCCAGCAATAAGTATTGTAACCTGCTACCGCACCTATTCATTGACCATGTGGGTCGTTGACTCACCCACCCACGTCAACAACTAAAAGATCTTCCAAACACCTCTTGACACCCTAATAAACACATCCACTCTAACGACAAACAATTGTCTATGAACATGAACATAGATATCATGGTTTTCCTTGCCTTCAGAGTTTTAGATTGTGTTTCTACATCATCATCACCAGTAGTTTTAGTGGATTGAATCTTGCTTTCAGCCTCGTCAACATATTCATCTATTTAAGATGCAATTCTAATTATTTTATTGAAGTTATATCCATCAACAACTACGTTTTCCACGTTCATTGAATCATCATCACCCATACTAGCACTTATTTCACTTCTAACATCGTTCAGGCATTTCATCAAACACCTTGTGGTCAAACTCGACTTTTGTAAGTCAAGAAGAATAACATGACCCAAAATCTCTTATACGAATCAATCCTGCAGAAGAAAATTGAAAGGTCATGTGATGGTAATTAGCAGACTGCATTGATCTGTCTTTGATGTTTGAAGGGTCTGTTTTGTAAAGAGAGGATAATTTAATACTCATCTTCTTGAACTTTTAAATGTGTAAAAAGACTACTCAACCAAGATATATCATCAAAGACAAGACTAGCACAAATGGGTGGATGGGTGAAGGAATGGTGAATCAGTCTAATAATGGAAGTTTACATATTGTTTCTGTCTACCTCGGCCATGGCTAAAGGGAATGGAAGGGACCAAAGAAAAGGGACAAATGGTGAATCAGTCTAATAATGGAAGTTACATTTAAATACGCGTCTAATTTACTTAAAATTACATCCGAAAATACCGATTTTATGCTTCAGAAAAGAGACAAATGTTGGATCATATTTCTTCTTAAAGTTGAGAAAACACACAAATCTCCTACAATTTGAAAGTGAATGTTTTGAATTCACCATTAATCCACTCAGCTCAATCTTAGTACCGCAAGTCACAGTGTAAGTGTAAGACTGTAATTATATATTATCTATATCTTAAAATGCATGGTCGTGGACCATGCATTTTTGTATTTCACCCTAAGTTTTAGATATGTCACATATTCAACCCACATATTTTGGTATATGCCACCTTTACTTTTAACTTTTGATAATTCACTACTTTAACCCCCTATTTTTTTCTACTTAATAATTTCACACATCATTTTCTCCAACATTTCAATTCTTTTGTTTATATTACTTTTACGACTTCACACAACACCGTACGAGACTTATACTCTTCTTTATCTATGCCTAATCATGTTAATGTCACGAACGTAATGTGTGTGACAAAGCAAAAAACGAGTCACATTACGCGCAGGCATCACAAGTTAATGTCCTAATCGTAATGCGTGTAACAAAGTCCAAAAACAACGATGCCGCCGCAACGCGCGGCACGATTCAAAAATCTAGTATATATTAAAGAACAACTTACTTTTACTGTAGCACTGCTACAGTGCTACAGTAACCTTCTTTTTTTTTCTTTCTTTTTACTTTTAACCTTTAACTTTCAATATTTACTTTTTCGACCCTTTAACTTTCTAAATACTTTTAACTGAGTTTTACGTCTTTATTTTTAGTTACGTGTCGATATAAACTTAAGTTGATTTACGTTTCGACATAATTTTTTGTTTTGTTTTTTTTTTTTTACTTTAAACATTTAATTTTCAGCATTGACTCTTACAACCCCTTAACTTTCTAAATACTTTTTATGCTACACTACTTTTTTTTCCTTTTTTATCTTCTTTCGGTTTTCTTTCTTTTTACTTTTAACCTTTAACTTTCAGTATTGACTCTTACGACCCCTTAACTTTTCTTTCTTTTTACTTTTAACCTTTAACTTTCATAAGAACAAAGATGCAAGATACTCGTGTGAATAGGTCTAAGAAATTCGACAACAAAAAGAATAACAAATCAAACCTTCAGCATTACAGAGTAAACTAAAAGAGAAACCATATAAAACAATGCTTGATAACGTGTCGACACGATAACCCTTATTTTTTATTTCAAAATCAACAGCAGACGCTACGCAATTGCAAGTATAAACCGAAGAAACGCCAACGAAAATGGTAGTTTAATCAACATTCAACTAAATTTCATCATGGTAAACAATTAGCATACCAGGTACAAACTGAAAAAGAAAAGGCCAGATACAAAATAATCAAAATCTAGAAGTGATGACTAATCAATATATTCAAACGGATGCACATAAGATGTAGATATACCTCTATGTTTTCTCCAAAGTGAATGATCTACCAGATTATTATTATTATTATTATTATTATTATTATTATTATTATTATTATTATTATTATTATTATTATTATTATTATTATTATTATTATTATTATTATTATTATTATTATTATTATTATTATTATTATTATTATTATTATTATTATTATTATTATTATTATTATTATTATTATTATTATTATTATTATTATTATTATTATTATTATTATTATTATTATTATTATTATTATTATTATTATTATTATTATTATTATTATTATTATTATTATTATTATTATTATTATTATTATTATTATTATTATTATTATTATTATTATTATTATTATTATTATACAAACATATAATGAAATAGCAAAGTCAAGACTAAAATTGGTAAGTGAGAGCGAGTAATATTATTATCAAAGTAAAGAATTAGTGACTAATAAATATATTCAAACTGATAGTCATGAGAAGATACAGATACACCTCTCTTCCGTCCCAAATTAAGTAGATGATCATGTGCAGGATTATACAACCGACTAAGGTTATAATGAAGGTTTAAGCCTACAAACTGACACTGACAACTATTTCATTTATAAGTTGCATCACCATAAGCTTAACCAAATCAATTAAATAAAATGCAAACACTTACCACACGCTTGTAGCATTTACCACCGGAAGAATATAAAAATTAATATAAATAAAAAAAGAAAAATCAAAATCAACGGGGAAAGGTGATCACAGTAAACAAATTCGCTTTATAATCCCATCCATGAGAGAACCGGACGTGTGAGTGAAATTATTGTCAATCTTTTACTGCAGAATAAGTATGTGTTTCAATTTAATGTTAATTTTTATGATTATGGGGCTTAGTTGAATCAGATTTGACATATATACAATGTTAATAAATGCACACTAATTGCTTGATGTAATGCATGTATGAGACTTGCCTTTGACAATTTGACATGAACTTCAATACTGCTTTCATGACACAGATTTAATAAATGTCTGGTGAATCAAAGTGATTAAACCCCGTGTATGTGTATGTGTATCGATCGAAGCAAAAGCGGCTTGGTGATCGATTAGAACCCTATTTGATATGGAATGTTGAAAACGATTTGTTTTCTTGTGAACTGATTACTTTGTGAGTTTAGTTTGTTTGATTTTGTGCATTAACAACATGTTGAAGAATGTGTGTTCTTACGAATTAATATTGTTACCACAAGCGATGTTTTTGTCCCTCATTAGTGATTTAAAGGCTACTTGCAGGTTTTGTTGATACATAGGCTTGTCTTGCAGAAATTAAGGATAATTAAACAGTAAATCTGTTTGCTTGTATATTACAGTAAAATTTATTTGTGAAGCAACCTTAGAAGTCAATTCTGTTGCAGTTAACTTTGATGCACATTCCCATTAAAAACATATTGTACCATGTGTATGGCCATGTTTGTCTTAGCAATATATTGTTTCGGCTCTTGCTAAATGAGCAGACGTTATTCCAATGCTCATGAAAACCAAATGCATATTAAGTCAATTGGATATATTATGATATGACCACTCTTACTATCCATATGTTCCTATAAATTACTAGTTAATCAATCTACTGCTAAAAGATTAATTAGATAAAACTAAAGAGTGCAGAGGACTTGTTGGGTATTCATGAGTTGCAAGCCATTTACTCTTCCAATAATAAGCCCTAAGCTTTAATTTTTCATGCTACTTCTTAGTAATTAACTGGTTGTAAATTTACCATTTGAAGTTAGTAGCTGCAGTTCTAAATGAAAATGTGGATCTTGGTGCATCCGAATCCATTGTTGAAGAAACTGATTCAGTTTTGATTGAAAAGGAAGATCTTGGTGCATACAAGTTGGAAAATATGCTCAAAACATCAAGTTATACAACAAAAAGTCAACAATGGCCATAATCTTGTTGATGATATTAGCACTTAAAACAGTTAAAGATAAAACATAACATGAAAACCGATTTTCAAATTAGTTTGTTTCTGTCTATATTTTGTTTCAGTGCTTTCTAAAGCTTCAACTGATGCCGAAACTTTACAATCGGCTGAAAAGTCAAAAGTCAACTCTGGGAAGTCAAATGCAGCAACATCTGACATTTTCTAGCCTACATCACAAGACCAATCAAATTGTTACTAGTTTTGTATTTGCATATTTTTGTATAGAAGTTTGATCAAACTAGGTTCTTTTAAGTCATAGAAAAATTGTTGATTTGTAATTTGAACCGTTGGGTTAATCGGTTTATTCATGGGTCACACGGGCAGGTTAGCGGGTCACGAATGACGGGTCAACGGGTACAAGTCACATCAGCAGTTTATTGTGGAAGACTTGAAGTTTAATTAAATTGTTATTAGGAACGTTATTTGACATGTTCTTTATTCACGTTGCATGGTCTTTTGTTATTTAAAGTGTTAGTTTATTAATAGTATCTGTACTACTATTCAAGTCTGTACGTGTTTCAAGATTTTACATATTTTTATAATCTGATATGGTGATTTTACTTCGCCAGTTTTTACATTTTACCAACAAAATGTCCTGGTCCATTACAATAATAACCTAGCAGTTAATTAGTGAAATGTTTGTGGTCGGTGGTCAAGTTTATGGGAGTTAATGGGTCAAAGTTTGCTATGAATATGGTAAAGGGAGGAGCATGTTAATTAGTTATCTGAAAGTAAAACATGGACATGGGATGAAGCACCTGATCATGGCAGTTAATGTAGAGCATATCTGGATTTTGATGGTCTGGATTTGGTCAAAGCTTCTAAAAGGTGGGCATAGTCAACTAGAAATCAATGCAGTCAAAAGTCAACACTTGAAGCATGAGAAGTCAATGCAGGAAAACACTCCAAAACAACATGAATTATACACTCAAAGTTGGAATTCTACTACGCTAAGATATGAGAGCATAAAGAAAACTGCTTTTCATCTTGAGTACAACTTGTGAAGAAGTACAATAGACAAAGCACTGGATATACGCACCTGTTTGGTTTGCTATCTTTAGACATTCCAATGTCCAAACTTTATACAGTATACCTAGGCTTAAAAATTATGTTTCTTTGGAAGCTGGGAAAAAAGTGTTGACTTTTTTGGTCAATGCTGACCGAAAAGTCAACAGAAGTCGCACTCAACTGGCTGGAAGACAATTTTAACGCAGCAGGGAGTGATAGACCTTTGGGCTTGTAATAATCGGATTAAGTGGATTTTTTTTCTACTAGACCTTATTTAAGCCCGATTGTTTTGTGAATTGCAATGGTCCTACACCATATGGATATTATTCATACTTTATTTAATGGAGATTTGCAAATTCTGTAGAGAGCCCTTAATAAATCGGCATGGTGCAAGTATATGTCGGCTAGGATTCAGCCTAGTTTAAAACTGGATATTGGCATGACATTTTTTGTCGACTAGGATGCAAATCGGAAGGAAGAAAATCAATAATTGGAATGAGGCCCACAAAATTTTGGGTTTTTATATCAATAAATGGTCCACATGCAACTCTAATCAGAACTGGAGTAATGTGATATATGATGTATGGGCCGAGAGGGGTAATCATGTATGACGGCCGGCAAGGTCAACGTACAATCCGAATACAAATATGATATTGGTTCAATATGTTTATTGGGAATATATTTTTTGAAGTGGTATAGATCCTCAACTCGGTTGTGATGAATAGAATGATTAGGGTTATGAATGTGATGTAATTTGTTGGGCTTAGAAAGTGTAACAAAAAGTTAGTTAATAAAATGGAATCATTGGGAAGAAAGTCAACGCGTCAAAGATGGACGGCTAATACATTGTCTATTAAAAGCATGTGAAAGTGAAGGTTTGGACTTTAGAGAAACCTGAAACATAGAATTTATATTGTGATGATTTCTAAATGGTTTGTACTTTCTTTTGATTTTGGGCCATTAAAAAACCCAAATCAGGAGGAAAAACTACAAGTAGTAGATATTGGGCCTGACGTTTCACCTTTATGTTTAGGGCCCAATAGATTGTCTGGAATTTAGACTTGAGCTGGGGACTTGTCCCAAAATAGTCTAAGATCTTTCCTTTATCGTAAGTAAATTTATAAAAAATTGTTACGTGTCTTATTTTTATTTTTTATTGTCAAGGGATTAGTATGCTATTTTGGTTTAGTGGGGGGGTGTCTTATGTAAGTTTTTTATCTATTTATGTGGATGTTACGTATGGAATGAGAATAAGCAGAATTTGAGTCAAGATTATTCCCTATCTCTTAGCTTCTTTCTCTACAATTTAGTTATATCCCTATCAAGGGTATCAGAGCTCCAGTCGATTCCTCATCGGAATTCCTTGCCGCCGCCATGACTAACACCTGTAATAATGAAATCGACAACACCCTCAAGTCCCATGGTAAGGCAATCAGCGACATCCAAGCTGCGTTAGCGGTCCTGATGAAGCAACAGGAACAATCTTCGAAGCAGCAGGAAGAGATTTTGAAGGCGGTGCGTGATAAAGCCGTGCAGTCGTCGGGTAGTTCCTTCGGGTCCTTCTTCGGCCCAGATGGTGACTCACGAACATCCAAACCATTCCGTATCGGTAAGATCGACTTCCCTAAATTTTCGGGGGACGATGTTGAGGGGTGGGTCTATCGCTGCGAACATTTTTTTTCGATGGATGACACCCCCGATGACTCGAAATTACGCTGTGTTGCGGTTCACTTGGAAGGCGATGCCCTCCAATGGCACCGTGCTTACTTGAAGATCCGTAATGCCACGGTTGCCGAGGTCCCATGGGCGGACTATGTTCGTTCGATCTCTGCCCGTTTTTCTGATGCAATGTTTGAAGACCCTATGGAAGAGATTGCTTCTCTCGTTCAACTTACGGATGACGCCAAGGGTCTAAAAGAATATAATTCAGGTTTCGATCGTTTGCTTAACAAGGTTACCGTTAGCGAACTTTATGCCGTTAGCCTATATTTGAAGGGCTTGAAGCCGGAAATAAAAGGGCCGGTAAAGATGTTCAAGCCTCAAACACTACGTGAGGCGTATGGGTTAGCAAGAATTCAAACTATGAACAACACATGCTTGATGAAGCGTTTCAACGCTGTGGAGGATGGGCTGCAACCCGAAGATGTCAAAATAACACCTCCCGTTAATGGTTCAAAACTACCCTTGCTGCCAAGTCCAACAACCGAGCAATCAAGTTCTACACCAGGAATCCTTAGATCGAGACGTTTGACGAGTGATGAGCTTGAGCAAAAAAGGGCAAAGGGGGAATGTTTCTGGTGTACCGAAAGGTTCGTTCCGGGGCACAAGTGTAAGAAAAAACAACTCTACATACTTGAAGTGGTAGATGATGAAAAACAAGCAACGGAAGAGGATGAAGACAAGGTTTCTTGAAGTACTTTTTGAGGGCAAAAAGTAGGTTAAGGGAGGAGTATTGTTACGTGTCTTATTTTTATTTTTTATTGTCAAGGGATTAGTATGCTATTTTGGTTTAGTGGGGGGGTGTCTTATGTAAGTTTTTTATCTATTTATGTGGATGTTACGTATGGAATGAGAATAAGCAGAATTTGAGTCAAGATTATTCCCTATCTCTTAGCTTCTTTCTCTACAATTTAGTTATATCCCTATCAAAAATTTACTGAATTGACTTCCTTTTACCTAATACATCATGTCAAATAATAAATTTTGTTCATGTTTGTCAAATTAACAATTCACCATCCATTCAATCTCTTAAAGTACTTTGATGAAAACACTAATATCAAAGTAATCACAGCCATCAGATGTTTGTCTTATTAAAACGGGATCACAGTGAATGAGAGAAGAAGTGATGATTCAAAATCAGAATCACATTGAAGAACTTTATCAAAATTAGGTATCTAAGAACAGCTCGATTGAACAGTGAAAAACTTGCCTACCTCAGAGTAGACAACCCAATTTTCTTTATGAAAGCCAATAGCTCTTGTTTTTTACACACTGGACCGGCACTCCTAGAAGTAGTGGTGCACAAAAAAAATGTTTCAAGACCCGGAACAGAAACAGAACCGGTTCTAAACCCATAGACCGGTTCCTACCCGTTGAAACCGTAGGATTGGACCAGTTTGGATTCCTATCCTTGAGACCGGTTTGAACACAAACCGAACAGGCAAAAAAAGGTCAAAGTCGTTTTTAACCCGAACGTACCAGTAAAAGATGCTCAAAATCGTTTTGAACCTGAATGGTACTGGTAAAAAATACTGGTCAACAATCCGACTGAACCACAACCGGTTTTGACTTATTGTTGACCAACCCAAAAAGGTCAAAGTCATTTTGAACCCGAACTTACCAGTAAAAAATGCTCAAAATCGTTTTGAACCTGAATGGTAGTGGTAGAAAATACCGGTCAACAATCCGACTGAACCCGAACCGGTTTTGACTTATTGTTGACCGACCCAAACCGGTTTAGCGTTACGAACCAATTTGTGATTCTCTACCTAAAAGACTTGTAGATGAGCTAACTGAGTAGAATAGGAGGATTACTTCAATACGAGGTGGCAATTTCAACTCATTTTACAAGCTAAAGACTAAAAGGGTGGTTTCAAATTCTTTTTCACTACCGGCCATAAAATATAAAAATTAGCTAACAAGAGAACAAGCCAATGAGTCGGATCCAATTGTATGTATTTTAATGTATAAAACCATAAAAAATCATTTTACCAAAACAAATTAACTTTCTAATTGTATACTATACATTAACTAATTGTTTATACAAATTAGTTTCTATGCATTTCATATATATCATCCAAAAAGGATAATATAAAAGGAGGTATAGGATTTAGATTAAAAACAAAACCACAAAAGAAGATCCCAACTTAGTAAAGAGCAATCGTTTAGTAGGATAAAACCTCAAATCAAAAGAAGCTTTATTTGCTACATAATTATGCTCATGTTTAAGTCATGACCATTACCTCCTAAGAAACCATCAGTACGAGTACACTTGACACAAATAAAACAGGTCATGAAATTAACGGGGTTGTCTGATAGTTTTAATTGCACAAATAAATTCCTACGAAAAAAGATAAGTTACGGGCTTGTAGAAGCCAATTTGTTGGTGGCCAATATGTACCACTAATATATGTAAAAAGATGGTATGGGCCTCGAGTCGAGAAGCCATGTGGACATCTTTTTCAACAAAGATGTGAATGCTGGAAAATGAGAACAAGTTGTAACGAGGTTATGAGTCAGGTACTTAGAACCTTTTGTACAAAATCTTTCTTGAAAGTTACACTGATTAAATCTTCAAGTTTGTCCATATTTGGGAGAGTATATGGTGTACGTTGGAGTCCTAACAGTATATGGCGAGAAAAACTCTTGTTGAATGGGTCGAATGTGCCATTCTTAGAACAGTTGTTAACTTAAATTACTCTGTTTTACACAAATCAACCCATTCAACAAGAGTTTTTCTCAACAGTTGTTAACTTAAATAGGTTCAAACAAGCCATGGCGTATCCATGTCATCAATGCCACTAGCCACCCTAAAAAAGAATATAGTTGGTGCACCTATTTTTGTATATTTTTTCTTCTAAAATAGGGCATGTTTATTTTGACCTGAACCAAAGTGATATTTCTTTAATCGGACGTTCTCACCTGAACTCTGTTTCACTAAACCCGTTCCGACCCGAATCCAGTGTGACCACACCCAACCCAACCCACCCACCCATTTTGCCAGGCATAATTCAAAATCTTAAACTCTGTCATCTTCCATCGTCTATCCAAATTAAGGTCTATATTCTATATTCTCACAAAGTCTAAAAAGCATATTTTCAAACAAATAATTATCATTATCTGTTGCATATTGTACCCATAATAAAACATTTCAAGTCTGGATAATTTATTTAAAAAAAAATCTATAAATTCAGTTACATTTTTGCCCAAAGGTGAGAACAATAAAAACCCCATTTAAACTCTTTACATAACCTTGTTTATTGAATTATGGGGGAATGTTGGGGCAGTATAGGTGAAATAAACATTTATTTACTACACAAATTCTAGCTTAGTAAGGTTGCCCAATTTGTTACAAGGCCAGACAACCCACCAAACAAACACATATAACTAACTCAAATGTAGAAAGACCCATTAGGCCCACCAAAAAGCCTTCCGTTTGTTCTTACACTAGTTCAAAACTCAAGGACACATACAGTAAGGTCAACATTGTTCCATTCATAACTATTGTAAGTTTTAAATTCACAAGAATACTTGTGTTTATTCTTACATTGGTTGAAGCACATTCACCTTTTTAAATTTGCGCCTGATTACATACTTCTTAGCCACATTCAAGAGGCAAAATTTTCACCGATAATATTTATCTTGTAATGAGAAAGTTCAGGGGCAACCCAGTCTATTTGGGGGCCTACAACAAAATCTAAATTTGATGCCTTTTTAACTAAATGAAAGTTCATCATCAATATAAACAAGTAAATAAAGAACTAATTAAGAAGCATCAACATGGCATTCATTTATACAAACAAATTAAGTTATATCCAAAAAAGTCCAACTCAATCCACCTAGCCTGTTTAAACTTACCTATATGAAACATGACTTGTTTGAATAAGAACCGCTATCCAGCCGTCCCCACCAAATACAACAAACAAAATCACCTGCAGCTTAGCCTCCTTTTCATATTTGTGCATTTGTTTGACATATTTGGCTACGAAGGTGTAGCAGCCTTCCTAAGAGTCGACTTTCCTGAACCCACATATCACCAGCTTAAGACTCCACTTGATAAATCATTTTAAATATTTAAAACACAGCAAACTTACAACAGTCAGGTTCAGATTCAACCGTCATGTTCATACTGTTCAGTTCATTGGAAAGCCCAACTACTTGTGTCACAATTACAGAAGCATGACTCTTCTCCTCCACATAATCAGATTTATCCTCTGAATTCAACTGAAAGGCAAATGAATATTAAAATTGTGATTAAAGAATACCCCCCCCCCCCCCCCCCCTCCACACACACACACACACACAGGGGATGCCTACATCAGGGCATTAATAACTTCATCAACAGTTAAGGAAAATAGTAAGTTTGGTTAAAAAAAACTTTAATAACTTCATCAATATTTAAGAAAGGGCTTAGGATCGGAACACTAGAAGTTAAAAATTTAAGAGTGTTTTTTAATATAAACGTAATGATTTAAGTACAAATACTATGGAACATATGAAACTTAGTTTGCATTATAACTCAACCCTATGTTTTAGAACATTGACTTACTTGAAATGATAATGCTTTCTCAAGTTCCTTGACCACGACTTTCATTGTAGGACGTTGGTCTTGAGTTTCTGCCACACATTGGTATGCAATTTTCATGAATGTTTGTAAAGAGTCCTTGTTGGGTCCTCTCTTTAGGACAAAATTGTTTTCACTGGTTTCTTCCTTTAGTATAGGATCTATCATGTCATCTAGTGTTCTGGAGCAGAAGCTTTGTCTTGCCACATCAACCAGCCCATTGTTATTCCCCTTCTTGTATATTGGATCAGTAGCTGCCCTCCCACATAGAATTTCAAACAAAATAACTCCAAAACTATAAACATCTGAATCTCTTTTTAACTTATTCGTCTTCTTATATTCTGGATCTCTGTAGGGAGGTCTGCCAATACAGCTGAGATAGAGAGCTTCGTCTTCTTGATTTGGAGGCAGGAATATGGACCACCAAAAGTCACCAATCTTTGCCACCGACTTCTCGTCCAACCCAATGCTTCTACTACTTATATCACGGTGTATTATCATCTTTTGGTCATCCATCTCAAAGTGAAGGTACCTCAATGCATGTGCAACATCAATGCATATTTTTAAACGCTTTTCCCATGTCAAAATACGCTTATCATTGACGTTTTCCAAATAATCATCAAGGTATCCATTAGAAACATTCTCAGTGACGAGGATCATCTCAGAATCTTCAACACAAAATCCAATTAGAGTGACTATGTTCGGATGCTCAACACCCGTAAGCATCTCAATTTCCGTATAAAGCTCTTTTTCCTTGTACCACTGATTTCTGGAGGTGTACCGTTTTATAACAACAATGTTGCCTCCCTTGGGATGTTCTCCTATGTTCTTCCCCTTTTCGGATGAAGGATTTTCTTTATCAAAACAGTGGAGTTCTGCTCTGTACAAAGTATAACCGCCATCCGAAGATGCAATTGTGCATGCCTCTGAAAAATTATTTGTTGCTGATTTAATATCATTGAGATGAATCTTCAAGTGTCCCAACTTGTTTTCCTGCAAATATGTGACAAAGGGAAAAACAGAGTTACAAAACTGACATAAATTGAGAGAAAAAAATGTGTTGTTAAAACTTTTAGAAAAAAACTATAGGTTACATTGAATCTATCTACAATTAGCCACTACTGCAATTATACAAGGCAAATGGGTTCTGCTCTGTATAAACTATAGTAACCCAACTCCACCTCACTGCCATCTGATTAAACTGTAGGAGACTGGAGCCTTCTGATCAACAAAAGTGAATATGTTGCCGACCCTAATTCCTTTTTCCCCTATATTTCGTGTGCCCTTATTTTCCATCTAAGACATAACAGTTGGGCCTTGGCAGATTGCACAGCCCAGAAAAGTTTTATGCTTACCCAGTTTGTAGATAAGACCCAAACAAAATTTTGAATAGTTAAATACATACATAATATTAAATTATTTATAGTTAGATACATTAGATGATAATCTAAAGGGAATCCAAATCCTGTGTTTTATACATTAAATGTTAATCTAAAAGGAATCCAAATCCTGTGTTTTAGTGAGATTTAATTAAATTAAAATTTCCATTGCATATAATAGCCATTATTAATAAATTTGGACGACCACTACCCTACACCACCAATTACTCGCACAAACTTCTAACAAATTTATATATTTTTAGTAATTTCGAGTTTGTAACAATTTAAAGATATTATTTGCTATATTTCTTAAAATCATATATCATATTCTATGCCGATGGCAAAAATACCCGAAACCGGAAGCATTTAAGACGGGTATACCCGATACCCGACGGGTATTGGGCCGGATATGGGTATGTAAAATTAATATTTCACGGGTATGGGACGAGTATGAGATTAGATGACACCCAACCTAATTACCCGAAATTATATACCCGTTTACCCGATATATATATACCCGAAAACTTTAAAGTTTAATATTTATTTTCCTTTAACTTTTGTTAGTAATGTTTCATTCTTGTAGTTTTATTAATTAAAAAATAAACTTTTCATTTGAAATATATATTTTGATGACATTATTCGTATTTATATGCTATGAAATAAAAAATTATTTTTTGAGATTAATATTATAATATATCTACATTTTTAAATATATCAAATCTTACTATGGTAATGATGATATGTATGTTATTTAACATAATTTAATAAGTTATACAAATTTTTAAAACATAAAACCATAAAGGAAAGTGAAAATATATACACATGAAATCCAAAGGGGTATACCGGATACCCGTGGGTATGCACCATACCCGACAGGTAAATACCCGCCAAATACCCAATGGGTAACGAATCGGGTATGAGACAAGATTTTACAACCTGGTATGGGTATAGGATTGGTCATACCCGGCCCATTGCCAAAACACATAATCTTTATTTGACGTTATCACCTAATACCATACATGTCCAAACCCACAAAAAATAAAACTCTATTACCCATCCCAGATGTTTTAGAGGTTTTCATTCATTTTGAATTCTTTTACCATGAAAATAGAGAAACAAAAGGAAAATTAGTATGCAAGAATGATGAATGCCAAAAAAATGGATACTAAAATAGAGAAAGGGTCTTACAATATTTTCACGACGCAGCTGAAGTTCCAATGCTTTCTCCAGTTTAGCCACTATACGATGCATATCGGGGCGGTGTGCTCGATCCTCATTTAAGCAAGAATATGCTACCTTTGAGTATATGAGGAGTGATTGCGGAGACAATATTTGATTTAATAGAAGAGGATGGATTATATCATGCAGTGTTCCCTTTTCATAATGATACTTGGCCAACTGAGCTAGAGACATCTCAGTCTCGTTCTGAATTAATGCTTTCCTCCCGCACAATGTTTCAAATAAAACAACACCGAATGAGTAGATGTCCGACTTGTGGGTCACACCTCCCGTCTTTTCAATTGCTGGGTCCACACACCCCATTGTGCCAGTGTGTTCACTAGGGCACACCTGGTCCTTATGGTTAACAGATTGTTTGATGGAAAATTCAAAACCGGATAACTTGGCTTCCCCATTCTCATCCAATAGAATTGTGTCGCTAGTGATGTTACAATGTATGATACCATAATAACATCCCTCGTCGTAATGGAGGTAACTCAATGCCTGAGCCAGACATACACATATCCTCAATCTTTTCTTCCATGTAAGGTTCGGGCTGTTTATATACTGCCCGAGACTTCCAGTGGCCTCATACGTGGTTATGATGATCTTTTCATCTTTCTCATCAGAGAACCCAATGATAGAGACCAGATTTGTATGCTTGAAATCAGAAAGCACTGAAATTTCATTTAAGAACTTGAGGTCTCCTTCCGCGTGCTTACAATCAAACCTCCGTGCAGCAATCTTCATCTCCTTTCCAGACCACAAGAGCCGTCCTTTATATGTGGTACCAATTGCATCGTGTTGGATAATGTAATCATCATGAAAGTTGTTGGTGGCCTTTACTACATCTTCAAGTGGGATTAGTAAGGAAGCGAACATGGTCATTGTTGATGTCAAGTTCTGTTATCAAGTATAAATTAGTGTAAAAACAACGGGTTACAAATGAATGAGAAGGTAAGATCTTATAAGATGTAAGAGCAACAACACATACATAAATATATATATACGATCTAGCAGCCTCCATCCATGACTTTCTATTTCTTTTAATTTAGTAACCTTAATTAACTAAATAATTATGAATGAATTTTGTGGTACTTACGATGTAAAAGGTTCACATAATATATAAAACTTAGTAAATTTAATACATCTGGTATATATGCATCTTCATACCATATTTATTAGGTCATCAGTTGTTTTATAAGTACTTAAATATGACATAATATTCAAGTATTTTACCATAATGATATAAAAAACTAAAACATATATAAAATGCAAAAACAATGAACTAAAATATCCAGACAAATACAATTTTTAATATGTGCATTGTTCTTGTCATTAAAAGATTAATAGTATTAGAAATTACCATTGATAAGCTTTTACAATAAACACGAGTTAAAATTCTGGTTTATACTAATGTATTTAAAGGAACTTGTTTATAATTGAGCAGGGGTGTGCACGCTTCGGTTCGGTTCGGTTTTTGGGCAAAACCAAAACCGAAATGTCGGTTTTTCTGTTTCTTAAACCGTTCGGTTTCGGTTTTTCCACCGGTTCAGTTCGGTTTTTCTCAGTTATTTCAGTTTTTGAAACAAAATTATGTATGATTCAAAAAATAAAGGGAAATTGGTTTTTAATAAACCAACCTTTGCCCAGTTGGTAAATAATAATCCAACGTACAGAATTGGTATATAATAATCCTACGTTTCAATATGTTGGCACTGAATAGACCTCCGTTAGTTTTTTTTAACTGAAGTTAGTTTTTAAGTTTAATTTATTACACAAACAGTCCCTGTAGTTATAATTTACTAGTTTTAAGTTTTATTTATTACACAAACAGTCCCTGTAGTTATAAAAAAAATCATAAAAATAAAAAAAAAAAAATCTAAAAAATCAAAAAAATTCAAAAAAATCATAAAAATTCTTAAAAAATCAAAAAAATCATAAAAATTCAAAAAAATCATAAAAATTCAAAAAAATCAAAAAAACTCTAAAAAATCATAAAAATAAAAAAAACTCTAAAAAATAAAAAAAATTCAAAAAAAGCAAACGTTTCGATGCGAACCGTTTCGACGCGAACCGTTTTGACGCGAACCGTTTCGAACCGTACCGTTTCGACCCGAACCGTTTCGAACCGTACCGTTTCGATCCGGACCGTTTCGACCCGTACCGCACCGCCACCACCGCCACCACCACCACCACCACCACAGCACCGCCACCACCACCACCACCGCACCGCCACCACCACCACCACCGCAGCACCGCAACCACCACCACCGCCACCGCCACCACCACCACCACCACCACCGCACCGCCACCACCACTGCCCCGCCCCGCCGCCACCGCCACCACCACCGCCACCGCCACCACCACCAGCACCGCACCGCCACCACCGTTTTTGAAACGGTCCGGGTCGAAAACGGTACGGGTCGAAACGGTACGGGTCGAAACGGTCCGGGTCGAAACGGTACGGGTCGAAAACGGTCCGGGTCGAAAACGGTCCGGGTCGAAAACGGTTCGCGACGAAACAGTAAGGGTCGAAACGGTACGGGTCGAAACGGTACGGGTCGAAACGGTCCGGGTCGAAACGGTACGGGTCGAAACGGTCCGGCTCGAAAACGGTTCCCGACGAAACGGTACGGGTCGAAACGGTACGGGTCGAAACGGTACGGTTCGAAACGGTCCGGGTCGAAACGGTCCGGGTCGAAACGGTCCGGGTCGAAACGGTACGGTTCGAAACGGTCCGGGTCGAAACGGTACGGTTCGAAACGGTTCGCGTCAAAATGGTTCGCGTCGAAACGGTTCGCGTCGAAACGGTTCGCATCGAAACGTTTGCTTTTTTTGAATTTTTTTTATTTTTTAGAGTTTTTTTATTTTTATGATTTTTTAGAGTTTTTTTTATTTTTTTGAATTTTTATGATTTTTTATGATTTTTTTGATTTTTTTTGATTTTTTAAGAATTCTTATGATTTTTTTGAATTTTTTTGATTTTTTAGATTTTTTTTTTATTTTTATGATTTTTTTTATAACTACAGGGACTGTTTGTGTAATAAATAAAACTTAAAACTAGTAAATTATAACTACAGGGACTGTTTGTGTAATAAATTAAACTTAAAAACTAACTTCAGTTAAAAAAAACTAACGGAGGCCTATTCAGTGCCAACATATTGAAACGTAGGATTATTATATACCAATTCTGTACGTTGGATTATTATTTACCAACTGGGCAAATGTTGGTTTATTAAAAACCAATTTCCCAAAAATAAAAAGTATAATTTAAAATTTAAGAATCTTTCTTATATGTTTACATTTAAGTTATTATATTTAACATTTTTAATTAATATTTTTCACATAAACCTAACCTTCTAATCTATTTTTATGTTTCTTCAAAATTTTTATTAAGACATTTTCTTTTATAATACTTTGAATATCATTTAATTTTATACTAAATACTTAACATTCAAAAATAAATTAATAATTTCTACTAGCATGGGTTAAACACTTAAACAATTTAAACTTAAACATAAAATTATATGGTCTAGGCCTACTATTGTAACTTATCGGTTCCGTTCGGTTTTTCTGGTTTGAAAATGGTTATCCGAAAACTGAACCTTTCGGTTATTAAAAATCCGAAAACCGAGCCGTCGGTTTTTGTTTTGGTTCGGTTTTCTCGGTTATTTCCGTTACGGTTCGGTTATTTCGGTTTGCTGCTCACCCCTATAATTGAGATAACTTACTTGTAATGCCAATGCTTTCTTAAGTTGCATTAAAACTTCTATTGTTGTCGGTCTTTCTTCTCTTTCATGATGTAAGCACCTGTAGGCAATCTTTTGGAATGTAGTTAATGATTTTGGCTCCATCTGTTCCCTTATTTACTGGAACACTACCTCATCTTGCTTTCCTTTGTCAAATTTGTTTCTAATGAAATCTGATAGATAGTGACCCTCATGCTTGTGGGTTATAAACGTTGATCTCCCACACAACATCTCAAATAATACCACACCAAATGAATAAATATCAGATTCTATAGTTAAGAATCCTGATTTTCTGTAACCCGGGTCCAAGTATCCTAGTGTGCCACATGCATGATCGATGACATAGTCTGTTTCATGAGTTAATGGACTTATTAAAGAAAGCCCAAAATCAGCAAGTTTTGCTTTCCAATCATGGTTTAGTAATATGTTATCAGATTTGATGTCTCTATGTATCACCTTTGCTTGTTTTCCACCACCTTTGTGTAGGAAATCTAACGCACTTGCAACATCAATGCATATACAAAATAACAGGCACAGCAGCCAGTACACTAATAATGATTGGTACCCAGATCAACTTGTTATGATAAAGCACAAAGAAGCTGAAGCTGAAAGCAATCATCATGGTCATTATAGAGAGGAAAAGTGTTGCTAAACCTATCATAAGTTTTCGGGGTAATGGTTCAAAAAAATCTTGTTCATCATAACGAGAGGTCACAATAGATAAGAACATGAGGATTGATGCTGAAGAGAAGATCAAAGAGATAGCATCTGCTATGACAAATGCAATGTAGATCTCTTTGTGGATAAACATAGGAAACCCATTCTTTTGATCATACCCACCTGGAATCGAAAAAGCTACTCCAAATACTATGGTGGCTATGAGAGCAGCAACCACCATGCATTGATTAGCAGTTGCTCTCATCCACTTTTCACCTCTGGAAACTAGTTCTTTATGATTCTCAGTGAATAACTCACGTGGTGTTTTGCCAGCTGCATTCTTCCTTTCCCTATAAGAAGGAGGGATCATAGACTCTACTTCCTATGTTAAATCAAATGAATTGGTGTATAGGCATTATTGCCTAGTGGATCTTACCCATGGCATTATAGCCTAGTGGTATCTTACCCATGGCATTATAGCCTAGTGGTATCTTGCGGGTGGGATAAGGTTTATGACCATTAGGTCATGGGTTCGATTCTCACAAAGGGGGTTTTCCCAGATTTATTGGGTTTCCTCCTGAATTGGTGTATAGGCATTATTGCCTAGTGGAGATGGATATGATCGGGTGGTTCTACTGGTGGCACGATGATACTCCAGTGGTCCGTCAGTGATCCAAATTTGCCGTTCAAAAAAAAAAAATCAAATGAATCTTACCATATATATATATAGAGGTCGGTTATCATACAATATGTCTAATCGTACAATACGTACGCTATAACCACTGCCGTCGGATCATCTCAAATAACCCCCGTGTTTAACTATTAAATTAATCAAATAAACATATATATATGAAATAAAAAACCCTGATAATCAGCAAACAAAACCTCAAAAACATAACATAAGATTCTTAATCAAAACGTAATCGAAAATATAACAATTACTCAAAAACGATTGATTCCTATTCACCATAACCTTCTGCGAATTGAAATTCTGATGACTTTGGAAATTCAGAACTGAAACAAATAGATGGACCGACTATCGAAGAAGATGATGCAGGGTGAAAATCAAAATAAAAAAATATGCGAAATACATAACAAACGTGCGAAAAACACTTCAGACAAAAAAGAAAGGGTGTGTTTTTTGTAAAGTTTGCGAATTCATATAACATTATATGCGAAAACACTACAGGTGTATTATAATGTGCGAATTCATGACAATACACATGCGATTTCAATTAAAAGTTAATAATCTTTGAAAATTCATATAATGTGCGAATTCATGCTTTAACACATGCGATTTCAAAAAAAAAAAGAATTATCTTCATGTTACAAACTAGTTGTGACAGTATTAAAAAATTCGCATGTTACAAATTCTTTTTTTGAGAATTCGCATGAGATTTTTTTAGAATTTCGCATGAGATTTTTTTAGAATTCGCATGTTGCATAATAAAATCGCATGTTATCAGTTTGGTTGTTGGTGCATCATTGAATTCTTTTTTTGTTCTAGATTTTTTGAGAATTCGCATATTATTACATTGAAAATCGCATATGAACAGTTTTGGTTGTTGGTGCAATCATTGCATCTTTTTGTTCAAGATAAAAAGAATCTACAGACATTGAAAATGGAGGACCAACCTTTTGCAAGCCTCACAGCCACAAGGTTCCAAAAAACTTGAATATTTTATATGAAACAAATCCATTTCAATCTAACTATTTTCGATCTCTTACATAAATGAAGTTTGTTCAAGCATTTGAAATTCCACCTGCAATTAATCTTAAAACCCCACCCATGGAACGTCATAATACATTTGATGGTGATGATGTCTAATTTTCCCTCTGATGATTGAACGGAATATCTGTTATACCCTTATCTAAGAAAAATGAATCAGCGACGCGTGTAGGGCTGTGGGCATCGCGTACGTAATGTAGGATTAGGGCTATTGTATTTTACCCTTTACCTATATATATATATATATATAGGTAAATGGTAGGGTACAAATCTCCTTATCGTACATTACGTACGCGACTACAGGATCAAAACACGTGTCCCTGATTTAGTTTTCATAGCTAAGGGCAAAACAGACAATTCATTCAATCGTAACTCTCTCCTCACCAGTGAACTCGCCATGATCACTGGCGAATTCAACATATTCAAAATCAACATCTGGGTTTCATCCGATGCTGCTATGTAGATCCATAGAAAACAACAATCTATTAAAACTCTAATCGCAAAAAATGACAACCGCAAATGTATACTTTTAAAATTTACGCATATTATGAAAGTCATACTATTTGATTGTAATGGTTGTGATGATTTTTAATTATATATGTGAGGCCACATATTAATTTCGCAAACAGACAAATGGCCACATGGTATTAACATTCACAAACAGACAAATCACATTTCGCACATATTATAACATGCATGTTTGTATGATTCGCATGTGCATGGGATGTGAATTTTTTGAATGGACAAACAAACAGGCAAATGGCCACATAGTATGATTCGCATATGCAATGCATTAATTTCGCATGGATGCATTAATTTCGCATGGATATATCGCATGTGCATGGGAATTTAATTTTGCATGTGAATGGACATCACTAATTTTCGCATGTGGACAAAAATGTATGGCATTAATTCGCATGTGGATGGCCTAATTTCGCATGTGGATGGCACTAATTTCGCATGGCATTATTTTTTGACAGGGACATAAAATATACCCATGTTGACAAAAATTGCATGCTGTGGAATGTTCCAAAAAAAGGGGAATCGCATGTGTTGCAAAAAAAAATAATGTTCGCATGTTATTTTTAATACCAAAATCCCATGCTGTAAAAAAAAAATACCAACATCGCATGTTGTAAACCAATTTCCCATGTTTGATATTGAATTTGCAGAAGAGTCGGTTGGAGAAGAAGAAGGTACCGAACGAAATTGCCGGGATTTTGATAGAGAAATTATCGATTTTATCCTTCGCGGTTAGTTTTATGTATATTAATTTGATTAATTTAATGATATAAATTAGTTTTGCCCGCGTTTAATGGATTGAAGATCGTACGGCTGTGGGCATCGCGTACATAATGTAGGATAAGAGGTATTGTACGTTAACCGGCCTCTATATATATATATATATATATAGGGAGAAGATCATGCGAGAACCACCTCTTATTGCGAGAACCAATGTGATATATATATATATAGGGAGAAGATCATGCGAGAACCACCTCTTATTGCGAGAACCAATGTGAACACAACCAAAAATGCCTAAAAATAGCTAAAAATCACACAATTTTTTTTTAATATTTTTTATATAAAAATCGCTACTTTTCGAAGCAAAAAAAAAAATTAAATTTTTTTTTAAATATTTTTTTTGGCCACTAAAAGTAGCGATTTGAGCATAAAAAATATTTAAAAAAAAAATTAGATTATTTTTTTAGATTTTTTGGGGGTTTTAGTTTTTAGCATTTAGCTTGGGGGGGGGGGGGTGGAGGTTAGTTTTTTTTAGGTTTTTTTAGGTTGTGTTCACATTGGTTCTCGCGGTTCTCGCAATAAATGGAGTTCTTGCATGAGCCCCTCCCTATATATATATATGCTTTGGTTCAAATGAGAACCACTACGAGTTGCGAGAACCGCGAGAACAAGGCCATCCAAAAGGTTTTTCTGAGTTTTTTTCTTCACAAAAGTCGTAAAAATAACCACTTATTTCAGCAAAATAAGAAAAATCGAAAAAAAAAAACGTCGCATACCCACATTTACATGAGAGGTAAAAAAATATTTATCTTCTTCCAAAATTTAAGTTTGTCGTAAAAAAAACTTGCATGAGTCAAAACTATCGACCCGACAATTTTTTAAAATTTTTTTTTACAGATGTGTTTATATTTTTTTCATCTACGTTTGTGTAAAAATTTTTTGGCCCAAATCGCGTCGGATCAAAAAGTTCTCACGGTTCTCGCAACTTAAGGTGGTTCTCATTTTAACCTTTCCCTATATGTATATACATATATACATATATATGTATATACATATATATAGTCTGAGGTTCATTGGAGAACACTAAAAAAGTGGAAAACCGGGGAACACTCTTAACAATTTAACTTAACATGTTAAAAATCATTTTTTTTTATTTTTTTTGGTGCTTTTCTTTATAAATACTCGTAGAAGCATTTTGAATAAAAAACATCAAATACTAAAAATATAAAAAAAAAACAGTTAAAAACGGCTAATTTTTTTTTTTACAAAAATGATTTTTTATTGCAATAGTTTCTACCCATTTTTAAAAGGAAAAGCGCTGAAAAAAAATTAAAAAAATTGATTTTTAACATGTTAAGTTAATTTTATAAGATATATTTTTAATTTTTTTTTAATATTTTTATTAAAAATGTTTCTACGTGTATTTATAAGAAAAAGCGCCGAAAAAAAATTAGAAAAAATTGATTTTTAACATGTTAAGTTGAAATTTTAAAAGTATTCCTCGGTTTCTCACGTTTTTAGTGTACACAATGAACTTTTAGTGTTTCTCACGATTTTTAACATGTGTATATATATATAGAGAGAGAGACAGAGGTGAATAAAGACAAATACGAAACAACAGAATGCTTACCGAAAAGATCAGCCTCAACGCATTTCAATAGGACCCAACCTCGATTCTCATTTGTCCAATTTTCAGTGGTCATATTTTCAGAATTATCATATAAATAGGTAGAGGATCCTGTAAAAAGTGCTCAAAGTGTAAGAAGTGTGAGAAGTGTATTATAACACTATATATAATACTATATAACACCATATATACACTGTATAACAATATGTAACACCATATAATACCATATAACCCTATGTAACACTATATATCATTATATAACAAATATAACACTATAGGTTGTCTGATAGCATGTCTATGATAGATGTATAGTGTTATATTTGTTATATAATGATATATAGTGTTACATAGTGTTATATGGTATTATATGGTGTTACATATTGTTATATGGTGTTTATATGGTGTTATATATAGTGTTATAATACAATTCTCACACTTCTCACACTTTAGGCCCTTTTTACACTATCCTTACCTCATATAAATATTCCACCGTATCATGGTGACCAAATAAAGCAGCCATGTAGAGTGGCATCATTCCTTCAGTACCTGGGATTGTTAGTAATTTCTTGTTCTTATTCACCAAAATCTCAGCCAATTTCTTGTTCCCAGCTACTGCTGCCGAACATAGGGCTGTGTTACCGCTTTTATTTTGAAGCTCTAGATCCTCTTTATTCATCATTTTCAAAAGCTCTTCCACAAACTTGGTGTTCTGGGCTGATACTGCAATATGAAGCGCCGTTTCATGATTTCCTGTGATGCTAAACCGTACCAACTCTTGTTGTTGACTTAGGATGGCATTTGCAGCTTCCCAATCTCCATTAATTGCAGCATTAGAGCATTCTCATCCAAACCATCAAAATATGTGAGGGATAGTTTTTATATTATAAAGGGTATAAAAAATGGTTGTGAGTGGAGGAGAGAGAAAATGTTACTGTTCATCTGTATATTTGGGGGGGCCACTGTTCACCCAGTATAATTTTTTTAATATATATTGAAAGTGGTTGTGAATGAAGAAGAGAGAAAAATGTAATGATAATATTATTTAATTGAAAAGGAGAGAGAAAAAGTATTTGTTTTTAGTGAAAATATATTGATATAAGAGTTGTTTTTTAGTGGAATGTATGTATAATTTGATAGATTGGATGAGAATGCTCTTATATAGAGGAACACATGTTTTGATGTAGTCTTGTCTTCCTTTAAATAATTACCAACTCATGTAAATAAGTGAAAATATTTTGTTCTAAAGTTGTTTAATATTATTTAATAAGTGAGAATATTACGACATCATCAAAAACATTCTAAAAAATGAATTTTGTTTCACCTTTATGTAAAGTTGATAATTTAATATTATCACTTAATTCAAACGATGGCAGATATTTAGAAAAACAAAAACAATATTTCTTTAATTTGGACTAAAATTTGTTTTTTAAGAAGCAAATGTACATAAAACAGCCCATTACACGGCGGGCCAATGTAGGCAGTTGGCAACTTTAGATGAGTTAAAAGAGGGGTCTACATCAATCTTTAGGGCAATTTTTCGAAGGCTGGACGACAGCCTTTGGCTCATTGGCTGTTGTTATGAAAGACGAAATAAAATGCCAATCTCTTAACCTTTAAGGGTCGTTTCGTCTTTAGCAGGATTGGTTTTCCAATTCAAAAGGGGGTTGCGGCGCAGCTTGTTGCCCGTTTACCTGTCACTTGTTTGTAAATTGTTAGTTTCGCATTTTAATGAAAAGCAATCAGAAGTTTTAAGTTAAAAAAAAAAAAAAAATATTAATTTTGTTTATATCCTCCTATTGACCACAACTGGGACTACGGTTTGTTTTTTTTTAATGTATAACTTTAATTATCATATTTGTATTCGGACATTTGTATAATTATGAATTGTGACATCTGGGTTCGTATTAATTTTGTGTTCTTGTTTGGTTGGGTTATTTTTAACACGCAATATTATTGGTTTCCCGATGGTGTAATTCTACCCTAGAGACTCTACATGTATGGTAGATGTCTCACCAGTGCGAGTTGTTATGATTCTTGTCTAAATCTAACCAGGCCTGGCAAAACCAACCCGGACGCCTAGTTTTGGGTTTGTATGGGTCATCACAATGACCTCGTGGCTCATTTTGGACATGGGGACTTTTAAGAATGGGTTGGATTGAAACTAGTGTATTATTTTCCATACGGGTTATAATGGGTTGAAGCAAATCTAGGAAAGGGTTAGAATGTGTTGGCTACTTGTCCAGCACTCTTCGTGTAACTCAAATATCACCTGACCTTCGACCACCACCCATGTATGCAGCTCCAACTACTATCGTCATCGCCACCCATGTAACCATTAGTTCATCACCAACCATTGCACCATGACAACCACAGTCAGTCAACGCCACCACCAAACCCACGTCGTCGCCAATGCGTAGCTTTGTAGGGGCGGGAGGGGGCTGCCGACCCCCCGAACTTTTCGCTCTTTAGTGGAGAGTGTAGTTTTCGTATAGGAAATTTTGGGTATATACGTTTTTGACCCCCCCCCCCCCCCCCCCCCCGTTTTTATAGAAATTTTTGATATATACATCTTCGACCCCTCGATCGGAAATCTCAAACTTCGCCACTGGCCGTCGCGCCACACCAGCTATCTCTGTCGTGGCAATCACCAACAATCAATGCCACACCACAACCACCGTATTTGTTGTAAACATAGTACACTACACAAATCCACATCCAATACCGTTGTCGTGGGTTCCAAATCTATGCACACTCCGTTGTAATCGACTATTAAGTTGTAACGGAAACTATAGATAAATCGATACAAATGAGACGATATTGCAAGTAAAAGTATATTTAGTTATGTTTGCAATAAATTGAAAATGTGATACACCTCTTTCAAAATATTCTGTCCAACACATCACTCACCACCATTATTTTTTTATTCTGAGTTTTACAAATACCAAAATTTAAAACCGTAGTCCAACTTGGCAACTAAAATTTGTCTTTTTTTTTTAATTTTTATTTTTATACTTTTTAATGTTAATATTTTTATTATTATTATTAACTTATTTTTTCTTTTCATTCATCCTAACTCAAACACATCCTGATAACCCACCTATTTTGTCACCTCTCACAATTTATATACTTGCATAAAAAATAGTTATACTAGTCATATGCTTCTCATAAATATAATATCATTCTTAACTTAGCTATTATCCATATATTATCCATATATTAAAAATTGAAGTAAATGAACAGTGTTTTAATTATCTTAATAACATATATTTTTTAATACTTTTATTATCTTTTTTACTTTTAAATTGAATAAGTTTGTGTCAATCGGTACTAGTATCAAAAATACTGGTACGGTTATCGGTACATGAAGGTAAAAACCAACACCAGCCTGGTATAGAAAACGCCAAAAGTCGGTATCGAATTGATTTTGAAAATCTTTTGGTTCGGGAAATTCGGTACTGCTACCCGGTACCATTTGCTTATCCCTGATAACGGGTACCGTACGAACAACAACGGTATCGTGCAACTTTTTTTGTTGATTTTCTTTAATTTTTAATGATTTCTTTTTTTAGTTTCAGGGGTAGGGATGAGTTCGGTGCCAACCAATATCGAATCGGTATTGGTACCGAAAATACCAGTTACGGTACCGGTACATGAAGGTAAAAACCGGTAGCGAACCGGTACCAGGAAAGCCAAAAGTCGTACCGAATTAGTACTTAAGATCTTTCGGTTCGGGAAATTCAGTAACGGTACCCAGTATCATTTGCTCATATCTGACCACAGGTTTCATACAAACAACATGATTACCATACAACTTTTTGGTTGATTTTCTTTTGGTTATCTTTTAGTGTTTTTTTTATGTATTTTCTTTTTATTTTGTCGGCGGTTCCGTGCGCAACACGCTCATAGTGATTTCAAAACACATGTAAACACAAACTAAACAATAAAAGACGTTCGCCACAACGTGGCGATAGTAAAAAACTAGTTTAGGTTAATAAGTTTTGCATATGACTTAACCAGTCAACACATGAGAATTTAATTGAGGGTCTAATCAGTGAATGATTAATGACACTTGTTCTTTTGTGATTGGTAGAAAATATTGGAAACTAAATAAAAAAATCTCCTCTAGGTTATTTTCGTGATTTTCTCTATTTATTAGGAAGCAGATATATGGAAGTTGTTCTAAAATAGTTATAGAACTTACCAGCAAGTAGATCACCACAAGGAAGATTGAGTTGTCGTGTTCGTGGTTTCAAACCTGATGCAATACGGAGTGGTGGTGGTACAGGTGGAGGATTTGGGGGTGCTGGATGGTTATTTGAAATGGATGGTGCTTGCTTCGGGCTTACAGCATTACTTGTTGAAGCTAAATCTGTAGTAGTTGATGCACTCATATTTTTTTATTGTTCCCTGTGTCCTGCACAATGATAGCATTAAAGCTCATGTTCAACATTGTCAAGAAGAACATATTACAGACTCAGACTCACGTAGGTATGATAGATATCCACATATATACATTACCTATATATATCAGCTTCAATAGAGATGAAGTAGATCTAAACTGTATATGAACAGTCAAACAATAATGATAGACCAATACGGACGATAATGGGAGAGTATTAAAAGACAAATGACAGAAGGAATGTGGCCCTAAAGTTAATATCTTGGGAAAATAGCGAAAATGGCCACGACTTGGTCAACTTTTCCATATTAGCCAACTCAAACGTCTTGGGGAGACATTTGAAACATCTGCAAACGTCTTGGCGTCTCAACAACCAAAAGCTGCCACGTGTCCGACAGGAAAGTCAGACGTCTGGACGTCTTGGCTGGACGGCTTGAGGACGTTTCGTTAGGGCTGGCCATTTATCCAGACGGCTTGAGACGTTTCCGGATGGCTTGAGCCATTTAACTGTATTTAGCCGGCTACATCCGCTCTAGCCGGATAACACGTTTTGTTGTACTTATTGAAGACGCTTTGTACGATTTTAAGACGTTTTGTACGAATTTAAGATGTTTTATTAGCAATTTAAGACGTTTTTATATTTTTTTTTTATTTTAACACGTTTGTTGCAATTATTTATATGGAACCCTTATTTAAGATTCAAAAAGTTTGTTTGTTTTTAGTAAATATCTCACAACATGAGGGTGAGGTTTGTTGTTTATACTGGGGGAAGTGGGATATCATTAACGGAAACATTGAGTATGTTACTGATGGCGATTCAAGGAGACGTGGTTTAGAAGTTGAAACATATCATTCATATAATAGTTTTGTAAACTATGTTTCTAACATGTGTGATATTCCAAACATTACACGGTTGTCATAACCGGATGTCTACGTTTAGTGATCCAATCGATATAATTAATGATCGAGATGTTAGATTTTTATTTGATTTGGCGATGCAGAATCCTTTTGAATTATATAAATTATATGTTAAAAAAAAGGATCGGCACAATAACCTGCCTGAAGAAGAGGTGATTGAAGAAGCCCTGCTAGACTACGCAATAATTTATGATGAGGATTTTGAACACATTTCAGTGTTTGAAACCTTGAAAAATTATATTTAGCTAGCATTTTAGGATTTTATTTTTATTTTTATCTTGTATCGTTTTTATCTTTTATTAAAGTTATGTTGTATCGTTTTAAAAGAAGACCACCCTTTTTAGACAGTTTGGCCAATTTTGATTTACACAGTTAGTAAATTTTGGTTCAAACATTGGCAATTTTGGTCCAGTTGCAAATTCCTTCATAACAAGTGCTTACAAACACTAAATATGATAGCAATTCAATACATACTAATTCCACAAATACAACAATATTGCAATTGCAATTAAAAAGCTTAGCACATATAGTTTCTTCGACTTCGTCTTTGTGTCAAATCTCATTGCTTTCAAGTTATTGTTCTCTTTTATTAATAACATATTATGTAATTCAAGGTTCTTTATCTTCAGGTCTTTAAACGTCACTGGAGTTGACGTGCCGTATGAACGTTCAACGAACATATTATCAACCTCTTCTTTCCACAAGAAGAATTTGCAATCACCTCTCTACAAAAACACAACAACTATAAAGAAATTGCAATTGACTATCTACAAAACACCAAATTGAACTTACAGGCCAGTGAGAACACCCGTAAAATTCTTCACCATGTCTTTCACTTTTAAGTCCAGCTACTCGAAGAACCGCAAGAATGTCGTGATGACAGTACACATTTCCATCCAAATCGACCTTGAAAAGTTTAGGTCTTCGAATTAGACCAGAGGTAGAAGACGAGGACATGTGAATCAATGTTACAAATTGATTGTCACAACGGGCCAGTTCTTTTATAACCCCCCCAGCTTTTTCAGATTTTTAAGTTTTTTATATATATTTTTTAAATAATATAGTTTATATAATGTAAGGAGTATATAAATATAATTTAAGTTCAAATTATAACAGCTCCGGACGGAGGATAAACTGGTTAGGACGTTTGGGTTACACACGTGTTGCGCGGGATCGAATCTCACAAACGGCCGGTTCTTTAAAGAAGACCCCGTTTTTTTAAAGGGATTTTTTAGTTTTTGAAATATCAATTTCAGTTAATATAAGGAGTATAGAAATATAATTTAAGTTCAAGTTATAACAGCTCCGGCCGGAGGATAAACTGGTTAGGACGTTTGGGTTACACACGTGTTGCGCGAGTTCGAATCTCACAAACGGCCGGGTCTTTAAAGAAGACCCCGTTTTTTTAAATTTTTAAGTTTTTGAAATATCAGTTTTAAATACTTAAGTTTATTAGTTAAGGTTCAACTTTTAAATACTTAAGTTTATTTATACCGTTTTAAATCCCAACCCCGTTAAAGAAAATATAAAACATTATAGTAAACATTAAATTTAAAAAACAAATATATACAAAAGAAAAAAAAGAATACATTAAAAAAAAAAAACCAACATCTAAATCCAAACCCTAATCGTTTCCCACTGCGAGACATGATCGAAATCATGTCCTTCATCGTGGCGGAAGTTGATGAGGGCAACCGCCTTGATGTCGTCCTCGCTAAGGCCCTCGGATGAATTCTCCGCAGACTTGTAGTAACTCTCGAACTTCTTACATTCCAACCGTATAACACGAAACCTTGAAGATAAGGCATCAACGCTACGGCCGTGGTCCGGACCACGGAGTTGTGCAAAATATTGTTGCACCCGAACCCATAGACCTCCCTGCCCTCGACGAGGAGGATTGATATACACCTCCTCCCAAGCCTCCACCAATGCTATGTCCTCAACTTCCGTCCACGAGTTAGCAGCCATGTGTGGTTGTGTGTTTCTGGGTGTAGAAGAAAGATGAACAAAGAAACTGGAATAACAAGAACGGCGTGTGTTTAGTATTAGGGGTATATATAGTTGGTAAATTGCCTGTTGAAACACCTTAACAGGTTGAAACGTCTTAACATATAGGCTGTTATAACGTCTTTAAACATTCAATTATATTGGATTGAGCAAGAATTAAAAAGTAAACAAATTTATAACTTTATTATCATTGAATACAAAGTACATAAAAAACATAACACTGTTACAAATATAATCATTTGAACTAGAATACACTAAACCGCTACTTCCATAAATTTAAAATGGGGTAGGAGATCCGGACTTTGATTCCGGAATTTGCATCGAAACACCTAGGAATAAATATGGGTCGTGAACTGGTAAGTTCCATCAACCCACATTTATTTTGGCCTAGGTGATATGTAACGGGTTGTTCACATTTGGTTCTGCGGTTCTACGTCATCGGTGATGGTAGAGGATCTGGCAAACACACTGGTGAGAGCCCATTGTGTTAGACCAGCTCTCATCCACCACCCTGAACGGGCAGAACTGTCATGACCCGAACAACCCGTTTAACCCTTCACGTGTCCGTTGTAGATGAGTTCTTGAACCCGATCGACCCCGCATAGCACGTGGAAGGGGATATCCGATCTCATCCCATTACAAGGGAGAAGATCTGTGTCCGTTGTAGATGACTTCTTAGACCCGTTGTAGATAACTTCTTAGAACCATTTGTTGAATCCGGGGGTCTGCCCATTTTGTGAAGTTGTGAACACCAATGTGCTAGAAAATATGGTGAACAAAAAACGTTGTGTATAACAGGGTGGAAGTGGAAAATTGTGAACGACTTAAAAACAGGTTCCAAACGTCTTGAAAATCACTTTGAAAACCGGGAAACGTCTCATGGTTTGAATTAAACGACTTAAAAAGATCTTTGGAAAACGGGAACCGTCTCAAACGTCTTAAAAAGACCTTTGGAAAACGGGAAACGTCTCAAACGTCTTAAAAAGAGCTTTGGAAGACGAGAAACGTCTCAAACGTCTTAACCTTTTATTGAAACGTATTAAAACTTTTAAAAAAAAGTAAAAACATATTAAAAAAAGAAATAAAAAATAGAAAATAAAATACCTACTAAACAATAAATTAAAAAAAGAAAATATTAACAAAAGGGTGTTCTTTAAAGAACCGGCCATTAGTAAGATTCGAACCCTCGCCACTCGTGTATAACCCAAACATCTTAACCAGTTTATCCTCCGTCCAGAGCTGATATAATTTCAACTTATATTGTATTTAGAGTAAATTACAAGTTTTGTCCTTTATGTTTGCATCAAATTTCAGGCGTTGTCCTTTACCTTTAAAATTGTCAGGCGGTGTCCTTTATGTTTCAAAATCTTGCACGTTATGTCCTTTATGCCTAACCTAGTTAAAATTTTCCTGTTAACTCAAGTGACATAAGGGTATTTTAGTCTTTTTACTCATTTATTTAAAAATATTAATAAATAAAACAAAATTAAAGTTTAAAAATTAATAATATATATATATATATATATATGTATTACACAGTCACCTACCTCTCTCTCTCTCTTTCTTAACATCTCTCTAACCTATCTCTCTCATCATCCTGGCCTCCACCGCCACCAACAACCACCCATCACCATCACTGCCCCCACCCGTCACCCCAAACCACCACCTCCACTACTATCACAATCACTAAATCAACACCAATAATCGTTACGAAACAACACCATCAACCGTAATCCGGGCCGCCATCTCTGTCGCCTGAAACTTTCTTGTTGTTGATGAGCCTTTATTTCTTTGATTTTGCGCAGGTCTAGAACACAAAAGAAAATCAATATTACAAACAAACCCCAAGACACCATCTCAAATCAACCGAAATAAATTACACAAGCATTGGAGCTGTTACCTTATTCGATCCACATCCCTCACATCTTTAAAACCCCTAATTTCTTCATACCGATCCACAAACCCCTCAATTACCATTTTCCCCACATATCATCGAACACTCACCAACCAAATTTTCTGCCCTTAAAAATCCTAATTTTCTGCCGTCAATTACCACCCTCAACGCCGCTGCCTTCAACCGAGCGGTGGTGGGGTGTTTAGAGAGATGAGGTGGTTGTTGGTTCTCCGGCCGCAAATGTGAAGGCGAAGGTGGTGGTTGGTTCTCCGGGCACATATGTGAAGGCGAAGGTGGTGATGGCGATGGAGGTTTGATAACAGTGGTGGAGGGTGGTGGCTGGCGGTGGTTGTTGGTGGAGGAAGGTGATGATTGGTGGTGGATTATAACAGATCTAAAACGAATCAACCTGCTCCCATCCTCACGAATCGATGAACCTGCTCCCAACGTGGTGGCGGCATATGGTGGTGGTGGTGGCACATGGTGGTGACCGGTGAAGATTTGGTCAACATAAGGGTATCTGAACATTTGGTCTTCATCATCAGTTTATATAAATGATTTTTGCACATTAGTCCTTTATATTAAGTGATTTGCACTTTAGTCCTTTATATTTAGAGTAAATATCTTTTTTGTAGTTTCACAATAGTCCTTGAAGACAAATTCTTTAACACAATGGTCCCTGATGAGATGAAATGACATTTCTACCCTCATGTGCCCTGCACATGCCTTCATTTAACTGAAAAAATTAACTGGGTTTGCCTTAAAGGATATAACGTGCAAGATTTTGAAACATAAAGGACACCGCCTGACAATTTTAAAGGTAAAGGACAGCGCCTGAAATTTGATGCAAACATAAAGGACAAAACTTGTAATTTACTCTTGTATTTATATACTCCTTCAGTTAAAGTATATTATTTTAAAATAAATATATTGAATTGAAAAACAACAAAATATGAAAAAGAGGTCTTCTTTATTTAAAACGTCTCAAACGTCAAACGTCTCAACATTTTAAAGAAACGTCTCAAACGTCAAACGTCTCAATATTTTAATGAAACGTCTCAAACGTCTCAATATTTTAAAATATAATTGCTAACGTCTGAAGCCATGTTTAGGCATCTCAAGCCGGCTTCAAACGTCTCAAGCCATGCAAGTATCAGCTTCTTGGCTCAACTATTAAAACGTCTCAACAAGCCGTCTAAAACGTCTCAGCCAAGACGTTAAGACGTCTGACCTGTATGGGACACGTGGCAGCTTTTGGTTGGTGAGACGCCAAGATGTTTGCAGATGTTTCACACGTCTCACCAAGACGTTTGAGTTGGCTAATATGGAAAAGTTGACCAAGTCGTGGCCATTTTCGCTATTTTCCCTAATATCTTTGCTGGATCCTATCATGTCAAAGAAAAATCCATCTGACAAATAAGATCCCTTGACTTATTTAATTTACTACATCAGTCCCTCAAGTTCCAAGCTTTAACTTTTGACACTTGACTTTTTTTGCTCACATATCTACCTAACACACAAAATGAAACACTTTACTAGATATGTTGAATTATATTTCTAGCATCACCTGATTCAACTTTCAAACATGTCTAAGGAATTTCAGTTGATTGTGATTATGCTAATTTGCATTGATATCTTTGGTAAATTATGGGCAATTTGATTTGTTGATTTTTTTTAATATGCTTTATAACTCCAACAACATTCTTTTCTCTAATGAAATTCAAATCTCTTTCAAATGTTTTACATGATCAAGAAAAACATAATTCGATGCCATAGATATAGGAGCTTTAATATCACACATATTGTAGCTTTCAATTAGATGGACAACCTTCTTTTGTCTTTATGGATTAGGAGACTGTTTGATAAATGAACCGATACGATTGAATTTTTTAAAAATTGTTTATATTAGTTTTATACTTTTATAGTCTAGGAAGAAAATGACCTTAAAGCAATGTTAATTATTAAATATGAGATCAAGAAATTATTTTTCTCGATCAAATTTAAGCCACTTCAATATATTTTTATCAAAACCTTCTAGAAACTAATTTTAGTTCACCTTTATATAAAGTTGATAATGATAATTTGATATTATCACTTAATTCAAACTAAGGCACAATATTTAGAAATTCAAAAATAATATATATATATATATATATATAGGGAGAAGATCATGCGAGAACCACCTCTTATTGCGAGAACCGCGAGAACCAATGTGAACACACCAAAAATGCCTAAAAATAGCTAAAAATCACACAAAAAATTTTTTTTTGATTTTTTTAATATTTTTTAGGTTAAAATCGCTACTTTTCGAACCAAAAAAAAAAAAAAAAAAAAATTTTTTTTTAAATTTTTTTTTTTTAAAAAAAAAAAAAATTTTTTTTTTTTTTTTGCTTCGAAAAGTAGCGATTTTAACCTAAAAAATATTAAAAAAATCAAAAAAAAATTTTTGGATTTTTTTTTGATTTTTTTAGATTTTTTTTAGATTTTTTTAGGTTTTTTGGGGGTTTAGTTTTTAGCATTTTAGCTTGGGGGGGGGGGGGGGGGTTTAGGTTTTTGGGGGGTGGGGGAGGGGGGTTTAGGCTTTTTTTTTGGGGGGGGGGGGGTGGGGTTAGGTTTTTTTTAGGTTTTTTTTAGCTTGGGGGGGGGGGGGGGGGTTTAGGTTTTTTGGGGGGGGGGGGGGGGTTAGGTTTTTTTTTGGGGGGGGGGGGGGGTGGGGGTTAGGTTTTTTTAGGTTTTTTTAGCTATTTTAGGTTGTGTTCACATTGGTTCTCATGGTTCTCACAATAAGGGTGGTTCTCGCATGAGCCCCTCCCTATATATATATATATATTTAATTTAGAGTAAAAGAAGCAAATGTACATTTGTTGCGGTGATTGACAAAGAAATAGAAAACAGCCCATAAAGAATTAAAGGAAGGAAAAAACAATTGAAATTATTGATTTATTAGTTTATTTCCTGTATTCACAATGAGGATTACGGTTTGTTTAATTATTCATTATTATTCGGACACTTGAATTATTATGAATTGTGATATTTGGGTTCGTATTAATTTTTGTGTTATTGTTTGATTGTGTTAACTATAGGACACATTGTTGTTGATTTCTCGGTGGTTTTATTCCACCCTAGAGACTCTAGATGTGTAGTAGATGTCCCGTTTGGACGGTTTGTTATGATTCATGTCTAAATTTAACTAACCAATAAATATAGGCTATGTCCATATGACAACTAGCAGTGAACCCGTCCGGTGGACGGGTTTTTTAAAGTTGTAATGACAACAGTTTTTATCTATAATTATATGTGTAATATGAACGGAAAGTAAAGCCTCACCTTCAAACACTGTAGCCAAGAAATAAAATGACCATATTCAACAATAACATGATCATAGCCAAGAAATAAAGCACTTCTCAAGTTACGATTAGCCTTATCATACTTCGTTTGTCATCTAAATCCGAATAACAACTATAAGTACAATGTTAGACTTATATTAATAATTGCATACACTTACACTCACAGGTTGATAACAAATAAATCCAATAACTGTTTCTTTGACAAGTAACTACGTACTCTCGTCTTTGGGCTTTTCTTGTAGATCTACCCATTTTGTTACATCTTCATAGACAGTGGACAGATTAACAAAAGATTGTTAATCGTAGGCCGGAATGCTTGTTTGTAAAATATATTCCAGCTATAGTCAGAACCATAAAATAAAAGAAAATCACATAAAACAGTTGAAAGCAACCATCTTGCCCAGGTGGAACCGTTTTTCATGATATAAATATTTAAAACCCATTTTAGACATGATATATCTAACAAATTTATTGAAAAAAATATACACAATCAAACAAATGATTTTCAAATTAAACAGATACTAAGTGATGTTGATTTTTAACAATTTCTAATTGCACATCCTTCACATAACTACATATGAATTTCAAACCTTTAAGTTCCAAAAGGGCTAACTACTTGTTTTATAAATGATAATATTGTTCATAAAAGCAAGCTGTGCATCAAAGAAGAAGTTACGGTATTTTTAAGGAGTTATAGTGATGATGATTCATGATATTATTCTTAGAATAGTCATTCACTCTGTTCCCGAGTATCATTTAACAGGGGATGAGAGAGAAAAGAGATGAAAATATGACAAACCATGTTCCTGAGTTTCATTTAACAGAGGGAGGGGAGAGAAAAGGGATCCTCCCAAATTGGAGAGATTAGGAGAGAAAATCCTATAAATTACTAAATTACCCTCCAATCTAATATTAAAATGTTTTATGTTTAAAGGGTATAATGGTAAAATTGTTATTTTCTTTTCTTTTCCTCCTAACTCGGGAACACATAAAATGCTTGTTTTCTTCTCTTTTCTTTTACATTTCATTAAACTCGGGAACATGAAAAAAATCACATATTTTCCCTTCTTTTCTCTCTTAATTCATTTTCCTTCCCCTCCCCATGTTAAATGAGACTCGGGAACAGAAAATGCAGATTCATACTTTAGTCATTTAGTCATTGACCACTGGTAACTACGTGTACATGTATTCAAACATCATTTAGTCATCGATATTGCCATATCTAGACTTAATCAAAAGAAAATGCAGATTCATACTTTAATCACACTAGGGTTATTAAATCCGCGCGTTGTGCGGTGGGTGGGTATCAATTCGTTTAACTATGACACTGACACTTGTTATAGCAACAAATAGAAAAAAAAATCATGATATAACAAAAAATATACCAACATGGCGGGAATTTGATCGGTATCGGTTTGTTTTGTTACGTCACCTACACTCATTACAGCAACCCATAGAGAAAAAAATGTTGATATCATAGTTGTTAATAGCGACCATAGCGGTCGCTATAGCGCGCTTCATGGCGAATCGACCTAGTGTCGCTATGTCGGATATGGCGATGACTAGCGAGCTTAGCGATATTTTTTTTTTTTTTTTTTTTTTTTTTTACGCCCGGGTTTCATATCTTTAATAAAAAAAATGCATAAACCTGGTTAAAAAAACTGAAGGAAATTGTGCAAAAACTGGCTCACGCGGGCCCGGGGTTTTCGGAGCTGCATTCGTGTCCGCAGGTGCGGGCACGCACGAGTTCAACCAAATTCAAGCTCAGAAACTCATTTTTGCACCCCCCCTGCGCGCGGGTAGGACTTGTGGTAAAACATGTCATAAAGCTACAATAGAGTAGTAAAGACTTTACCTTATAAACAACCACTCACTTTGTCCCCACACCGATGTGGGACAAAGTATTTAGCACATTTTGAGACTTTCATTCACACACCCAACATTTAAGTCCTTTGCTACTAACTATTAGTTTTTGTTAAATATACATGTAAAATAGCATATATATAAGGGTATTTTGATGTAATATACATATAAAAATTTTCAAAAATTTTTTTCTAGTGTAATCGCTATACTTAAAATAGCCGTCGCTATTTGTCGCTATCGCTATGTAGCCGTAGCCGTACGTTGTCGCTATTTGTCGCTATTCGCTATTAACAACTATGGTTGATATGATAAAAAAATACTGACACATGAATTACATCAATAAAAAACAAATGCAAGTTACATAAGATATATAAAAGAACCACATAACACATATAAAAAACCACCAAACAACACATATAAAAAAACCTTTGAAACAAATATTAGACCGTGGGGTATGGTGGGGCGTGGGTTGGGGGCATGGTGCGATATGTGGAGTATGGGCACCCAAGACAAAAAGCCAATTTCAAAGGGGTATGGTAGGGCATGGCTGGGGTGGCGTGGAAAAAAAGCCAATTTGAAAGGGCTAGTGCTCTTGGCCAATGAGGTTCCGCCATGTCATGTGGGTAGGTAGCCCCGCCTAACGCCCGGGCTGAAACCCCCCGCCCAAGGGGCCACGCCGAAACCCAAGCCCACCCGAGGTGGTGACTTGAGCGTTTGTACCCAACCCCCGCCCCAACCCCATCCCATACCCCATATTCTTACTGTTTATTCACTTCATCTTTTAATAGTATACAATTATATTTTCTTTAGGGTAATTTAGACTTACCAAAGAACGACTCCCTTTCCGGTTCAATCGCGTGCGGTAGTTTTGTCTGGAAATCCGACAGGAGAGGGGTCGCCGGTGTGAGAAATAACCGCCGCCCTTTAAGCTTGTGGAATCGACGTTGTCACCACTGTAGTGTTCCGCGGCAAAACCCTAAACGCGCCGCTGGAGTTGCCTCTTGCCATCATTGCCTTCAACATCAGTAATCATCCCATCCGTTGTTGTCCGACCCACAGAGTTGTCGGGAGTAATTTTGATGCCTGTGGGGAGGGAATTAGAAGACATAGAAGAGGAAGAGGAATAATAGGTGTGGGATGAGAGATAGCAATGACTGAATGTGTAAACCATAAATTAGGATGGCTTTGCTGGTAATTCATGCTCCTTATATAAATCGTAAATAAACTGACCCATTTTTTTAGGAACTGAGTTGGTTAAACACCATGTTCATCCGAATTCCGAATTGGTAGGTTAAACTGATAAATTGTGGGTGCTAAATTTTAGTTGGAAGTCCTAGAATTTTGCATGAATTTTAGCAAATTAGGAGAGAAGGGCTGAACTGCCATCAACTGCCCAATTTATGGTAATTTTTTGAGTTTAAACGGATAGGATTGAAAGTTGAGAAGATCTGACGGTGGTGATGCTTTCTGAGAGTGGTTACATTTTACGCTGTCTATAATATATATAATTTGTATATATGCATCAATTATCAAGTTAACTGGTTGGAATTCAACTTCTTTTGAAAGAGAGATGTTTAAATGGTTTATAGTACGTCACCAGATCATGCCGTGTACACCCTAGTATATGGATCATGCTCTTGGTCATTCGTAGGATCAAGATAAATTATGGTTATGTTGTCGATTAAAAATTATTATTATTGATCAAGTCTTGCAACTAAGTAGCCAAGCTGGAAGCAATTGCGTATTAACAACTACATAACATTTCAAATGTCTCTTGTGTTCTATTGGTTGATTCTTAGTTTCTTTGCAAATTAGTCTAGTTTTAGGTAAAAACCAAATCAATAAAACTTTTGCGTTTCTTTTATTAGTAAACAAAACTTGTAATTATAATCACATGCTTCTCGTGGATACAATATTATACTTACCTTAACTATTTAGAATAAATAAGTTTTTGCATGACTTAAACGACGAACATCAACACATGAGAGTTTAATCAAGGGGTCTAATCAGTAAGATTAATGACACATGTCCTCTTGTGATAGGTATAAAATATTGGAAATTATATAAAAGTCTTATTTTCGTGATTTTAAAAAGTCAATATTATATTGTTAATTTCCTAAAGGATAATTTGAGATTTTCTTTGTTTATTACAAAACAGATATATACATTTTGTTCTGAATTGGTATAGAACTTAATAGCAAGTAGATCGACACAAGAAAGATTGAGTTGCAGTGTTTGGTCGTATGAAACCTGATGTAGTACGTTGTGGTGGTGTACATATGGAGGTTATGGGGATGCCTGATTATTACGATATGTGTTATGGTTTCATAAATTTTAAGTGTTACATCATAAAGACATAAAGTAACTACCATGTCACCTGACCACTTTCTTTCATTTGTTAAGTGCACCTTGTTATAAGTTCACTGGTGTCACTCATTAAACTAATATTAAATCATATAAATTGAAAATCTTAAAAAGAAAATGGGGTTTTGTTTAAAAAAAAAGGGTTATTGGATTTTATCACCCTTAACTATTGACCATTGGCCGTCGCCACCCCCAACTATCACTTTGACGTCTGCCACCCCCAACTTAACACTTAGTGTGTTCTGTCACCAGACCACTAACTTTTGATCCTGTTACTATACTTTTAGGGGTGTCCTAAGATCCCTAAAACCTTCTCAAGATCCCTATGACACCCTAAAAAGTGTAGTAACATGATCAAAAGTTAGTGATCAGTTAAAGGCGTGGTGACATAACACAATAAGTGTTAAGTTGGGGTGACGGGCGCCAAAGTGATAGTTGAGAGGTAACAGCGGCCAATAGCCAATAGTTGGGGGTGATAAAATTTAATAACCCTAAAAAAATATATTAGAGTGTGTATGAATACCACATGTTTTTTCTTAGTTGGACAATGCTAATTGATTCCCCCACCATTTCCCCATACTTTCTTTGTTTTGCAGGTTAAAGGAAATAGGGAATAACACCTCACCCTCTTTGGCGTCCCTTCCCTATTTTCTAAGCGCTATGAAGGACGGGGCATTATGAGCAATTTCGTTACCCTAGTGGTGTTAGCTATAAGGTATATAAATCCATACCCATGTTAAATTAAAAATCCATTCATTAAGCCAGTCTTATACAAATTATTCCCAGACTCCTCCATTAGAGATGTAGAGATACCCAACCAGCCCATTCCTTAATGTCTCATAGCCCAATATAAAACAATAACAAATACCCACTGTTACACTTACATATCAAATTTGGCCATTTTCATAAAATCCCAAAACACCCAAAATTGACTTTTCTTTTATCGTAACTATTAAGTTTTTTGTTAGCACGAGTAACCCCAACGGTGTTTGTTGTGCTATTATTTTCTTATTGGTAGATTCTCAATCGATGTTAAGATTTGAGTCATTGTTTTTATATATGAACCGAAGATTTAAGGGTTTATATTTCTTTAAATCGTGTTACGATTATCTTTCTACTTTTAACTTATGCATTACAATGACAATGAAGCATAAGAAGCTCGTAACTTACTCTTTAGGGCATGCACATTCATTTCAAGTGCGGAAACATGGATATGGTTAAGGGTGTGCAAAATTACCCATAACCGAAAACAACCTAACTCCAAACCGTATTCACAACCAAAAAATGTTCTGAAATGTTAATATTAGATTGGAGGGTAATTTAGTAATTTATAGGATTTTCTCTCCTAATCTCTCCAATTTGGGAGGATCCCTTTTCTCTCCCCTCCCTCTGTTAAATGAAACTCAGGAACATGGTTTGTCATATTTTCATCTCTTTTCTCTCTCATCCCCTGTTAAATGATACTCGGGAACAGAGTGAATGACTATTCTAAGAATAATATCATGAATCATCATCACTATAACTCCTTAAAAATACCGTAACTTCTTCTTTGATGCACAGCTTGCTTTCACATCAAACCCACTTTTCCTCACATTTATCGTTTTAATTTATATACTAAAACCTAAATCACACATTCGTCAAAAATCAAACCAAACAATGTTAATAAGATACAAATCAAACACATTGTAAAAAAATCTTATTCAGAGAGAAAAGAAAAAACAAAATTAAGGGGTCTTGAGAGGATGAAGAAAATATTATAAAGAGTAAACTGCCATTTTGGTCCCTGTGGTTTAGGCACTTTTTGCCTTTTTAGTCCAAATCTCAAACTTTTTAAATCTGGGTCCTTATGGTTTCGTTTTTGTTGCCATTTTGGTCCAAAACTCAAATCAGATCAGATTTAAAAAAAAAAACTGGTTTTTGTCCTTTTCCTCAGGGGCATTTTTGTCATTAAATAAAAAAATCTACGCTCTCTCCCTTTTCTCATTTATAACAAAATCTAAATTCTCAAACCTTTTACTCTTGCAATCCCAAAACCCACTCTTATCCGGTTCTTCCTCTCACACAACTATGCCCCCTCCTCCTTCTTCTTCTTTTTCATCACCACTTCAAATCAACCAATACACACAAAACACACTTTTCTCCAATTAAACATGTCAAAATTACTAGCATACTCACAAAATTCCTTAACTTTCACCACCAACAAATTCATCATCACGAGCAATTCACCATTCTCTGCAACCCTTCACCGAACCATATTCTCTTCTCTATGCTTCCACGGTGTCGCATCAGAAGAAGGAAGAGACAACATGGACGAAGAAGAGAATATGGTATGGTTGATATCCACAGGTCCCTCCAAGCGATCATAAATAAAACATAGGAGATTTATATATCAACTATTCAACACCATCGAGATTCAATCCCTAACACCACCGGAAGATCCTTAGGGGCACAAGCATATTCTTTCTCTCTCTCTAACACCACCGGAAGACAGGAGACGGTGATTGAGACGGTCACACAACCTCTACGACTGTGGCTTAAAAACTATAACCAAGGTCACTGGTGGCTGTGGCTTCAAAGAGAGAGAGAGAGAGTGATGGAGACGGTGACGGTGACGTTGTGGTTCTGTGGCGGTTCTGGTTGGAGGCGGTGGTGGTTGCAGTTGTTAAAGGGTTGAATTTAGGGTCGATTTGGTTGATAGAGGGTTGAATTTAGGATTTTGATTTGGGGGAAAAAGGGGATGATGATGGTGATTAGGTATCTGTGTGTGTTTAGAGAGAGAGAGAGAGAGAGAGAGAGAGAGATCATGGGAGAAAGAGAAAGAAGAAAAGGGGTGGGGTTGGGGTTGGGGTGGGTAGTTGGGCAGGTGGATAAAATGACCAAAATGCCCTTCAGAAAAGGACAAAAAAACCAAGTTTTTTTGTGAAACCTGAGTTAACATTGCTTTTGGACCAAAATGGCAATAAAAGTGAAACCACAGGGACCCAGATTTAAAAAGTTTGAGATTTGGACTAAAATAATAAAAGTGCCCAAACCCCAGGGACTAAAATGGCAGTTTACTCTATTATAAATTATAGGATGTATCCACTACATACCAAGTAAAATATTCATGCAAATTATAATTATAACGTGTTTTCTCTTATCATTATTTATCATAAAATGATTATATAAATATGTAGGAACTATGAAGTTTCTTGTAATAAATACTTCAAGTGTTAGAAATATAAAAAAGAATACGCGTTACACTATATAGGAAAATACTAAAGGACTTCACGTTAAGTTGACCTTGACTTCTCATAGTTGCTTTACTCCCATATATACACACACATACTTATCTAAACTCATCACAACCCACATCACCGGAAAACTTTCTTCTCCAGCTAAAATGAGTTACAGGGGCTACTCTCCAGCTCCCTCGGCTACATTCGAACGCTCGCCCAGCATCGATCCCACGAAGCATGTCAGCTACGCATCCGAGCCAACAGCTCCGACCGCCTCATCTGTTCATAATGGACGCTCCGAACCTCAGTTGACCGCAACTAGTCAGAGCTTGGTGCCTCCGGGACAAGAAGATGTACGCCAACCGATGAAGTCAGCTAATCAACTTAGTGACAGTAGGTTGAATTCCACCAGTTTTGGTCAACCACCGGGGCGTTCAGGTGAAGTGCACAATATCATGTCTGCAAATGAAGTCACCGGAAAAGTTGCTAGTGAAGCAAAAGCTCCCACATTCACCCCTATTGTTGAACGAGATCAGAGTAACAAGGGAGAATCCGATGAAGCTGAGGCGGATAATGATAATCAACAACAGGAGCATGTCGGAGTGAGTATGGTTGGAAAGAAGTTCAAGCCGGTTAACCCGGAGGCATACTATGTGGAGGATGATGATGAATATTAGATGATCCATCTTACAGATTTTAAATTGGGTTATTTGTTTGCTTTAAATCTGAGATCAAAAGAAAATTCGTATTTGTATTTCTCTTCAGTGAATGGGTTAATGTAAGTTCTAGATTTGTTTAATTGTTAGACACTAATGATTGTTGTTTTGGTCAAGGTTTGAACAATTATTTTTATGGGAACGATTCTAAAATGTTATAGAAGTCATATGGTATGTAAACATAGTATATATGGTGTATCTGATATTAACACATAAGGGGATGCACGAATAATCGAGATTTGGTTTCGGGGCTTTATAATGCGGTTTATTCGGTTTGGATCCTAACCGTAGCAGAATTGCTTATTCGGTTTTTGGTTTGCTTATCAGCTCCACAAATCTTGCTTATCCAATCGAGTACAACAAATAATAACCGGTTTAATCGGTTGAAATTGAATTCGGTTCGGTTGGACACATTTCTAGTTCCGATTCGTTATCAGTTAGGCCCGAAAAAGTTTCTAAACCCAATAAACTGATATCCGAACCAATGAACATCCCTAGATATAGTTGTTATTTTTTTTCTTTTGGAAATTGGATTACTATTTTTTTTCTTTTGCAGCAGCCACTCATTTTGACTTGAAATGAACTGAATCAATCAGTTTTGGGCTAGTTAGTTGCTAACTTCGGTTCACTTTTTTCAACAAAATTTGCATTTTAGTTTTTCAGATTAGAACCGGCAATTTGTTGACACAACACAACAACACAATACGAATCCATTACAAAATATGCGGGTTAGTGACTAGTCTAAAGCCTAAACGGGTTCGCGTTAGTCTTGTGTCAACTATGTGAATACGTTTAGCTAAACGGGTCAACACCAGACTGTGTTGACCCAGTTGTCTGCAACAAACACCTTGCTGCGTGATTGATCCAATTCCGAGTTTGCAGAAACCCTCCAATGACAGGACATGATGTTATTTTTGTTGGGCATTACGTCGAACAACTTCACTGTTGGAAATTTTAGTGAAAATGGGTTTTTCACTAAATATTTTGGACATTAATAATATTTATATATGTGTTGTATAAATAATTATTTATGGGTTTGTGTTCAAACTATGTCCAAATAGAGCTAAGACGAATGAGATATCGAAGCTTGAAGTTGTGTGTTTGGAACAAACAAAGATGAGAAAAATGGATTGAGATTTGTCACCTTGTCCCACATAGGTGGAATGACAAAACTTAAAGTGGTATATAAGGAGGAGCACTCCTTAAAAGGCAAACACTAGTGGGGACCCTAAGGGTGCATTGCACCTGCACACATGCGCGCGTGACGTGGGCTATAAGCCCAATGTGGTGCGCTTTAAACTTCGCACACCGCCTTTGTATTTTTTGCCCATGAGCGCGTGGTCAGATACATGGCAGGTCCGCTTATGGCGCACCTTTGGGTGGCGTAGGCGAATGCCATGGCATGGCACATGTCGATGCGGCGCGAGCTCCTTAGGCGCATGACGCACGTCATTGGCTATGGCGAAGTATGCAAAGTGGCATCCGTGTGGCGCGCGAGTATGGATGGCGCATAACCAGGTGACGGCATCAACCAGGTGGCATCCTGGTGTGCGTAGCGACTTCCAATTAGCGCGTGGCGCAAGAAGGCGTGTCTCCTCGGAAGCGTAGTGCAGGCTCTGCATGCGCGCTCGACCGGTCAAACCAGTCTACTTACTAGAGAGTTAATGTTAGACGGTTTCCACTAGTGCCATAAGTTGAATAGCAGTTTCTTTTTACTACCACTTAATATCCATTAAGTTAGAGTTTAACCCTTTTTATTACAAGATTAATGATCTTGTTAATTACAAGATTAATGATCTTGTTATGTCAAATTAAGAGGGTTTAATGAGTCTTGAGATATCTCATTATATAATGAATATGGTTTATTCATTTGGAAAGTAGAAGAATGATATACTCAAGAACAACCTCTACATCTTATGAGACTTTAGAGGAGAGCATTCTCTAAATTATTCACAACTTCATATTTTCCTAATTGTATGAACACCAAATTATACCGGTGCTATCTCGAGCATGAGAGTCATCTCCGCCAGTACACATACTGTTCCGGTTGTTGTACCCTGGGAGACAGAACCGTCTGAGAGGAGGCGCGGAATCTGTTTTAAGGGAAGCGTGTTGAACACGTGCCTCAACCAAAACCGTCAACAATTTTGCTTGTCTTGCAGCGGAGTTTCGATCTCGTAGGTGCGGTTGAAGTTTCCAAAGACATCGACTTGAATCAAGATTGGTACAATTAAATTGTATATTACATTTATTTATTTAGTTTACGTAACCGGTATTGTACTAGTCGAATTTCCCACAAATAACGAGAGTCTCGTTATTATATATATTTTGTTATATATTTTTTTAATAAAAAGTGAACCTAGTTCCTAGATTCACTGCATTCTTCCATTCACCAAGTCATGTTTCCCAGTGAAAGCTAATGATTCAGTATTTACCAAAACGACCCCTGAAGTTTCTGCATATGTTGGTGGATAGCATGATGATGTTAAGCAGGAAAACTTTGAGAAATTAGTGATAAAATCAGGCAGGAGATCATTTCTGATTGTGAACGTGTTTCCAAAGTGTTGAAGAAATGACGACTGAAAAGTTTGATATGGATCATGGAATTGCTCCAGGAGTTGTAAAATGATCTGAAATTAATCATTCAAGTTGTAAATGAAAATGTGGATCTCGATGCAACAAGTGAACTGATTCGTGAAGTTGTCAAGGAACCTGTTGTAGTTTTGACCGAAAAAAAGGATCTTGAAGCACCCAAATTAGAAAAAAGGCTTAAGAGAACAGGTTCGAAGAAGCTGTGACGAACACGTTGCAATTTTGATTGAAAAGGAGGATCTTGGGGGACCCCAGATTGACAAACACAATTTTGACTGAAAAAGAGGATCTCGGTGCACACAAGTTGGAAAAATTGCTTAAAAACATCAAGTTATACCACAAAAAGTCAACAATGGCTTTAATCTTGTTGATGATATTTGCACTTAAACAGTTAAAGATAAAACATAACATGAAAACCCATTTTCAAATTATTTTGTTTAGAGTAAACTGCCATTTTGGTCCCTGTGGTTTGGCCAGTTTTGCCACTTTAGTCCAAATCTCAAACTTATTACATCCAGGGCCCTGTGGTTTGGTTTTTGTTGCCATTTTGGTCCAAATTTCAAATTTGACCAGATTACCCACTTTTGACCCTGCTATTTTGTCTTCACCCTCAGGGGCATTTTGGACATTTTGGTCATTTATTATCTCTTTATTATATAACTCAATTATAATAACTCACTCTCTCTCACTCAACACAGACATCTCTCTCTCTCTCTCTCTCAACACATAGCTCTGCTCCTCTCTCTCTCTCTCTCCCAACTCCGGCGGTGGTGTTCTCTTCCGATCACTCTCTCTCTGTCAGTGTTGAAGGTAACGAAAAGTTTGTTGTGAAATTCTAGAGAGAGAAAGTGGAACAAACCCTAAATTGGGGGTTGATGGTGGTGGCGGTGGTGAGAAGGGGGATGAGGTGGTGCTTGTGGCGGCAGAGCGATGGTGGTGGTGGTGATTTTGATGTGGGTTTAAGGCAACCGATTTGATGATTTTGATGTTCATACATTCACCGATTTGATGATTTTGATGTGGGTTTAAGGCAACCGACCTCACCTTAATCTCTGTCTTATTGGTGGCTGAGGTGTGGCGGAGGTGTGGTGGAGGTGGTGGTGCTTGTTGTTGTTGTTCTGCAGTGGCATTATTGTTGTTGGTGTGTGTATGTGTATGTGTCTGATTAGGGTGTTAATGGGTGATGGATGTGTCTGATTGGGTGTTAATTCGGTGGTGGTGGGTTTGTGGTGGCGGTGGTTCTCACAGAGGTAGCAGGGGTGGGGGTTTGGGTTTTGTGGTGGCGGTGGTTCTCACAGTGGTTCTCACAGAGGTAGCAGGTGGTGATGGGGGTCTACGTCCTCTCTCTCTTCTGGTCTACGTCCCTGTCGTCGTCGGGAATTCATGGGGGGTGTTGCAGACAAGAGATGAGGGGAATAGGGAAAGGTAGCGGCTGATGATATTGGCTAGGGTTCTTGAATGAGTGAAGTAGAGAGAGCAGGGTTTGTGGTGGTGATGATACGGTGGTGGGGGTGGTGGTTGTGGTTGTGGTGGTGTGGTGGCGGTAGTTCAGAGAGAGAGAGTGCAGAGAAAGGGGTGTTTGGGATTTATAATCAGAGTTTAGGGGGTGTTTGGGATTTATAATCAGTTTAGGGGGTGTTTGGATTAATAATCATTTACAATAAAACCAAAATGACAAAAATACCCCTGGATATAAGGACAAAACAGGGGGTTGAAATTGGGAATTCTAGTCAAATTTGAAATTTGGACCAAAATGGCAACAAAAACCAAACCACAGGGCCCTAGATGTAATAAGTTTGAGATTTGGACTAAAGTGGCAAAACTGGCCAAACCACAGGGACCAAAATGGCAGTTTACTCTTTTGTTTATATGCATATATTTGTTTCAGTGCTAACTACAGCTTCAACTGATGCCGAAACTTTACAATTGACTGAAAAGTCAAAAGTCAACTGTGGGAAGTCAAATGCAGCCACATCTGGCATTTTCAAGCCCACATCATTTATGACACTAGTTGCACCAGAAAGCAAAGATAACAAATAAAGTTCTTCAGAAGTGCAAGATTCAGAAGAGCAACCAATTTCTGAAGCTTCACAAGCCGGTAGTTCCCAACGTTGACCAATGTCAACAATGCATTTGAAGGAAGAGAAATAAAGAAGCGATGGAAAGCATTACAACTTGGAGCATTCGGAAATAGTCTACACCTTTAAAGAACCTGCTCGGTGATGCCATATCACCAAGTGGCAAACAACCCGAGCCTGTGGTTCAATAATATGAAGCTACGGTCTACTCTTCAATTAATGATGACGTGACGTGTTGTCACCACCCAAGCCGATTAACTTACCGTGCTAAATAGATAAATAGGGCACAACGACACCTTTATGACCCGTATATCAAAAGGACATTATGTTTATCGTAATTTGATTATTATTTAAAATATGACATGGGGAAGGTTTTCCACAGGTAGAAGGGTACTTTGTTGATGATACGCATTGCCAGTTTCTTGAAATAATTGGAAGACTTTCAGATTCTTTTTCTACAGCAGTGAAAGTTAGAATACTTTTAATTAATAATGTTTTCATAAGTGTCGTTGATATAATGCAAGTTTTGTAAATTTGTTGCAGTGAGATGCCACTCTTGAAATCATCTATGAGAGGCACTTGAAACAAGTAATCAGTGTTAAAACATCATCGTGCAAGAATATTAATGGACATGGTGAAATAAAGTAATGTAATAACCATTAAACTATAAAGTGGTGTTTGTATGAATGTTTTAAACCGATTTGTGTCTTCACAATACATATTATACAAGTACAGGTTTCTTTGAGTCTTGAACTACGTTTATGTCTTGATCGTAGGTCAATCGGAAATGGGTGGATATCAAAATGGGCATCAGGTGAAATAAGGAGAAATAAATTTCAATGGGTAGTCATCTTTCTAAAATACTTAACTCTTAAAACTACAGTTCATAAGTTTATTGTTTTGTTGTCTTTGATGCTAGGGAACTTTCCTAATTTATACATTTGATCAACTAAATGTCCTGGTCCATTATAATACAACTGTTCATTAGTCTCTGGCTGCCTTATGTGGAACTGGAATTCTTACTAATTGCTATCTACTGTTTTATGTGTGACATTGGCTTACTTAAGCAGGTCAATTCAAGTCAACGGTAAAAAATTGAAGTCAAATGCTCGTGGTCAATGGTCAAGTTTATTGGAGTTATTGTGTCAAAGTTTGCTATGATAATGGTAAAGGGAGAAGCAGAGGTTACTGAGTTATCTGAAAGTCAAAAATGGACAAGGGTTGAGGGACTCTGATCTTGAGAGTCAATTGTAGAACATATCTGGATTTTAATGGTTTGGCTTTGGTCAACGCTTCTAAAAGCGGTGCTAAAGTCAACCAATGTCATACCATCAATTAGATATGGTTGATTGTAGCTGAAGCTTTAAAAGTGGAGGTTGCAATCAAAAGTCAACACTTGACGGATGAGCAGTCAATTCAGGTACACCGGAAATATGCTGGTTAGTTTGGTATCTACTATTGATAGTTTAGTACACATTCCCTGGTCCAAAGGTTATGAATAACAATATGTAAAAAACATAATCCAAGTGAATCAAAACACAAAGGGTAAGGTTTATTTATTTATTTATTTATTTATTTTTTCTTAAAGAAGTCAATTAAGAAAAAAAAAAAAACCTTAAAAGGGGGAACGGGTCAAATGGTTGAAAGTACCACATATTCTATTTTTGTTGCATACAATACAACATTAAAATTGTTTTATTCAAAGAACTAGATTATAATTATAATTGTAATAATACTGTTATTATAATCCCAATTAATGCATAATTATCTATAAAAAAAAAAAGTGAAAAAGAAAACATGTTTGACCAACTCCTTGACCATCAAGGACTAAAGCAACAACATGAGCCCTCATCAAGTTCTTTCTGGACTGAACAATACTCAAAGGTGATGCTCCTTTCTCTGACTTTGTCCTCTACAACCAACCTGCTGTGTCCACCTAAAAACAACCAAATTTTGGAATATAATAAAATAACAGAATGAAAAAGTAATCTATCAATGATAATTTACCAACTTTAGAAATTTAAATTACCATGTATATCGTTCTTCCTTCAAATTTAAACTCGACTCTGACCAAATCTCTTGTTAAGCTTGCCTCTGGGCCCACTAAAACTCGCTCTTCCTGCAGAATTGCATTCAACATTAGGCCGGCCCACAAATGCTAACAGCAGGGTAGCTTTGACTCCTCTTCATTAGTTTCATCTGAGTTGCAAACTAGCAACAAACAAATATTGAAGTAAACTAAGCCAAAGTTAAGAGACATGAATGTTATTTTCTGAAGTTAAGGGTTGATAAACTACTCTTACCTTGTACAGTTTGAAGAAGCATATGTTGTTGTTCAAGCAATGGCCTGAAAACTTCATATAAATCATTCATCCCTAAACCAGTTTCTGCAGAGAGAGCAACAGGATCTCCAAATCTCAATGTACGCACGGCTTCACTAGCAGCAGAAATAACAGACCCAAAACCATCATCGAGTGATTCAGCTTTATTCATTACCGTAATAATTTTCATTTCAGGAGCATGCTTTCTTAGCCACTTTCCAACATCCAAATCCATGGGCTGCAACCCATCTCTAAAAAAAGAAATTTATTTTGTTTCTATGTGCACATAAAAAGAAAGATATGAGCATGAACAAGTGATGAAGATAAAACTAACCTTGCATCAATAAGAAATAGTGCGAATTTACACTTTCTCAACACATTTGCGGTCATTTCTGCAGTCCGACCAAGAATGGAACCAGACGAAGCCTCGGCCTCTAACCCGGGTGAATCCAACACCTTAAATCGCAAATCACCCAATTTCGTAATCCCTTCTCATTTGTCTCTAGTCACATGATTGTTAGGAGTGTTGTACACAAGTGCCTCTCTTCTTCTAATCAAACTAAATACCATATCCACACCCACCATATATAATGAATGATATTAGATACAATAAAAAGAAATTACTATGTACAAACACACATTGTGCATAAATAAAACTAAATACCATATCCACTGACTTACAAATGGTTTAATATGGGTGACGATTTAACAGGTCAAATGGGTAAAAAAGAGTAGCTTAAAATAAAACGGGCCAAACAGGTTGAAAGGCTCCTAAATCATTTTATTGGATAAGTATATTATTCTTGACACAGTTACCTTTTTGGCAAAAAAAAAAAAAAAAAAAAAAACGTTCAGGTCAACCTAACCTTTTTGACCCGTACAAAAAAATTTATCGTTTTACCCAAATCTGTTTTGGCAAGTTACCCAACATGTCTGACTGGCCAGCTAATTCACCTATAATATAACAGTAAAAGACATATATTAGAATAGCTAACCGATTAAACAATGCGGATTTGCCAACATTGGGGCGGCCAATGAGAAGTACAGTCAGAAGCAAGTGTGTATCTACTTTGCTGAACTCAACAGCACCAAAGTCTCTGGTATCATCACATACATCATCCTGAGCAGGAACGGTTTGTTTCTTATCACAAAACTTACACAAATGCGTAGAATCCCACATCAAATATGATAGGCCCGTTAGAACAACTAATCTAAGTCCACAGACAAGTGATTATTAATATGGCAAATAACCCATCTAGTCCCAAAGCCCAAATACAAGTGATCTGATTAAAGCTTACAGGCCCAAATGAAATAACCAACTTAGGCCCAATCGCAAATTAGTTTTCTTGATTCAGCAAGGCCCAAAACAAACAAATACCCGATCTTGTAAACTAAATCGAGCTTGCACTCCCGCATCTCCTAACTCGTTTAATTTTAACAAGACCAACTTAGTCGACAAGTTAATCCAATAACACTAAAATAATACCGATAACACTAAAATTACCAACTAAACAAGTACATAAAGAACTAGAGAAGCATCAACATGACATTCACTAATACAAACAAATTAAGATATATGCAAAAAAGTCCAACTCAATCCACCCAGTCTGTTTAAACCTATATGAAACATGACTTGTTTGAACGCAAACCGTTATCTAGCCGACCCCACCAAATACAACAACCAAAAGCACCTGCAGCTTAGCCTCCTTTTCATATTTGTGCATTTGTTTCTGGCATATTTGGCCAAGAAGGTGTAGCAGCCTTCCTAAGAGACTGTCCTGTACCCACATATCACCGTCTTAAGACTCCACTTGATATATCAATATTAAAAATTCAAAACACAGCTTGTTGCCCGCTTACTAGGTTAGGTTTCGCTATTCAAAAAGGGGGTAGCGGCGCAGCTTGTTGCCCGCTTACCGGCTATCTTGGTGTAATTTGTTTGACCTTATATATAAATTAAATGATGTTTGATAAAAAAAAAACAAAAAAAAAAAAAAAAAAAAACAAACACACAGCAAACTTACAACAGTCAGGTTCAGCCGGGTCATGGGTTTGGTCATGTAACATATTTTCCTTGTTATGAATTTTAAAATTTTCGGATTCGCCAGTCATGTTCATATTGTTCAGTTCATTGGAAAGCTCAACTACTTGTGTCTCAATTATGGAAGCATGACTCTTCTCCTCCACATAATCAGATTTAATCTCTGAATTCAACTGGGACAATGAGAAAGCCAAACGAATATTATAATTGTGATTAGAGAATAGCCGCCCCCGGGGGATGCTACATAAGGGCATTGATAACTTCATCAATAGTCAAGGAAAAAGAGTAAGTTCGATTAAAAAAGAAGCTTTAATAACTTCATCGATAGTTAAGAAAAAGGCTTAGGAACGGAACACGAGAAGTTAAAATTTGAAGAGTGTTTTTTCAATATAAATGTAATGATTTGAGTACAAATACTATGGTACATATGAAAATCGGTTTGTGCTTTATTAATTTGTCTACTATTAACAAGCACTTTGCATGTGTATAACAAAGATTAATGTTTTGGAACATTGACTTACTTGAAATGATAATGCTTTCTCAAGTTCCTTGACAACAACTTTCATTGAAATGAATATTAAAATCGTGATTAGAGAATAGCAGCCCCCGGGGGATACTACATCAGGGCATTAATAACTTCATCAACAGTTAAAGAAAAATAGTAAGTTTGATTAAAAAAAATAAACTTTAATAACTTCATCGATAGTTAAGAATGGGCTTAGGACCGGAACACTAAAAGTTAAAAGTTAGTGTTTTTCAATATAAACATAATGATTTGACTACAAATACTATAGTACATATGAAAATCAGTTTGTGCTTTGTTAATTTAGTCTACTATTAACAAGCATTTTGCATGTGTATAAAAAGGTTAATGTTTTGGAAAATTGACTTACTTGAAATGATAGTGCTTTCTCCAGTTCCTTGACAACGACTTTCATTGTTGGACGTTGGTCTTGAGTTTCTGCCACACACTGATATGCAATTTTCATAAATGTGTGCAAAGAATCCTTGTTGGGTCCTCTACTTGGAACGAAATTGTTTTCACCGATTTCATCCTTTAATATAGGATCTATCATGTCCTCTAGTGTTCCCATGCAGAAGCTTTGTCTTGCCACAGGGCCCAACCCTCTCACATTCTCCTTCTTGTAAATTTCGTCATAGGCTCTCCTCCCACATAGAATTTCAAACAATACTACTCCAAAACTATAAACATCTGATTCTCTTTTTAACTTATTGGTCTTCTTGTATTCTGGATCTATGTACTCGTTTCTGCCAATCCATGTGAGATAGAGAGCTTCGTCTTCTTGATTTGGAGGCAGGAATACGGAGAACCAAAAGTCAACAATCTTTGCCCCCCAGTTCTCATCCAACCCAATGCTGTAACTAGTTATATCACGATTTATTATGATCTTTTGGTCTTCCATCTCATAGTGAAGGTAATTCAACGCATGTGCAACATCAATGCAAATTTTCAAACGTTTTTCCCAAGTTAAAATACGCATTTGGTTGACATTTTCCAAATAATCAATAAGATATCCATTAGAGATATTCTCAGTGACAAGGACCATCTCAGAATCCTCAACACAGATGCCAAGTAGATTTACAATGTTGGGATGCTTAACATGGGTAAGCATTTCAATTTCTGTAAAAAACTCTTCTTCTCCATACAAGGCATGTCCAGAAGGGTACCTTTTTAATACTACAGTGCTCTGTCCCTTCAGATGTTCTCCTTCATACTTCCCCTTCTGGTATGAAAGATTTTCTTTATCAAAACAGTGGAGTTCCGCTCTGTACAAAGTATAGCTATTCCAAGATGCAATTGTGTATGTCTCTGAGAAATTATGTGTTGCTGATTTAATATCATTGAGATGAATCTTCAACTGTCCCAACTTGTTTTCCTGCAAATATGTGACAAAGGGAAAATGAGAGTTACAAAACTGACTTAAATTGAGAATAAAAATGTGTTGTTAAAACTTTTAGAAAAACTATAGATTACATTAAATCGATCTACAGTTATACAAGGCAAATGGGTTCCGCTCTGTACAGAGTACCTCACCTGAGCCTTGTCTTCTGATCGACATATACTAATTAATATATGTTGTTTGGAACCTCAACAAAAAACGAATATGGTGCCAACCACTGGTTCCTTTTTCCCCTATATTGTGTGCCCTAATTTTCCATCTAAGATACACAGTTGGGCCTTCACAGATTGTCCAGCCCAACTCGTTTCCCAAGCCCAGAAAACTTTATAGTTACCCAGTTTGTACATAAGACCCAAACACATAATTGATAATCTAAATGGAATCCAAATCCTGTGTTTTAGTAAAGTTTAATTGAATTAAAATTTCCATTGCATACAATAGTTGTGATAATAAATTTGCAGGACCCCTACCCTACACCATCAACCTGATCCCCCTCACCCCTCTCTCGCAACCAACTGGCCTGGATGTTTTTGTCGCCTCTCAAATAATAATAAGAAATGGTGTTCTTCATAAACCCAAGTTTGATTTCCTTAGATTTTCAAGAATAGGGTGTTTCTTAAACAACCCAGTTTTGATACGTAGGGCATGTTTAAAAATACAGATGTTCTTTAAAAACCAATGATTAAGGTTTTCTCTGATAATAGGCGTCCATATGCAACATGGGTTTTTGAAGAACACCAAACCCTTAAATAATTTCTTTTTTGTTTTTTTTTTTCTATTTTCAAACAAAGAGTGAAATCATAACCAAAAAGATAATAATACTAGAAACAAACATTCAATGGGTTACGACAAAGTATAAATATAAAAGACCAAAATTAAAAATTAACCACACCTGGTAGTTTACTCTAATAATAATAGAAGTGCTATAAAAATAAAAGATTATAATTACGTACGTAAACTCTTTAACAAATTAAGCAGTTAAGAAATAGCATGTCTAAAGAGGTTGTATGTCATAAATAGCTAAACATAAAAAAAGTTAATGTGCAAAGTATAAATTATTATTACCATGGTGATAATTACATACAAAAAAGTGTATAAACAACGGGTCAACCCAACTAGTCCGTCTGATTCGTCATGAATGCCAAAGTGTCGGATTTTGGTAATCTCAATTTCATACCCGGTTATAAATTGTGTCTAATATTTAGTATCGTACTCATATTCGCACACGTATTCATTATCCATTGGCTACGTACAAGGTATATCCGCACGTATCGTGTATACCTCGTATGGTCATATGTGGTGAAAAAATTACCCGTTGGGACACCCATTACCCAAAATCCGATCATAAACTCACCAAAATCCGACTTAAATTATCAAAAACTCACAAAATTCTAACAATTTTATGTTTTTTTTTAGTAATTTCAAGTTTGTAACAACTGAAAGATGTTATTTACTATATTTCTTAAAATTATATACCATACATGTTCCAAACCTACAAAAAATAAAAGTGTGTTACCCATCCTGGATGTTTTGGGTTTTTTCATTAATATAGATTCTTTTACCATCCTATTTTGACGTACTTTTAAATAGAATAAGATATAAAAAAACAAATTCAAAAGGAAAATTAGTATGCATGAATGATGTACACCAAAAAAAGGATAATAAAATAGGAAAAAAAAAAAAAGTCTTACAATATTTTCATGACGCAACTGAAGTTCCAATGCTTTCTCAAGTTTAGCCACAATATAGTGCATATCTGGGCGGTGTGCTCGATCCTCATTTAAGCAAGAATATGCTACCTTTGAGTATATGAGGAGTGATTGTGGAGACAATATTTGATTTAATAGATGAGGATGGATTATATCATGCAGTGTTCCCTTTTCATAATGATACTTGGCCAACTGAGCTAGAGACATCTCAGCCTCGTTCTGAATTAATGCTTCAAATAAAACAACACCGAGTGAGTAGATGTCCGACTTGTGGGTCACACCTCCCGTCTTTTCAATTGCTGGGTCCACACACCCCATTGTGCCAGTGTGTTCACAAGGGCACACCTGGTCCTTATAGTTTACAGATTGTTTGATGGAAAATTCAAAACCGGATAACTTGGCTTCCCCATTCTCATCCAATAGAATTGTGTCGCTAGTGATGTTACAATGTATGATACCATAAGCACATCCCTCGTCGTAATGGAGGTAACTCAATGCCTGAGCCAGACCTACACATATCCTCAATCTTTGCTTCCATGTAAGGTTCGGACTGTTTATATACTGCCCGAGACTTCCAGTGGCCTCATACGTGGTTATGATGATCTTTTCATCTTTCTCATCAGAGAACCCAATGATAGAGACCAAATTTGTATGCTTGAAATCAGAAAGCACTGAAATTTCATTTAAGAACTTGAGGTCTCCTTCCTCGTGCTTACAATCAAACCTCCGTGCAGCAATCTTCATCTCCTTTCCAGACCACAAGAGCCGTCCTTTATATGTGGTACTAATTCCATCGTGTTGAATAATGTAATCCTCATGAAAGTTGTTTGTGGCCTTTACTACATCTTCAAGTGGGATTCGTAAGGAAGCGAACATGGTCATTGTTGATGTCATGTTCTGTTATCAAGTATAAATTAGTGTAAAAACAACAGGTTACAAATGAATGAGAAGGTAAGATCTAATAAGATGTAAGGGCAACAACATATACATAAATATATACGATCTAGCAGCCTCCATCCATGACTTTCTATTTCTTTTAATTTAGTAACCTTATTAACTAAATAAATATGAATGAATTTTGTGGTACTTACGATGTAAAAGGTGCACATAATATATAAAACTCGGTAAGTTTAATACATCTGGTATATATGCATCTTCATACCATATTTATTAGGTCATTAGTTGTTTTATAAGTACATAAATATGACATAATATTCAAGTATTTTACCATAATGATATAAAAAAACTAAAACATATATAAAATGCAAAAACAATGAACTAAAATATCCAGACAAATACAATTTTTAATATGTGCGTTGTTTTTGTCGTTAAAAGATTAATAGTATTAGAAATTACCATTGATAAGCTTTTATAATAAACACGAGTTAAAATTATGGTTTATACTAATGTATTTAAAGGAACCTGTTTCATATAATTGAGCACTGCAGGGGTGTGCACGCTTTGGTTCGTTTCGGTTTTTGCGCAAAACCAAAACCGAAATATCGGTTTTTCTGTTTCTTAAACCGTTCGGTTTCGGTTTTTTCTGTTTCGGTTTTTTCACCGGTTCAGTTCGGTTTTTTCGGTTATTTCAGTTTTTGAAACAAAATTATGTAAGATTCAAAAAATAAAAAGTATAATTTAAAATTTAAGAATCTTTCTTATATGTTTACATTTTTAATTAATATTATTCACATAAACCTAACCTTCTAATCTATTTTTATGTTTCTTTAAAGTTTTTATTAAGAAATTTTCTTTTATAATACTTTGAATATCATTTAATTTTTATATTAAATACTTAACATTCAAAAATAAACTAATAATTTCTACCAGCATGGGTTAAACGCTTAAACAACTTAAACTTAAACATAAAAATATATGGATTAGGCCTACTATTGTAACTTATCGGTTCCGTTCGGTTTTTCTGGTTTTTGAGAATGGTTATCCGAAAACTGAATCTTTCGGTTATTAAAAATCCGAAAACCAAACTGTCGATTTTTGTTTTGGTTCGGTTTTCTCGGTTATTTCCATTACGGTTCAGTTAATTCGGTTTTCTGCTCACCCCTATATAATTGAGATAACTTACTTGTAATGCCAATGCTTTCTTAAGTTGCATTAAAACTTCTTTTGTTGTCGGTCGTTCTTCTCTTTCATGATGTAGGCACCGGTAGGCAATCTTTTGGAATGTAGTTAATGATTTTGGCTCCATCTGTTCCCTTATTTGCTGGAACACTACCTCATCTTGCTTTCCTTTATCAAATTTGTTTCTAATGAAATCTGATAGATAGTGACCCTCATGCTTGTGGGTTATAAACGTTGATCTCCCGCACAACATCTCAAATAATACCACACCAAATGAATAAATATCAGATTCTATAGTTAAGAATCCTGATTTTCTGTAACCCGGGTCCAAGTATCCTAGTGTGCCACATGCATGATCGATGACATAGTCTGTTTCATGAGTTAATGGACTTATTAAAGAAAGCCCAAAATCAGCAAGTTTTGCTTTCCAAACATGGTTTAGTAATATGTTATCAGATTTGATGTCTCTATGTATCACCTTTGCTTGTTTTCCACCTCCTCCGTGTAGGAAATCTAACGCCATTGCAACATCAATGCATATATTAAGCCGTCTCACCCATGTAAGAGAAGAATCATTCAAATACCTATCAAGACTTCCTTTGGATGCATACTCATAAACAATGACTTTTTCATCATTTTCATCACAGTAGCCTACAAGACCAATCACATTCTCGTGCTTATAATCCAAAAGAATTTGTAGCTCACCCAAGAATTGTTGTTCCCCTTGACCAAACCTCGTATCCAATCGCTTTGCAACAATGGTTTTAAATCCATCACCATCTTGAAGATTTCCTATATAGACTTTACCAAATCCTCCTCCCCCGATCCAATTGTCATTATGAAAGTTTTGTGTCGCCTGTTTTATGTCTTCAAGTAACATTTTGGGGTTGTCCTTGTTGTTGTTCTGTTAAACATGACACACCAAATAAAATAAATATATTGATAACTATAATAAAGTGGTAATAGAAAACTAAATTGGTATTACCTTTTTCTAAATATTATGAAAAACTATAAATGATGAGTAAAATAATAATTGAGTCATATCATTGATCACAATCACTGAACAACATGATTTTAATATGATGATAAATGTCCCCTTACGAATTAAATATGCACTGTACTGTGTTTTCTAAAGGTTTAGGATTGAACTTTTATTTATTATTATACTTCCGTATAAGCAATTCCAGCAAAGTCCTAACTTGATAGTCTTAATGGTAGGATTGATAAATTCCTACAATGTCCAAAAAGTAAACTTTCTAGGTTGAGGCTAGACATTATAATGTGGAAATGATTTTTAACAATGAATTTTATGTAATTTGAACCCAACCTCTTAAAGCTTTCTATTTTTTGCTTTCTATATAACAGTGAGCTGTCACACAGATTACTTCTAGGTGTTGATAAACTGAATTTAGAACAGTGACTTACTTGAAAGAATAATGCTTTCTCAAGTTCCTTGACTACGACTTTCATTGTTGGGCGTTGGTCTTGAGTTTCCGCCACACACTGGTGTGCAATTGTAATAAACGTGTGCAAAGAATCCTTGTTGGGTCCTCTATTTAGAACAAAACCGTTTTCACCAACTTCTTCCTTTATTATAGGATCTATCAACTCTTCTAGTGATCCTGTGCTGAAGCTTCGTCTTGCTACATGGGCCAGCCCTATGTCACTCTCCTTAAGGTAAATTGGGTCACTGGCTAATCTCCCACAAAGAATCTCAAACAAGACTACTCCAAAACCATAAACATCTGATTCTCTTTTTACTTTACAAGTATTCTTATATTCTCGATCTACGTAACGTAGTCTGCCAATCCAGTTGAGATAGAGAGCTTTGTCTTCTTGATTTGGAGGCAGGAATACAGACCACCAGAAGTGAACAATCTTTGCTCCCCAGTTCTCATCCAACCCAATGTTGTAGCTGCATATATCACGGTTTATCATCTTTTGTTCTTCCATCTCAGAGTGAATGTACCTTAATGCGTGTGCAACATCAATGCAGATTTTCAAACGTTTTTCCCAAGTCAAAACACGTTTGTCTTTGAGCTTTTCCAAATAATCACTAAGGAATCCATTAGAAAAATTGTCAATGACAAGGATCATCTCAGAAGCTTCAAAACAAAATCCAAGCAGATTGACTATGTTGGGATGCTTAACTCCACTGGAAAGAATTTCTATTTCTGTGAGAAACTCTTTTTCTCCATACCAATCATTTCCAGAAGGGGGGTAACGTTTGATAAGTACAGTGTTGTGTCTCTTGGATGATGGATTCTCTTTATCATAATGCTCGAGTTCTGCTCTGTAGAAAGCATAGCCATCAATAGAATCAAAAATTCTGTATTTGTTTGAGAAATAATGGGTTGCTGATTGAATATGAGTGAGAGGAATCTTCAAGTGTTCCAAGTTCTTCCCCACCTGCAAATTAAATATGTGACAAGGGAGTTACAACTAAGATAGAAACACGAGAAGGGAACTGAAAGTTCCAGCGAGATTTGAGGTAAGCACACGTCCGTCACTCGACTCTGGAAACCAGACGACCCACCACGTTTTTACAAGCCCACAAATCATTTATATTTATAGTTACCTCAATAAGTAAATAAGGCCCAGATACATTGAGTCATAATTTGAAACCAATATAAATCTTATGAGTTAAGCTTGGTCAAATTAATTGTTCGTTGCCTATAATAAGCCTAAGAATAGATTTGATAAATTTATATATTGTTGTTAATAATATGTGTGGCCTTAGTGTTATTGAAGTGAAATAAGTTGCTAGACCAACAAATTAAGTTAATTGTTGGTAAGAAAGAGGATTATATATGTTAATTTTTATGTAGTTTAAATAAAATTAAATAATAAACTGTAAAAGGGAAGTTGAGGAAGTATCTATTGTAACACTTGAAATTATACAACGTATATAACTTGATTCATAAATCAAATGAAAAATTAGTTGTTATAAATAATTAGATGATAACGTATAGCAACAAGCATTTTGTAAGACAACTTAACTTAATAAGAATCAGAGAACTTACATGTTAGTTTAATATACCTTTTTTTAGTTTTTGATTTCAAGGTAGACTAGGGGAGTTTAAAGAGAGATACATAGGATATGTGTTATAGGGCTCCATTGGTGTCACATTAGCTACAAGAGGGTCGCGAACATCGCGACGGGTGGGCGCGCTTGGTGGGGATAGCGGGCGTGGGGCAGGGGCTTGGTGTGGATGGCGGGCGGGGGGCTTTTTGATGATACCCAATACCACATATCACATAAGGTCCCAATAATCCCGCAACCTTTGTGGTGTGAGACTTATTTGAAACCCCCCCCCCCCTTTCACCAATAAGTCTAAGAGGCCCGTCACCAATAAGTCTAAGAGTTAATTTTCCATTAGTTACGTCATTTTTTTAACTCCAAGGCATTAAAGCTTGAAACATTCAATTAATTTCATGTACGAGGTGATTTTTTTGGGATCAGCAAATAGTATTTGTTAACTATTTACATCATGTATGCGAACTCTAACTATTTAACTATTTATTCTTTTCTGTTACTTTAGGTGTCAGCAAATAGTATCAAGCACCAAAACCGAACAGGTGCTGGTCAATGTATCGTACTTAACAATTTTCGGTGCCAATTACCGACTTTTTGCGTTTTTGAGAATTGGTGCTTTCAGTTCGGTACTGGTATTTTTGGTTGATTTCCTTCAAATACCGTTCCGTACCGACAACTATCTGTTTTTACGATTTCAGAATCGATACTTTCGGTATCGGTATATTTGGAACGGAGCTCATCCCTTTGTCAGGTAACTTTATGGTAAACCGTATATAAACTTCTATGATTTCCTGGATATCCTTAATAAATTAGGTTATATTTTATTTCTATTAAATATATTTTGAGTGAATTGCAAATTCTGTCTTTTATCTATATACCTAATTTCAGGCGGTATCCTTTGTCTATATAATTGACGAGTTTTGTACTTATTGTTTCAAAATCTTGCACGGTATGTCCTTTACCCTAACCTAGTTAATTTTTTTCTGTTATGTTAATTTTGATCATGTAATTTGCAAATAAGGACAATTTTATCATTTCACCTTTTGAAGGACAAATTATATGAATAACTTAAAAACCTATCCATTTTATTAAGAAACACCTCTCTCTCTCTCTCTCTCAATTCTCTTTCTCTCTCTCATGAACCATATCCAACTACCAAAAGCTTAATCGATGGCGCTATTACTCTGTGAAAATAATACCAGGCTTTTTGGTTTTTATCTTACCATTTGGGGTTTAAACATTATAAATGTCAAACTCATTGTCATTATTTCCCGTTTTAGCTACATAAATATGTGAAGTTCTTATATTGTTTGCCCTATAGATGATATATACTTACAAAATGGCTATCAATTACAATAGAATTTTTTTTTTAGGCTGAATCGATTAAATATCATTCCACACGAAAAAGGGCAATTACAAAGCAATGGCAGGTAGTCGGGCAACAAGTTGCGCCGCCACCCCTTTTGAATAGAAAAACCAATTCTATTAAATACAAAGTTTGAAACCTTTAGCGACGAAGAATTACTATTAACGACTTTTTGAACCCGATTCAAAAGTCGCACAGCGTCAGGAGCGAGACCACCAAAGGTATCAAACGCAAACGGGACAAACACATGTTGATTCTCCAGGCAAGCTTTCTCATGTTTTGCCACTTTGCTCGCCTCTGCCTTGAGCACCGCTTGCCCTACGACAAAGCCCTTGTCCTTGAGCCCGACAAGGGGGGAGACTCCAGTTAGGTCTACACAAGCGTGTTTCCCCCTTCCCATCCAAACACAAGGATGTCTGTCGGGCGTAAAGTGGACCTCCCCCTTCCCCCATCCTACACCATCGCAATTTAGATCTGCGACCGACGTCACCGCTAATCCACCACCTATCCCACACCAACATGATTTAGATCTACGGCCAATCCCAAACTTAACCGCATATCTGACTTTGGAAGAGGCGGTAATAGTTGGTTGTGTATGCATATATGTATATAAGAGGCAGTAATGGTGATTCGGAAATTTGGGAATTAGGGTTCTTAGTGGTGACGGGTGGGGGTGGTAGTGGATGATGGTGGTTTGTGTTGAGGGCAGTGGTGGCTAATGGTGGCAGTGGTGGTTGATGGTGTAGAACTGAACCGATGAAAGAGACGAGTAGAGAGAGAAGTAGGTGTATACTAGGTGTGTATACATATATGTATAATATTATATTAATTTTTTTTAATTCAATTTTGTTTTAATATTTAAATATTTTATATTAATGAATAAAAAGACTAATATACTCTGTGTTACCTGATTTAAAAGAAAAAAAATACGTTGTTAGCGGTGAAGGACATACCAAGTAATATTTTATAACAATAAGTACAAAACTCGTCAATTTTAAAGATAAAGAACACTGCCTAAAATTAGGTATATAGATAAAGGACAAAATTTGAAATTTACTCATATATTTATAACCAAGTTGTGAGTTAAACAGGATAAGTTGAATTGATATAATAGAACAATGAAAGGAAAAAAATGAGGGTCTTACTAGAATTTTATGCATTAACCAAAGTTCCAATTCTTTCTCGGGTTTAGCAATAACTTGGGTCGTATTAGCAGGGCCGACCCTGAGAATTCATGTACCCTGTTCGAGCTCGAAAAAATGCGCCCTTAGTCCTTAACGAAATTGGGTATTGGGAGGTCTAAACCTAATGAAAATAGGCTAATAAATAATCTAAACGTTAAAAATAGTTTTGTAAGTGGGCCTATGTTAGTGCTTGTATGGGTATACTCTATTAATTTATTTTTTTACATATACATATCAACTTTTTTTAAATTAACGTGCCCGTTGAAATATCAGGCCCGGGCCGATGGTCCTCCCCACCCACCCTCAGGGCCGGCCATGGTATTAGGACGTTGTATTTGCTCCCCCTTTAAGCAATTATATGGAAAAAAAGGACCAGAAAGAACAACCGGTAAAGATTTTGGATACACAATGAGAAAATTAAGAAGGAAAGTTATACCAATGTTGTTAGTGCAATGGCAAGGTCAAAAAAGACCATAAAGAACATGGGAATTTATATATGATAAAAAATAAACTGAATGAACAGTGATTAAATTAAAATTAGAATTAGAATTTAGAATTATTTAAAATTAGAATGGAATAAATAGTAACATCGGTACCGGTCTCAAATTTACCAAACCGGTGTATTTTCGGTACCGGTTCTGCACAGATATTCACCGGTTTTTACCCTCAAATACCGGTGCCATACCAGTACCGAACCGTACCATACTAGGTATATTCGGTATCGGTACCCACTTTTGGGGATTTCGGTAACGGTATTTTCGGTACCGGTTGAAAAAATAAACTGAATGAACAGTGATTAAATTAAAATTAAAATTAGAATTAGAATTTAGAATTATTTAAAATTAGAATGGAATAAATAGTAACATCATTAAGAGATGAGTAAATGGTATTGGGTATAGGTACCGGTCTCAAATTTACCAAACCGGTGTATTTTCGGTACCGGTTCTGCACAGATATTCACCGGTTTTTACCCTCAAATACCGGTGCCATACCAGTACCGAACCGTACCATACTAGGTATATTCGGTACCGGTACCCACTTTTGGGGATTTCGGTAACGGTATTTTCGGTACCGGTTGGTAACGAGCTCATCAAATCCTGTAGCAACGCAGTAATGCAAGTAATTGCACCGTTTAGATTACTTTTCATACACACATTAAGTAAACTGTATTTCGTTTGAATAAGGTTTTATATACACAACAACTTATTTTGCTTTCTTTTTTGTCTTTTTCTGTAATAAATGAATTGCAGCATGTAAAATTAGCTTGGATATTTAGAATATTGATGAGCAAATCGTATCAAATCCTGTAAACGAACCAGTATCGTATCGGTACCAAATTTACTATACCAAATCATTTTCGGTACCAATTTGGTACCCACCTTTTGGCGTTTTCAGAATCGTTACTTCCGGTTCGACACCGGTCTAGCACCATACCTGTATTTATTGATTTTTACCATCAAATACCATACCGTATTGTACCGAGCATTTTTTGGTACTTAATTTCGATGATTTTCCGGATCGATACTTTCGCTGCCGTTACCGGTACCGAGCTCATCTATATTTTAACGTGTTAGCATCGTAATAACTGAACTGAAAACAAACGAATTTACAACGTGTAGGACGTGTGGGTCATATTATTATATATTAGGTTATTTAAAATCGTTTTTTTTATGACGGAGTGACTATCCTTACCACGTCATTTTATTTATGTTTTAATATTCGGTATCTGTTTGCCGTTGCTGACACGCCTTTTGTAGTCATTGGGTCCCGCCGCAACGTGCGGGCGGAAAATAACTAGTTAATATATGATAAAAAACGAATGGAATGAACAGTGTTTATAATGAAAATTAATAATTGATATTTTGTTGGTGATATCTGATTGGCCCATTTAGCGGTGGAGGCCTCATCATCAAATGAGACACGCGTTGTCTCATTGACAGTCAACTGGAAAGGGCGGTGATTAGAAAACCCCCAAACCCTTCAAACATCAATATCTTCTCTATCATATTAGAGAAAGAGAGGGGGCAATAGCAAGAATGCGGGATTTACATCACTCAAGACAGTGGCTGCGAGAGATCGTTCCAGCCATGGTCTCAGGCCGGCGATTAATGGTGGAATCAAGCAACTGCACAGGGAGGGAATGGAAGCAACCGCACAGAGAGGGGAATGCGAAACTAGGGTTCCGGTGAGATGAGTGACGGTTGTGTTTACGGATGGACCATGGGACGGCGACAGAAAATCCTTGACTGCCGCGATGAGGGACCCGAGTTTAGGGAAAACGGGAACCGCTCTAGGGTTCCGACCAAAAGTCATTTTTTCCGACGACTCTCTTCACTTTCGGATTCAGGTATGGCTGCTTTGTTTTCCTTTTGAAATTTCTTACATGTGTATGATTCGTTGGAGCAGAAAGTCATATTTAAAACGTTATCAAACAGCAAGGTTAATGACAATTATTAAAGTGAGAAACTACAAGAATTGCTCATGTTGTTGCAAGGACCTTCAATGGAGACTGATGCTCTCACAATCACCTACATTGCAAGGAAAACAATTTGGGTATTTAATTTATTAACTTCGGAAACTAGGATTTAATTTGTGGTTGCTTGATATAATCTGGGTATGTAATTTATAAGCAGTTATTGAAGGCAACATATTTTGCTGAGTTGTATTGCTTTAACAGCACAGGGTACATATATCTATAGCATATTAATATTATTTGAAGATAAATGGTTCAACAGAATTTAGAAGTATTACTATGAACATAAAAGAAAAGCTGTTGAATTAATTTCTTCTTGAATCGTTGGGTATGTGTTGTAGACTATAGTTTACTTTTATGTCAACCAAGATTTTGTTATTTTATTTGTAGCAATAAATGATCTTGATTTATATGTTGCAGGTTGCAACCAAAGGGAAACAAGGCTAAGAAACAGTGATGAGGTGATTCCGATTTATATTGGGATGACAGAACAGATGAATATGCATTCCAGGTAGGATTAACCATATAACAAATGCTTAATCTGAAATATAGTTTGGCTTTACGAGCTAACTTTAAACGTTTAGGTTTTAAGAAACGGAAACCGCGGATATGGAATTTTGGTGTCTTCTATACCTAAAGCAAAGTCTTTTTATCTCTACACGACACTTTGGAGCTTTGGTTTTTTTATACTTTGACCCATTTTTATATTTTACTCAACCCATTAACCCTTTTTATTTACCACCTCTATTTTCACGTGTCTTCATTTCCGTTTGTATTTATTACTTGCTGGTGGTAGAGTTTCTTAAGAGTCTGGTGAGATCAAAGGAACAAATGTATGAGAAACAGTAAAGTGGGTGTTTGGATAAACAGATTTGTATATAAAAATTGGAGTTTAGAGAATAAGTGGTAGCTTATTGGAACTGCAGACCTGTTTTCCAGCAATGCACTATGTTCTTTAGGTTTGTTATCGAGTCGTGAGAGTGATTCGGGATTCATGTGAAATAACTAATGAACCGTTGACAACTGCTAATCTTCCTAAACGATTCCACTAAGAAAGAACTTTCACTTTGTTAGGTAAGTGTAATGGTAGCCTATTGGAACTGCAGACCTGTTTTCCAGCAATGCACTATGTTCTTTAGGTTTGTTATCGAGTCGTGAGAGTGATTCGGGATTCATGTGAAATAACTAATGAACCGTTGACAACTGCTAATCTTCCTAAACGATTCCACTAAGAAAGAACTTTCACTTTGTTAGGTAAGTGTAATGGTAGCCTATTGGAACTGCAGACCTGTTTTCCAGCAATGCACTATGTTCTTTAGGTTTGTTATCGAATCGTGAGAGTGATTCGGGATTCATGTGAAATAACTAATGAACCGTTGACAACTGCTAATCTTCCTAAACGATTCCACTAAGAAAGAACTTTCACTTTGTTAGGTAAGTGTAATGGTGGCGATAACCATCATTGAGGTGCACAAAGAAGCAGGTTAATATCAATTCTTAAAAGTGTTTAATTTTTATTAATAGAAAGTTAAAAGCTTTGTTCTTTTGATTGCTGTAAAAATGTTGTTGTAAAGTTTGTTTGGATGGAAGTCCACCTGCATAACAGTTTGATGCAGGTTTTGGAGTTGGTGTCAACAACTGGTTGGTTCACATACAGGTGTACATATGTACATAAATTATATGCAATTACGCATGTATTTAACTATTTAATTATATGTATGTTTGGGTTGTTGTACTTATACTAGGGTGGTGGATGGTGCAACTCGGTAAATGACTGTCGTACGAGAACATACAGTCCATATGCTTCCTCGAAGAAGATGAAGAGCTCCGACTATAACTTCAAAGGGATTTTAAGCAACAAGCAAGAATTAAATCCAAGTACGAACTACTTTGATGATTAATTATCCTTTTTGTTCCATGATCTTGATAACAAAAAGTTCCTGGTTGTTTTCAATATGCTTTTAATAACTGGAATAGGGTCGCTAGCAGGTATTATGACAGATCATCCTTAACCAGAGATATAGAAGCAGTTGATCCTGTAAGTCATGTATAGATAGAGGGAGGTTATTTAGTGAACTCAAAAAGATTAAAGAACCATGTATGATATGTATGCCATATACTTTTACCATTACAAAATTAAAAAAAAAACAAATTATGTAATAGTTAATTTAATGACTGTCTTTGTTTTGAACGGCTACAAATCTTTACTTCAAGGTGCAAGAGTCTATAAGGTCATGATTGAAGAGTTGCTTGGCAAAGGAATGAAATCTGCAACAAATGTAATTAAACTTCCTAACCTTTCTTTAATTACTTTTATATTGTTTTTAGTTTACTACTCGAACCAATATTCAACGTAGATTATGTATTGGGGCTTTAGGTGTGCATGATTGGGATTTTTTGCTGATATGGGTTGACTTTGCACATCATTGGGAGTGGTTTCAGTTTGATCCAGCTCCTGACATTATTGCGGTATGTGGGTTAATTGGTTATTTGCTGGTATATTATCTGGAAAATAGTTGGGTGACATAGGTCGATGGTTTTGGTGGGTTATATGGCAAGATTCAAGAATGGGTTTGGGAGTATAGGTTAGGGGGATGATGGCTGGAATGTGAAGATGGAAGTTGCTGATAGCCTGATACTACTTGGAAGCTAGATGAAGCTGGATTTTTGAAGACAGTTGATCTGTTTTTGTGTAGTGTAGAATTGTAGGTTTTGCTTTTGTTTTGTTTTATACTTTTATGTATGGTTCAAGGCTCAGAGTTCATATTTTGCACAAATAGAACATAAATGTTATTGAGTTTTGAACATAGGAATTATTTTGACCGCCTACGCGCCGCGAAGCGCGCACAAGGTTTAAATCCTAGTTGACTAAAGAAATAAAAGCAAAGTATCCTCATTTCTTCAGCGAACGGGACAATTTGGAGGACGAAATTCCTAATTAGGTGAGGATCTTTGTAATACGTGTTTTCATATCTTATATTTATTATTATTTGTTTTATTCTTTCTACATATAAATTATATAAAATAATAATTTTTAGTGCTATTAATTTAAAGGAGTAAACCGATAAAATAGTCTCTGAGATTGTCACTTTTGCAACTTTAGTCCAAAACTTAAACACTTAAAAAAAAAAAAATTTGTTATCATTTTCATCCAAAACCAATTGATTTAGAGTTAAATGCCATTTTAGTCCCTGTGGTTTGGGTTATTTTGCTTGTTTAGTCCAAAGGTTTCATTTTTTTTACCTGTGGGTCCAAAAAGCTTTCCCGTTGCCATTTTAGTCCTCTGAGTTAACTTCATCCATTTTTTCTCTTAACAATAAGGGCAATTCAGTCATTTTATATGGCCGAATTGCCTTTCTAGTTAACTAAATTACATATAAAATGACCGAATTGGCATTCTCATTAACAGAAAGAATGGATGAAGTTAACCCAATGGACTAAAATGGCAACCGTGAAACCTTTTTAGACCCACAGGTGAAAAATAAAATCTTTGAACTAAACTATCAAAATGGCCCAAACCATAAGGACTAAAATGACATTTAACTCATTGATTTATGAGTAAATTACAAAAATCGTTCTTTATGTATGTCAATTATTGCAAACTGTGTCCTTTGTCTTCAATAATTACAGAAAACATACTCGATGTTTGCAAACTCTTGCAAGTTATATCATTTAGCCCTAACTCAGTTAATTTTTGTGGTTAAATCTGACCAAATGGACCCACATGAGGGTATTTTTGTGATTAAATCTGACCAAATAGACCCCACATGAGAGTAAAATGACCAAAATACCCTCATGTGGGGTCTATTTGATCAGATTTAACCACAAAAATTAACTGAGTTAGGGTTAATGGACATAACTTACAAGGGTTTGCACACATCAAGTACGTTTTCTGTAATTATTAAAGACAAAGGACACAGTTTACAATATGTGACATACATACGATTTTTGTAATTTACTCTTGATTTATTTAGCAAACTTTTTTTTTACCTTAAATGTTAAATTTATTTATGTTTTGATTCAACAAAATGCACTTTACATCAATATCGCAGGTAAGCGAGCAACAAGCTGCGCCGCTACCCCTTTCTGGATAGCAAACCCTAGCCTATTAAAAACAAACCCCTGCCCCCCTGTTGATGAGCCACTGCTGTGGACAACCTGTTGGACCCTAGTCAGCAAACGGCTAGCTTCTGGAGCCAGGGATCCAAAGGTGTCGAAGGCGAAGGGGACAAATGCATGTTGGTTATCAGCACATGCTTTAGCGTGTTTGTCCACCTTTTTAGATTCCGCTTTCTTTACCGCTTGTCCTGCTACAAACCCATTTTCCCTTAACCCAGCTAAGGGAGAGACTCCTGTGAGATCTACACAAGCATGTTTCCCTCCCGCCCAGCCAAAGACGAGCAGGTCCGCTGGTCTCAATGTAGATCTCCCTTCCATGGGGTCTGTAAGGAAATTCACAGGGGCCTCCTTCTTGGCAGAAATCCCCGCTCTCCTCAAGATGTCCCCCAAAACATCCCTCACCCAGTCATGCCGGTATTTGAAACCAGGGAGCTCCTTGCAATGAACAGCATGCTCCCCGTATTTATCCATGCAGGCTTTACGGCAGATTGGGCAGGTTTCGTCTTCTGGATACATAGGGATCATCAGCCGGTATTTGAGGATAGCCCTGTACTCAACAGCCGACATGCATTGCCCCAGCCCCTCGATCGGGATAACAGTCAAAAAGTCTTGCGCATGGGGGCCTTTCAAGCACTCAATCACCGCCTTCTGGCGGGGAGACAGATCAAGTGTTTCTCCCAGATTTCGAGCGATTTTCTCAAATAGAGCATTCGCCAAAGTTTTTTGTGGCTTTGGGGGGGGGGGGGGGGTGTCCATATTAGAGAAACCGCCAATGTCAAAGTCTGGAAGAGAGACACTTAAATACTCGAGGGCCTGTTGGTAGTCTACGTCAAACTTATCAACCCCACTGTTCCGAAGGATGTGGTCTTGGCAAACATGTTTGCTTTACGGATCCTAAGAAAAACAATATAAAAACACTGTTTGTTTGACTTAAGTTGACCGACCTTATCTCTTTATTTGCATACATATCTTAAAACAAGTTGCTGGCACTGTTCTACGGAAAGCCACGTTTCAGATAAACTACCTCTCAAGAATTTAAGAGACACCCATCCCAATCCACATATTCCCTGCCTTTATAAATAAAGAATAAAAATTTCTGAAAATTCTTATCAGTAATACTTTAAATAAAGGCTCATTTTCAATATCTAAAAAAATAATGGGCGGCGGCAATTGTTCTTGGATTCCACTGGTGGAAAAAGGTGGTTGAGACTTTTTTTTCTTTTTTCCTTTTTCCTTTTGCTATTAGTCATCTTTTCAAAGTTACGATGTTGCCCCTGTTAAAAAATACAGTTTTGCCATCGCTTTAGCTTTTGGCAAATTACGATTTTACCTTAGCCAAAAAATACAATTTTGCCCCAGTTAAAAATTACAGAATTGCCATCGTTTTAGTTATTTTTTAAATCCCCATTGGCCCGTGTATGATACGATTTTACCCCAGTTAAAAATTATGAATTTGCCCATGTTCAAAGTAACGATTTTGCCCCTTGTTAAAATATAACAGTATCGACATCGCTTTAGCTTTTGATAAATTACGATTTTAGCCCAGCCAAAGATTACAATTTTTCCCCTGGCTCAAAATTACAGTATTGTCATTGTTTTAGTTTTTTTTAGCAAAACTATAGAAGTGTTTTGTTTTAATTGGTTGACTCGATTTAATAGTTTTTCGTGCCAAGCGGCTGCCTAACACTCGCTCATTAGTCCAGACAAATTACAGTTTTGCCCCGACCTTAAAATTACGGTTTTGCCATCAATTTAGTTTTTTTTTTCTAGCAAAACGATGGTATTGTTTTTTAATTGTTTGAAAAATATTCGGCCTAACGCCCGCAACGCGGGCGAGACATCAACTAGTTAAATAAACAATAGTTACAATCACTTTCAAATCATATTTTCCGGTGTGACGACTTGTCAGGTATATAACTTTCTTTTTTTATTATTTAAATAAGGGTTAGTGGGGTTGATTAGAAGACTTTTAAATTTTAGAGTTAAATGTTATTTTAGTTTTTATGTTTGTGTCATTTTGCCAGTTTAGTACAAAGGTTTGAAACGTTGTCATTTTAGTTCAAATAATTTTAAACGTTATCATTTTAGTCCACTAGGTTAACTCCATCTCAAGGTCTCTCTTATTTACTTAATACTTATTTTCTCTATTATTTATCTTATTTTTAAGGTTTATTAATAACTATTTAATATTTCATTAACTCAACCCTCTATAATAACTAAGTTCTAACCCAGTTTATAATAATTGAGTATCTCTATTGTTTTGTATTTGGTAAATGATAAACATGATTGTTCCAAATTTATCATATTCAAATTTTATCTAATGTATTTCAATTTATAGATTTCATCTTTTATAAACATTTCACTAACAAAAAAATGAAGTAAAAAAGATAGAAAGGTGTTAGTGTCTTACAGGAATTTCATGCCTTACTTTCTCAAGTTTGCCGACAACTTGATCCTTACCCAATTGTTGTACTTGCTCCTCCTTTAAGACATCATATCAGAGAAAAATAAGTTAGTGCTCAAAAGTGTAAATTTGATATAATAACTACAAATTGGTGATGAAAAACTATGTACTAAGTAAGTAACAAACTATAAAACAACGAAGAAATTGGTAATACAATAGATCATAAGATGTTGACAAAATTGGTAATATATAGTTAAAACCATCAAATGAATTTAACAGCAAATTACATGTCAAATTTGGTAGAAAAGTAATGAGTACGATTAAAATGATATAGATTCTATCAGAGAAATTGGACGTTTCATTTGTAGCTTGTATACACGAAAACGATTGGTGGCGAGAATTCGTCCAGAATATGGGTGTAAAATGAAGATTAGTAGTTTTTTTTGGAAAATGTATATGATGTTATGGAATATGAACACATTTTGAATCGAAATGAAAAGGCGAGCAAGTAACAAAAACCCACTATTTTTAAACCTAAGGGGGCCCCAATCGACCAAGGGATTGGGATTCATCCATGGAAATCCCATAAGCTTCAATAGATGTCCCATCTGAATCCCATAAGCTTCAAGAAAGAGGCCAATCAAGCGGCCAATCTTCAAATGAAAACGGTTTCATAAGTTGAGTTTTCCGGCCAAAAAGAAGTTTCCCGCGAGAAAGAAGTTTCCCGGCGACTGCAATAATTGGGACTTTTACTAGAAAAAGGTTCCTAAACGTCTGTAATAAGGTTACAAAGAGGTTTGTGATGAAAATGTTGAGTTTTCCGGCCAAAAATGAGTTTTCCGGCCAAAAACGTTTTTCCAGGGCGACGGGAGACTAACGGCGGGTTCTGTTAGTCAAGTTCCATTGGAGGCCAATATGTTAATAGTTGGGACTGCCAGTGGTTATTTTTGAAGTTGGGACTATTGACGGTCAACGACGAATAGTTGGAATTATTAAAATCCAATATTCCTTTAAATAAGCTATCCTCAATTTTTCTTTTTCTTTGCGATCTGAGTTTTTTTCTTTATAGTACAGAAAGATGGCATCTTTGCAGAGCGGAGACAAGGCGGAGATGCTGCAAGGAAACGGTTGCAGTGTGGTTAAACACTTCCTTGTTCTTTATGATGTCCTAACAGAGCATGTCTCTTGCAGACCCAAAGGAGGTGCAACCAAGGTTCAGGATCATTCATTCAAAGTCTGCACCCAAGCCACCTTCACCTCCTCCGAAGGTTGCAACAAAAGAGGTGGAAGGATCGCAAGAAAAGGCTGAGGGAAAGACTGTAGAGCCAGAGGTTAAGATTCTCACCGCTGCGAATCCGATCATAAAAGCCGCCACTCCTGGTAGTGGTCCTAAGAAATCGGAGGGTATTTTCGAGCGGATGGAGGCCATGGATGAGGTTGATAAACCAGTTGAGGTTGAAGTGGAGCAGGCTGCAACGATTGAGGTTGAAAAACCTGTGCAAACGACTGAGAAGCCTGCTTAAGAGGCAAGGAAAAAAGGTGATGAAGCCCATAAGGGCGTTCAGTCTGATACACAGCAAGCAGGTGCTGCTGGCACGAGTGGTGAAGGTGTTAGCTCTTTAAGTGCTCAACATAGGGAACCTTCACCAATCCAACATGAGGATACTTTGGGCGACAATTACTACTGTTCTTATACCGATAGTCATGCCAATGAGATCTATGCCCCCGTATGGAATTTGAAGCAAGGTGACACCTTCGTCACTTTCCCTCCATGTCGGGAATGGTTTCTAGGAGCTTTCCCTCCTGCTGAGGTTCTTCATCAGAAAAAAAAAGCAAACACAAACAGTTGTATCAATCTCATGTGTTTGCGCAAGCCAACCAGGTGTCGTCCAGTAACCAGATTACCCGTGAATGGAACACCATGCACCGCGAGCGTGCTGAATGGGAATATTATAGGAGTCGTTTGGCTGCTGATGTCAAACTGTTGAGAAGGCCAAGGATGAGTTGGCTGAACATAAGGCTCAATTTGAGGCTAAGAAGAAAAATGAAGATCGGGGTATTTTGGGCCTCAAGAAGAAGTTGCAAGCTTCCGAGGATACGCTTGCTGAGGAGCACCGGCAGTGGCGCGAGGCGTGCACGAAAGATAATGAAAATATGTATTTTGTGCGGAATGAAATTACCAATCTCAAGGCGCAAGCTGAGGTCTCTGACAAAACCATTGCTGAATTCAGTGTTCAGAACGAAGAGCTTTCAAAGTCAAAAGCTGATTTTGAGGAGAGGTACGAAGCAGCAAAGGTGCACCGTGAACACGCGGAGCAAAATCAAGTCCGTAATGTTTCTATCTGTGCTCAACAAGAAAATGAAATTCAAAGGCTAAACGCCCATTTAACTATTTAACTGCGCAGGAAGAGTTGAGGCAACAAATCGTCTCTAAGGATAGGGACATGCCTGGAAAGGACACTGAGATCGCAGAATTCAAGCGTCATTTGCGCGAGTCACAAGAGAAGGTGGAGTCTCTTGAAATTGACGTTGTGACAGAGAAACTAAGGGCCGAAGGGGCTGTAGAGGCGCGTGAAATCTCCCAAAAAACCTTGAACGTCGCCCAAGACAATTATGCTATAATCCCATCGACAGTCGAGCATTTAGTCAACAACTAGTAGTGGTTGCAGCAGTATTGGATTGCGCATGTAAGGTACTTATTACTTCTCTTTTTTGCGCTTACTATCATCCAGTAAACTAACTCTTTAATCCCATGTTAGGTCACGAATGTGGTGTTGAACTCGGCCAAGCTTGACTAGACTGTGGCGGCGCTTGCAGTTACAGCGCGCCACATGGGCCATCGCGAAGGTTATACAGAGTGTGCGTCACATGTTGAGGCCGCACTTAAAGTCAAGTGGGACAATAGCCATTGTTCCACAAGTGCTGAGGTAGAGACGGTTTTTTAAAAACTCAAGATAGTTATAACCATCATGGCTTGCCTATTATGGACTTAGTATCCGACACGCTTCAACATGATGACTACGTCGCGCGCTTGAAGGCTATATTCGAGATCCCTGGCGACGAAGATTTCAGACTCGACGATGATGAAGATGAAGAGGGAGCTGGTGGAGCGGCGTGAGAGCCTGTTATTTTGAAGTTTGTAAAGAAGGTGCTTATGCCTTTTCTTTTATTAGTCATCACGTATTTTGAACAAACAACCGTGTAGTTCACGCGCCTTGCGCTTTTAATATAAAGTGACATTTCTGCCATTTTATTATCATGTTACAATTGTTGCATGTGTTAGAAACTTTGTTTAAGTTGCGCAAATAAGAATAAGCGTGGCTCATGTATGAACGATGTAATCCGACTTCGCGCTACGTTCACGGGAGTCTTGGAGGTTAGCTAGTTCATGCGCTCGTAATTTAGCTTTTTCGTTTTTACGCCAACTCAGAGTTGAAGCATGCATTTGTAACTTGAAATTACCATAGGAAATAACAAGGAAAATAATGTAAACAACACTTGTATTAGTAAACTTGTCAGGCGCGCGACCAACGCTTACAAAGGTTGTGTATTACATGTAAAAAATTTTCTCAGCTGTCATGCGTCCTAGGTGCGTGGAACAATTTGACCGTCTAAAGTATGTAATTGATACGCTCCTTTGTCGGCATTAGAGGCCTCATTGTTATGGGAAAACATGTCTTCGGTGCCTCACCTCACCATCCGTTGCGTTGACGGCCGTAAGCGTAGTGGAGGTAGTCCGATTTTGACCGGGATAACCGCCCCTGAGCTGTAGAGTTGGCTAAGAGCGGCCTTGCCGGCGTTTATTTTTGGCATGATACGATGAGCCCAGTGTGTGCTCATGAGCTCATTGACCAACCCTTCATCCAGTCATCTGGATTTTCTTTGTTTCTTTGCGCACGTTCTTCACCAGGTGTTCCAGTTTACCACTTTTGAGGGCCTTCTCGATCTCCGTGCGTAGGCTAAAACAATCGTCTGTCAGTTGCCCCATGTCCTTGTGAAACTCGCAGTATAAGTTAGGGTCTTGGCCCTTCATATTGCATATCGGTAACGAAGTTTTGAATTCGAGATTCTCCATGTTAAGAACCTCTAAGGGTGTCTTAGTCAGCAGAGTCTAATGCTTCTCTCGATTCTCGCTTTTTATTGCTTTTTTGTAACCGATCCTTTCAATTGTAGCGCAGACGTCTTCACCATGGTGATGTCTTTCGTCATCGCTGCTAGATTGGTTTGACCTCCAGCTAGAGTGTCTCTTTCTCTTGTCGCACCTGCTGGAGTCACGCGCATAGTCACTTGAGTAATGAACCCTCGAATAACGACTGGACCTCGACCCAGACAATGTTTCCTCTGTCTGTGCGACAATTTTGCTGCCGCCATTAGCTTGTCCCATTGTTCGGGCATGCCATTTTTTCCCGTGATTAATCCAGAGATTAGCTCGTGGTTTGTGTATCGTCCAAATAAGGTTAATCTTCTTCTGAACCCGGTGAACAGCTACGTCAATCCTGCAAAACAATCAACACATCGTGAAGCTCATTACAAGGGGGAATATGGGGTTCTCCTTGTAACCACTCTCCAGCATGAGAATAAGAACTCGTTTTGAGGAATAAAGTGTATGTATTAAGTGAGAGAGCAAGAGATCGGATCCTTAAACCTTGAGGTGAAGTTCTCTATTTATAGCCAAGGTGATTTGTGAAGGAGTTGGGCTGATGGGCCTTGGGCTTGAGGTCGACAACAAGGAATATCCATTCTGTCTCCTCTGCCACGACCATTAGTGAATCCAGGAGAGAGGGTAGTTGGCGCATGTTGAATGGATCCTCGTGTCCTAACAACCGTCTCTGTTGTCTTGGAGTAGTGGTCATCGCAAGCTGATTGGTTCCACATATGTGTCCTTATGTACTTCTTGTGTCATGCACGATTGCTTATTGTGCAGCGTGATCAGATACAACCTGTTGAGCGCCTATTGGCCCATTGTCCTGCCACTCGTACTTTTTGTACTATCCGATGTTGCCTTGCGCTTCTTTTCCTTGAGCGTGACCCGGGGCAAGCCCTTGTAGCCGGCGTAAGTTCAAGGAAGCCACCCTTGTACTAGGTATTTTGTCAAAGGAACTAAGTGTTAGAAATGGTTATGTCTTGGTCCTGGCCTCGCGCGCGGATGGGAGCACACCCATGTAGTCGGTGCAAGGTCGAGAAGCCAAGGCTTTGGTTTACTTTGGGTATGGTCTTGTGCGCGACATGAGGCTAACTCATTTGGTCGACGTAGGATTTAGGACCATACCCCTTCACCTCCAATACCAATTTAGCTATAGTTCATCGGCTAGGTAACCATTCCTAATTCTACATGTTTGAGGTAACCATGCTCAGGATTCAATACAACATCATATAGGATGCCTAGATATCAATTAATGAGTTTTATTTATTTTGAGTTATTGGAACAAGTTTGAAAAACAATATTTATTTTGAGTTTTATTTATTTATTTATTAATGAGTTTTATTTATTTTGAGTTGTTTCTTTTACTTTATTTGGTTGAGTTTAAAAAACAATATAATTTTAAATATTTCAATTTTAATAGGGTTATTGGATTTTATCACCCTCAACTACTGGCTATGGACCGCTGCCACCCCCAACTATCACTTTGACGCCCGTCACCCCCAACTTAACACTTAGTGTGTTCTATCACCACATCGCTAACTGATCACTAATTTTTGATTATGTTACTATACTTTTGGGGGTGTCATTGGGATCTTAGGAAGGTTTTAGGGATCTTAGGACACACCAAATGTATAGTAACATGATCAAAAGTTAGTAATCAGTTAACGATGTGGTGACAGAACACACTAAGTGTTAAGTTGGGGGTGGTGGGCGTCAAAGTGATAGTTGGGGGTGACAGCTGCCAATAGCCAATAGTTAGTGGTGATAAAATCCAATAACCCATTTTAATAGTAATTTTCTTTTTATTATCTTGGTCTTTTTTTTAACATGAAGTGACCACCGTGGTTTTTGTGCATAGTGAGGGTGTGACATTGTGTTATGGATGTTCCCACTTCTTTTAGGAGCTTCTAGATTTAAGATTTTAAGAAAAAACTCATACTAAATAAAAAGCCTTTTTTGGTTGAAGGAGCTTGAAGCTTTCGGTTGAATGCTCCTACTAGTAGCGTTTAGAAGGAGCAACAAACTTTTAGGTAAAAAATGACTATTTTAACCTCTAAAGATAATGAACTTTTTAATGCACAAATTTTTAAATTTTTAGTTATGTCCATTTTGGTCATTTTATATATTTTATTAAAAGCTCCGGCTACTCTGCCAGACACTAAATATATCTAAAAAACTACAGCTACTAGTTACCAGCTACTTTTGCCAAACATACCCTATGTAGGCATAGTGTTATAAATTTTTGGTATGATGTTTTATATTTTTGTGGAAGGCGGCGACGATAAACACCAGAACTTCGAAACAAGTTTGTTGTGTTGAAATAAAGATATTGGTTGAGTTGCTGAAGCTCATTGTTTGTTTCTATGATTTGCTCTGTTCAGTTGGTTGTGTTAACATCCATACATGGAGACCCAACTGCAATTTGAACTTTCTTCATATGCGGTAAGTTGAAAACATTTTTTTCTTGGCAGTGATAGTTGAAAACATTTTTTCCGACAATTGATGACGATGGTGTGGTAAGGATGGTGGAGGATAGGCTTTTGACCTGTAACCCCACTTTGCAACCATGATTTTTGGAAACTTTGAGCCAAACCATGTTTTTTTCAAGATCCACAGATGGTTTTGATTTTTGTTGTTGGTTTTTTTTATATTTTAGTCGATGATGATAAGTAAACTTATCTAAGACATCTATGAGTCGTGATTTTGGTTGAGTTTGTTTGTTAAGATTCTAAAATTTCATAAACCCGAAATCGGGTCGGGTTGGAGTTTGATACTGATGTTTGTTGATTCTGATGTATATGAGGATAAGTTTAAAACCGGGGAGTAAAAAAAAAGTTAAAACACCAGGGCGTAAAAAAGTTTAAAACTTGGGAGTAAAAAAAGTTTAAAACCGGGGCGTAAAAAAGTTTAAAAGCAGGGGGTAAAAATCCGTATTGTAAAAAATCTATTAAAAATTTGTTTTTTTTGTAAAAAATCTGATTTGTAAACCTTATTAAAAAGTAATAGAATACAATTAAGACAATAAGACAAAAATAACAATTTTACCAAAATACCCTTATGACAATAAAATATTTATAACATAATAAGACAAAAACATTTTAACATGTGATATATATCCTTTTAATCTCAATCATCAAACATAAAAGATCAATGGTGGAAAAGTGGTTCCTACAATTAATATCTGAGTCCTCAACGTCTTTTTTTCTAACCCTTTTGGACCCCAACGTCTTTTTTTCTAACCCTTTTGCCTTTTGGACCCCAACGTCTTTTTTTCTAACCCTTTTGGTAGGGGCCAAAAGGGTTAGAAAAAAAGAGGTTGTGGGCTCAGATGTTAAAAAATTCGTTTTTTTGCTAAAAGAGTAAAAGTAATATCACCGTAGGGGCCAAAATCGTAATTTACTCTTTATATGAACTATATATTTGAACGTTTTGTTTAGTTTGGTATCAAATAGATTTTACGAAACTTAAAATAAAATTAACTAATATTATTTATCATTTCTACATTTACAAGTTTTAAACAAATGGTTAAATTTATCCAGACTTGCTTACATTTACAAGTTTTAAGTAAATGGTTAAATTTATTGAGACTTTGTTAACAAATTTTACTACAATATAATAATCAATTTATATCAATATAAATATATTTTTATACTATACTATATAATAAAACATTAATGTGTAACACCTATCATTCATTGTAAGCATTTATTTTATGATTTTCTCGCCTCACTTCCAAACTTAACTTATATTAATTATTAATTAAATAAATAAATGAAGAATGAGCTAATATTAAATTTCATCCTACTTTAAATTTTGAATACCATTATTCTATTTTTCTAATAAAATATGATTCTAAAATTTAAATTGTTAATTTAAGATGTTTTTAAAGAAAAAAAATTATTTATCACGAAAACCAAACTTTGTATAAATATATGAAATATTTTTATTTTCATTACTAAAAAAATTATTATATAAATTTTATTACATAATTTATAAATCAATTTGTCGGAATTGGTACCAACATTTTATCACTCAAATAGATGTTGATTTGCTTCTTGAATAACATATCTTCTTTTCAAGAACCATCTTCACAATCACCATATCCATCGTGTATCGAGTATTATCCATTAGTATATTGAAAGATGTGACTTTTTTATTATTGGTATATAAAATTAGATTTATTAAACCCGTGTAATACACGTGGTTTTTTATAGATATACCTTTTTTATTATTTACTATACAAAATTACATTTATTCGACCCGTGTAATAGATGAGGTTTTTTAAGATATAACTTTTTATTATTTGATATATAAAATTAGATTTATTCAATTCGTACAATACACGAGGTTTTTTTAAGGATATATATTTTTTATTATTTAGTAACGGAAATTACATTTATTCAACCCGTGTAATACACCTATTTTTAAGATGTAACTTTTTTATTATTTGGTATATAAAATTACATTTATTCAATCCGTGTAATAAATGAGGTCTCTTAAAGAAGTATTATTTTATTATTTGGTAAACAATATTACATTTATTTAACTCGTGTAAAACAAGCAGTTTTAAAGATATAACTTTTTTTATTTGGTATATAAAATTATTTTTATTCAACCCGTACAATATGGTTCTTATAGATATAACTTTTTGTTATTTAATATATAAAATTATATTTATTCATCCCGTGCAATAAAAGAGGTTTTTAAAGATATATTGTTTTATTATTTAGTATATAAAATTTATTTATTCGACCCGTGTAATACACGGGGTTATAACCTAGTAATAGTATTAAAACTATGTGTTTAGCTCCGTACTCTAAGATCACATATTAAGATACTAAAAACATAAAGTAATCATGGTTAATAAACGATCCCTTAATTGATAAGGTACATTGGTAGCGTTACCATGATAGTTGTATTCTCTAATAGAAAGAAGCACCAACTTTTTTTTAACGATTTGAACCTACATGACTTTTGTTGAAGACAAACATATATCGCTAGAACACTAGGTTATGGGTCACCCCTACCTTACGTATTTTCGCTCTTTACCCACCCACCTCACCAACACCAGCCACCATCACCACCTGCCAGTCACCTTCTGGCACATCCGCCAACCACCACCACCCGCCACCCTATGCCGTCAGGGGCGCCACTAGTATTATAAATGAGGTAGCACGGACTACGGCTCAACCCTGTATCGTAGTATATTTTTTTCTCGTTTTAAACAAATGGTACCTCTAAACATAAACGAGGATATCCCTGACAAAAAAATGGATGTTTAATACTGTTAAAATCCCGATTTTTTATAAGCCCAAACCATTTACAGCCCAAAACTTGTAGAATAAATAATTAAGCCTAAATGATAAAGTAAGCCCAAACCCAAATAACAATAATATAATTGAAAGGAGGCAAATTGGTAAATGACAAAGCTTAGCCCAAGATCCAAAACAATAAAATAATCCTTTTAGTTATGGGCGGCAATTGGAAACCAAACGTCGAACAGAAGCCGAGCAGAAGCCAACGCTGATCGTCCCTGCTGAAATCGTCGTGCACGGTAAAAAAAATTTGGGATACCCCTAAGTTAATGGGCTAGCTCCACCACTGTATGTCGTCGACAACCTTCGGTAACCGCCACCACCACCCCGACCATCGCCATCACCTCCCGCCACCGCCACCCACCCCCGCTGCGACCGCGACCCAACACCACTGACCACCGAGCACCGTCACCACCGCCACCGGCACCACCGGCACCATCGGCACCCTCTGCTGCCTCCATCCACCGTTGACAACCGCCGCCACCAACCCGACCACCGCTACCACCTCCCGCCACTGCCACCGACCACCGCCACCACCGACCACCACCCGCCACCACCACCGACCACCACCACCCGCCACCACCACCGACCACCCGCCAAGCAACGCCATCGCCACCCCGACCACCACCCGCCATTGTCGACCACCGCCGCCCACAGCCACCATCGGCCACCACCACCACCCATAGTTGTCGGGGACACCACCCGTCGCCGCCCACCACCCTCCACTGCCGCCACCGACTACCGCCGCCGCCGCGCATCGTCAACTCCACCACCCATCACCGAATTTATTCCATCTATTTTCCTGCTTACTAAACAACACAAGGTAATCGTTCATTCCATTCCCACATCTAACCAAACAATACTATGGAATGGTAATGATCCATAACATTTTTTTGTCCGTTCCATTACCTTTCTCATTTCATTCTCTCGTCTATTCCATTAACCATACAAAACAGACCCTAGGTGTTTTTAATGTTTAAAGTTTCACCTGCTGACCATTACATACATGTGCTTTTGTTTCAGGTTAAGTCCTTTATTACAAACCTAGTTAATTTTTGGGGTTAAGCGGCATAGGGATGGCAAAAATGTGCGGAAACTATATACTTTAAATCTTTTTTTCACATTTTCCCCGTGGTACAGTGCGATTTGCACCTTATTAGTTTACAATGACACATTATCTCTATTTTATCAAATTATAATTTAGTTTCATTTATAAGAACTTTACTAACAAAAAAGATGAAGTAAAAAAAGGAAGGTCTTACACGAATTTGAAAAGTTGCTATCTGAAGTTCGTCGACATCTTGGTCCTTATTTGGCTCATGTTCTTGCTCCTCCTTTAAGAAATAGTTTTGAGAAAAAAAAATTAATGCTCAAAACTATAAATTTGTGATAAACTACAAATTGGCTGTGAAAGCTATTTGCTAAGAAAAACTATAAAACAATGAAATAATTAGATGTAAAGATGTCAACGAAATTGGTGTCTAAAGATGATACCATAAAACCATCAAATAAATTTAAGAATAAATTACCAGTTAAATTTGGTAACAAAATAAGTTAAATTTGGTAACAAAATAACGAGTATATAGAATAAATACCATATACAAGTCAAATTTGCTAACAAAATAATGAATATCAAAGAAAGTGGGCGTTCCATTGTAATTTTATACATGAAAATGATTGGTGTCAAGAATTCACCCAGGATATGGATGATGTAAATTGAAGATTAGTTTTTTTTTTTTTTTTTTTTTGCGTTGAACAATGCATCTAATGTTATGGAACATGCAATATTTCAAGTCCAAATAAAAAGGTGAGAAAGTGACAAAAACACATTATTATTTACTCCAAGGGGCTGCCAATCAGCAAGGGCATGGCCTTCATCAAAGGAGGTCCCCATGTAAGTCCCATAAGCCGTAACGAAGGGGCAGCCTCCTTAACCAATTCTTTAAATGGAAGCACTAGAGATTGGGTTCTTATAAAGTAGAAATTTACTTTATTTGACAAAAAGTAAGGACATGCAGTTTCAGTTGTGGATCAACATTGATGTCTTTGTAAGAAGTCTAGCTTAAGTTTCAATAGCATTATCGTAGTTTGTCTTTAATCTTTGAAAGGTTTTGTGTTTAAATGACAAGGTTCTTCTCTTCAATTGTGTCTTATTTGGATATTTTCAGGACCCTTTCTATGTATAATTTAGCCAAAAGAAATTGTAGCATTGTATATGCTTAATACTTATTTCTTATGCATTAAGATAATATATGCACCCCATGATTATACACACACACAAACATATCTGACTTACTTGAAAGACCAATGCTTTCTCAAGTTCGTTGAGAACAAATTTCATTGTTGGACGCTGGTCTTGAGTCTCCGCCACACACCGGTTTGCGACTTTTAAAAATGTGTACAAAGAATCCCTGTTGGCTCCTCTAATTGGACTATAACTTTTTTTACCGGTTTCTTCCTTTAGTGTAGGATCAACCATGTCCTCTATTGTTCCATTGCAGAAGTTTCGTCTTGCAACATGAACGAGCCCTTTCTCACTCTCCGTAAGGTAAATTTGGTCATCAGCTTCTCTTCCGCATAGAATTTCATATAAAACTACTCCAAAGCTATACACATCCGACTCTCTTTTTAGCTTACCGGTCTTCGCATATTCTGGATCCGTGTGGAACTTTGACTTAAAATATGTTCTTTTACATAGAGCTTCGTCTTTTTGATTTGGAGGCAGGAATACTACCAACTCAAAGTCTTCGATCTTTGCCCTCCAATTCTCATCCAACCCAAATCTAAAAGGATCTATATCACTGTGTATCATCATTTTTTTATCATCCATCTCATAATGAAGGTAATTCAGTGCGTGCGCACCGTCAATGCAGATTTTCAAACGCTTTTCCCAAGTCAAATTATGCATTTTTTTTGCGTTACCCAAATAATCACCAAGTGATTCATTAGAAAATTTCTCGGTGACAAGTATCATCTCAAAACCTTTAACACAAAATCCTATTAGAGTGACTATGTTTTGATGCTTAACACTAGCAAGCACTTCAAGTTCTGTGAAAAATAATTCTTCTCCGTAGTCGTCAACTTTAGGAAGGAATCGCTTTATAACAACTGCGTTGTGTCTCTTAAATAGTTTACTTTTACTTATCCCTTCTATAAAGGAAGGGTTTTCTTTATCAAAATGGCCTAGTTCTACTGTGTACCAAGTATAGCATCTCCCAGAGATAGGTTTATATGTGTCTGAAAAATTATGGGTGGCTAGCTTTATATCATCAAGCTCAATCTTCAAGTGTTCCAAGTTATTTCCCTGCAAAAATGTGACAGGGAAAAGAGAATTACAAATTATGGAATTATATATACCTGTTAGATACATGAGAACGAATTGTGGTTAATAAAATTGATCTTGAAGGCTCTATGTAAATGAGAAGCGTAATGAGAGAACCCCAGTTTGGATCCTGAAGGCTCTATGAAAACAAGAAAATGTGGGGTCATGAGTTGAGTGATTCCATGGATGATGTTTCTTTAGTTTGGTATTTGGTATTTGGGATTCAGAGGTTTTTTGATCGAGTATAAAATTCTAAAGGGGGGATGGTGTAATTAGATAAAGTAGTGTATTTGGGATGAATGGGTGCAACTTACGGATTAATTTCATCGTGTCTACATTTAACATCCCCTTCTAAAGTCCATCTACTGAAAGGATGGATACGTAAGAAATGCTAAACGAAAACGAGAATAAGGGTAATTGTCAAAGTTAATAGAACAAAAGTACAATTTTCTTATTTTCGTTAAAAATAATTTTGTGGGTGGTGGCGGTGGTAAAATGGCTGTGATATATACGGGTACCAAAGACATCTTGATAATTATCACAAAGAAGCAATACAAAATTTAAAAATACCAGTACTGGAAATTAAGACATACAATATAAAAACATTTAATAAACAACTGATATATGGTGATTTTGAGATAATTTTAATTGAAGTTTTCATTTAGTGTAACTAACAACAATGAAATTTAAATTTGAGATAAGTTTAATTAAGGCGATGGGGTATGGGGCTTGGGTTGGGGGAAAACGCCCAAGCCACTATCCCGGGTGGGCTTGGGTTGGGGCGTGGCCCTTGGGGCTTGGCTTTCAAGCCGGGCGTGGGACGGGGGAGCAAGCTGACATGGCGGGTTGTGAATGGCCCTTTCAAACTAGCCGTTGGGCTAGCCGTTGGGCTAGCCGTTGGGGTCTATATTTAAAAAAAAAAATTTTTTTTTTCCTTTATAAATACTTACCACATTTAACATCTTTCTCACACAATATCAAACACATAAAACACAATATTGCCATGAGTTCTTCAAGTTATAGTGAATCGTCATCATCATCTGACGATGGTGCGGAAATATTTCTACAAACGATCGCGGCGGTGGTGAAAGCTATCGTGGAAGACGAAGACGATGAGGAAGAGACTCAACAACCTAAACGGAGGAGAAGGTACATCGCTCGTGAACGGCACACCGCTAACGATTTGTTGGTAAGCGATTACTTCTCAGCGGAACCTAAGTATGATGAAAAAATGTTTAGGCGTCGTTTTCGTATGAGTAGAAACTTATTTTTAAGGATATCTAGAGATCTTGAGGAGAAATATGTTTATTTCCAACAAAAACCCGATGTAACCGGGCAATTAGGATTTAGTACGTGGCAAATGGTCACGGCCGTACTTAGGCAGTTAGCGTACGGCAATAGTTCGGACATTATGGATGACTATTTAAAAATGTCTGCACGTGTAGCTAGAGAAACTCTTCACAACTTTTGTTCGTGTATTCTAGAACTTTATAGGAAAAAATATTTGAGAAAGCCATCCTTCAGTGACATGCAATAAATATTGGAACATCAAGCAGATTATCATGGGCTACCCGGGATGCTAGGTGGTTTAGATTGTATGAAATGACCTTGGGAACTTTGTCCTACCCAATGGCAAGGCGCTCACACTAGTGGATTTCACGGGGTGCCAGCCATCATGCTTGAAGCGGTTGCGTCCCAAGATCTTTGGATATGGCATGCGTTCTTCGGTATGCCAGGTTCACATAATGATATTACCATCATAAACCACTCGCCTCTTTTCAATGATCGGGTAAATGGTATAGGACCCAAAGGAACTTTCTTTATAAACGGGGTTGAGTACGTGTACGGGTACTACCTAGTTGATGGGATTTACTCAGAGTGGGGGGTTTTCGTAAAATCGTTCACAAGACACGGTACCTCAGATCCAAAGAGATTAAAGTTTAACAGGGTCCAGATGGCTGCACGTAAAGACGTCGAGCGAGCATTCGGTGTTTTGAAGAAAAGGTGGCGAATATTGGCAATGCCTTGTCGACTATGTGACAAGGATCAAATTGGAAACGTGATGTACACATGTATCATTCTTCACAACATGATTTTGGAGGATGAAGGTAGAGCGGTCGTAACCTACTATGATGATGATGACCCCCAACCAGGTAACGTAACAGACGAAGATAAAGCGGCAAATGAATTTTTAATAAAGTCAAGGGATATACATCACAACCTTCGAGCTGATTTGGTGGAACATGTTTCAACGATTCCTGGGTTCGAAACCGACGAAGACGACGAAGAATGATAGGTTTTTATTTTGACAATTATTTTGTATGTTTATTTTAATAATTATGTTGTATGTTTATTAGTTTTTGGTTATAAATATATATATATATATATAGGGGATCGCTAGAATGAGAACCACCACGAGTTATGAGAACCACGAGAACCGCGCCCCGCGGGTGGCCGTCGGCGACGAAATTTTTTTTACACCTAGATCCGTATATTTTAGGGGGGGGGGGGTGTAAATTTTTGGTTCAAACGGCGCGCCCGAGGGGGTAGTTTTTTACGCCCAAAGTTTGGGTTTTTTTAATTTTTTTAATTTTTCTTTTTTTTTTACCAAACTTTGGGCGTAAAAAACTACCCCCTCGGGCGCGCCGTTTGAACCGAAAATTTACACCCCCCCTAAAATATACGGATCTAGGTGTAAAAAAAATTTCGTCGCCGACGGCCACTCGCGGGGCGCGGTTCTCGTGGTTCTCATAACTCGTGGTGGTTCTCATTCTAGCGGCTCCCTATATATATATATATATATATATATAGGGGAAGGTTCATTTGAGAAGAAATTTAATATGAGAAAAAAAAGAAGAAAGGGCATATTAGTAAAATGTCATTTCATTTATAACTCATATCATTAATTTTTCTCTCTTTAATTAATTAGTCAACTAATTATTAATTATCCTACATATAATCTAAAAAACCTATACGTATCAAAATTTTTCTACATATACCCTACACATTATAGAATTTTATCCTACACAGTCGAAATTTATCCTACACACCTCGAAATATATCCTACACAACTCGTGATTTATCCTACACAACTAGTAATTTATTCTACACTTTAAATTAAGTTGTTTTTTTTAATTTGGAAAAAATATATATTTTGAAAAGGAGTTACAAATTTAATTTAGCTATTTATTAAATAGGAAGAATACACATTAATGATTTAGTAAGTTTACCAATATACCCTTATATTAAAAGTAAATACAAATATTAAATGAACTAAAATGAAGCATTCTTATTGGTTGAAACTTCTTCTTTTTTCTTCTTACAAAAAAATTCTTCTCATTTGAACCCTCCACTATATATATATATATATATATAAAAGCTGATGTGGCTTGGCCACGCCAGCCAAGCCACGCCCACCATACCCCCTTCAAAAGTGGGTTGAAGCCTTGAGTTTTGAAAGTCCACGTGTCAACCAATGCCCAACCCAAGCCCCACCATACCCCATGGTCTAAAGTTTTCATTTAGCGTAACTAACAACAAGGAACTTTAAAGTATAGGGTGGAGATACAATAAGAAGTTTATTTGGCTAAGAAGCCTAGGAAGTGATCTTGACCATCCATTTAGTTAATCAAGGGCTAAGATTAAATCAGGGAAATTGAAGGGAATAAAATAGTCGCGTGAGTTTGTTTAGGGGTATTCTAGTCAATCCAAGGCAATAGTTTCTCTCTCCTCCAACTCCCCCCATTTTTTAAATGTTAATAACTCTTTTACATTATTTTTTTTATAAAAGTTGCACAAAAAAAAACGAGCGTTTTTTTATCTTTAAAACGAGTATACTATTGCTATATTTTCGAAATTTTTTTTTGAAAACCCAGTTGCGTAAAACGCAATGGAAAAAAAACCAAGTTGCGTAAAACGCAATGGAAAAAAAAAACTAAAAAAATGACATTTTTCTAAAACGCAATGCACCAAAAACACAAAGAAATGTCTTCTTTGTAAAACGCAATAGCCAGAAAACACAAAGAAATGTGTTATTTCTAAAACGCAATGGCCAGAAAACACAAAGAAATGTGTTATTTCTAAAACGCAATAGCCTAAAAACACATAAAAATGTGTTTTACCTAAAACGCAATGCACCAACAAAACAAAGAAATGTTATATTTCTAAAACGCAATGGCTAGAAAACACTTAAAAATGTCTGTTTTCTAAAACGCAATTGCCAGAAAACACAAAAAATGTCTTTTTTTCTAAAACGCAATGGCCTAAAAACACAAAAGAAAGTGTTATTTCTAAAACGCAATTGACTGAAAACACATATTAATGTGTTTTTTTCTAAAACGCAATGGCCTAAAAACACTTCAAAATGTGTTTTACCTAAAACGCAATGGACTAAAAACAGTTTAAAATGTGTTTTTCTGAAACGCATTTTACCAAATAATGATTCTGTACATGCTATTCTAAAACGCAATATAATAAACAATATTATAAAACGCAATATTATAGCTATTGTGTTTTAGACAGAAGAAGTTGGAAAATATCCCCACCCACAAGCAGCTAAACAAAATCAATGTCCTAAAGCTTGTACCCATTCTCCTGGATCACTTCAAATAGCGCAAAATTCAAATGCAAACAAACAAAACACTTTTCAGGTACTTTATTGCGTTTTATGCTATCACAACCAAAATGAAATCAGTTTAAACGCATCGACTACAGGAAACGACTCGAAGAAATTGTGGAAGATGTTTTGTGACAAACTCCGGTTGAAACTCGCCGGCTCGGTGTGTACAACCACCACGCCAATCCTCGCTTCTCTTGTGCATATTAACACCGGCAACAACCATACATCGTTAGTTTATAATACGAATCGGTTGAATTCGCCGATGGTGCATACCGCTAGTAGCGTACCGGTGGCCGGAGCAATGGTGAGGGACACTGAAAGGCAAGTTGGACAGAAAATGGAGGTCGGATTGTGAGAGGAGGCGGAGATCGATGACGAGAATGGAGTTTAGCCGAAGAACGGTTGGAATCAGTGTTTGCGCTACCAAAAGCGACGGTGGTGGCCATGGAAGAGAGATTTGGAGAAGATGGGGGATCGGTGCGATGAATACTGATTTGGGGGAACCGACTTTTTGTGTGTTTGATGATAATGTCGTTTGTGACCAAAATACCCTTCTCCTTCTTTTATCTATCTCGTCACGTGTCATTCTACTATTGCTTCCTACACTTCCTACCCAAAACAAACTTCCTATTTGATCATTTCCCTTAAAGTATATTTAACAATACTATTTTAAACGTCCAACAGAGCCAGACCCCACCTAGCGCACCTATACGGAAAAGGCCACTCATGCCTAGGATCGCAGATCGCATGTAATTTTATAAATACAATAAAAACAACTTTTATTTAATAAACAACTGTTATATAGTAATTCTTTTAATTAATTTTATTTTAGTTGTAACTAACAATGAATTTTAAAGTATAATTAACAATATTACATTGTTAAAAATTAACAAATATTATACGGCAATATTAGTGTTTACCTCTTAAAGCGATAATCTTTGAAGTAAACAAATTAAGAACAAAGAAAAATTAACTTAAAGGCGTAAAGAAAAACAAAAAAAGCTAAAAAACAGATCTTACAAAATTTTCAAGTCGTGGTTGAAACTTCAATGCTTTCTCAAGTTCATTAACAATATTAAGCATATGTGGGCGATGTGATCGCTCTTCCTTTAGGCAAGAATATGCCGTTTCTGAGTATATTCTGAGTGATCTTACGGATATTTGGTATCCGGACATTTGATTCTTTAGATCAGGATGGATTATATCCGACAACGTTTCGTTTTCATAATGTTGCATGACCAATGGAGCTAGTAACCTATTAGTATCGTCCCTAACATATGCTCTCCTCCCACACAATATTTCGAATAAAACAACACCGAATGTGTAGATATCCGACTTGCAGGTCACACCTTTGGTCTTCCGAATTTCTGGATCCAAATACCCTATTGTGCCAATAGGTTCAGAAAGGACAACATGGTCCATTCGGTTAAGTGATTGTTTAATGGAAATTTTAAAACCGGATAACTTGGGTTCCCAGTTCTCGTTTAATAAAATTGTTGAGCTATTGATGTTAAGATGTATAACACCATAGCCACGTCCCTCGTCATAATGGAGGTAACTCAACGCACGAGCCACGCCTACACATATCTTCAATCTTTGCGTCCACGTGAGGTTCGGGTTGTTTAGATGCTCCTTGAGACTTCCATTTTTGGCCTCATACATGGTCACAATGATCTTCTCATGTTTGTCATCACAAAATCCGACAATAGAGACTATATTTGGATGCTTGAGATCAGAAAGCATTGAAACTTCGGTCCAGAACTCGACGACTCCTCCACCGTGCTTGCGATCTAACCTCAGCGCAGAAATCGTGATCAACTCCCCGGACCGCTGGAGTTGCCCTTTGTATACACGTCCCAATCCACCGCGTCCGATGATGTTATCATGATGAAAGTTGTTGGTGGCCTTTACTACGTCTTCAAGTGGGATTTGTAAGTGAGCAAACTTGGCAATTGTTGTTGTCATATTTCTGTTTATAAAGTAAAAAAATATTGAAAAATTATTGGGTTACAAAGGATTGAGAAGGTAACTTATACATACGAGCCACCACACTATATATGAAAATTTTTGAAGCAATTTATTTTGAAAAAAAAAAAAAAAACTCTATCAAAAATTATATCCCTTTCTTTTAGATTTCAAAAGTATTGTAACTGGGTTAGTAATCCCAGGTTCTGGTTTCGTTGATTTATCAAAACCACCATAGAAAGTTTTTGTAGTGCCAAACAGAGAGGCCGGTAATAGATAAAATAGGTTGAAGGTGCGAACCTGGTAATGGGTATGAAAAGGCTTTGAACAGAAGCAGCGGCTAGCGGTAGATGAGATCTTGACAACAGCGAGCAGCGGTGGAAGAGATCCAGATAATAGTAGCAGAAAGCAAGTGATCGAATGGCAGTGGCGTGAGAGGGATTTGGAGATGTTGAAGGAATGTGAGTGAGAGGGAATCAAAGGGAAAGGCAGTGGAAAGAGTGTAAATAGTACCGTCCTGCCTTTTTTCTTATTTCTTAATTTCATAGTCGGTGTATAAAATATAAAAAATGGATCTTTTTTTAAATATTATTTTGTTTTTTTTGAACGTCTAAATATAAAATGGTAACGTGCAATCATCATGTTTTGAGCTGCTCGGAGATAATAATAAGCTGACTTGCTCATTTTATAATGCAAGTCTAGTCTGAACAACTATTATCATATATGTACTTACGTAATATTTAATGAAGATGAGCTAGCTAGGATATTTTTAAATGGTAACGTGCAATTACCTTGTTTCCAGCTGAGAAAATGATACTTTAACTACACTGAAGCTGGCTCTTACATTTTATAATCGAAGTCTACTCTAAACAAATAATATAAAAAGATCACATTGATTGAGAATTTACTGAGCCATGTAAGATTTAAAGAAAAAGTCACACAGATCAATGAAATCAAATTAAAGAAAAAGTCACACAGATCAATGAAATCAATTTTTTTTTTTTTAAAGTAAACTTCATTCACAACAAGCCAACTCAAACTGGGCCGACCATAAAACTACAAACAAATTACATATTTACAAAAGAGACCCATTCTTCCCAACTAATCCCTTTATGCTTAGATCTATTAGAAAACCAAAGGAAACCTAAAGCTTTAACTTCGCTCAAAATCCTATCAATTCTAACCGTACTATTCGAAAAAATCAGCTTGTTCCTCGCACGCCAAAGGCTCCAGCAAACTATGATAACAATTCCGTACACCGCCTCCTTCTTCTTAGCCGAGGCTGGAAGAGACTTGTGAATTCCAAGAAGATCCTTGATCGAGAAAGCATAAATAAAAGGGATCTTGCACCATGAGCTTATGCCGTTCCAAACAACCGAAGACACTGAGCAAGCAGTGAAAATATGCTCAGCAGATTCATCTGCAGAAAAACAAAAAGGGCTGCTCGGCTCTTCGCTAAGATCAGGAAACTTAACCTTGAGCGGTTCATCGGTTATCCAGGAGTCCAACCAAAACGAGATGTTGTTGCCGTTCCCAATGACTCGCTTTATATAATTCTTAATGTATAGACCACCCGCTTTGACGTTAACCAGGACCTTAACAATATTATTCCAAGCTCCATTCAGCGATTTTTTAATCGGGAAGCCTTCCCACCCAACCCGACTGGCATGTAGTGCATCAATAACTTTTCTCCATAGACTATTACTTTCCGTTTTATAACGCCATCCCCATTTCGTAAGGAGCGAAACATTAACATCAGAAAGTTTATTAAGACCCAAACCTCCCTCTTTTTTGAGACACGAGACCCGGTCCCAATTAACCCAATGCATCTTTTTTTCCTCGATCGATCCTCCCTATAAAAATTTCTTAATCATAGACTCAAGGTCCGAAATCACCTTCTTAGGGGCTTTGTATAGCGAAAAATAATAGTACGGTAAGCTTTCCAAAACCGATTTAATGATAACGACCCTTCCACCAATCGAGAGCAGTTGAGATTTCCAACTGGCCAACCGGTTGCGAAAAATATCATAAACAGGTTGCCAGTTGTTGATCCGATTCATATTCGCCCCAACCTTAAGGCCAAGATATTTAAAAGGAAAGTAATCCGGTTTACACCCCACCACACTAACCATATCAATGATGTCTTCTGTTCCCACACCAATAACATATAAGTTGGATTTATCTATATTGATTTTAAGACCTGAACACAAGAAGAAGCACCGAAGCACTCTCACTATATTAACCACTTCCTGCTTGTCCCACTCACCCATAACAATAGAGTCATCCGCATAAAGGAGATGGGAGATGATCGGCCCTTCATTGGGAGTAACAATGCCTTTAATTAGACCTGCGTTTTTGGCGCTATTAATCATACACGACAATGCCTCCACAACAACTAAAAAAAGGAACGGCGAGAGCGGGTCTCCCTGTCTCATTCCTTTTTCGCATCTGAAAAGAAACGTTGGGGCCCCGTTAACTAGCACAGACGAAGAGGCCGACTTGAGAATACCCAAGGCCCATTTACACCACTGCTCTGGGAATCCCATTTGGGATAGGATACTCATCACAAAGTTCCAATTCATTTTGTCGTAGGCTTTTTCGAAATCAATCTTAAGAAAAAACGCTTTCTTTTTACTCTTTTTAATCCAAGAAATGAGCTCATTAAGGATAAGAGGACCGTCTAGAATGAATCTCCCTTTAAGGAAAGTCGATTGGGAATCCAAGATAACTTCATCCAAAACCATTCTCATCCTATTCGCCATTGCTTTAGAAATCACCTTGCTTATGACTCCGACCAAATTAATTGGCCTATAGTTATTAAGCGAAACTGGGTCTGGGATTTTAGCGATGAGAGCAATAAACGACGCACCACACCCATCATTGATCACTCCATGATTGTGAAACCAAGCAAAAATTCTAAAAAAAATCATCTTTGAAAATTTCCCAAAAGTGTTTGATGAATCTGAAATTGAGACCATCCGGACAGGGGCCCGATCATCTCCACATTCGAAAACCGCATTTCTTATTTCGATCTCAGAAAAAGGCTCAATTAACAAATTACCGTCTTCTTCGGATAACTTTTTGATGTTGTTGCACTGCAGAGCCGGCCTATGCTTAATGCTCTCTTTGAATTTATCACGGAAGAACGAAAAAATCTCCTTTTTAATTTTAACCGGTTTAGTACACCATTCACCATCAATAGAAAGGCCGTGAATGTTATTCGAGGTTTTCCTGTTGTTAACCATAGCATGGAAGAACTTAGAATTCTCATCACCGTCAACGGCCCACCTTATTCGCGCTCTTTGTGAGATGTCCGCTCTCTTTCTGTCGTCAATATCTTGAATAATTTTCCTGTTTTCCGACATAACCCATTCTTCCTCTTCCGATAAATCCCTCAATTCCATCTCTTCTTCTAGCTTCTTCAACTCCGAAAGGGCCAAGAATTCACTTTCTCTTTCCTTAGCCAAAAATTCATCTCTCTAATTTTTAAGAAACTCCCTGATACGAGCAAATTTGGACTTGAGGAAAGAATCAGGAGGGTCACAAACCTGCATACCATCAACAGCTGCCAAAACCGTCTCCTCAAAACCCTGCTTCCCAATCCAAGAGTTATAAACTCTGAAAGGCCGGGGGCCGAAGTTGAGGTCAACCAACTCGAGAATAATTGGACAATGGTCGGAATATCGGTTTGACAAGGCTCTAACGCACGCCGAAGGCCACTTGTTGAAAAATTCCGAGCACACCAGGAAGCGATCTAACTTGCTTAATTTTTTACCATTATCTCTTATACAAGTAAAATTCCTCCCCTGCATCGGATACTCGATAAACCCATTATCAAAAATAAAGTTGTTAAAATTTTCGGCACAAACCGGTTTGAACTTAGAGTGCTTCCTTTCTACACTAGATCTAACCGCAATAAAATCCCCAACAATGATCCACATACCCAGCGAAGGATCAATAATATTAGAAAGCTCTCCCCATAACTGAAGTTTCGACGCCGTGTTTTGGGGGGCATAAACATTTATTAAGTTGATCGGATCATCGCTACCTACCACTGATCCCTTTAACAAAAGGTAATACCTCTCCTGAACACTGGAGTCGATCTTAAAAACTTTGGGATCCTAGATACAAACTAAACCTCCGGATAACCCCTCCGAAGCCGAGAAAACATAATCGAAGTTACTGTTGCCCCAATACCTCGCAATCACTGATCTGGGCACAGAAGAATCCATAGTTTCTTGAAAAGCAACCAAACTAATTTTATTACAGATCTGAATTTTTTTTAACCCAGTTAGCTTTCGCCTCCCCTGCGATACCCCTTAAATTGATAGACATGAAATTCATGGATTCACCACATTCATTCCTTCCTTCCTTCATGATAGTCTCATTAACCAACTCAAAGTGATTACAAAAATCCACCCCCACAACTTTCCCTATGTTAATCGTGTCCCTGACTTCATTGTTCAAAGAAGAAACAAAAGTATCACTAACCTCTGCTTCCAGAAGATCCTCCCTATCATCCATCCTTGAATTATCAACTAAGTGATTTTGAGAAGATAATCCGGTAGCAACGTGAGAAACCTGATCGTCGCCTACCTCCTGCACTGTATTGGTCGTATCCTCGTCATTAATACACCTCGAAGGCGAGGTCTGAAGACCGTCTGCAGCTTGTTTATTCAGATCAAATAAAAACTCTGAGTCTTCCCTAGGCCGTTTCCTGGGCCTAGGATCCGAGATTGGGCTAACGTTGGCACAACAAGAGGATTTTTTATTCCTGGGCCTTGACTTTCTATTTGGTATAGTGGGCCTACCCAAATTAAAATTATTACAGAAAGAATCCAGTCCACTAACCTTTCTAGAATTCTAGTGGTCCCCACCAGGACTTTTCAGATCCCCTCCAACCTTGGGATTGAGATCAGCATCATTACCACATGAGTTTTCAAGATTGACAAAACCTGGAACGCCGCCAACATTTAAATCCTCCGACTGTTCAAGATCTTTCGTCGGAGAGAGAAGTTCCGGCAACACTTTACCCAGCTCTCCGGTGATATCGTTCCTCTCCATGTTCGACCTAACCGAGAAACCTTCTTCTTCTTCACTCGAATATTCGTTTCCCTCCTTATCGTCCCCTTCGCTCTTTCCTGCCACCTTATCAAACCCATGATTCATCTTCAGCCCCTCATCTTCGAACATGCAGTCAGGAACCCTGTTCTCTTGTTCTTCCATTACCCAGACTTTGAACTTCTTTTTTCTCCACGTAATTGTAGCCGAACCACATATACTTGATCCTTTATCCACCAGCACACCAACATAAGAAGGAGACAAGTCCCAATCGTCGATAGACAGTTGAGACCCCTTGATAACCTTCCCAAACAAAGACGCAATGTCGTTAAAAACTTTGTTCTCAGCCAAGTGAAGAGGAACGCCATGAAACTTCAACCAAGCCAATCTTTCATACGCCAAAGTCTGGCCAGACCATATGTCAAGAGACACGAACCACTCTTTCCAAAGGATAACATTAAGGACAAACACAGAAGCATCGATATAGTCCTCGAAGGGAATCATCATGTTTAAACCCCCAAGATAATAAAGCTTGAATCCACAAATATCAACCGAGTTTAAGTTGACCTTCAAATTAATCAGGCTATCGATATCCTTGACTCTTCCCACCACCGCTCTGCCTTGCAGATCAAAAAACGCGCTAGTCTCGCCATGAACGTCCACTATCCTATCATTACCCAGTTCTTGACCTTCCGGATTCGAAGGCTTTCCTATGTTATTCATCAACGCCGACGAATACGAGCATCCGTTCCTTAAAAAAGCCTCCTTCCTAGGATACTCAATGTCCCTGTCATCCTTCCGAGGTTCAAACTGAGGCTTCGAAGATGGAACCCGAGGTTCCTCCACCATATCGTTCTACTTAGCAAATCTAGCACGGTTAATCTTGAGTTTATAGCCCCCCAGATTGAGGCCCTGCAAGTTCCGTTCCAACTCTTTCCAATCCTTGGTCCCCTTAAAACTAACAAAACCAAACTTTAAACCTTCTTTGGATCTCTTCCTGGCAATAAACGAGCCAATTATCTCGCCGAAGTTTCCAAGAAAGGTGGCTAGATCCCATGGCCTACATCCATCAGGGATGTTTGCCATGTAAAACTTGGTAATCCTTGTTGCCATAGTCCAAGAAAAAGGGAGAAGAAGACGAAGCAACCGTTGCCGTCCACCCCACCGCGAATGGATGAATCCGAAAAACCAACTAGGAAGAAAGGTAGTATCCAGAATCACAAACACTGTGTGAATCGATTAAACCTCGCTTGCTAGCTAGATTACTTCAACATCGTCGAGCAAGTAGGGTTCCGGCCGGTCAGAGAGAAAAAAGAACCAAACCAAGCTACTTGACATTAGAAAAAGAACCAAACCCTTCGCTATTCATTTTATCAATGAAATCAAATTAATTGCAAGAATGGTGCTAACGAGGTAGTGGTGGAGTGATTGGGGAAAGACTTGGTGTTCCGTATAACCCAAATTCGACTCCCACTCTCTCTATTATATTTTGCAGCATCCAGGTGAAGGGCGAATATGGGTGGCGCCGGTTCGTCTTGGATAGGAGCCGAGGTTTTATCCATTATTCCACTATCGTGCCTTCGGGCGGGTGGAGGACGGGTTTTCGCGCATCTGGGATAGGGCTGTCAAAAAAGCTAGCGGCTCGGAGCTCGCTCGAAGCTAGCTTGGATTTAGCTCGGAAAAAGCCCGCTCGATATGGCTCGGTTTGAAAGTGAGGTGAGCCGGCTCGGTTCGGTTAGAAAGTGACCCTAGCTCGGCTCGGCTCGTGACGAGCCAAATTGGCTCGGTTTGGCTCGCTTGGTAGCTCGGCTTAGCTCGAATTATTTTACTTATAATATATTTTATTTTTATATACATATCATATATTACAAAAAAAAGTGTTTATTATTTACATGTATTTAGGCTTGTAGTTTGATATCTATGACATATTTAAATGTTGATTTTCGTGCTAATGAACAAATATTGTATTTACTTGAAATATAAAACTTATTTTGCATTGTTAAACGTGATTTTGGCTTGTAATGTATTAGGTTAAACTTAATTTGAATATGTTCTTTTGAAGTATTGAATAATATTTTAGAATACTGAATTTTGAGAGCTATGTATTCATATTTATTTTTAAAATCGAGCCAAACCAAGCCGAGCCGAGCCAGCTCGGTTTAAAACCAAGCCGAGCCCGAGCTTAGATTTTCAGCTCGGTTTCAAATCCGAGCCGAGCCGAGCCAGCTCGGTTTATAATCGAGCCGAGCCCGAGCTTGCCCTAGCTCGGCTCGGCTCGGCTCATGAACAGCCCTAATCTGGGAGAGCCAAGGCGGTCGAGTAGTCGACCTTGGCCACAGCGCCCGGTGCCACAGTGATTGATTTCTTGCCGTTCAAAAAAACAAATTGCAAGATTGGTGTTATTTCCCTTCACAACATGTACTTTATACACGGATGGCAATTAAACCTGAAACCGATAGGTAAATCTAAAACCCGACTCATTTGGGATGGGTTTGGGGTCGGTAGTCGGGTTTGGGATTGGTTTTTATTTTTTTTGTGGGTTTAGGACGGGTTTGGGATTTAGTGACATATCTGTTTACCCGACCCGGTTACCCGATAAAGTGTACCTATTTACCCGATTGTATAACCGACATAATTTCTTTTTTATTTTTAAATGTGTATACATATGATACACTCCTTTTTTATACATACAAGTATTTTATTTCATATACATTGTAATTATTTCATACATTTTTATAATGATAATATTAAATGTAACGGATTCTAGTTGCCCGATGGGTTTTGGGTCAGGTATACCTAACGGGTAATTCTTTTTAAATTAACGGGTTTACCCGAAACCCGTGGGTATACTTGATACTTGATGGATATTTACCCGCTAGAAACCTGACGGGTTTGGAATAAGCTTATCTAACCCGATGGGTATTTACCCGCTAGAAACCCGACGGATTTGGGATAAGCTTATCTAACCGGGTTTGAGTTAGGGATTTCCTAAACCCGTCCCAAACCCAACCCATTACCATCCCTAACTTTATAAAATAATCATAATTAATCTGCAATCTGGATGCTATTTCCTTTAACAAACTCACATCATGTCGCATGACTCTATAAAATAATAATACACATCTACTGATTACAGTAGAAACTCGATAAATCGATTATTTAATAAACTCTCTAAGATAATATTTTTTGCCGGTCCCGACTCGGGGATAGGGTGCTAAATTAATAATTCGCTAAAATTATAAGATAATACATTTTTGATAATTTCTTTAGACCCCATATAAAATATAAATTAATAATTCCTTATATATAGCATATTACATGAATGATTTATGAAGATTTCTTGAAAAATGACTCAATTGTCTTTTGTTTTTTGTTGAAATCAATTTCCCCTTGAATCTCGTCTCTAATTTTCCTTAGCATGGTAGGAACTTCTGGTGTTGTTTTCTCATAGCTCAACAAGAAATTGTTCAATGTGATTGCCGCTTTAATAGCTTCGTTTCGCGAAGGGGGCTCCATTGTAGAACTTTCAACATCTTCTTCATCGATATCATCTTTATTAATTCCAATAACGCTTTCAATAATTTCTTCATCAGTCAACAACTGTGCAACTACATTTTCTTCTGGGTGAGTCAGAACATCTTCGACATCTATTGCATTGCGATAACCCAACTCTTTGATCAAATTCTGGAGTTCTTGTGTGCTTTCACCACCTTCGTCTGAGTTCTCAAAAGTCATGTTATCTGTTGATCGAAGTTTACAATGACGAAAGCAGTTCGCAATTGTATTTGCATGAACATCCATAGTTCATATGATATACATGCATTGTATACAATAATTAAGTGGAAGCTTGAAAGGTGTTTGTAAACTAAGTATTCTACTATAAATTAATAAAATATTAATTAATATATAAATTAATAATTATTAATTTATCGATTAATTAAAAACTCTTTTAATTAATAAATTTTGGTGGTCCCAAGTGTATTATTTTATAGAGTTTCTACTGTACTTAAAAAATAGGCTTAAATGCCATTTTAGGCCCTGTGGCTTGGGCCATTTTGTCTGTTTAGTCCAAAGGTTTCATTTTTCTCCTGTGTGTTCAAAAAGGTTTCACCGTTGCCATTTTAGTCTACTGGGTTAACTTCGTCCAGTTTTTCTGTTAACCATAAGGGCAATTCGGTCATTTTATATGTGATTTTATTAACTAGAAAGGCAATTCAGCCATATAAAATGAGCGAATCGCCCTTCTCGTTAACATAAATAATGGATGAAGTTAACACAGTGAACTAAAATGGCAATAGTGAAATCTTTTTGAACCCACAGGCGAAAAATAAAACCTTTGGACTAAACCGGAAAAATGGCCAAAACCACAGGGACTAAAATGGCATTTAACTCTAAAAAATAATATCATTAACTAGAGTTGTATATTTCTTCTGTCATCATGCGTGGGCCTTGTTCACACTAGAGGTGTTAATCGATTATTTCTTTTGGGTTTCGGGTTGGTTATTTTCAATTCAACTGATGTAACCATATTTGTAACCGAATTACAAATTGGGTACTCAGGTGTCGGTTATTCGGCTTTCGGGTTAGGTCTGGGTTTGGTGCTGAAATTCTGCAAAGCTCAATGATCTATTATAAACAGAAGACCCCTATATATAGGGTATGTACAATGAAACCCTATCGCTAATTAAGGAAATACTAATCAATACAAATCTATACAATAAATGATAACATCAATCAGCTCCATAATTATCGCTAAATAATAATTGTCTGAGACTCCCCCGCAGTTTGAGCGGGAGTGGAGTAAACGCTCAAGCTGGACCTGAAGGATTCAAACAATTGACGCGGCAAGCCCTTGGTGAAAATGTCAGCGTATTGTAGAGAGGAAGGCACATGAAGAACACGTATATGACCAACCCGAACCTTCTCCCGAACAAAGTGAATGTCGATCTCTATGTGCTTGGTCCTCTGATGTTGAACTGGGTTATCTGATAAATAAACGGCAGGTACATTATCGCAGTAAACGGCTGAAGCTTGACGAAGCGAAAGCTGTAATTCAAGAAGTAAATTTCGAATCCAAGTGGCTTCTACAACAGAATTTGCCACACCTCTATACTCCGCCTCAACACTAGATCTGGATATTGTCGGTTGACATATAGATGACCAGGAAATAAGGTTGTCACTAAGATAGACACAGTATCCGCTAGTGGATCGTCGAGAATCAGGGCAACCGCCCCAATCAGCATCAGAATAAGCAACCAAAGATGTAGTATTGGAACGAACTATACGAATACCATAATTAATCGTCCCCTGCAGGTATCGAATAATTCATTTCAAAAACGCAAAGTGAGGCTCATGGGGCTCATGCATGAACAAGCAGACCTGCTGAACAGCGTATGATATATCAGGTCGGATGAAGATGAGGTATTGCAGTGCACCTGCAAGACTGCGGTATAAAGTGGGATCATTGTATAGAGGTCCATTTGTGGTACACAGTTTGGCATTAAGGTCAACAGGTGTTGCACAAGGCTTGCAAGACGACATAGAAGCTCTGGAAATTATGTCCTTCGCATATTTTGACTGATCCAGGAAAATACCATTGGATTTTTATGTGACCCGTATCCCCAAAAAATGTTGTAATTCGCCTAGATCAGTCATTGCAAATTCTCTCGATAAAACTTGAATAACGTTCTGCAGTAGTGTATTGGACGATGCTGTAATGACTATGTCATCGACATATAATAATAAATATGCCATTTGAGTGCCCTGAGTAAAGATGAATAGAGAATTATCACATACACTGCTCCGTAAACCATGTGATAATATATAGTTAGCAAACCGAGTGTACTAGGCGCGCGGTGCTTGTTTGAGCCCATATAAGGATTTCTTTAACCTGCACACAAAGTTTGGAAACTGACAATCCACAAAACCGGGGGTTTGCTGCATACACACTGTTTCGATCAAGTGGCCATGCAAGAAAGCGTTCTTAACATCTAATTGATGTAGAGGCCATGAGCGAGAAACTACTATTGAAAGAACCGTGCGTATAGTAGCTGGTTTAACAACCGGGCTAAAAGTATCCTCACAATCAATACCCACTGTTTAAGATTTACCAATGACCACTAACCGAGCTTTATATCGTTCCAAAGAACCATCCGGTTTAAATTTATGCCGGAACAGCCACATACAACATATGACTGGTCGATCAACAGGTCTGGGAACTAATTCCCATGTATCATTTTCCTGCAAGGCTTTAAACTCGGTCTACATGGCACGTAACCAATTAGGGTCCGCAAAGGCTTTATGGTATGAGGTAGGTACGGGTGAGATAGTGGTGGAAAGTATAGTGTGTTTGGCTTTGGAGCGGGTCGTCATTGGGTGGGTATTTATGGGATGTGGAGGTGGCTGGGCAGAGGTCACGATGGGATGGTTAAGGCCAGAATCATAGGCTGTTTGGGCAGCAGCAGACTGACTTGAAGCTGCCGTAGCAGCAGTAGGTGAAGGTGCGGCTGTTTGGTCAGCCGTTGGTGGTGATGCTGCAGTTGCAGCGGGTGAAGGGGCTGTAGTGGTAGCTGAGGTAGGTGCAGTAGGTGCAAGATTTTTATGGCGGCGAGTATAATGGATAGGGAATGGAGATGTGGAGTGAAGGGCTGGTTTGGGTAGAGGTGATAACGGAGGGGCAAATCAGAAACCTGGTGGAGAGTTAACATCCAGGAATGTGTATAAGGAAGTAGGAGTATGTATGGAGTATGCGAAAACCGTCTCGTCAAAGGTGACTTGACGAGAGATGGAGACTTTACCTGTGGTGGGATCAAAATAGCGATAACCTCGGAAATCAGGAGGATATCTGAGGAATATGCACCGAGTGGCACGGGGGTGGAGTTTGTGAGGTTGAGTAGCCGAAGTGTTGGGATAGCAGGCGCAACCAAACACTCGGAGATGATCGTATGTCGGATGTCGCAGGTAAAGGGCAAAGGTTGGTGAGAATTAATTCAGGCGTTTGGAGGGTAGTATGTTATGGAGATATGTGGCGGTGTGAAGGGCCTCGACCCAGAAGGTGGGTGGAAAATGGGCGTGTATGAGCAGGGAACGAATAATGTCATTCAGCCGATGGATCATTCTTTCAGAGCGGCCATTTTGCGAAGAAGTTTGAGGGCAAGAAAAATTAAATAAAAGGCCATGTTTCTGAGCAAAACTTTTGAAAGCATGATTATCAAACTCACCCCCAGATTGCATTGGAAAGTTTTTATTTTTCGATTGAATTGGGTGTGAATCATGGTATGGAATTTTGAAAATGTGGGAAAAGTTTCAGATTTATATTTAAGTGGATAAACCTAAACAAAATTAGAGAAGTTATCGATGAGGACCATGTAATATTTATATCCAGTTTTACTTAGAATGGGAGACGTCCATAAATCACAATGTATAATGTCAAATGGAGTAAACGTAAATGAATTTGATTCATAAAAAGGCAAAACATTTACTATTAGATAACTGAGATGAATGACAAAAACTGGAGTTCTTATTGTGATTACAAGAAAAATTAAAACGTCTACTGAGCACGTCTAAAACTTGTGCACCGGGATGTCCAAGTCGATCATGCCAAGGTAAGGAAGCGGAAGCAAGATAGCAGGCTTGTGGTGGAAGGGTTGATGGAGTAAATGGATAAAGATCCCGAGAGCTATTGTGGCGGGAAAGCAAGCGGCCACTTCGGAGGTCCTTCACAGAAAAAGCATAAGGGTCAAATTCGAGAGATGCACTATTATCACGTGTAAATCAGCGAACAGATAAAAGCTTTTTGATGATGTGTAGGCTATACAGGATATTTGGTAAAATGTAGGTACAGTTATTCATGGGTAAAAAACCTGTGCCAGAGCCCTAAATAGGTATACATTGACCATTGCCGACCAGAAGTTTAGTATTTGTAGTAAATGAGTCAGGGATTTTAATCATACCTTGGTCATCTGTGGTGTGCTTTTTAGCTCCTGTATCTATAAAGAGATTCGGGTCCTGGAAGTTGAGCTGCATGGAATTCAAGGTTGCATTAAGATCAGAGGGACGAAGGGCATCATAACCCGTGGGTGCATAACCTGGATAACCTATAAAATGAGTAGCAGAGACCTGGTTAGAATTCTGATTTGGGCGCCAATTTGTTTGGGTGGGGTAAGGGCAAGGTGGTGTATTCCACCATGCCCATTGCGGATAGGATGGCTGCCCGGTAGGAGACTGAAACGCCCTATTAGTATTACTTGACTGGCCTCGGTATCCACGCCCACCTCCCCCGCGACCACGGGAGAGATTTCGGCCGCGTCCTCGTCCACGCGAGGGCTTTCCAGAAGGCTATGTCTGAGCCGCAGATGGGTAAGCAGGGGCTGTTTGTTGACCGAAGTTGCTGGTGAGTGGGTTCGGGGTTGTGGGAGCAACCAGGACAGATGTAGATTGCTGCTGGCGAGCCTCTTTTCTAATCACTTCATCAGTCAGCATGGTTCTTGCAAGATCCCAATCAGCTTGTTGTGAGTTTATGAGTTGACCAGCAGTATCAAATTCTGGTGAAAGGCCACGTACAAGTTGTAACACCATCCTTTTGTCGCTAACGGGCTGATCAACGTCAGCAAGCTGATTGGCAAGTTCCTTCAGTTGTTAACAATAATCATTGACTGAGGAACAGGAAGAAAGAGTGAGGTTGACAAAGCGGGTTTCGAGTGCATAGGCCTTCGCCTGTTTGTTGTTGAGAAATTGCTTCTCGAGCTTCATCCAGGTGTCATGCGCGGTGGCATCCAAATCAAGAACCTGGTTGAGCAGGTCGTCTGAGATAGTGATGTAGATCCATTGGGAGACGAGAGCATCCAGTTCTTTCCATGATTCATATTCAGGGTCAGTAGTTTTAGGTTTTGGGGAGCCATCGATATGGGTCAGAACTTTATACGCGATGGCATGAAATTTGAAAAGCTTAACCCAGGAGGTGTGTGAGACTTTTGTACCATCCAGGGTGCGGATCTTAGATTGGATATTGGATACAGAATAGGCTGGGTGCAGGGGTGGGTTAGTCAATTTGGTTGAGGACCCGACTTCATCAGTTTTAGACATGATTGGCAAGAATATAATAGGTATTGGAAATAATCAGCAGCAGAAGCTGTGCCGACTAGGTTTCAGAACAAGCAGGAAAAAGAAAATAAGGGTGGGGGGGGGGGGGGGCGACGGCGGCAGAACAGCAGTAGCAGTGGGTTACGTTGTTGTTGTTGTAGGGTTTGAGGAAAAAAAAGGAATGAGAGAAGGTATGGGAGAGACTATATGGCGACAACAGTGGCTGAGCCGTTGGTCGAGATTATGCAGAGGATCAAGAGAAGGTGATCAAGCCGTGGCTCTGATTACCATGAAATTCTGCAAAGCTCGATGATCTATTATAAACAGAAGACCCCTATATATATGGTATGTACAATGAAACCCTATCGCTAATTAAGGAAATACTAATCAATACAATTCTATACAATAAATGATAACATCAATCAGCTCCTTAATTATCGCTAAATATAATCGTCTGAGATGTGCTATATATATATATATATATATATATATTATATATATATATATATATAGGGGAAGGTTCATTGGGGAACACTAAAACGAACCTCCGATTGGACTCATTCCAGCGGCGTTGGAACCGGCTCGTCGAACCCTAACTAAGATCTCTTAACCCTAAATCCTAACCCTAAACTCTAAACCCTAAAGCTAAAAAATAAGGCTAAAACCTAAGTTAAACCGTAAAATCTAATCTATAACCCTAAAAACTAAACCCTAAAGGCTAAACCTAAAGCTAAACCCTAAAGCTAAACCCTAAACCCTAAAGCTAAACCCTGAACCCTAAAGCTAAACCCTAAAGCTAAACCTAAGGCTAAACCCTAAAGCTAAACCCTAAAAGCCAAACCCTAATATATTTAGGGTTTAGGGGTTATGATTAGGGTTTAGGGTTAAGAGATCCTAGTTAGGGTTCGACGAGCCGGTTCCAACGCCGCTGGAATGAGTCCAATCGGAGTTCGTTTGAGTCGGTTCCCCATTGTTCCCCACTTTTTTAGTGTCCCTAATGAACCTCATATATATATATATAGGGAGGGGTTAACGTACATTAAGTGTTATCGTACATCACATACGCGAAGCAGGGAACCGTCGGATCCGGCCCTAATCACGCATGGGACACAAAAATAACGCATGGGATCATTTTTGTAAGATAATCACGCATTGGACCCTAATTACGCTAGTTCATTTTATGAAACCTTGTTGATAATCACGCATGGACTCTAATTACGCTAGTTGTCGTACGTTAATGTAGGTTAAGGGTTTTTGTATATATAGGGAGCCGCTAGAATGAGAACCACCACGAGTTATGAGAACCACGAGAACCGCGCCCCGCGGGTGGCCGTCGGCGACGAAATTTTTTTTACACCTAGATCCGTATATTTTAGGACCGGGGTGTAAATTTTCGGTTCAAACGCGCGCCCGAGGGGGTAGTTTTTTACGCCAAAGTTTGGTAAAAAAAAAAAAAAAATTAAAAAATTAAAAAAACCCAAACTTTGGGCGTAAAAAACTACCCCCTCGGGCGCGCCGTTTGAACCGAAAATTTACACCCGTCCTAAAATATACGGATCTAGGTGTAAAAAAAAATTTCGTCGCCGACGGCCACCCGCGGGGCGCGGTTCTCGTGGTTCTCATAACTCGTGGGTTCTCATTCTAGCGATCCCCTATATATATATATATATATATATATATATATATATATATATATAGACGTGGAGTTGGTTGAACAGTAACATTCCTATATATTTTCTATCTCCTTCACTCACAACCATTCCTATAATATGACTTAAATAACTCACTTACATATTTTTACACAACCATCCCTTATAATATAAGTGACTCACTTACATATTTTAAGTAACCAATGTAAATGCTCTAGAAGGCCTAGAAACATGTATGACTTTTGAAAGTCCAACAACCTACTTTTAAACTTTGAATTGATTTAAATCCATCTCATTAAAAAAAAATTAAAGAGCTATATACAAGTGAAAAGTAAATCCAAATAGGAATCAAGAATTTTCAGAGTCATTAATCAAACAGGTGGTGTGCATGATTAGAATTATAAAATAAATGATTATCTAAAATTACACTTGAATAAACCAAGTCTTACTTCATTAGTTAGAATATTAGTTAGAATCCAGACGATCACGCTTTGTTTTTGGGCTGCCCATAGACTCTTTAGTCTTTACCCACGAAAGGAAATCGGACTGTTACACTCCGATGATTATCGATCAATTCTTAAGGTGACACGTGTCTAGAAACCCTCCACATAATTCACAATATTGAAAGGAAGGGTTAAAAATCATAAAAATAATACAGAATTAAAGTTGGGGGGCTAAATGGGAACAAAAAGAGAAATTATTTGTTTCTGATGGTCCCTTAGGACCCCAAGACAAAGCAATGAATTGTTTGATTAAAATATATCAAAAATATGATCGAATGAGACTCAAAGGAGATGAGTACGGAAGTTCATCTTTGTGGCGATGCTAACTAGTCACTGGATCCTAATTCGTTTACGTCATAACTAATCATAGGTATTTTAATATTGAAACTGAGAACATGACAGCCTAACAAGGAATTATAAAACAGATAACGTGCAATTATCATGTTTTGAGCTGGCCGGAGATATGATACTTTAACTACAATTAAGGTTGACTTGTTCATTTTTTAATAGAAATATTGGATTTTAATAATCTCAACTATTCGTCGTTGACCGTCAACAGTCCCAACTTTAAAAAATAACCACTAGCAGTCCTAACTTTTAACATATTGGCCTCCAATGGACCCTCACTAACAGAACCCTAACGATGTTAGTCTCCGGTCGCCGGAAAACTCAGTTTTGGCCGGCAAACTCAACATTTTAGTCCCGAACCTCATTGTAACCTTATTATGGACATCTAGGAACCTTTTTCTAGTAAAAGCCCCAATTATTAAAGTCGCCGGAAAATTTCTTTTTCGCCGGGAAACTCAACTTTTGGCCGAAAACTCAACATTTTCGTCACAAACCTCTATGTAACCTTAGATCGGACCTTTAGAAATCTTTTTCTGGATAAAAAACGGTTTTCTGGCGACCGGAGACTAACGGCGTTAGGGTTCTGTTACTGTTAGTCCCGAAAAACCCGTGACATCACTCTACGGTTCGATCGAATGCGGAAAGTAAGATCAAACCGACAAGAACAAAAAGAAAATATAAACCAATAGCCGAAGCGAGCAGATAAAGGACACCGACAAGAACAAAAAGAAAATATAAGATCAAACTAACGTGAACAAGGCTCCAAGTGCGCAAGCTGAACAATCTGAACCTTCGGTTAGTGATGAAAAGGTTCAGATCAAGCAACAAGAGCCGAAGCGAGCAGATAAAGGACACGGAAATAAGAAGCCTAAACATCAAAGAAAAGCAGGCTCTCCACAGTCCTCAACCGGTAGGAATAGTTCTCAAAAGTCCCGTGACGTGAAAAATGCTTTTGTTAAGCCAGTAAGTAATGGCAAATGTGAGAAATATGCATTTGACTGTGCTAACAAAGCTTTCGGAAAGACTGGTGAGATTTCTGAACAAGACTTGCAGTCTAAACAAAACAAGAAGAATCAAAAGAAATCTCCACCACAGAAGGCCTCAGCAAACGACAAGTATAGACATCCAAATTCATCCTCGTTTGTCAGAAATGTGCAACAAAAACAAGCACAGAAAGGACCAGTTCATCCTTCAGGGCCTGCAAGAGCTACACAAGCTGATCAGAATGCCTTCTACGTTAAGAGACAAACATGCTTCAATTGCGGCATTGCTGGTCACATTGCTCGGAACTGCACACATCGTCCCTACGTACCATATTATATGCAAAATCAGAGGGTTACACCAAAGGGTAACTACCATTCCAAGCCAATGAAGGTTTCATCACCTAAGGCAATGAAGAATGTGAATCCCAAGGTTAAACCTTCTGATGGGGATTGGAACGCTGCTAAAAACAAACGCAAGGCTGTTCAAGAACAAAAATGTTTTTATAAAACTAACAAGCCTGAATTAGCTAAAGTTGCTCAACCGAAGGCAACAAACACGTTTGTGAAACCGAAACAGATTTGGAAACCCAAATCCAAGGCAGCAACGTCTCCAATCCTTGAAACAAAAGGGGACTTGTGTTTGAAAGAAGTGTCTTACTTTGATGCTTCAGGAAATCCCAGGACCACGATGGCCTGGGTACCCATGTCTTACTAATCTCCTTACCTTTCAGGAACAACCAAGGAGGAGCTGTTGACAATCTCTGGAATGTTGATAGCGGTTGTTCCAGAGATAAAAATGGGTAACATTTCACTGTTGCAAAAAGTTCAATTTTTTTTACAGATGATATGTTTCCTTTGGAGGAGATTAGAGAAGTAAGATAAGATCAGCAAAAGGTACCGTTTAAATTCAGTACTTTGATTTGCATTTGATTAGTCTTCAATCTAATGATGGAACAGTTAAGCAAAAATATTTTTTTTCTCTTTTCTTAATTTATTACTTTGTATATAAATTGTCCTTTCTCTAGTAAATGGTAAATTTGCGCAAAAATACAAGATTTATGCACAAATTTAGGGGGGGGGGGGGAGAGGAACATATAGATAGATATAGAGTTTAGGGGGAGAAAACTCAGAAAAAGAAAAACACAAAAAGAGTTTGCTGTATATATATGCATTGTTTTAGGGGGAGAAAATGAGAAAAATACAAAAACATTAGAAAATGAAAAAGCAAAAAAGAAAGATTGCATGATATGGGAAGTGAAATAAATGTTCGTGTTAAAGGGTTTTGACTAACACATGTAAGGTGTCATAGCTGAAAAGATTAGGATCTACTGCGATATGTCGATAGGCTTGACGCTCAACATGATAAAAGATACTAAGTGATATAAACATAACGAACTATGTATCATGTGGGTAACATACCAACGGCGTATGATTTTATGGTCTTAAATCTTGCGTTGATAGATAGCCAACATCTGAAGTTTCGGGTCTTTATGTTGTTGAATAATCCGGGGATATCTTGGCTGTCCTTCTGTTCAGAACTAAAATTATACATGAACCCAGGAAAGAAAGTCACTTGGAATTAGCTCATTTCTATTTGAATGTCTGTATGTCATCCCGATACACACAATTTTGATCTGATTCTGAAATCTTCTCTGAAAAAGTCGTGTACCTCCTCTGCTGCATCCAGATATATGCTGACCTGGAGGTGCTAGGCAACGACAGCTTCTGCTGCATCCAGATACATGCTGACCTAGCCGTACGTTGTCGCGCTATAGATCTAATACACCCGAAAGAGGCCCTCTAGTGCCCAAAAGAAACCCCAAGAAACCTATATCAAACTGAGAAAAACTCATTTGATCTGTATATTATACCTTCTATGCAAAAGATCTATTCTGTTCTCTTCTCAACCTATTCCCAGTTAAGATTTCAAAAATCTGGATTGGACTTGTGAAATATGTGGTAGGGAAGATACTTGCTTGATAGAGTGTGCTGTTTATATTTCCAGGATTTGATTAGTATTTATTTGGGTGTTCATTGTTAAGAAATCAAAACATGATAAAACAGATTATATGCAGACCTAGACACAATCAGGATATCTTAAAGGATGACATCAGTATACTCACCTGCTACGATGAATCGTTGTGCTTACCTTGATCGCGGGGGTATGCCTTGGAATGGGACACACGGGTATAATAGTATAATATTACCTTAAGCATATCACGAAGTTAAAAAAATTGAAAGTTGAGCGTTAAAGTTTAAGTGGACAAACATATTGGCAATCGCATAGACCAGTTTGATTAGGCTCGTACTGAAAAGTGTTCCTTAGTCTGCCTGAGAACGAATTTTGATCCCATTGCAATTGTAATTGTATATTATGAGAGTTGTTTATATTTTGAGTTTTTATTTGTTTCTAGTTCTTAATATTAAAAAATTCAATAATACAAAAATAGTGTCTTGCTTTTCTATAAAACCAAAAATCCAAAAATAGAGTGTTTATTTGTTTTCTTAAAAATATAACCGTTCTTGAAGATTTGACTGATCATCAAAAGTTGTAAGAATTTAAATTGTGAAATCTGAGTACAAGTACTTGGATGTACCTGGTGTTCATATGGTACTCTCCCTGTTGCTTAAGAAATGTTTGCTTATGAGTTTATGAGCATGTGCAGAACTTGATTTCAATCAAGAACAGGGGTTGACGAAGACTGAGATGCTGTTAGTTGCTGAAAAAGCCTGAAGCATCACAACAACAAGATGTACTTGAGTCAGAAGAACCGGATACGAAACGTCGCCTGACAGTGAAAGTACATTTGAAGAAGTACCATGAATCTGCTTGAAAGACAAAGATTGAAGAAGAAAAGAGCTGCTGAGAATCCTCCTCTCACATTCTTTTTGACAAGATTTTCAAGCAAATGCTGATCGTGATCCTGATATGAAGCTAACCACAAGAGCTGAAGAAAAGAGACCCAGTGCTGAGAGTTCAGAAGTCAAGAACTTCCACAACATCTGCAGCATAGAGACAACCATAGACTTCGTTGAAGACGTTGCTGAATTCATGGTATGAAGACAATTTGATGGCATCAGTCTAGGGGGAGATTGTTAGGCCCTAAAGTGTGAGACTGACGCATCAAATTAACACAACGGGTTATGGTTACGAACTGGGCCTTACTGGGTTAGTTTATATTAGGTTGTGGACCTTTATAGGTCACTTGGGCCAAGCTTTAGGCCATGTGGGCCAAGCAGGCCCAAGGGGAGCCTATGTAGGGAATTGGGCTTGAGTTAGTATATAAACAAGTTTTTAACTTGTTTTAGGGTTTGAACCTCATTGTTACAGAATTCCTAAAGAAGCCAGAGAGAGGAGATTGTGGTGTAGGAACTTGTACCAGACGGTTTTGCTAGTTGATAGTAATAGAATCGTGTGCAAGTTTGAAAGTATTTCGGTATTGTGTTCTTCGTATTTTCAGTTTTTCGTGTTTATCTTGAATCACCAATTGATTGGATTCCGCACAATCAATAGGTTGTTTGATATCATTGAAAGATCCGGTTATACGGGACTTACAAGTAATTGTTAGGTCCAAAAGTTTTACGCTTATCTTTATTACTTTTATTTATGTTTATTTGGTTTAGATTAGCTCTTGGGCTTGGGCTAGGTCATGTGGGCCAATGGGGTAAAGGCTCCTATATATAGTTATGTCTAGATTATTGTAGTAGAGCTCTCCCATAGTGTCACCATGTAATCCCCAAAGGAGAACCTTGTACCAGACAATCCTAGGGATTGTGTGCAAGGTTCTCGAAGATCGTACCAGACAGTCCTTGAGACTGTGTGCGATCTAAGCAGCGGCACTAAGTTTTATATTTTCTTTTTGTTCTTGTCGGTTTGATCTTACTTTCCGCATTCGATCGAACCGTAGAGTGATGTCACGGGTTTTTCGGGACTAACAGTTACTCAGGGTCCATTGGTGGCCAATATGTCAATAGTTGGGACTGCAAGTGGTTATTTTTGAAGTTGGGACTGTTGGCGGCCAACAGTGAATAGTTGAGATTATTAAAATCCAATATTCCTTTTTAATATAACTCTAGTCTGAACAAGTATTATCATATATGTACCTAAGCAATATTTAACGAAGGTGAGCTAGCTAGCTAGGAATATTTATAAATGGTAACATGCGAATCATGTGCAATTACCATGTTTCGAGCTTCGATAATAATCGAATCCTACTCTAAAATAATAATATAAGAAGATCACAAAGATCATGCGAATCATGTGCAATTACCATGTTTCGAGCTTCGATAATAATCAATTCCTACTCTAAAATAATAATATAAGATCACATTGATTGAGACTTGAGTGACGCCAAGCTATATTTAAAGATTAAAGCCATACAGATCCAGTGAGAAATCAAATTAATTGCGAGATGGGTGCTATTTCCCTTCACAACATGTTGCACGACTATAAAATAATCATACAGAATTTGCAAGCTGGCTATGTTATTTCCCTTAATGACCCGCCTCCTAGCTCAGTTGGTTTTCGGCCGGGGGTTTGCCAATGGCTACCCCGGTTCGAATCCCGGCGTCTACGGCTTGGGGGTGTGTTGTCCCAATGATGGATCGTATCCTACCGAGGCATGGTGCGGTCTTGAGGGCAACCCGGTTTTACCCAGCTGTTACCCCAGCGAGTCTCTCGTGTGGGGGCAGTATGGTTTCCGGGCGGAAGTCAGCTTACGCGGCGGCTGGGGCCCAATCGAACATCGCGTTCGCAGAAGCGGGGCTGACGGGGGAATGTCTTTGACATAAACCCGGTGACCACTGGTCAAGTACATAGAAAATCACCTTCCAAAAAAAATGTTATTTCCCTTAACAAACTGACATATGTTGTACGACTCTATAAAAATAATAATACACACCTACTGGGTACTTAAAAAATAATTTCATTAACTAGAATTGTATATATTTCTGCTTTCATCATGCATGGGCCTCGTTCACATTATAGAGGTGTTAATCGAATATTTCTTTTGGGTTTGATGTTGGTTATTTTCAGTTTAACTGATGTAACCATATTCGTAACCGAATTACATATCGATACTCGGGTGTTGGTTATTCGGGTTTTGGGACACGAGAGACTCGCTGGGGTAACAGCTGGGTAAAACCGGGTTGCCCTCAAGACCGCACCATGCCTCGGTAGGATACGATCCATCATTGGGACAACCCACCCCCAAGCCGTAGACGCCGGGATTCGAACCGGGGTAGCCATTGGCAAACCCCCGGCCGAAAACCAACTGAGCTACTGGGTACTTAAAAAATAATTTCATTAACTAGAATTGTATATATTTCTGCTTTCATCATGCATGGGCCTCGTTCACATTATAGAGGTGTTAATCGAATATTTCTTTTGGGTTTGATGTTGGTTATTTTCAATTTAACTGATGTAACCATATTCGTAACCGAATATATATATATATAGGGAGCCGCTAAAATGAGAACCACCACGAGTTATGAGATCCACGAGAACCGCGCCCCGCGGGTGGCCGTCGGCGACAAAATTTTTTTTACACCTAGATCCGTATATTTTAGGACCGGGTGTAAATTTTCGGTTCAAACGGCGCGCCCGAGGGGTAGTTTTTTACGCCCAAAGTTTGGTAAAAAAAAAAAGAAAAATTAAAAAAACCCAAACTTTGGGCGTAAAAAACTACCCCCTCGGGCGCGCCGTTTGAACCGAAAATTTACACCCGGTCCTAAAATATACGGATCTAGGTGTAAAAAAAATTTCGTCGCCGACGGCCAACCGCGGGGCGCGGTTCTCGTGGTTCTCATAACTCGTGGTGGTTCTCATTCTAGCGATCCCCTATATATATATATATATACACTTATATAGGGGAATGCTAAAATGAGAACCACCTCGAGTTGTAAGAACCGTGAGAACTACACCGTAGGGGGCGCGGTGGACCAATTTTTTTTTTTCCATAAACGTAGATGCATATATAAAAACAACATTTGTAAAAAAAAAATTCAAAAAAAAAAAAATGTCGTGTGTGTAGTTTTGAGCGCCACAAGTTTGTGTTTACGGGACCCATAAATCTGGCCGGAAAATTTACGGGTCCCGTAAACACAAACTTGTGGTGCTTAAAACTATACCCACGACATTTTTTTTTTAATTTTTTTTTACAAATGTTGTTTTTATACATGCATCTACGTTTCTGAAAAAATTTTTTGGCCCACCTCACCCCGGATCAAAAAGTTCTCGCGGTTCTTACAACTCGAGGTGATTCTCATTTTAGCGGATACTATATATATATATATATATATATATATATGTATGTATGGGAGCGGGATCCGTTAGGAACCACCCTTTATTGCGAGAACCGCGAGAACCAATGTGAACACAACCAAAAATATCTAAAAATAGCTAAAAAACACATAATTTTTTTTTTAATATTTTTTATAAAAAATCGCTATATTTTGTTATAAAAAAAAAAAAAAAAATTTTTGGCTACTAAAAGTAGCGATTTTAATGTAAAAAAATATTTGTGTGTTTTTTAGATTTTTTGGGGGTTTAGTTTTTAGCATTTTAGCTTGGGTGGGGGGGGGGTTTAGGTTTTTTTTGTGGGGGGGGGGTTAGTTTTTTTAGGTTTTTCTAGTGTGTTCACATTAGTTCTCGCGGTTCTCGCAATAAAGGTGGTTCTCGCATGAACCCTACCTTGTATGTATGAACGTGAAGTAGGTTGACATAAATAAACAGATTTTTACGAATATCCCTAAAATTAATAACATAGTAATTGTTTTTAGCGTAAATTACAAAAATCGACCTTTATGTTGACACTTTATTGCAAAGGGTGTCCTTTGTCTCCAAAAATTCTAAAAGACATACTCCATGTTTGCAAACCTTTGCACGTTATGTCCTTTAGTTCAAACTCAGTTAGTTTTCATGGTTAAATCTGACCAAATAGATCCCACATGAGGGTATTTTGGTCATTTTACCCTAAATGCTAAAATAAATAATCATAAAAATAGTAATTATTTTTTGTTTTAATTATACACATATATGTATGTATATATATATAAGGTGGGTTCGGCTACAAAGTTCATTTTCCTACAAAGTGGACAAAGTCATAAAACACCACGTTTTCGTAAATAACATCAATTTTATTGCTTGGACGCGCTTCATTAAGGGTAAAAAGGTCTTTAGACTTCTCCACACAAAATGCCAAACTCATGAATAAAACGCCGTTAAATTCCCCATTAAATTCTCGCATTAAACTACAAAGCACACATCATCCTAATCTAAACGCCATTAGATATAAAACGTCAAACTTTGTTTTTAAATGATAAAGTTGAACAAACAGTAACTGAAACGACGGAACTTCATTACTAGCTAATTATAATAAAAACCCGCCTAAAATACGCGCCAAAAAATCCTATATAAATAACGTCTCCGACCTTCCATTAAACACACCAAACCCAAAACGTCATATTTTACTAAATACCATTCAACTTAGAAACGCCAAAATATTCAAACAGTAAAGATTCCAAACGATGTTTCTTTTAGATACAATTTTGTTCTCGATAAAGTTTCACTCAATGTGATGGGCAAAATCATTATGTAGGGATATTGTCCATCTCTTTGAGCAAAATCTTATTGAGTTTATCCTTAACATAAACGCCAAAACATACAAAAACCACAAATTGCAAACGTCATTTCTTGGAGATTAAGTTTTGTTCTCAATAAAGTTTCATTGAATGGGGTGGACAACATTGTTGGACATCTTTCTTAACTGAGGATTAACAATGTTGTCCATCTCATTCAGTAAAACATTATTGAGTTTCACATGACCAAATTAGAGGTTTAAGATACTTTTATTTAGTAAAAGGTGTTCCTTTTTTGGCGTTTAGTTTATGTGTCCAATCTTATATTGTTTGTTATGTAACTTCCAAGTCACATGTTATGCATAAGAAGTAGAAAAAAAGATGGCAAAAATAAAAAAAAATAAAAAAAAGCTATATAGGAGATATAAAACGCCAAATTCAAATGTGTGTGTGTTCTGGAAAAAATAAAAAATACAAAAACGCCAAACTACTCTTTGCTTGCTCTCGAAGACCGTGTTGATTTTCTTTTAATTACGGCCTTTTTGTATGTCGATGCATTGTGTCCGTAGCCTTTACAATTCTGACACTGTCTTTCTTTGGCCCCGAGATTCGACTTTGATTTCATTTTTTCAATTGGTACCTCCTGTTTGGATTTCAAGCGCTTTCGAGATCCAGAACATTTCGACTTATACCCAACAGGGACTCTTATAGGATTCTTGTCATTTTTTTATTGACCGGTTATCTCCGCAAATCTATCCCTAGTACTAGCGGGAGAAGTAACAATCTGCTTATCTTGAACCTTCTTAATAAAAGATTGAACATGATCCTTGTATAAGGATAGCTCCTCCTTATTACCAGATAAATGGTTCAAATTATACTCCGTTGAAAAAATAATTTCTCGCATCATACTTTGCACATCGGGATCAAGCTCGGTCACATATTCACGACTCATTGAGTATTCGGAAGAGTAATTTGGGGAAGTCTCTTTACGCAATCTATTCAAAATGTATTGTTTTGGAAATTCCCTAACATCCAAACTTCTGAAAACATAAAAAATATATCTACATAACAAACCAAACTGCTCAAAACGCCTGCATGAGCAACTGTAGGTGCAATCAGACTTACGGTACATTACCTAAAAACGCCAAACATAAAAATAAGAAAATAAACCTTCAGAGAAAGTTTAGGCATCACATGCCACATGCATAACCGATGCTTCGTTTCAACAAATACAACAAAAATAGCCTTCTTCATTGCTGGATCTTGGCTAGTGACAACAACTTTTGGTTGAGAACCAACAGCTTTTAGAAAAACTCCCAACAACCATATTGTAACACCCGTCTAATTTTACTTGAATTTGATAATAGTTCATACCATTTTAGATAAAAGATGCCTAATTAACATAGATTCCATTAGTAAAGTTCATAAGTAGCAAGAAACTTAGTCAACTAACGACTAAGTTAAAACATTCAAAAGTTGTTTAACAATTTGTCTACATCCCATAAACATAGTCTATTAAGGGTTAAAATATTGCGGAAGCTTGTAAATTGTGTTCGGTTCTTCAAAAGCTAGCTCGATCATCTTCCGGTTAGTTTCCAACATCACCTAAGATCAAAACCACAACAAATGTCAGTTTTGATAAAGTTAGAATGGATATAAACAAGTTCCAAGAGTCAAAAGAACAAAAATAATTTTTTCCCCGGATCAAGGGAGCGCCGCGTGACGCCAAGGGCCTAGGCGTCACGCCTAGCCCTGTTTTTCCCAGAATGTTTCTTGAGCTGTTGCTGTACATACCCAGCTCAATGTTTATTCAAATCCAAACTTAAAATTGCCATAACTTATGATTCGTAAGTCCGTTTTTAGTGATTCTTTTTCCTATACGTCTGTAAATTCATTACCAACGTGCCTATTACGATAGTCATACCAAAAGTTTAACTTACGGATAGAAAGACTATATGTCATTATGCATTTATTCGACCCATTTCAACTTCGCACAATTTACTACCATTTAGCTAGTAAACTTATGACACTTTATACCCAACATCCGGGGCTTATCATCACTCACATTTCTTTACCAATCTCATGGCTAATTGTCATCGCCATTTAACTTTCTAAAACACTAGAACAATAATTTACACAACTAATTGACCCGTTTGGCTCATCTTATGGAATCCTCCAACATGATGACTACCAAACGATTCTTTGTCACTCTTAGACTAATAATTCAAGTAACGATCATGGTCGCTACAATCGACACCATATTTATCCTAAAATGAGACTTCACAAAATTTAACAACAATTCATTGAATGTGACGGGTCAAGTTACATACCTTTAGTGCACGCCCTTCAACCGCAAATCACCACCGGCTTGTCCACTCGACGTTCCGGTATCCTTTCCTATAGATTTCAGTTATATCACATTTAGAACTCTGTTTTTTAATCACATTTTGCATAATAGCCAAAACATCACAATTTGGTGTTTTAACTTCAAAATTCCAGTTTCAAGCCTTCTTTGAGGCATTTCAACAAACACTTTAAGGGCATAATTTTACATGATTATTTAGCAAATCCCTAGTTTATCATCTAGCCCGAATTTCACATCAATCAACCCATTGTACACAATTGTTAGCTTCTAAAATTCTGAAGTCACTTCACAATTGTCAAATTACACTAAAACGACACCCAATTTCCTAGTGTTTATCATGTTCTACATAACCCACTAATCACCTACAATGGTGTTCATGGATTTTACTAAAATTTCACATGATTTCAACTTGTATTTGTCTAGGGTTTGTCCCTAGACACTATATTGTTCTTGATTCATCATAAAACAAACATGCAACCATGAATTTCAGATTATCCCAATTTCATGAGAATTTCAAGTTGAGAGTTTTCATCAAATTTTACATACCTGATAATCCCCTTGCAATGAGGATCACTAATCTATGCTCTAATTTCGATTTCAGCTTGGATTGAGCCTTCAATTTGAGAGTTTAGTGATGTTTACGGTTTTGAGAGTGGGGAATCGCCCCTTCCTGCTCTTGTACGACCAGACATCTCCAAAATGGGGTGTTTGGTTTTGTTTTTATTAAAAATAATAATATAGTTTCAATTTTTACAACATAGGCCCCTCCACTTTTGTTTAACATATAGTTTGGTTATTTTAACCCCATTTCAAGTTATTTCTAGACTTGTAGTTAACTAGGTTATAATTTCCTAGTTAAATAATATTCTTGTTTATTTAAACTTTATAATTCTAATATAAAGTTCTATATTTCCGGGGTGTTACAAGTCCACCCCCCTTAAAAGGGTTTCGTCCCCGAAACCAAAGTACGTACCAAATAATGTAGGGTGGAGACGTCGCATCTCCTCTTCGGACTCCCACGTAGTGTCCGAACCTTTCCTATGCTCCCATTTGACCTTGACTTGCTTAATTACTTTGTTCCTCAAACTCTTCTCTTTACGATCTAAAATCGCAATTGGTTTTACTGCATAGTTGAGGCTGTTATCCACCTAGATATCATCGTAGTGGATACGAGCAGTTTCGTCTGCTAAACATTTTTGGAGATGTGACACGTGGAATGTGCTATGAATCCCACTCAACTCCTCGGGTAATTCGAGGCGATATGCTACTTTACCAACCCGCTCGGCGATTCTGAGTGGCCCAATAAATCTTGGGCTCAACTTTCCTCTTTTTCTGAACCGTATTACTCCTTTCCACGGCGATACTTTCAGCATTACTTTATCACCCACTTGAAATTCAATCGGCCTCTTTCGTTTATCCGCGTACGACTTTTGTCGATCCTGAGCCACTTTTAGGTGAGCTCGGACCATGTCGATTTTCTCATTCGTAGTTCGGATTATATCAGTAGGTGCTAGCCCTCGTGGACCCACTTCTCCTCAACATACCGGGGTTCGACACTTTCTACCTTATAATATTTCATACGGGGCCATCTTAATGCTAGCGTGATAGCTATTGTTATATGAGAATTCGACCAATGGTAGGTAGACATCCCAACTACCCCCGAAGTCAATAATGCAAGCCCGCAGCATATCTCCCACCGTTTGTATTGTTCTTTCACTCTGCCCATCCGTTTGTGGATGGTAAGCAGTGCTAATGAACAGTTTAGTTCCCATTTGTTCTTGAAATTCACGCCAAAATTTCAAAGTAAACCGAGTATCTCTGTCTAACACTATGGATATCGGTACCCCATGACGTGCTATGATTTCATTGGTGTACACCTCCGACATCTTCTCGGATGTATAAGTCTCTCGAATCGGAATGAAGTGAGCACTTTTCATCAATCTATCCACGACTGCCCATATAGCATCAAACCCACGGTTAGTTTTGGGCAATTTGGTCAACAAATCCATGGTGATTTGTTCCCACTTCCAAACTGGGATGTCCAATGGTTGCAACTTACCATATGGTTTCTTGTGCTCGGCTTTGACTTGCAAGCAGGTCAAACACTTCTCCACATATTTCACAATATCTCTTTTCATCCCGGGCCACCAATAGTTTTGTTTTAAATCATTATACATCTTGGTCGCTCCCGGATGGATGGAATAACGGGACTTGTGAGCTTCATCTAGTAGAAGCTTTTTAACTCCACATGTGTTAGGAACCCAAATTCTATTGAAACGTGCTTTCAAACCGTGGTTTCCTACTTCGAGATCCTTAACTTGGCCAACAATCCTTTCCTTTCTCCAGTTTTCCGTCTTTACTGCTTCATCTTGTGCCTCTCGGATTCGTTCGAGTAAGCCCGAGGTCACAATGAGTTGCAATGATCTTACTCGTATCGGAGCATAATCTGTCTTTCTGCTTAGGGCATCCGCCACCACGTTTGCCCTTCCGGGGTGATAGTGTATTTCACAGTCAAAATCTTTCACCGTTTCTAGCCATCGCCTTTGTCGCATATTTAACTCCTTCTGATCAAAGAAGTATTTCAAGCTTTTGTGATCGGTGAATATGGTGCACTTTACCCCATATAAGTAGTGCCTCCATATTTTTAATGCAAATACCACCGCATCCAACTCGAGATCGTGCGTGGGATATTTCTTCTCGTGTATCTTCAATTGCCTCGAGGCATAAGCTATAACTTTGCCCCGTTGCATCAAAACGCATCCGAGTCCCGATAGTGAAGCATCCGAATAAACCACCAAGTCTTCGACCCCGTCCGGCAATGTCAGTACCGGAGCTTGAGTTAACTTCTCTTTTAGCGTTTGAAACGCTCTTTCTTGGTCGACACCCCAAATGAACTTTTCTTCCTTCTGGGTTAGCTTTGTTAGCGGTGACGCAATCTTGGAGAAATCTTGAATGAATCTCCTATAGTATCCCGCAAGCCCCAAAAAGCTTCTAATTTCCGAAGGGTTCTTCGGGGGATTCCATTTTGACACGGCCTCGATCTTTGACGGATCCACCAATACTCCGTCGCCACTTATGATGTGGCCAAGAAATTGTACCTCTCGTAGCCAAAAGGCACACTTAGAGAATTTCACATACAACCTTTCTCGTCTAAGTGTCTCTAACACTTCTTGTAAGTGGTGTGCATGTTCAGCTTCGCTTTTCGAATACACCAAAATATCATCGATAAACACGATAACTGACTTATCCAACATTGGCTTGCAAACCCAGTTCATGAGGTCCATGAAAGCCGCGGGTGCATTTGTTTGCCCAAATGACATCACGAGGAATTCGTAATGTCCGTATCTCGTGCGGAAAGCCGTCTTCGGCACATCTTTCTCCTTGACCTTTAGTTGGTGATACCCCGATCTAAGGTCAATTTTTGAAAACCAGTTCGCACCTTGTAATTGGTCGAATAAATCATCTATCCTCGGAAGCGGGTATCGGTTCTTTACCGTGAGTTTGTTTAACTCCCGGTAATCGATACACATGCACATGCTTCCGTCTTTCTTTTTCACGAACAGTACCGGTGCGCCCCAAGGAGACACACTCGGCCTTATGAATCCTTTGTCAAGCAGGTCTTGAATTTGGGACATCAACTCTTGTAATTCCGACGGTGCGAGTCGGTACGGTGCTTTTGCTACAGGTTTTGCGCCCGGAATCAATTCGATTCCGAACTCTACTTCCCGTTCAGGCGGTATCCCCGGTAAATCCTCCGGAAACACATCTTCATAGTCTCGTACTACCGGTACATCTTCAATCTTTCGTGATTCTTTCTCGGGCTCATTTGCGTATATCATGAATGCCTTGCATCCTCGCTTCATAAGCTTGTGAGCTTTCAACATTGAGCATACTATGGGGTTGCCTCCTTTTTCGCCATAGATAGTGACGTGTTTCCCGCTCGGAGATATTAGCTTTATCTCCTTACGAAAACACACGACTTTCGCGTGGTGCTGAGATAGCCAATCCATCCCAACGACTACTTGAAATTCCCCCATTGACATCGGGATTAGATCTATCAAGTATTCCTCATCATCTATGTTTAATTTGCAGCTTCGACAAACATCACAAACTATAAAACTTTTGTTGTCCCCTATTTCTACTTCTAAGGGCACAGATAACTTTGTCAATACAAATGAAGGATGTCGAATAAATCCATGCGAAATGAAGGATTTATTCGCACCCGTATCAAACAGTACACGTGCTGGAATTGAGTTAATTGTGAATATACCTGAGACCACATCGGGTTCTGTTTTTGCTTGAGCCGTGGTAAGTTGGAAGGACCTAGCCTTCGCTTTGGGAGCTTCTGCTGGAGACTCTTTTGTGTCTCTCTTTCCAACCAACTCGGGACATTCAGACTTTTTGTGGCCGGGTTGATAACATTTGTAACAAACGGAAACTTTTCCGGGACATAGCGATGCAGTGTGCCCCGTCTTCCCACATACCGGACACGGCTTGTCTTTGAAGCAGCACTCACCTTTGTGCCCTTTTCCACATACTTTGCAACTTGGCGACCCGCCTTTAGCCTCCACTTTCTTCCCTGATTCAGCAGTTCTAGCTTTCTTTGTAGGGCTTGGATTCACATCCTGTGCCCTTCGCTCACCCCTTTCAACTTGTTTCTTTAACTCGATTTCCCGCTCCCGGGCGGTGTTGATGATTTCTGTGAGAGTTTCATATTTTGAGGGAGTCATAAACTCCCGGTATTCAGCACTCAGCATGTTGTAATAGTAGTATATCTTCTGCTCTTCAGTGGTGACTAACTCGTCACAAAATCTCAGCTTATCCATGAAGATGCCCGTGATCTTATCAATTGATTCCCCCTTTTGTCTTAACTGGATAAATTCCTCTTTGATCCTATTGATAATTGCTTTGGGACTATGGTGTTTAAGGAACGGCATCTTAAACTCATCCCGAGTCATGACCCTTGCCGTTTCGGCTCCCATTTCATTCTTTTTATTGTCCCACCAATCCTTGGCTTGACCCCTCAATTGACCCGTTCCGTAAGCAACAATGTCACCTACGTCACAGTGGGTTCGTTCAAACACTCCTTCGACGTCACTTAACCATCTTTGGCATATTATCGGGTCGACCTCCCCGTTATAGATTGGCGGTTTACACACCATAAATTCCTTGTACGAACACCCTTTGCGTTCTCCCGATTTTTCCTTCATAAGGTTGACACTATCCTCCAAACTTTTAACTCGCTCTTCGACAAGCGACAACACCGTGCTTTGAATTTTGTCTATAAACCCGGATAGACTACCTTCAATTGCCTTCCCTACTTCTTCGGCAATTATCTCTTTCATTTGTTCGGTGCTTGTTTGCACCGGATTATCATCGTTTCCATCAGACATCTTGAAACTGAAATGTTTACATTTAAACATTAAACATTTCATTTATAACATTACTTCATTTGTTTCGGTTTAGCCAAGTTCCCAACTTGCTTTAATCATTCACATTTGGTGCACTTTCCGGGTTTGAGTGTGTTAACACGCTCTTCCCATGCACATCAATTCATTTCTCATTTCTTACATAAGACATAATTTGTTAACATAATAAGTTAATTCTTACCGGACGATTGATCAAGCTTGAACCGAACACTTTGTTGACAACTTTAAGCTCTGATTACCAACTTGTAACACCCGTCTAATTTTACTTGAATTCGATAATAGTTCATACCATTTTAGATAAAAGATGCGTAATTAACATAGATTCCATAAGTAAAGTTCATAAGTAGCAAGAAACTTAGTCAACTAACGACTAAGTTAAAACATTCAAAAGTTGTTTAACAATTTGTCTACATCCCATAAACATAGTCTATTAAGGGTTAAAATATTGCGGAAGCTTGTAAATTGTGTTCGGTTCTTCAAAAGCTAGCTCGATCATCTTCCGGTTAGTTTCCAACATCACCTAAGATCAAAACCACAACAAATGTCAGTTTTGATAAAGTTAGAATGGATATAAACAAGTTCCAAGAGTCAAAAGAACAAAAATAATTTTTTTCCCGGATCAAGGGAGCGCCGCGTGACGCCAAGGGCCTAGGCGTCACGCCTAGCCCTGTTTTTCCCAGAATGTTTCTTGAGCTGTTGCTGTACATACCCAGCTCAATGTTTATTCAAATCCAAACTTAAAATTGCCATAACTTATGATTCGTAAGTCCGTTTTTAGTGATTGTTTTTCCTATACGTCTGTAAATTCATTACCAACGTGCCTATTACGATAGTCATACCAAAAGTTTAACTTACGGACAGAAAGACTATATGTCATTATGCATTTATTCGACCCATTTCAACTTCGCACAATTTACTACCATTTAGCTAGTAAACTTACGACACTTTATACCCAACATCCAGGGCTTATCATCACTCACATTTCTTTACCAATCTCATGGCTTAATGCTCTTGTGATTGTCATCGCCATTTAACTTTCTAAAACACTAGAACAATAATTTACACAACTAATTGACCCGTTTGGCTCATCTTATGGAATCCTCCAACATGATGACTACCAAACGATTCTTTGTCACTCTTAGACTAATAATTCAAGTAACGATCATGGTCGCTACAATCGACACCATATTTATCCTAAAATGAGACTTCGCAAAATTTAACAACAATTCATTGAATGTGACGAGTCAAGTCACATACCTTTAGTGCACGCCCTTCAACCGCAAATCACCACCGGCTTGTCCACTCGACGTTCCGGTATCCTTTCCTATAGAGTTCAATTATATCACATTTAGAACTCTTTTTTTTAATCACATTTTGCATAATAGCCAAAACATCACAATTAGGTGTTTTAACTTCAAAATTCCAGTTTCGAGCCTTCTTTGAGGCATTTCAACAAACACTTTAAGGGCAGAATTTTACATGATTATTTAGCAAATCCCTAGTTTATCATCTAGCCCGAATTTCACATCTATCAACCCATTGTACACAATTGTTAGCTTCTAAAATTCTGAAGTCACTTCACAATTGTCAAATTACACTAAAACAACACCCAATTTCCTAGTGTTTATCATGTTCTACATAACCCACTAATCACCTACAATGGTGTTCATGGATTTTACTAAAATTTCACATGATTTCAACTTGTATTTGTCTAGGGTTGTCCCTAGACACTATATTGTTCTTGATTCATCATAAAACAAACATGCAACTATGAATTTCAGATTATCCCAATTTCATGAGAATTTCGAGTTGAGAGTTTTCATCAAATTTTACATACCTAATAATCCCCTTGCAATAAGGATCACTAATCTATGCTCTAATTTCGATTTCAGCTTGGATTGAGCCTTCAATTTGAGAGTTTAGTGATGTTTAGGGTTTTGAGAGTAGGGAATCGCCCCTTCCTGCTCTTGTACGACCAGACATCTCCAAAATGGGGTGTTTGGTTTTGTTTTTATTAAAAATAATAATATAGTTTCAATTTTTACAACATAGGCCCCTCCACTTTTGTTCAACATATAGTTTGGTTATTTTAACCCTATTTCAAGTTATTTCTAGACTTGTAGTTAACTAGGTTATAATTTCCTAGTTAAATAATATTCTTGTTTATTTAAACTTTATAATTCTAATATAAAGTTTTATATTTCCGGGGTGTTACACATATATATGTATCAGAAGTTTCAGATGCCAATAATGCAGCACCAAATGTAACATTGCAGTGGTGATTATCTATACCAGTGAACGGTACATACACCATAGTGTATCTGCATATAAAAACGCCATTGAGAAAGTGAAAGATAACAAAACGCCAATGCATGTTAAAAGAGAAAAACACCAATGCATGTAAATAGTGAAAACGCCAAATAACAAAAAAACATAATTATAAATATTACTTGTTGGAACGATACGTGGTGTCAAACAAAATCATATCACCAAACACGTGGTAGTTACGTTTTGCTTGATCATCGCACCAAAAAAGTCCCTTAAAACGATTCTCTTTGTCTGTGAAGTAATCGTACGAGAAATTAGGATGTGACTGTTTTTTTTTATGCAAATGTCTCACAACTATCTCAGCGTCGTATTCCCCTATAAACAAGTTAATTTGCCTCTTGTAGTTCTTAAATTCATCTTTACTTGCACCCACGTCTTCAAAACCGCCAAAACAAGTCTTCATAGCATTAAACGCCTTAATTGAACCCAAATTCAACTTAGACACGCTGTGTATAACATGCTTCTAGAGCTGAGTGAGGTGTCGTTTAGTTGGAAGAAAATGCTTATCAGGACGTTCAACAAGATCATGGTTGTGCTCGTCAACAAACTTATAGACCTTCCATGATCCAGCCTCAAAAATTACGCATAACAGTGCACCACAATCAGTCCTCTTTGAAAAGTTGGATCGCACAATCCGTTCCTTTTGATTGGGGTCCAACGTATCAACCTTCTTGGCCTTATATACCCCAATTCTCGTACAAAAGTACTACTTAATATGTCTTTCACCTTTGGCGTTTATCTTTTTAGTCCCTTTCCTGACTAAAAAACCACAAGCCTTAGCATACGTAATATAACAACCCTCAAAAACGTCCTAAAATAACCCGTATGTCCGAAAACGAACCCGTATAACTTTAATTTTTATTAAAAACAAATCAAATAATTATCTTGACTCGGTCGCGGGCCGCGAGAGGATTCCCCGGGTGTGTCGCGGGGCGCGACAACCTGTGTCTAGCCGAGTTCTCCTTGTGCCAAGTGTCCAACACTTGGCAGGTCTAAGTTCGTGATCAGGCAACCCTAGCCGTAGCTAGGGTGCCCTAGCGGGGCGCGAGAGGATCCCTTGGGCGGGTCGCGGGGCGCGAGAGACCCCGCTGAAATCCTATAAATAGAACAAAGACTGCACTTTCCCAAACCATTCACAATCTTTCTTTCTCTCTATTATATCACATGAAAATACTAGCTAAAATACCCTCTAAAACAAGAAGCTCTGCCCTGTTGTAAGTATTTTAACCCCCGATCACTAATTCGTTACCCTACCCGATTGATCTAGGACCCATCAACGCATGTCAAGGCTCTGCATGACTAAGTACGTTGGGGTTCTGTCTCATGATGTATGGCTAAAGTGATTTGGGTTATTATACTAACGCGTGTGCATTGTATATTTTTAATAGGAACTCAAGAATATTAACAGAAAATATCACCCGAAAGCCGTAGAAACACCTAAGTTTACAATGTGAGTCATTCTCTTTTTCTATCAAATTGTTTTACAAAACCTCAAATGTTTTTCAGCTATACTTACCGTGATTAAGTCTTTATATTCTACAAAATACTGCTGGTATTATGGGGTTTTGTATACACTATTTGATAATCTTCACAATTGGACACGGGTGGCCAATTTGTGATATGACCATAGTCACAGATCCGTCGAGTGACAAGTACTTGGAGCTTTTGGTTAGGTATAAACATTGTAATTGCTCTTAATACTGTGAAGTTAGAACAATGTCTTTTATAACATAGAATGTACTTGCCAGTATTTTTTGCTGATAAAATATTTTAAAACGCGTTTCAGGTAACCTAATGTGAAGCTATAAGAGGCCAGCTATGGAGCACTGAAGGCTTAAAGAATGTGGCTTTAATTTACCTGAATAAAAGAAGGAATTTTGTTTTCAGCTAACTAGGGTTTATCCCTATAAAAATATTATAAATGGAATATGGGTTTTCATCCCCTTGGTTTAAATAAAAGTTTGTTATTTTGAAACTCTTAATTATTTTCTAATTACGATCCTGATGTCTCATTTCCGCTGCCAAATTAATAAACACCGATACCACTTGACTGTCTCGCGGCCCCCGCTCCCGGGGTGGAGTCGGGGGTTGCGACACGTAACATACATTGAGTAACAATCATCGAGGCTTGTGAATATCATGTCCATTTTGGGCTTTATCTCTTCACTAACATCAAGAATGATAAATGGTAAACCAGTTTTGGGGCAAAACCTTTCATTCGAAGAAACACCTTCGTCTGAGAAAACATAGTGAGAAACAATTTCAGAGAAACGCCACTAAAAATAGAAATTGTCTCCTTATAACATTATCAATGAAAACGCCATTACTTGAATAATAAATAAGACATAATAAACATATTGTGAATACACTATGTCTATCGCTCCCATCAATCACATGCTTTAGTGTCAAATGTAACGAATCGTAGTTAATAGATAGAACAAGACTAGGTATTGAAGTGTATACACGTATTAGGAAGTGTGATAGATCCGCACGGATCAATACTAGGCCATCCGCACGAACCTATGTGCTCAATTAGGGTTTGCTAATCCGCAAACGTAGGTCCACACGAATAAAGTATGTACGCCATGTGTCTATCCGCACGGATCAAGGTGGATCCGCCCTAGAGTTAATCCGCGCCAAATGCGCACATCCGTGTTTACTGTTTGCGCGGATGGATATGCACTATATATAGGTCTGTTGTGTCATGTTCATGGGAGAACTTTGTGTCAGAGAGAGGAAACTCTATCAAAGTGGTTTTGTGGTTTTGTAATTTCATACAATCAACAGAAACCTATTATAATTAGCTTATTCTTGTTCAATCCTCTCTCGTACTCGGATTCCACACGAGATACGAGATCAAAGCAATCAGTTGTACATTCGAGAAGATCGTGATCGGTCCTAACACGTTCCTACAAGTGGTATCAGAGTAGGAGATTGATTGCAAGGACTGAAGATACAAGAAACAAGAAGATTCAAGCAAATCAGATCCAAATCAGAGCTGAATTTCATCATTTTCTACTCATTCTTGTTCTACACTTCTTTTTCAAGTTTAAAACACAAATTAACGTTGAAATTATGGGTAAAATTGGCTGATTTTCAAAAATATTGTGCGAAATCACGTTTTGATCAATCCTTGAAAGTTTCAGATAAGAATTCGAACATTTTTTTTCAAAAAATCATTGAAAAACATGAAAAGCATAGCTGAAAGTTGCGCAGGTTGAATTCGCGCGGATCTGGACAACTCAGTTCGCGCGGATCAAGTTTTAGTTAGTTTACACAGATTTACATTGATCAAGTTAACACGAATCAGACACTTTGAATTTGTGCGGATCTAATTAACACAGTTCGCACGAATACACTTTGGCTCTTTTGCGCGGATCAATAACATTGGGTTCGCACGGATTAATTCTGATCAGTTCGCACGAATCAAGCTTTATGCATCCGCACGAACTTGATTTATCCATTCGCGCAGATTTAGGTTTTGATATTGTTTGGTTTTCAAGGTTGTTTATTTGGTTGTTGATCTTTGTAGGTACTTCTCAAGTATTTCGAAGGTGATAAACATGGAGCCAGAATTTTATAACGAGTTCTACGATGCTTTCACATCTGTTACAACTTCCACACCAAAGAGCATTTCCAATGCTATATCTGAAAGTCTGAATTTTGATAATGTGTACAGAACTCATCAAAGACCACCCAAACTTATGAACATAGAAGATTATAACTGGTGGAAGGACATATTTGAGAGTTGGGTGAAAGCTTATGCTTTTGAAAGTTGGAGTTTGTTAAAATTCGGGTATACTAAACCTAAAAATGATAAATAAGAAGAAATTCCATTTGAACAATATGAAGATGATGATAAAAAAAGTATTCTCTAACGAACAAAAAATGATTACATTGTTACAACAATCAGTTAGCGACGATATTCTTTCGTTACTCCAATACAATAAAACGTCAAAATCAATTTGGGAGGCACTGAAAGTTAAAATTGAAGGTGGAAAAGATATAGTGAAGAACAAGAAATCTTTGCTTAAGAAAGAGTTCGATCTGTTCAACTGTCTGAAGGGTGAGAGTGTCCGACAGATGATAGAACGTTTCTGTCATCTGAAAATTGAGCTAGAAAGATTCAATATCAAAAAGGACAAAGAAGAAATCATCGACAAACTCATTGAGGCATTACCCAATGTAGATGATTGGCAAACCTTTGTCATGATTCTGAAAAACGATGCAAAGTTTGATGAGATGACTTTAGATACGTTGATTGAAAAACTTGAAGGCCATGAGCTGGAAATTCAAAAGCAAAACAAAATTAACAGCTCAAATTATCAACAAAACGTAAATCTGTACTATCATGGAAGCATGTTGTCGAACAATCAATCGTCAAAGATTGGTACTGCTTTTAGCACAGAGAACTCAAATGAATAATCAAAAAGCAGGTCTTCGAATTATGATTCTGGATATCATTCATCTTCAGCATCAAACAAATTCAATCCAGATGTGTTTAAATTTGAACAAGTCTCTGAGTATGAATGCTGATTCAGCCAAACAACAGATGATCTTCTTAGCATCTATTCTAGAATCCTACGAAATTCTGGTGGTAGGAAAAATTGGAAATCCAAACATGAGAAAAGAAGATTACGATCAAATCGATCCAGAAGAGATGGAGCTGATCGACATCAGATGGTGTATGGCTAGTGTTATAAGAAGAGCTCAAAGATTCATGGAGATTACTGGCAGGCAATGTCTTGGAAGTCCAACAACGACACTTGGATTTGACAAATCCAAAGTTACATGTTTCAAGTGCAAGCAGAAAGGACACTTCAAGAGAGAGTGCTTGAATCAGTATGTTGATGAAAGTGTGAATCCATTCCATGATGATTACTACAGAAAAGCAATCTATCATCGCATCAAAGAGCAACCACGAAAGATTAATCGATCACAAATCGATGAAGGTCCTTCGAAAGAAAAAAGGCAAGCTTTGGTGGTGACCCAATAAGATGACGGATTCAATTGGAACAAATATATTTCAAAGGAGGGTAGTGCTTTGGTTGCTGAGTTAAAATACAATCGAGAATATCGGATTACGCGTCGTAGATTAGATGAAATGTCTGTAATCTTTAAAAAGGCAAAACAAGCCAAGAGATAGGATGAGCAGAGGAAATGTTACATAGATCCACAAGGAAATCCTACAGTGGATCCAAAGAGTGTAGATTTTGACGAACTGCTTGCTGTTATTCCTACTGCTGCAGAACTTTATTCAAAGAAGAAAAAAGATAAAAATTATGTTAGACAAGTAGAGCAGCTTATAAAAAAAATGATGTTTGCAAGTTTAGAAAAGTCGACAGAGACTTGGAAGAAGAATGTGGAAAAAACCATTGATGAGAGCCAAGAAAAGATGGTTGAGAATTAAAAGAAGACAGCAGAAGAAGCCATGATGTCCAGAAATACTGAGGTAAAAATTTAAACTGAATCTTCTGAGTCGTCAAATCAGGTTAAATCAATGGGTAATAATAATGAAAGTGATGAACAATCTGATAACAAAAATGATGTGCAGTGCAGGAAATACATAGAAATATGCAGTGCCTGTACTGAGGAGGATGAAAATTTAAGATCCAGAAATGTTGAATTTACTAAAATTGAAAAGGAAGAAGAGCTGACACAAAAATGTATTGTTCTTGAAAAAGAAAATGAAATTTTAAAACAAAAGTGTTCAGCAGATTGTGAAAAATGCTTTCAAAAAGAAAATGCTCTTCAAGTAATGAAAAAAGAATATGATATGATGAAATACTCACAACATAGAACAAAAAAAGCATACGAAAAGTTAAAAAGTCAAACTAAACATCTTCAAGAAAAAGTTATGAAATATTCTGAAACAACAAAGTTCCTTGAAGCCAGAAATAAAGGAAAACAATTAGTATTAAATCAGTATATTGATGAAGTTGCTGAATTAAAACGTGAATTGGCTGAAAAGGAAAAGGAAAATAATAAACTACAAAGTTATCATGCTTCTTCATATATTCTTGAACGTATTTTCAACATTAAACCTGATGATAATGATTCTGAAAAGAATAAAAAAGGAATAGGTTCAGAGTATCATCAGGTTCCACCACCATTGGAGAAAAAATATGCTTTCTATGATGATGAAATGGTGGCAAAGGCATTCAACATGGTTGATCAATTGCCTGAGAACATTGATGTGACTTACTTCAAATTTGATGATGTTGGTGATTCAGAGGTGGTAAGTAAGGTTGTTCAAAGTGTTTTGAAAGATGAAAATCAAAATGATTTTACCTAAAACGATAATTCCGAATCATAAGTTGAGGATGATGAAAGTTTTCATAAAAATTATCTGAAGAATTCAAAATCTGAGACAAATACGAATGATGATTCAATTAGATTGGCATATTATATGGTTGGATCGGACAAATTATTCTCAGATATTGAAGTTCCAATTCAAAATGTGATTGCGGAAAAGAATGATAAAGTTTTCAAAAGAAGAGAAAGAACTCCGATTTAGTCGACAGACTAATGAGGAATCCTATGCTCAGAAAAAGAAACAACAACATGCCAAAGATGTTTCGAAGAAACTTTTAAATGTTAACAAGTTGGACACATTGGTCGCAAATGTCCAAATCTAAAGCCTGTTGATGTTGAGAAAGAGAAAAAGAAATCTGAAGTTGGGAAACAGAAGTCACCCAAATTTGAACCAAAACAGATTTGGAAACAAAAGACTGATATGTCAAAACCAAAACAGATTTGGAAGCAAAAGGCTGATACGTCAAAATCAAAACAAATTTGGAAACCAAAGGCTGATTTGTCAAAACGAAACATTCAAAATGATTCAAGACTTTATGAAAAGAATGTTTTAAAAGGAGAAATTTGGGTGGTAAAGAAACAATATACTTTTGTTGACGAGAAAAGGAAAATCGAGTCGACCAAAAAGGTTGAACTCAAGAATGAAAAAGTTTTTGTGAAAAACAACAAGGATTTTCCGAAACTCAATGAATCGTACTGTGTCAAAATACCCAAGGTCGAATAGGCCCGGGTTGCATTATTCAATTAATTGAGATGATTGAATGTGCAGGTGTTCTAGAGGTTAATCCACGTTCAACAAGAGCAATAGAGCAGCCTGACACGAGAGGAAGACTCCTTTGATTAAAATAAGGGAGTGTTGGATAATAATAATAATAATAATAAATAAAAATAAAAAATAGAAAAATAAAAAAATGAAAAAAATGTTGAAGGAATATGCTGAAACCCTCACGGATGAACAATCAAAACATAATAAAACAAGATTGAAAAATGGTTTCAAAATGTTAAAAATCAATGTTTTGGTAATCATGGGGGTGTGTAAGAAACACAGAGAATGTAAAGCGGAAAATGGATGGCGAGATGAAGCTGTCTACATAGGTTTGTTAAATTTTCTTTAAAATGTTTTGGATTTTAGGGGGAGTAAAAAATTTTGAAAATTCAAAAAACATTTGAAAATTTGAAAAAAAGTACAAAAACATGGAAAATCAAAAGAGTTAGTGTAAAAAGAGGAAATGATATTCAGTAGGTTTTTACACATTAGTAAATTGATTTTGAGATATAAACCTAAAATCAATAACTTTCTTAATTCGTGGGGAACATCTCTCGGTTATATGGACTTAGTACTCCGAAATTTCATTTGAGAGGTTACCTGATTCTGAGATATTAGGTCTTTATACTTATTGATATCTAGGGTATTATACTTGGTCTTCTAATTTTTCGTCAGCAATGGCCTAGACCTCGTATAATGCGTTTACGCTTAAAACTTTCCCTCTGCATAAAAATTGAGAAAATATCGAAAGATATATATCAAGTGCAGTTGTAAAGAAGATTCCTAAGTGGAACACACCTTAAGTCGCCTTCATCTCTTTAACTGAACGGAAGTTCTAACCTGAGCTCTCAAGGTTTCGCATTAATCCAGAGACAGATATCATTTAGGTAAATTCACTTTTAAGACTCAATCTAGGGAATCTTGATACGGAAGTATATTCTGGGGGGGGGGGGGGCGCACGCGATTAAGTTAAGTTCTTAAAACACTAATCTCGTATTTTAAATCAATTGAAATGTGTGAAAATTTAAGTGGATCGGTATACCAACAATCTAAGTGAATCGTTTAGATCTTAGAGTTTATATAGATCAATAGTACAGGTGATGTGTTATAAACTGATATGATCCTCTGACGCAAACTCGACAAAAATATGTTTGTAAATATTTCGTTATTGCATTTCATTTCAAGTAAAATCACAAAAAGATTTTAGGTGTGTTTTAGCATAAACTTCGAAAAATACAAAAAGATTTTGTTTCACTTTACGTTTCGACAACCGGTGTTGGAAAACTGATGATCAAAATCTAAGTATGCTGAACATGTCTTAGAAAATAACAAGTTCATTAATTTGAAACTTGACGTTTTTAATGAAAAATCAAAAATAGTTTGTAATTGTTTCCAAGGTCATTAATTTGGACTTGGTAGATAATTAGATAAATCAAGGTCATTAAATTGAACTTGATTATCTGTGAGGGTTTATGGAGTTTGGATGCTTTAGAGTCAAATACAAAATTCATTAGATTGAGAATGAAAGTTATTTGATAGGGGGAGCTGAGCCAAATTTCTGGTCTTGAAATAACAAGTAATTCTTACAAGTGTTTTGAATTTTCAAATGATCAGATATTCTAAGAGCTAGGTACAGATCCTGAAAGATAAAACCAAGGAGGAATTTGCTGAAGAAAGAGTCAGATGAAACGGGGAGCTGATAAATCGAGATGTAAAAGGGAGTCTGTGATTATTTTTGAAGACTCAGAGTTGATGAAGATTAGCTACGAGATTGACTGCAGCTACGAGATTGACTTCAACAATATTCAAGCGGGAGCTGCCAACGATATAACCGCAAATAAATTTAGCACAACAACCACAATATTTCCATACCCACAACATCCGCTACAATTTTTTACACAACCACAACCTCGTAATCTACCACAAGGTCCTACTTTGGTTGCATATAGTCGATATGTATACGCCTTAGAAGACCAACAAACATTTGAATCGTTTGCAATAAGGAGCCCAAATTTTCGTCCCCACGTGACAATAGGGATGATTACTCCCGAGTTTTTAAGGATTTTATAAAGATGATACTGTGCTATAAACACATTTTCAAGAAAATAATGAAGAATATAATTCAGATGACGATTTTGAAGAAATGGAAGTTCAATAAGACGAAGACAAAGACAAAGATGAAGGTGAATATGCGCCGGTTCAAATGTCACACCCGCTCGTAGGCGGAAGCACAAGGAGTGATCGTGATTGATTCTCATTGCATACAATAAAGTAAACATACTATATGAATAAAACCAACTTCACATGCCATTCTGATAATAGTTTCGAAACACGACACAAAGTTAACATTATCGTTTACATCACTTCAAATGAAAACAAGTTTTCAAAATGTCATACAACATAATGCAAATTTTTAAAGATCAAGGTTTTGTTCACTATATCACTGGAAGGAGGCAAAATATAATGAGCAAATCCTCCAAAACATGGCATAGAGTTCCAACACTTGCTATCTTGACAGAGAATCCCCGCATAGTCCACTAATTTCTTGAAATACTTGTACGTATAAAAACGTTAACAAAGTTGGTGAATTCATGTAGATGTTTTTGTATCAAATGAATCTTTGAAATGTGAGATGTATTTGTATAAAATCTGGTATGTAAAAGCATCAATGAAATCGTTGATCATTAATGTTTAGCTAGAACATTTATATGTGTGACGACATAAGAAAGAATCCAACCCTTGACAATTTTTGTGTCAATTACCCTCGACTAGTCTCGACTGGGACACAAAAGCACTCTTCCGTGTGGGTCCCATGGACCAAGAGTGGGGCTCGCCAAAACTCAGTAGATCTACCCCTTCTGTTCCTCGGTCTAAATGTGATTAATGGTGCTTATGTACAACCTTATTCGCACATGATCTAGTTGTTCCATTTCCTAGCTTATCATACCAATTGAACATGTATCTTCCCAAAAGTTTAAAACCTAGAAAACGTTTAAAGAGGGGACATTAACTCACTGATTGTGTTCTTTGTGTAAACTGTTAGAAACTAAATGCGTTTTCCTTGTACGTGACACAACCTACAAGTGTTATAAATTCGTTAGCCACTTAGGCTTATGATAACTATGTACAAGTTATCCATCTTGAATGGGTATTAAGTTATATGAAATTATTGTGTATCGACTACGTTTTAGATGTATAAGATTTTAAGTTGTTAATATATATTTCACAAAATATACATTTTTGTATGTTTGTGAGTTGTATGAACGAGCTTAGCTCTCTTGTAACTTTGTACCTTGCACGAGTATTATGTACGTGTCCACGACATGTGTAGGGCCGAGCCCCTTGTAGTCGGGTCTCACACGTTTGTCTCGTTAACAACATTAGCGGATATATTATATATTCTTCAGATATATTTTCTTGTTTCATGTAGTCTTGCATTCACCTTTCAAGTGTATGTGAATATACATTTTCAAATAAATATATATACAATTCAAATTCGATGGGTGTTAAAAATAATATATTTTCAACTTACTCTTGTATAAGTATACTGTAAGTCCCGAAAATACGGATCAAACAACGATATCAAACGATCAACAAGGATGGGCGGAATCCAAACCTGATGATCTTCAAGAAATCAAGAACAATAAGATGAAGATTTGAATATTTGTTGAATTGAATGCTTAAACTTGCATACAATCTCTAATTGTCTAATACAAGTTTCTAAAACAAATCAACCAACCTTTTTCCCCTAATTTCCAACTTGTATTTATAGTAAGGGGTTTCCCCCAAACCCTAGGCCCATATTCCTCCAAATAAGCCCACTCTAATATCCACTAATCCCTAAGCCCTCTAAGTCACTTAGCTACTAATCCATAAACCTTCAAGGGCCTAACAATCTCCCCCTAGGTTTATTGGATTAGTTGTTGCGTCGAACTCGAGGACCTGCCCAGAACTGGATTAGGATCAGCAAACAAGCAATTCCCGATGATGTTTATAACAACACTCATCTAAGATTTCGCACATTCTTCATTTTGTCGTTGTGGCGAATTTTGATGATGATTTAGAACCAAGACGTCTTCCTCATGAAAACTCATTTGATCAAACCTATCTAGTATGCAAATCGGCAAGTTTTCAGAAACAACCGCAACTTCAGCCATCTTCGTATCATGCTTCCAGAAGTTGGAAATCATGAAAATTTTCTTCGCAAGCTTTCGAAAGATGGGAATTTCCTCTTCTTTGGCGGTCGAAGGCCAGATGTCAGATTTTAACTATCTTCTTGGTGAGAAAGGATCACGAACATTAGGTTTTTCTTCTGATCTTTGATTCAGTAGTCTTCATGGAAGGGAAACTGTTATTGACTTCCTTCTCATGGAACATCCATCCTCTGCCTCTCTTGTTTGATCAGAATCAGCCACACATTCTTGTCATGGTCGTATCTCCAGCTAGCGACCACATGCTTGTTTTCCTCTTTATTAAAGTGGCTAGACCCTAACTTCATAACAAATCTATCTGGCCTCTTTGTAGGATCTTTGAGCTGGAAGTTTTCATCTGGTGGATTCAAATGCTGATTCTTCATCATAATCATTTGCTTGTCACACTGTCTCCTTTCATGCTTCTTGCTACTCTTCTTCTTTTGGATTAGCAGCTAGATAGGCATTCAAGGTGGCTCCATGTTCTGTGTCTGCTGCTACATTTGCTGCTGCTCTCTCTTCAGAAATTTGCTCATACAGTTGATCTATTGTTCGACCTCTGCTCAGAGACTTGTGACTGAAGACAGGAAAGCACAGTCATGTTGTAGTGATGAAAACTGAGCTTCAATCATTTCAGCATCATGTTCGAATTCAACCACTCGTCGTCGCAAACTAGCTACTTTTGCATCTCCGTCATTATCACTATCACTTAATCCAATGACTAGTCCTTTCTTGGTTTCATAACAGCATGCCGCTTCATCATATTTTGTGAACTTCAAAGATAAATTTTGACATCAATGTCAGGTTCCTATATTCAGTTTTCCATGTGTTGCAGCAGCAGGCTCTGGATCAAAAGACATAGTAGGCTCTGGATCAGGAATAGGGCAAATAGGATCAGTATCAGGATTAGTGTTGGTTTGTTGGCTCATTATAGGAGTAGCTTCAATCTTAGTTTGAACTCGGTCACCAGCGGTAGGAATGAATGGAGGGTTTCCGTCACTACCCTGTAAACTTAGGAGTAGAGCTGCTAAGATCTCAGATGTAGTCTGAACTGGTACTCTAACTGCTTCCTCAACCTTTTCAGATGCAATCACTTCCACTTCGCTGTCGGAGTCAGGTTCTTCTTCACTAGAGTCTGATTCTGAATCTGAATCAAGTGTCTCAGCTTTCTTGTCAACACGTACATGTTGCATGTCACGTTCTTTTGGCAGCTTTGTCATTCAGAGGGCTTTGGTTTGAAAAGTATAGAAACCTGCAAACTTTGAAATTCGAACAAGTGGTCCAAAGATAATGAGAGAATCCGTGATGATCAGGAGATGAGATTAGTATGAAACGTGACTCGAAGGAGAAAATGATTGCCAGTTAATAGTGTTTCGGATGTGGCCTGAGATCAAACGGCCAAGCCCCAACTCGGAACAATGATCCGAAATATTTTTGAGAGCAATGGGTCGGATCTGATTCGTGTTTTCACGACAGTGGTCCCCAATCCGAAACATTGGGCCAGACTATTACTTTAATGATTTGCTTTTTCAAGACAGAAAACATCCTTTTCAAAATCAGCGATCCAACCAACCGAGCAACCTTTTGAGTATAGAAATATCAGTAATAGAACAAAATAAATTGATAATAGAATAATAATGGAGAGGTAGCATAGGAAGAACCTGCCATGGGATCAAAATAGTTTTCGAACTGATTAAGGAACATTTTTCAGCTCTTCGCTTACTTGGACTGGTCCACGCGATTGTTAATATGCTGGTCCTCATAAATCTAACACCCAAACTTCAACTTTTAGCTTTGTGATACATTTAAGGTAGAGTTATACTGTAACATTCGTGTGTCCCATTCCAAGGCATACCCTCGCGATCAAGGTAAACACAACAGTTCATCGTAGCAGGTGAGTATACTGAGATCATCCTTTTTGATTTTTCAACGCCAGACTTCCTGGTGAACAGGTCAGTACTTCCGTACAGCAGAGAGACCAGAGAAGTTCTGACGAGGGCGAGACAGATACCTTTAACGGTATGGATTTGGCTTTAATAGCACACGGAATTCTCTTTTTAGTGAGATTTTCTTCCGTTTTCAGGTTTTGGCACTTTTGTGGCTCTTTTTGCAAGATATCCTGACTGTGCCTAGGTCTGCATATAGTCTGGATGCAACAGAGGGACAGCCCTGATATCCAGGATGATTCATCAGCATAAAGACCCGAAACCTCAGACATTGGCTATCTATCAACGCAGGATTTAAGACCATGAAATCATACACCGTTGGTATGTTACCCACGAGATGTCCAGTTCATTATGTTTATATCACTTGGCATCTTTTTGCTTTTCGAGCGTTAGACCTATCAACACATCGCAGTGGATCCTAGCCTGTTCAGCATTGAAACCTTACATGTGTTAATCAAGTTCTTTAACACGAAAATTCATTTCATTTCCCAGGCAACTATTTCTCCCCCAGGCAACAATCCTCTGTCATAGCAATCTCAAAGAGAGTGCACCTTGATGTCAATGTGCTTGGTTTTATACTGAAACACAGGGTTTTTGATAATCTGGATAACGGCATCATTATCAAAATAAGTAGTGGAGTTTAGATAAGTCAAACCGTAATCCTTGAGCTGGTGTTGTATTCAAAGAACCTAAGAGCAGTAGGCAGCATATGCTGTAACGCACTTTGCTTCCGCTGCAAAAGTGAGCTGTTGCTTCTTGCACTGCCATGAGATGAGACTGTCCCCCAAGAATTGGCATCTAGCTGATGTACACTTCATATCCCTGTTTTGACGAACTTGCAAGCCCAGAAACATTTTCACTTCTCCCAACGAGCGCATTTCGAATCTCTTTCTCATCATACGAAAATACGAATGGCCTTTAGATGTGCCATCAATGCGTGTATCTCTCCAAGATCTGGACCTTCAACTTGTTCAAACCTTGAATTGCCAATCGTGCCCTGTTTCTCACTATCACGTCGGGGTCGTCTTATTTGTTTATGAATAGACATGAGTTGATGCCCCTTGATTTTACTGTGGGTCGCATACCAGCAGCTTGAGATTGAGAAACTTCTAGATATTATACCTGATGTGTGAAATGTGTAAATTAAATTTGACCAAGTTTTAAAATGGAATCGCAAACTAAACCACACACAATCGGCAAGTGCACCGGTCGCAGTGTAGTGTAGATGGCAAGACCGGATATCAATCCGTGGACACTATATGCAAACTCTAGATAATGAACCTCTATCGAATATAAAGTCAAATTTTAAGTTTGTCTTAAATTGATTTTTGATGTTTAACTAATAACTTAATTAATTAAAAAAAATGTAGAAAACAAGACAAGCAAAGTGAAACAAATACGAGAGCAAAATGTGATCAAATATATATGAGAAAAGGACTACCTAGGTGTCGAATCCCTAGAATCATGTAATGCTAATTTGACTATGACAATGGTTAAATATCTTTTTCCCTCGATTAACCCCCCGCTAGAGATGTATCAAACGAAAGATCAAGATGAAATATGAAGTGCTAGAACGAACCGGCTCGAGGTATCGATACCAAATCCTACGAGAATCAAGCAATGAAAGTAACTCTACCCCCAAAACCCTCAAATCGCAAAGCAAACCAAACCTTGAAAATTGAAATCCTAGGAAACCTTAACCACGATGTAATAAACGAGCCCGAGCTATCGGTCACCCAATCTACCCACCAATGATTAGCTAATAACCTAGCTCACCCTAATCGTCTTTCGAGTCACAAGATGAGGATGCAAGTTTTAGTATATTGATTTTAATTATTAATCAAATTGGTCAATTCTCAACACAATATTTAACCCGAAAACCCTAAGATAAACGAATCAAATTAAATCCTAAGTCTAGGGGGAATTTTTTCGTGCCTAAACCGCTGAATTCATCGACTAATAATCAATCAAAACACACCAACATGCAATATCAAGATCAATTACAAGGCAAGGTTATGTAAATCACATCAAATAACCGAAATCATGTCAAATACGCATTACAATCATCAAGTTCATCTCAACCCAGGTAGTTTATATGTTTAGCTACTCATAATATTCAATAACACAACTGAACAAGGTCTGAAAACAACTGAAAACATGGTTCAAAGAGTATAGAAACCGAAAAACTAATGTTTAACGAACCCGAATTGCTCAAAACTCGAACCGAAAGCTTCCAAGACCTTTGCACAGCTCCAAGATGCCTCAAATTCGCCCCAAGTTACTCCCTTGCCGTCTGGTATGCGAAACATATCAAACCCTAGAGCTGAATGGCGTTTTTATAATTTTTTCCGTAATTCACAGGCCTTACGGACCGTAAGCCTTAACCCTTACGGTCCGTAAGTGGACCAATAAAACAAACCAAAGTTTTGGCTTCTTCTCGTCGAGCTACCCCAAAATTCATATATTATACATCCCGTAACTCATTTTCTAACTCAAGATATGGCCGTTTTAAGTTCAGATTCTTTTATACCGCATTGCTTCACTCAACTTTTCCTCGTGTGCTCGTTTCTTCGTGTATTTGACTCGATTTCCGCTCGGTCCGTAAGAACTCCTCTACAACAGATTTCATTTGTTAATTAGCACTTTCCGCCACGCTTTTCCGTGTTCTCTCTGCTTCGTCCGTTTTCCTTCGTTTTTACCGCATAATCAACAGGTTTTTCACCAATTCCTACCAATTCATAATTTAATCAAATCAGTATCAAAATCGCGGGAAAACCACATACAAACCAATCAAAATGTAGGGAATTCGATATGTAAAATGTGTATAATTCTAGACACATCAAACATCCCCACACTTAACCTTTTACTTGTCCCTAAGCAAAATCGCAAGCAACATGTCCAACTTAAACACTTAACAAAAACGCAAGTCTTAAACAAATTATAACGCGAACTACGAAATCATCAAGCACAGTGGTTTCGCAAGACTTACAACGTTCAAAATGTTGACGAATGATAATATTTCAATTAAAACGGGCCAACCTAATCACGTTTTTCTTACCTTCAAGCAATCAATTATGCAATGTCAACACCCCTCACAATTTCACTCATCTCTCGGCTAATATATATGTAATTTCGAGTGGACTCTCAAAACCGAACTATGAAACATACTATCATAAGCTTGTACGTCAATCAGATCTCCACCTAATTGTTAAAATTCGACACAGATCAAGAGGGCTTTAACGGATAGGTAAGGGCTAAAGGTAGGTTATATTATTCGGAAACAAAGGGCTAACACAAATGAACACACGATAAACCGGATAAGCACAAAACCAATCTGACATATTGGTCATTTTGACCCACAACTTTATTCTATATTTTTTCCTTTTTCTTTCTTTTTTTCTTTTTTTCATATTTTCTCTTTTTTTTCTTTTTTTCTATCAATATTTTTTTTCAAATGTTTTTTAATTTTTCATGTATAATAATCACGTAATACAATCCGGCTATCAAATCACAAACGGGCAACAAACGAATGGCTAGGCTCAAAGTGGTGTAACTAAGGGTAATGGCGAAACGGGCCAAACACAAAGGCTACATAAACAAGGTGATCCTAATGCCTCTATCATATCCATGCCAAATCCTAACCGAAGGTCTCAAACTGTATCAAAACGCACAAGTTCTAAAGTAATGCAACAAGTCGGTAAACACACATGAAACGAAAGTAGTGAACATGTAAAGGCTCAAATCTCACTATCATGTGGTAAATAAGGGCTACCGATATCGACAATGCACAATCAATCAACTCTCCGGCTCAATCCACTATCCTAGGCATCCCAAAACCTTTTACTCCCAAAAATCGAATCAATCAACCTACTATCCCGCAACTTAAAGAAACATGCGTTCTCGACTCGCAAATTCGACAGTTAAACCGTTTTTGACCGACGTTTTGAAAAGGTTTTCGTTTTCTATGCGCTAAAGGACCGGGACTCGCAACGAACTTACTTTATTTTCAATTTTTTGATTTTTATTTATTTATTTTTATTTTTTTTTACTCAGAACTACCTAAAAAGACGCAGTCTCCCATCCCCACACTTAAAATTTACATTGTCCCCAATGTAGGATGAAAGACAACTAAAAATAAATAAGAAATAAAAAGATAACGAATTGGAAAGGACTTAGCTGGTTAGGATAAAAATCAGTGCCAGCTGCGCGCGTCTTCAATCCGAACTCGTACACGATCCAGCTCGATCGTATAGCATTCCATTCGCGATCGGCTTTGACTCTAACTAGTACACTTGGTAAATTCCTTGAACTTGGTGTACAGCTCCGAAATCACCCGAATGGAGATTAAGTACGGGTGGTACATATCCAAACTTGCATAAACAGAAACAAGCAAAAACCAAGCAGTACCAACTCGACAAAAAAAAAAAAAACATTGACTCATAAACTAACTTATACTCATGGTACAAAATAAACGACTCAATATACAAATAAACACGTATCACAAACTACTGAGAATATACCAAAAAAATAAAATTACAAAACTTTACAAAACCTCCCCACACTTGAATTCAATCTGGAGGTTTCTCCTTTATCCAACCTCGGTCTAACCCGTTCAATTCCACCCTTTTTCCAGTTTTCAATAAAAATTCATTTGTGAAATTGAAAAACAATCTAGAAAACTCAAACGAGTCAACCCACCAATATTTAAACTTACCTGGACCAAACTTGATTCGTGGCATATAATGAGGAGAATGGTGTTATGCAAACTTAAGTGGTTCCACCTTCTTTTTATACCATCTCTGCACCTTTACAACATGTTGATCCAAGCTTCTTTGCGCCTTCTCCCGTGTCTCTTGTTGGTGTGAGTGGGAATCCAACATCTACTTCCTTCACGGGCCAGCTATCAAACTCGTCAGCCACTTTCTCTTCTTCTTTGATGACCTCTAACACCTCAAATCTAGGGGAAGGCTCGGTAGCCTGCGGCAGAGGGTCCTGCTTAATATCCAACTCAGTGACCCCACTCCCCTGATCATCCACACTCGCAACCTGCGTATCAGACGTATCTCTTCCTCAAATCTCGCTGAGGAGGCTACCCACATGTGACATAAGAGTATCGATAAAGTATAGAGTGTCATCATGCTGCTGGGTATGCCCCATGGAACGCTGAATGTCGAATGTGACTTCATCCTTGTCAACTCGAAGAGTTAACTTGCCTTCGTGCACGTCAATGAGTGCGTGTGCAGTGGCAAGGAATGGACGACCTAAAATCAGCGGGACCTCAGAGTCCTCGTCCATGTCAAGGATGACGAAGTCAACTAGAAATACGAATTTGTCGACCTTCACCCGCATATTCTCTACAATGCCTCTCGGAAACTTCAATGATCGATCAGCCAACTGAAGACTCATGCGCGTAGGAGACGGATCGCCTAGATTGAGCTTAGCAAAGATATAATATGGCATAAGATTTATGCTAGCGCCTAGGTATGCCAGCGCATTACTGACGGTGAGATTTCCGATCAGACACTGAATCGTGAAGCTACCAGGATCAGAAACCTTCTTCGGTAACTTGTTCTGCAAGACGACAGAACACTCCTCGCTCAATATGACAGTAGAAAGGTCCTCCAGCTTCTTCTTATTCGTGAGCAAGTCCTTGAGAAACTTCGCGTACTTCGGCATCTTCGATAAGGCCTCTACGAATGGAATATTCACGTGTAGCTTCTTCAACATCTCGAGGAACTTTCTGTACTGCTCTGCATCCTTACCCTTTATTAACCTACCAGGGTAAGGGGGTGTCGGCTTATACAAAATCATCGGCTCCTTCTCTGCCTCCTTCTTCTCTCCTGAAGACTCGCTGGACTGTGCTGTACTTGCTAGGCACAGCCTAGGGTGCACTTTGCCAGCCAGTGTCTCCATCTCAATCTCCTCGTTGACCGGGTCCTCATCCACTACCGGTTCGACTTCAACAACTCCTCGCCCACTCCTCGTAGTAACAGCCTTTGAAGTGGCGTTCAAATTTCCAACAGTGCTACTAGGGAGACCGCCCTGAGGCCTCTGGTTCAGCTGATCGGCCAGCGAACCTACTATCCTCTCCAGGTTCTGCAGTGCAGTGTTTTGGCTCTTCATGAAGGTCTCGTGCTCCATGAACCTCGACTGTGTCTCCTGATGTCGCGTATCTGCACGAGTGATGAATTGTGTAAGCAACTGCGTCTGCTTGGCTAATGTCTCCTGGTTTTGCCTCAGCATCTCCTCTATGGTCGGGTTATTTGCACCCGAACTCACTCCTGCTCCTGCTCCTGCGTCTTGAAACAAACTCTGACGCGGCTGAAACCCCGGTGAGTTGTTGTTCTTCCAGCTGAAGTTCGGGTGGTTCTTCCAATTTGAATTGTAACCAACCCCGAAATTGTTCTGATTTCGATTGCCCACAAACTCTACCTGCTCTGGTGACTCCGCAGGGGCAATAGGACACGCGGTCGTGTCATGCCACCCAGTGCATATCTCGCACACATGTTCCTTCTTTGCCTCCATATCACTCACCTTTTTTGTCAGGGCGTCAATCTGCGCTTGCATCCTAGTGGTATCATCAACCTTATGCACCCCTCTCTGTGTAAAAGTCGTTTCTCTAGAATCAGGAAACTCATAACTGCTCATCGCTATATCCTCGAACATATCCGTGCATTCCTCTGGTGTCTTGGCGGTCATCAGATTTCCACCAGCAGTGGTGTTCAACATATTCCTCGTAGCGGCCGTCACTACATAATAGAACTTCTCAACTAACGCCCAATCCTCGAATCCGTGATGAGGACACTTGAGTAACAACTCCTTGAATCGCTCCCATGTCTCATAGAAAGACTCTCCCTCCTTTTGGCGAAACTCTTGAATCACGCTCCTTAGAAGAGCAGTTTTGGCAGGAGGAAAGTACTTGCCTAAGAACTTGTCTTTCATCCCGGCCCAAGTGCTGATGGATCCCGCAGGAAGGGATTCCAACCAAGCATGAGCACGGTCAGCAAGCGAGAATGTAAATAGATGCAGCTTGCAGGCGTCTTCGGTGACACCCTGCTCCTGAAACGTATTGCAGATAGCTGAAAAGCGCGAGAGATGAACATTCGGGTCCTCAGAAGGTAGTCCATGGAACTGGATGGTGTTCGTAACCATCGTGATGATCTGAGGTGGAATCTGCCAGTGATTAACTCCGATAGCGGGTCGGGTAATGCTGGATCGAGCATTGCCCGCGTTCGGCCGGGCGTAGTCTGCGACGACTCTCCTAGCTGGGGGATCAGCGTCACCCATAGTAAAAGGAATGTGTACCTGACTCGCTCGAAAGGTGTGAAGGCGCTTGTGGAAATCTCGCTCGGGCTCAGACGAAGCAACAAACAAAGGTGGCCCCTGTGAGCGAGTATGGCGCATACAATGGTAAGATTACTAATCTAAATACTAAAGCAGATCTAACCCTAGAGGCACAAATTGCAAGCAAAAGGCACCTAAAGGCAATGGCAATCTACGAAAGCTAGTAAACAACTAAATAGACGACTCGGGTCGTTCTCTAAAGTGCCAGTGTCCCCGGCAACGACGCCAAAAACTTGATGTGTGAAATGTGTAAATTAAATTCGAACAAGTTTTAAAATGGAATCGCAAACTAAACCACACACAATCGGCAAGTGCACCGGTCGCAGTGTAGTGTAGATGGCAAGACCGGATATCAATCCGTGGACACTATATGCAAATTCTATATAATGAACCTCTATCGAATATAAAGTCAAATTTTAAGTTTGTCTTAAATTGATTTTTGATGTTTAACTAATAACTTAATTAATTAAAAAAATGTAGAAAACAAGACAAGCAAACTGAAACAAATACGAGAGCAAAATGTGATCAAATATATATGAGAAAAGGACTACCTAGGTGTCGAATCCCTAGAATCATGCAATGCTAATTTGACTATGACAATGGTTAAATATCTTTTTCCCTCGATTAACCCCCCGCTAGAGATGTATCAAACGAAAGATCAAGACGAAATGTGAAGTGCTAGAACGAACCGGCTCGAGCTATCGATACCAAATCCTACGAGAATCAAGCAATGAAAGTAACTCTACCCCCAAAACCCTCAAATCGCAAAGCAAACCAAACCTTGAAAATTGAAATCCTAGGAAACCTTAACCACGATGTAATAAACGAGCCCGAGCTATCGGTCACCCAATCTACCCACCAATGATTAGCTAATAACCTAGCTCACCCTAATCGTCTTTCGAGTCACAAGATGAGGATGTAAGTTTTAGTATATTGATTTTAATTATTAATCAAATTGGTCAATTTCTCAACACAATATTTAACCCGAAAACCCTAAGATAAACGAATCAAATTAAATCCTAAGTCTAGGGGGAATTTATTCGTGCCTAAACCGCTGAATTCATCGACTAATAATCAATCAAAACACACCAACATGCAATATCAAGATCAATTACAAGGCAAGTTTATGTAAATCACATCAAATAACCGAAATCATGTCAAATACGCATTACAATCATTAAGTTCATCTCAACCCAGGTAGTTTATATGTTTAGCTACTCATAATATTCAATAACACAACTGAACAAGGTCTGAAAACAACTGAAAACATGGTTCAAAGGGTATAGAAACCGAAAAACTAATGTTTAACGAACCCGAATTGCTCAAAACTCGAACCAAAAGCTTCCAAGACCTTTGCACAGCTCCAAGATGCCTCAAATTCGCCCCAAGTTACTCCCTTGCCGTCTGGTATGCGAAAGATATCAAACCCTAGAGCTGAATGGCGTTTTTATAATTTTTTTCTGTAATTCACAGGCCTTACGAACCGTAAGCCTTAACCCTTACGGTCCGTAAGAGGTCCAATAAAACAAACCAAATTTTTGGCTTCTCCTCGTCGAGCTACCCCAAATTCATATATTATACATCCCGTAACTCATTTTCTAACTCAAGATATGGCAGTTGTAAGTTCAGATTCTTTTATACCGCATTGCTTCACTCAACTTTTCCTCGTGTGCTCCTTTCTTCGTGTATTTGACTTGATTTCCGCTTGGTCCATAAGAACTCCTCTACAGCAGATTTCATTTGTTAATTAGCGCTTTCCGACACGCTTTTCCGTGTTCTCTCTGCTTCGTCCGTTTTCCTTCGTTTTTACCGCATAATCAACAGGTTTTTCACCAATTCCTACCAATTCATAATTTAATCAAATCAGTATCAAAATCGCAGGAAAACCACATACAAACCAATCAAAATGTAGGGAATTCGATATGTAAAATGTGTATAATTCTAGACCCGTTAGTAACAGGTCAATATACATATTTATTTTAACTTATAATAATGCTTACCTTCATATGATCAGTTTATAACAGATTTAATACCTTCGTCTCATCCTTTAAGATTTCATTCTATAGACACATTGTATAACATTTAACTCTTGTTTTGTTATCACAACAAAACTACTATGTCATAGTCACACCTACGTGCTTAACTCCATAGTTAACATCGTTCTACATTTCTATTGTTAATTGTACCATGCTTACCCTTACGTTACTTTCAAATCATCCTATTCATTTTACATTACTATTACTCTCGTTTCATGCATTTCTTAATTTGCATAAGTATACATGTCATGCAAATTCATTATACAAGAATTTAACCAATACTCGAAATTTTCACTCAAACCTTTGGGACTCATTTCTTAATGACATAGTTTTCTTCTTATGTCAACTTTTAAAAATCAAACATTCCATACTATACCATACCCATTCCAACATTCATTTCGTAGGTCATTCCCAATTTACCAATTCATAATTATCCAACATAAGTTAAACTTTTACTAACCTCATCTCATATCATCAATCGACGATCCGTAACCCAGATCGATCCGCATTCTTCACGAGTACTAGCCGTACCAGGCTAGATTTCATTTATCCATGTAAGGTGTGATGGAGAGGGTGAAACCCGAGCTTTAGAGTGGTTAATTATCATGTTTTATGTGTATTTGATGTGTCTATTTGCTTGGAATGAAGTAACTATGAGATTTTGGTGATTTGTAGGTAAAAACGTAAATCGGTGCATTTACGATGGTTAAAGATGAAGTTGTGAGCTTTGGATGGGATATTGCAGCTCGAGGATGAATATTGAAGTTTGCTCGGGTGATATGAAGGCTCACGAGTGAAAGGAGTATGAAAGAACAAAGTACAGGGACCATTCGGTACTTAATTGGAAGTTACTTTGTGTCTAAATGTGCAAGAGATGAGATTCTACAAAGTATAGGGGCCGTTTGGTAATTAATTGGAAGTTAATCATAGTTGAAATATTGAAGACATAAGTGATATTGAAGTTTGAGGGGTCTCCGGGTCATTAAACGAAAGTTATATGATGGGTAAATGTTAAGAAGATGATGGGAGTTTAGTTGGGGGACCAATCTTGCCATTCTATGAAAGTTGCACAATTGTTGGAGAAAAGTGTTGCAATTCACGTTCTTACCCATGGTTTATAAACCATGGGTCATGGTTCAGGAGTGTATAGTTATAAAACCATTAGCAAGTCTATACCCTGACCCCCACTTCAGACTGTGACTCCCTGTTCAGAATCCCTGTTAGTGCAGCAAAGGTAAACTGTGACCCACGGTTCTGAACTGTGGGTGAAGCTGGGCAATAGGGGAGCGCGAATTGGGCTTATTTTAGAGGGTTTTATAAGATAAAAACCCTAGTTTCTCATTATCTATCATACACAATCGATCCTAGGCTTCAAGATACTCAAGATTCAAGGTTTCTTCCATCCAATTCCATCAAGATTCTCAATTTCATCATCGAATCAACCATGAGTTCTTCATCAATTCAAGTTTTTGAAGATTCTTCGTGCGAGATGAGCGGCTAAACTTTTTGTGGTTTCCTCCGGATGGAGGGTTAGTGTAATTAGGTACTTTTATGTGTTTCTAATCATTGTAACTTGGTGATCTAAGCATTCGATGTTTTTCACCATGGATTTAATTGACTGATTGTAACTGATTGCATTTATTTAAACCTTGATTTCTAATCATTCAGTTCCCGAGAGTTCTAGTAATTGGGATATATTTGACATGGGATTAGGGTTTGTAATTGTAATTGATAATCATTCGATAACCTCCCGTTATGTATGGACCGGAGTACTTAGTCGTTGGTTATCACAATTAGTTAATTAGGTTAAACATTTATGTCTATGTGAATGTTTTGATTAAACACATAACTGAACTTGTTTGCAAACCTGAAATCTGGAGGAACCATCTTTTCTCCCATTGAATTAAACCACAATTTTTATTCGTTAATTTAGTTCTTTCGCATAATCAAACAAACCGCTTTCTCACTTCAGTAACAGTTAATCAGTACTTAGCATAAAAACGCTTTCCACAGTCCTCCCTTGGTTCGATACCCTGCTTATTCTATACTAATAGTTTAAATAGGTTTTTGCATGTCCATAACGACAGACATCAAAATGGCGCCGTTGCTCATCTATAATTCTTCTACAATTTCTTATGTACACGCTATAACGTGTCACACATTTCATTTCTCTCATGCAATTCTTTCATTTTAGTTACTTATTTCACCAACCTTTGCAGTTTGACCTTTTAAGGTGAAACTGACTTTTCTTACTTATCATAGATCCATTGAGGTACAAATTCGTGCTTCCTTCCATTCATGCTTACTTACAAAGACATTCATTTCATCATTTCGGTATTCTTAACAAACTTACCCTTCTTGTTCATACTTAAATCATTGTCCGGGTCGTAGCTCGTCATTCATTCTGACTCCTAAGAGTCGATTACTAACACATTTAACACATAACTTGTTCAAAACTTCTTTCTTTCGTTTTAAAATTTAGCTTTGCATGCCAATTACGATCATTCTTTTGTTCATTTACTTTGCACCTACTCATATGACTCGTTTGACTCAACCATTGTCAAACTATCGACACATTCTGATGTGGACTAATTCCATCCTTTTTATATCTTAAATATGTCCTGTGGATTCAAATGTAACATCCATACCTTTCATTATTTCTATGTTTTGAATCCGCCTAGCGGCTTCATACATATCATTCATATTTTTCATTATTTCTATGTTTTGAATCCATCTCGCGGATTCAAACATTTCATTTACATCTTCCATTCACATCTTTCATTCATTACATGTGTTGAATCTGTCTCACAGATTCAAACATATCATTTTCTGCATTTCATTCCTTGAATCCGTCTTGCGGATTCAAACATTCCATTCATATCTTGTTGATCCGTACTTACTTACGGATTCAGCATTCTTCATTCTTATCATTCATACTTTTCATTCTTACATAATACTCTCGATTTCCTGAGAGTCTCACTACCCATTTCACCTGCACGTCCACCTGTTACCCAATTCTAACGGACATACCTGCGATAATTACCATGGTCTCACGAACGTCATATGCTTCTTGCGTACTGGCCAGGTGCGGAATTCACATACTAATTTCGTGCCTTCAGGTAATCATTGCCTTATGTCCGCTGTAGTGGGTCTCAGTTCGTGCTACTTTTTTAAAATCTTACCAAGACAATACCGTTATCTTCCATTTAATACTTACCTTCCCAAGGAGATTTCCTCCTTTTTCTTTTAACATCGGTACTCATACATATTAATATTGTGTACCTGGGGTCCTTCTGTCTATTCGCATCCTTGCCTGCCTTAGCATCCATCTTAGACTGCATTCACGGATCATCCTCTTCAAACCTTTAAGCTTACCTTCCACATACAAAACCGTTAGTTTCTTCATATGAATACATACATACATGCTTTCATTCCATTTCTACCTTTAGATCTTGATCGAGTCATGGATTGTACGGGTTCCTTATCACAAGAGCACACAGGTTTGAGTTCAAGTACCTATACTCTCGTACTTGATTCTCTCAAACTAGGGCTCTGATACCAACTTGTAAGACCCTAACACGTAATTGACCAAAAGTCGCAGCGGAAGTTCATGCCATAAAAATTCTTTCCTTAAAAATACCTTGACTTACATAAAATTTCATTTTCATACAACTTTTTCACATGAAGTCATCAATCGACTCATTTACAATTAAAAACATAACATGGGTTTTCTATATTACATACACCAGCGTCCCCGTACAATCTGTCTTGTGACTCGGTCCTCGATCTCTATTCCTTGATGATCCTCGTGACTCGTACTACCTGCGCTCACCACATAACATTCATAACATTAGTACGCATTATAAACATACAAGATTTATTCACGTTTACTTTTCGTTCCATTAACTCTTTACATCCCAGCTTTCCATCTGATCATACAATCCATGGTGAGACTCCTTTGCTATTCCTGCGTTACACTTCATTCACCAGGCACGCTAATAATATCGTTAGTACTTAATTTCATTGGATACATGCGTACCTACTTTCATACATACTTATACATGTTCATACGTTCACACATAACCAATTACATACATACGTACATACCCACATATAAATACATATTCGTCATTACATACGTATCCACATACACACATACCTACATCATTACGTACACTCATAACATTATACATATATACATACATACATCCCTACTTGCAACATACCTAACTCATACATGCCTACTCACATACGTACCTTCATATATCCGCGTATACTAGTTCACATACTTATAAACATACATACGTAGGTGCATCCATGCTTACATACATTTCTACATACCTGTATAGATACATACAAACATACATACATACCTATCTACATGTGTGCATACACTTAAGCTCATAAAATCGTAAGTTAAATTAGTCATTCGTAGCTTAAAACGCATTCAAACGAGTTCCCAAGACAAAACGGAGCAAATAAACACTTTTCAGCGAAACACACCCCGTCGCGTCGCGCGACGGGTACATTCTTCTGCCGTCGCGTAGCGCAATGGCCTCATATGATCAGAATTGTAGCAGCTGGTTGCTGCATATTCCCAGCACATCCGGATTTTACGGAAACGAGCATATCTTTCTCGTTTTTGATCTGTTTTACCCGATTCTTTTTCCTACGTGATCGTAATTTAATTCTCTATCACATGGAGTTAACATCCGACATCCGGATTAACAAAATTCTAGACTTTTAAGCTGTCGACTTAACGCCTTTTTACTAAATTTTGACCCGTTCATGCATTTATCATCATAACCTGTTTGTTTGGCCTAAATTCCACATGAACCTTATAGTTTCAACGTCGTCTATCATATAAGGTTCCAATCACGGGTTTCTTACAACATCCCAACCCGTTTCCATTTAAATGTTATTTTGACCCGTTAAGGGTATTTATACATTTTTAAGGACTTTGACTCGCAAAGATCATACCTTTTGCTCTCATATATGTCTAAAGTAATCATTTAATCTAATGGCTTGTTTTCTAAACAACCTTTTAAAGTCGTTTGCCTGTTATACCTATCAAGGGCATTTTTGTCAACTTTGTTCCATCCTTTACTACGAAGGACTTCCTTAAACATTTGACTAATCCCATGACTTAACTACAACTCTAAACGCACATTCCTCGCTCGGATCAAAGCTATGACCCGTTTTAATATTTCGCGCACTAAATGGCTAGTTAATAGAGACATAATTCCTTTCGCTATTCATCCCGTGAATGCATAATACTTGACAAAAACCATTCATTAGTCAATATCGCCAAATGGTAATGTCTTCACCATTTGACCCGTTAAGTCTAAATGTCCATTTTATCCTTGTGGGATTTTAGTTATTCATTATTCCATCCATGTAACTTATTCCTTCGTTATCTCGTAACCAAAATTACCATAATACCCTTTTTACCCTTTTTGGCCATCAAGCTTAGTTTCTTAACATAATCACATGTTCCGACCCATACCAAAACTTGTCGGAACATCATAATTCACATATTTAGTTACCATGTTCGTAATCTATACATTGAATAGATATTCTACAAAAAGGGGTGTAAGCTTTACTTACCTTGCATCCGAATATGCTTCCCGTGCGCATTAGTCCCGTTTGACCCGCTTCCTTCCCAAGCTTCCATGTCGCTTATCAAGCATCAACTATCATATATCATTCTCAAGGTAGTTAGCTTGTTCATCATTCATCACACGGATCTTATTTCGAGAATTACCATTCAAACTCAAAACGTACTAATCTATCAAATCCTAGCCGAAATCCTTTAATCATTTACACACGTATGTGATTTCAAACATCATTACAAATAACATATCATCATTATACAAAACCCACTTCATAACTTCATTGTTAATCACTTACTAGTGATCTAAGCTCAATTATCTCTAATTTCATCATACCCTTGGTGTGTCTACAACCTTCTAAACATAAGGTACAACTAATTCATGCACAATCTCCTAATTTCATACATAATTCATCAAATCCTCCTACTACTAACATATATCATTCACGTATAAACATTCAAACATATTATCATCATATTTCTTTCAATTCCTCTAGTAAGAATCCATCCTATCCGTCATAATACATCAACAATCATGATTAATTAAACATGGATGATCATTCAAGTCATCATTCTTACCAAAATAAATGGGTTTCACCTCTAATCATCAAATTAGCCTAAACCATGTATAATCTTGGTTCTATATCATGACATTAACACCAACTCATACTCAATTTCATACCAATTCACGATTTACAACATAACCCATCACATTCAAAGTCATCAAACACCAAAATTCTACTTACCTTGTGTTCAAGAATGCATAGATGATCCAAAGTCGAGACATGCATGGACTCACGATCACATCTAGGGCTTGAATTTGCTAAATTTATGATGATTAGGGTTTTCCCCCCTTTCTCCTTCCTGATCCACGCGACACACACACCTAAATGTGTGTGTGTTTGTGTTTTAACCCTAATTAACCGTTCAAGTTCCATTTTTAACATGTTTGCCCCATAAGGATTCATTCCTTTATTATTTTTAGCTACCCCTTTTAACTAGGTTAAATAGCCTAGTTATCTATTTCGTGATATGTCCTATAGGAACATACGACAATATTAACATTCGGGTTTTGGGGTGTTACATTTCATTTGATGGAAAAACTTTTGTTTTTCTTTGAAACCTGTTAATGTTTGAAAATTTAAGATTCTCATATTTCGCAAGATTCCAGTCTCTGTCAGAAGGCCTTGCTTTGGGAGGACCATTAACGGTAAAGTGAGAGTGTATAGCCTTTTGATGGTCATGTTCCTGGAGTACTAGGGACGATGGACACAATTTCTTGCAATGTGTCCCGGAATTCCACAATTAAAACATGTCTGCCTTTTTGAGAAAAAGACATCTAGTTCGGCTTGCGTTATTCTCGAGAACTGATCACGTCTTTTCCATTCATTTGACACTGAATGCTTTTGATTGTGCTTGTTATTGGAGGAACCCGGCTCACAACTGTCAGCACAAGAGTAAGTATCCGCGACCTTACCCTTGAGCTTGGGTTCTGTTTGCTTGAGATTTGAGTTTTTCCTTTTTCCATTCTTTCTTTTCGGCCTTCTGTTTCTACGTGATCGCTTTCTTTTAGGGGGAACAGATTCAGTTGACTCTGTTTTGTTAAGGTTAATTTTGGGATCAATATCTGAACTGTCTGTAGAAGTGACTTTCACATCCTCCTTTTCTTTAGAGACCATGTTCTCAAGAGAATCTGTAGAGAAGGTTTCCACAATAATTTCTTCTACAGTTTCATCATCTGATTCGACTGTGGAATTGATTTCTATGGATTCCTTCTCCATAATTTCCATGGGTTTCTGCAGAATTCGACTCTATGGAAGTCTCTTCTTCTGTCAGATCAGCTTCTGAGCTCTCGACATTAGATGATTCTGGTAACTCAGATGATGAGCAGTCTGTGTCTAAGACAGTTTGACTATCTTCTTTCGCAATGCTGCTAGATTCTGATTGATCATCACAATCGGAAATGCTCGAAGATTTGAGCTCATTATCTGAGATTCCTGAATCCTTTGTTTGATTGCCAAGATCGTCAGATGATCCCTGCTCAACAATAAATTCTTCACTATCACAATCAGTCACATCAAAAACATCATTACTGCAGGGAGCATCTGATGTGTCATTCGATGCTTCAGACATACATGTGCGGTATTCCGAATTATCAGAATTGTTTTCTGAGTTATTTGAAGCAGATGTCTCAAATTCCTCAGATGACACATCAGGCTCTCCTGCCACATCATTCTCAACATTTACAACATTTTCAACATTTTCAACACAGTCATTTTTATCACATGCATAATCTAAAATAATAGCACCAGATTCATCACTCTTAGTGGGAACACCCCAATTCTCAGCAAACAAAGAAAAAACACAATTCCAAGCATAAAGGCCATTTTTATCAGAAATAACATTATTAGCAGCACTTCGATGTGATTCATCATCCTCTTTAGACATCTCTTCAGTTCTTACTGACTCTGCACACAAACTAGAACAGTCAGTTTTTTTAACAGAATCAGAATTTGGTGAACTTTCCTTCATCTCCTCTGCGGGTTTGTTAACTAGTTCCGTTTTTGTTTCAGTTTCGGATTCTGCACTTATCACGGTTTCATTTATCTGATCGGACTTATTATCTGCTAATTTATTTTGAACATTTTCATCTTTAACAAAACTCATAGGTTTCTTGAAATCAGCATGTGGATTCCTTTTAGACTTAGATGGATCATATTCAACATAATCATTAGGTTTGCCATACATCATAGTGTCATAATTTTCCATTTCCTACTCAGTGACTGGCAATCTGGAATAATTATGATTATATAGTGGCGGGACCTTTTTATACCCCAAACCCTTTCCCTTGTTTTCTTGATAAGCAAGTTGCACATTACACAGATTTTGAACTATGGCACTGGAAGTATCAAACTTCTTGATGTTTAACTCGTTCTGTATGTACTTTCCAGTGAGGAGCTCTAGCTCACCCTTCACAGAGTCACATTCAAGAGTTTTGACTGTGAGTCTATGTTTATAGTCATGAACCCAACATTGCTGTTGGTTCACGTCTCTGTGAAGTTAAGCTATGTCCTTTTTAAGTGCTTCAATATTTTCATAGAGAATTTTATTATTCTCTCGAAGACTGATGTACTTTCCCATCACAGTATTGTAATCGGTAATTAATGCTGAATTTTGAGATCTCAGCAAAGCAACTTTCTTCCTACAATGTTCAGTACATAAAAGGGAGTTTACCGTCTCAGCGAGTGACTTTGGTTCCTCGGTCATGGCCATCAAGCACTGATGAACTTTGTCCACAGCAGCAGATTCAGACAGCTTCATAGATTCCACTTGAGCAACAACATCAATCCAGTTGAAACCAATCTGCTCTTGAGCGATCAAAGCTCTTCCAGCCCCAGAATTACCCTGTCCACTTGAGTTAGCAATTTCAGCAGGCGTGACGGGAACCATAGACCTTTCCTTGTTCCTAGTTGCAGCTGCCTGAGTAGCTTCATACCCTATAAGAACCTTCTTGCAATCCCTAGCAAAATGCCCTGGCTCATAGCACCTGTAACACCTCAGTCTGTTTTTCAGAAATCCTGGACTAGCAGACATTGGACGACGTCCATATCTTTTTGCAAACTTATCAGCTTTAAAGGCTGACATAGCCATGTTCCAAGCCAGATCTAGCTCATCCAAGTCCTCTTCCACGACTTGATTCACCTCTGGTGTTATTTCTGTTGAAGGTATGAGATCTCCTGCCAAGAAGGCATTGAAACTGTTGATCATAAAGGCTGCAAGAGCACGTTTTCCTTCATTCTGTTTGGTTAGGAAAGCCATGTGATCCACTGACGGGGTGTGCTGAGGAGCAGACTGAGTGTTTGAACTGAAAGCAACATTTGCGTGCTATGGCTGAGGCTGAGATTGAGATTGTGGGAGGGTGTTTGTGGTGTTGACAGCAGGTGCATGAGAGGTAGCAGCGGCCATCCCATACACATAGTTTGGCTTTGGTGCAGCAATGGGACTGAAGACAATGTTTGGGTTATGATTCACAACACCATGAATAGGACTGAAAACCAGATTTGGATGAGCTTGAGACATTAGTGCAGCATTGTTTGGACTAGTTACTCCAGCAGCCATCAGAGAGTTCTTGTGATTGATTTCTCTTTGCTGATTATCAATCTCGCAAGATTTAATAGTGGCAATCAGCTCTGTTAGTGTCATTTCATTCAGATCCTTGGTACACTTGATCATAGAAACCTCGGCATCCCATCCTTTAGGTAGAGAGTTAAGCAATTGACGATTCATTCCACTGTTTGAGATGTTTAATCCAGCACTCACCATTTGAGATATAAGTTTAACAAACCTTTTGATCTGCTTTTCAACCGTTTCTCCATAGATATGATTGAAGGAACTGAACTGTTGATTCATCATGTTGACCCTACTGGCTTTTATATCAGCATTTCCTTCAAACAAATGTGTTAGTGTATCCCAAATTTCTTTAGCACTTTTGCAGTTTCTGACTTCAATCAAAATGTCTGGACCGAGTGCCATTGATAGAGTTCCATAAGCAGCTTCATCATCTGGAACGACCTTTCTGTCTTCATCAGTGTAAATGTTTTCGGGCTTCGGAATTTGAGTTTGAGGGACATCTTCAGTAGCGTACATGATAGTACGTGGCCCATTTTTGATGCTTCTCCAAACATGGGGCTCTTTTGCCTTGCAGTATTGTTCAAAACGAAATTTCCACTCGTAGTAGTCATCTCCGTACAAGAACCTTGGAACTTTGGTGGGCGTGCCGATAACTTGGTCAAGTTCTTGATGAAAGGCTAAAGACTGAGTCTGAATTGCAGCAAGAGTGGCATTAGCGAGATCGGCTGCAGTCACAACACCGTTCATAACACCGGTTTGGTTCAACATGATTGAAATGGGGTTCGAAATGGGGTTCGAAATGAGGTCCGAAATCTGAGGTCCGAAATGATCTCTGGTCCGAAATGAAACAAGTTCGAAGTGAACAGTGGTCCGAAATGACTTTAATCCGAAATGAGTTCTAATCCATGATGATGAGTTCGAAATGAGACAAGCAATCTTTAAACAGTGAGATCCGTAATCACTAAATTCTATCCGAAATAGCTAACTTTAATCCGTAATCTGATGATTGTGATTCGAAATCTGATGATCTCAATCCGAAATCTGATGATCTTTGTTAGTAATCTGATGATCTTATCCGTAATCTGATGATTTCGGTCCGTAACCTGATGATTGTAATCCGAAATCTGATGATGTTATCTGTAATCTGATGAAGACGATCCAAAATCTGATGATTGTGATCCGGAATCATGCAAAATTCAAGTCCGTGATGATTAATGACAATTTGAAATGGTCTGAAATCTCCTGAAGACAGTCCGAGATCAGTAGAAACACTCCGAAATGCAGCAGAAACTCCAGAAACCGGAACAGTAGCAAAACCGGAACAGTATCAGCGAACAAACCCAACGCGATATCAGATCCGAGCCAGGAAATCAGGTTCAACAGTCTCTGATACCAATTGTAAGTCCCGAAAATACGGATCAAACAACGATATCAAACGATCAACAAGGATGGACGGAATCCAAACTTGATGATCTTCAAGAAATCAAGAACAATAAGATGAAGATTTGAATATTTGTTGAATTGAATGCTTAAACTTGCATACAATCTCTAATTGTCTAATACAAGTTTCTAAAACAAATCAACCAATCTTTTTCCCCTAATTTCCAACTTCTATTTATAGTAAGGGGTTTCCCCCAAACCCTAGGCCCATATTCCTCCAAATAAGCCCACTCTAATATCCACTAATCCCTAAGCCCTCTAAATCACTTAGCTACTAATCCATAAACCTTCAAGGGCCTAACATATACTTATACTATGTTACGTATTCTTGTATTTATGTACCTTTGACCAAGTCAAAGTTGATGTATAATTTTGTTAAATAATATTTCCAATATTATTTTAGTATAAATATACTTGTATTTTCACTAAGTGTATACTTAGATGGCAAATTGGAAATAAATAATCCCACCTTTTTAACTTTGGCCAATAATAATCCCAAGTCAGTTATTAGCCGATAATAATCCGAACTCGTCCATTTTTTTTGTAAAATAGTCTGCTGATAAAATAGCTTAACGGAGTTAAATTTTTTTTTTCCGAATTACAAACCGATGTTTTAGGGCTTTTGATCAGAACAAGGATACGAGTCGATTGATGTAAAACTCACCTCTTAATTGTGCTCGAAATGGCTTGATTTTTGTTAATCAGAAGTTAAACACCCGAATTGAAGCACCGTTTTTGTGGGTTGGGGGCAGTATTTTGAGGTAAGTTTTACATCAATCGACTCGTATTCTCAATCTGATCAAAAGGCCTAATTCATCGGTTTGTAATTCAGAAAAAAAAAAAACTTAACTCCGTTAAACTATTTTAACAGCGGACTACTTTACAAAAAAAATTGACCAATTCGGATTATTATCGGCTAATAACTGACTTGTGATTATTATCGGGCAATTTGAGAAAGTTGGCATTATTTATTTCCAATCTGCCTACTTAGATAAGTATATATGTATTTAGGTATAATTACCCATGTATTTTTTATTTAGTGCCTAAAATCATTTCTTATGATTTTTATATTTTTCTAGAATTATATTTCTTAAAAATAATATATTTTTAAGATATATTTTTATTAAAATTTGGATTCACTTTTATTAATTGATTATATTATATATGACTTAAATTTTATGTTTTCATTGTTATTAAAGTTTTGTTTCCCTTTTATTAATTGATTATAATAAAATATAATCCGATTCTAAATTTAATAGTCCTAACTAGAAGTGGTTGGCCAATAATAACCTGATTTAATAATTGCTACTCTTAGTCCGACATTTTAAAATTCTTGTTGTCATTGGTCCATCGTTACTAATTTCAGACGTATGAGAACAATATTTTTAAAAGGTGGAACTATCATTAACAATTTTCAAAAATGTGATTATTATTGGCCAATCACCTCTAGATACGATTATTAAAATCCAATTTCTCTATATAATATAATATAATATACGGTTTTTAAATTTCTAAATTTAATTTTAATATAATTAAAAATATTACATTCTCATTTTTTTCTCTTTTGATTTACTTTTTATTTATTTATAAGAGTAAATTTCTGTTTTCGTCCCTGAGGTTTGTCAATTTTAACTAGTTTAGTCCAAAAATCTAATTTATAACAAATCCATCCCTGAAGTTTGCATTTCTTAATGCTTTTCATCCCTAAGGGTGCTTTTTCATTTAATTCTTAGGGATGAAAAGCGTTAAAAAACGCAAACCTTAGGGATGAAAAGCGTTAAGAAATGCAAACCTTAGGGATGGTTTTGTGATAAATTAGATTTTTGAAATTTAAAAAGTAAATCAAAAGAGAAAAAAATGAGAATGTCAAAGGCAAGGAAGGATTCGTGGTTATGGTAGAGGACAAGGAGGTCGGTTCCGATCTAATGAAGATTGAAGGTAGAATGGTAGTGATAAGCCACGTATCAATTGTTAAAATTCTTACAAGTATGGTCACTACGTGCCCGAGTGTCCTAAGAAAGAACCTGAGTATGAAGTGACTCAATTGGCTCGAGTTGATGAGCCGGTACCATTTATGTGAAGAAGTAGGGGTGTAAACTAAGATTAAGGGGGTAAATATTGGTTTAATGCTATGTTTGGGTGAAAAGTAGAAGAAAGAAAAGTTAAGGGTGGTTAGGTTAATTCTTGGTGAATTAAATTAGAAATATGTGTTAGTTTAATTAAATTGTTTTATTTAATTTATTTGATTTAGCATTGGTTTAGGATAGCTTGTTTTCCAAGTTACTAGTTTAGTATAAATAGATTGGTAGGGTTAACGTTTTTCTGGTTTTTATTTATGAGTAAAAAGCTTTGTGTCTATCTTTATAATCAAAACCTAATGAATGGAACTTGTTAAAACTATGGAATGACTGTTTAATTTTCATTGAAGCCGTAGATAAAGAAGATGGGAAACAGATACCCATGCAAACCATCTATGATTTTATCCAAGGGTCGGGCCTGTGATACTTTATACATGCTCATCTATTAGTTATAGGCGAGTAACTCGAAACATCGAAAATTTTATGCCAATTTGTTCTCTTTTCTAAAGGTTGTTCAAAAATCTCACAGCTCGCAACTTGCTCGACAAAAGCTAGCTAAAAAAATTTGATTTGAAACGACATGAGCCTAGCCGGCTTATTTTGAAACCAGCGGCTCCATCCTTTGTTGACTCCTTCTTTTGCTCGTTTAACTTCGAGCTCGAGCCGAGCCGAGCTGAGCTGACTGCCTCATTGAATTTCGAGCTTGAGCTCGCACCCACCTAGGCTCGACTTGTTTACGCCCTCTAGCCCTTGTCTTGACTAAATTAAACTAGGGGGCCAATTCTTTTGATAAACACCTCCTGCATCAAGTTGGAGTTGGCATTCCTCTAATCGGTGTGGCCAAAGAATAGCACTATAGCTACGTGATTGCGTGTTTTGATGCTCCATATTTATAAATTAGTCCCTTCTCAAGAACGCTTCCTTTAATATGACGCATTCGGAAATTGATCGAGGTTTTAAGATCTTACAATATAGTCATAATTTTTATATGATCAACTAAAATGGATGGACCAAAAGCCATGTAGCCCAATGGTACCAATGTATTAAAATGGTATCCGTTTCAAGTGGTACGAGAGGGATCAAGTTTTGTGTTGGCCGGAGATAATTACAATTAAGATGACGTGTTCATTTTATAATGTAAATCTATTCTCAACATGTACTAAGGCTATGGGGTATGGGGCTTGGGTTGGGGCGTGGGTTGGTTGAAAACGCCCAAGCCACCACCCCGGGGGCTTGGGTTTGGGCGTGGCTCCATTGGCGTGGGTTTGAAGCCGGGCGTGGGGCGGGCTAGTAAGGTGACATGGCGGGCTCTCAATGGCCAAACCAAACTCATGCCCCTAACCCAAGCCCCACCATACCCCGTAGACATGGGTTTTGGTGGTGGGGGGCTCCCATTCCACGTGTCAATAAATGCCCCAACCCAAGCCCCCATACCCCACGGCCTAATATTATAAACATACCTACGCAACTAACATTTGACGAAGCTGCAGAGCACATGATCCGTAGCCTACTCTCTGAACAACTATTAATACATCTGTACGTAACATTTAATGAAGCTGCCGAGCACATGATGGATAACGTGCAGTAATTAAAAAGTATCAAGCTGGTTGGAAAGAATGATATTCCTACAATACAAGTTGAGTGGTTTATTATTTTTTTTTTTGAGTAAATTACTTTCTGAGTCCATGTGTTTTAATGGTTTTAATCACGTCTAGGGACTCAGGGCGTTAAACATTTTGATTTTTGACTCAAATGATTAAAACCACTGAAACACAATAACTCAAAAAGTAATTTACTTTTTTTTTTATTCCAAGTCTACTCAGAAGGATCCATCATATTGATTGAGAATTGAAGGGCGTCAAGATTAATAAAAGACATGATCCAGTGTCATCCAATGAAAACAATTACATTGTTAGTTTCAAATGCTTACAAACTAACCCCTTAACTATTAATAACCATGCTAAATAATTTATATTGAATTAACTTAGTTAGTTAAGGTTTCCCTCTTAGACCGCCCGTAATGGGGCGTTTGTTTTAAAAAAAATTCAAAAAAAACGCCAGAACACGCCCCCAACCCACTACACCCCGGCGTTACTGAGCGTTTTTCGAGAAAAAAATTGCACCGGCGTTTTTTAAAACACGCCTAAAATTGAATTGGGGAACGACTTGACCGTTGGCAACGGTCATATATGTTTATTTTTTTGATTTTTTTTAATTCCAATATAAACACACTATATATATTACCCACTTGTTCATCATTTTTTTATAAAAAAACCCACTTGTTCTCTCTACTACTTCTACAATTTATAAAAAGATGAACCCATTCCGACCCCCATTTGGTGTCCCCTCAAGACCCATGAACCCGAACACAACCCAACCGCAACAACCCTTTAACCTTCAAGACATGGACCCGAACATGTTATCGTACGCAGCTTACTTGAGTGGCGCTACTCCATTCGTGCAACACACTTTCGGCTTTGTTCCAGCCGGCGGCTCGCAACCTTCACAACAACAAGCCGAACCCGATGTGGATATCATGCCGGAGAAGCAACCCGAACCGGAGCGAGAGACATCCAAACGCGCCAGAATGTCGCATAAGAAGAAGGAAGCGAACGAACGTCGACGTAAGCATTCTTACCTTAATTGGACGAAGGAGGAGTAATACACGTTGGTTCGGGTGTGGGTCGAGGTTTAGGAGAACCCCGATATTGGTAACTTTTATATTTTTTTTTACTTTTTTTTCGTACACGTCTATTTTGTTTTATTTTTAACGTACAACTTTATATTTTAATTTGTAGCAAACTTTCAAACGGGCCCCGAATTTTGGAATAGGATTCGTGCACTCTTTTATAGCAAGTGGGGTAAGGGCGAGCATCGTGACAAAGATTCCATTTCTAGCAAATGGACCAACATCAACAACAAGTGTCACTCCTTCCAAGAAGTGTATCAACGTAACTACGATAATCGCCCGAGCGGAGAAGGTGACGTCGGGGTTTTAACGAAAGCTTTGGAAGAGTACGAGAGAACGAAAAGCGCTTTCCCGTACTATAAGTGTTGGGAACTACTACGAAAAAGTCCAAAGTGGGCGGGCTGTAACACCTCGAAAATTCACGTCCTATAATGTGTAGACACGTGTCAAATGTTTAAACGTGTGAAAGAATATTATAGAAGGACTAAAGTTGACAATCATGGAAAGTATGTGGATATACTTATTCTAAATGTCAACAGTGAATAAATATATTGTATATTAACCCTACAAGATGCTCATACCTTCAAACGAATAAATCATGGATCGTACGGAGCTAAAAGTGAGAGATTACAAACTACAGGGGCTAAATGTGTCAACATGTTTAAGTTATACCTCTGAGTGACCTTTTGACAAGCCCGAAGCTTTGTAACGGTTAATTATGCTCACTAGAATGCACGATTTAAATTTCGTAAAGTTTCGTTATCGTATGAGAAAGTTATGATCAAATTCGTGTGCGAAGGGTTAAAGCGTAAACGTTGAAAGTTAGGACTTTTCAGGTAACAATAAAGTTAACCGGGGACTTAGCAAAGTGGGTATATGTTTTAAAGCCCTTATAGATCAATTATGAGGGTTCATAATGCAAGAAACAAGTGTCTAAATGAAGTTTGAAGAGCCAAGGATCTAATAGCAAAAATCAAAAAAATGCAGATTTTCTGCAGAAGACCGTCGCGCCACGCGAGGGGCCCTCACGCCACGTGAGGGACTCCCAGCTCTGAAAACCTTGGGCTGTTGTCTGCCATGGCCTTTATGCGCGACTTTAACCGATTTTTCACATCTTGTGCGACCCCTAGGCACCCCCTAAACACTTAGGGACATGTGTTAATCAGTTGTGGTGGGTTGTAGACTCATGTGTCAAAGATTTGTGGTGATTAATTCACTATAAAAGGCCATGATATGCAACCATTGTTCTTCACACCTTCCTCTTGCAATCTGATCATTTCTGGAGCTCCAAGGCACTCTCAAGTGATCACTAATCAAGCTTAGGACTTTTGTAAGTTTGCTTAACCTTCTTTAATTGGGTTTAGCTTAGTTATTTAGCTAAAAGTCAAACCGTCGTAATTACGATTTGACTTCGAGATTAATTAATAATGGCTCAGTCAAATCTCGAATTAAAAGTAGTTATAAGTTGGTAATTATGTGGGTAATAAAACCTCAAAAGGGTTCCCCCTGATTCCCACTCTAACTAGGTCAAATGTCGGGTCAAACTTGTAATTAAAAAGTCAACAGAATGTTTAATTTACAATTTATGCATGATTAGCAATGTAGAACACATACAACCTGTTTGATCATTAATATAACTTGGTAATTAGTGTAAGAACATGTCTAAACATGTTCAACCCGACAATTTCCTGTTTAAACCCGGTTCGGAACCGAAAGTCGCATAGTTTGACTTATACTTTGACTTTCAGTTTTGACCCGTTTTGGTATAATTTAGAAATACCTTAGAGCTTTATTTGGACCAGGTTACATGCTAGTATAACCCTCTGTGATTATACACCTCGGATCATTAGTTATCCAATTAATATGCATGATTCCGTTAATTGCTCATATGTTGACCATTATGCCCTTTTCACCTTAAAACGTGATTTTTGGAAATATAAAAGAGTAGAAACCTTAATTGCTGATATATAAACTTGCATACAAAATTTGACATCAGTTTGAGGTGTAGGTTAAGAGTTATGCTCGTTAGCGTAAAATTAAAGCTTTATGTTAATTAAACGGCATATTTAGCGTATAGCCTACCTAAACATACTTTTTGATATAAAATATTTTACCCAATGATGTAATATATTATTTTGGGATTTTTAAAGATTTTTAATTAATTTTAGGCTAAGCATAACTTATAGTTGTAGGCTTAATCCGGTAATTGTCGGTTTTACCCTCACGGGCCATAAAATGAGTTTTACATATCTAAATGACTCCAAACCTTTTGCTACTGATCACATATGATAAATAAATTATTTTAAGCCTTCTGGAAATATAAAAATATCAGATTTATGTATCAAACCCGGAAATGGCCTCTAATCGCCTTTTTAAGCGTTTTTAACGCATAGTATGTACTAAAACTATTTTAAACATACAAGGGTTGATACCTACTGATATTTGAGGCAAATTAAAATATTTCAACAGTAAGCAAAGGTTAATAAACTCAGACTTCAGTTTTGAGATTTTCGGCTTATGTGAAATTACCAAAATGCCCCTACGGGGCATAGTTTGGTTATAATTGGTAAATTTCACGTATATACTTTAACCTACTGATATAACTTAGAAAATTGAGTATATTTTCTGATTACATCAGGCCTGTAGCTCAGGTTGACACTCAAACTCTTTTACAACCTTTAAAATGACCAAACTACCCCTACGGGGCATAGTTTGCGATTAAATTCATTCCGGGCATAATAAAAGACATCTTACTGATGTCACAACATGTATGAAGCATATTAAGTTAGGAAACCTGTAAATGGCTCTCATTATTACCCGTTACGCATATTACGCGTTCGGTTCGGTTTATGTAACAAGTTTACATAAACTAGCCTAAACGGGTCAAACCTTATCGGTTTTATCTCAAAATCCAGAATGTGTATGAATTACCCATATTAAACAAGTCTCCGAACTTGTCGGGTCTAAATCACATTCTATCTGGTCTTCGCTTAATCGTGCGTACGAACCGTATCTTTGAAACTAACCGGTCTAAGCTTAAGCTTAATTAAAGACCCGTTAGAATTCTAATAGGTTATTATAAACCTCCGTTCCAGATTAGGAGTACCAGTAAAAGCTACTTGCGTTTGCTTATTGTGATTTATACATTGCTCAGGTAAATACTTTTAACTTATTTTCCCTATACGGGCTTGGGTTACGGTATATAGAATACCGCTTGATCGGGCATCAAATCTTCCATCGTTGGGTGGTTAATTGAATAATCTGATCGGCTCGTTTAAACAGTCTTGTTACTTAAAGCCTTTGGGGGGTTAATGACCATGTCCCGGATATCCCTGGCATCATTTTACGAAATGGCCACGACTTAAGCGCGGGGTGTAGGCGTACACCCGTTAGTGCACAAAAGAATAATGTGGTGTGTCTATTGATCTTTAACCCAGACAAGATCCGGGCTACTGAACGCACAAGCAACATGTAATTCGTTCACAAGATTATATATTTAAATAATTCTCCCAAGTTAAATAAAATGTTTATGCCACGTGCATCAAAAATCAATTTTCAATCATTTTCCAAAATGAGTCAGTTGATTGTATTTACCAGTGTAAACTGACGTATTTTCCCAAAAAGATTAAATGCAGGTACTAAGCGTAATTTCCTGGGATTTCTCCTTAGCATCATTAGAAGTCTCGCAAGCTTAAGATGCCTGAAGTCTGTTGAACTATTGTTGCATATTTTATTTTCGATCCTTCTGTGGATAAACTCCCGAATATTGTGACATTTGATATTACAATATTAAATTCGGTTGTATTATATCTTTTAAATTGCTTCCGTTGTGCATATTAAATATTGTGTTGTTTGACTATTATGTTGCCAACCACGTCACGATACTCCCCCACCGGGCCCACCGGTGACACGTGGAAATCGGGGTGTGACAGGTTGGTATCAGAGCCAACACTGAGTGAATTAAACACTAGCCTTTTGTGTTTAATCTCAGTTACACAATTGCACAATTCTAAACTTTCGAGACTAGACATATAACATAACACAAATTCCACTTTGTTTGTGTTGTCCTTTGTTTGCATATATTTTTGTTTTATTATCTCATGCCATATTGACAGGATTAACAAAATGCCGCCAAGATTCTTCAGGAGAAGAGGAAGAGGCAAGGGGCCAATCACCGCCCCCAATGATAATGAAGCTGGACCTTCGAATGTGCGAGCTCCATCTATAACGGAGAGTGACGATCCCCGGCAGAACCGGAGAAACCTCTTTGAGCCGGCTAGACGGTCGGTCTCACATAGTTCAACACCTCCTAACCCTTATGGGCCTCAGCCGGAGTACGAGCCCAACAACCCTCAACCCTCATACATACCGTTACAGCAATCCTTATCGCATCATTCTTTTGGTGACCCTACACCAGTTTTTAGGGGCCGGTTTAACCCGGCGAATTATATACAAGAACCAGTGGGTTTTAACCCATTGGGGCCAGAGGATCATTTCTCTGGCGATCATGCGGACGACATGGATGAGGATACGGACCCCGTCGAGCCTGCCAGTGGTACACCAAACCACCCGATAGAGATCTCTGATGGATCTTCTTTCCACGAATCACCCTATGTTGGTCCAGATAGCTTCCAAGCTATGTTTACCAGGCACGAATGGTACTATACACCTCCTCGCCATTCACCTCCTCAGCAACAGCAGTAGCAGCAACGGGATCTCTCTGAGGATCCAAGATTTGTGGCAGTCACGCCACCACCTCCACCGCCGCCAGTTCAGCCGGCACCTCCGCAACCACCGAGGCGTAGGAGATCTGGACCGCGTATGTCTACACGGGGAGGAGATTTCCATTTCAGCTCTCCCCGGCAGTCAAGTGGCAGCCATTACCCGCCACATCAAGAAGATCCACAAATGGGTGGACCTTCACACCCAGTTGCACCGCAACCACCGCCGATGGGTTTTGATAACCCAATTCCAGCATACACGGGTTCCATGGCGTATAACCCATTTGAACAGCCAGTGCACACCAACTACAACTACACCGAAGCCGATCCTTACATGGTAGCGGCTAACTACAACACCCAAGGACCCTATGGAGATCCATGGGGAGTAGGGTACCAAATACCTCCAAGACCTATTATCAGGCAACAGTCGCAACCACCAAGGTTCTCTCCACCAGAGCGTGAAGAAATTCTGCAAAGGTTGGACCATGTAGAGCGAGAATTTCACAGGGAACGAAGGGAGCGTCAAACTTTCTTCCAAGGACTAACGAGCCTAATTAAAGGGAAGAGCAAGAAGGACCGCTGAATCCTTCCATTTGTAGTTGAGCCCCTGCGTGGGCCAGTCTTGCTGTATAAACCCCTGCGTGGGTGTGCTTGTTTGTTTTGACCCCTGCGTGGGTCTATCTTTCTGTAAACCCCTACGAGGGTATGTTATTTGTGTAAGTCCCTGCGTGGACTATTATGTTATTAAGCCCCTGCGTGGGTATGTGTGTTATTAAGCCCCTGCGTGGGTAAGTACTTGTTTAAACCCCTGCGTGGGTAAGTTTGTTTGTTGAAAAGACCCGTTTAGGGCAGCGTGTAATATTTTAATAAATTTATGGAATGTTTGTTTTATAAATTTAATGTTTGCCATTATGCGCATAGATAAATTATATATGAAATAAATAAATTAAAATCATTCCTTTTGAAATAATCTGCCTATGTAAATTTTTAAATAAGAATCTTAAAGAGTGAAACCTAGCCTTTGGGTCATTATAAGGCCAGGCCAAGATGGTAAGACCTGTTCAAAAGATTCAAATCCCTGTTAACATCTGTATACATGTTAACGCTCCTGGCAGACGTGATTCATTTAAAATCACACACGTCATTCTTTTTATTGGATTCTCTAAAAGATTCCTAACCCAATTTAATGATCTCTGAATCATGGGCTAGATCATCAATTAAGATGATCATATTTTTACCATACGTGGTAATAAAGTGCCTACGGGCCCTGCTCATTTCCATATGAGCCAAAAGACAGTGGTAGCGATGACTCCCTGTCAGATAAAGGTAATGAACTAGGTTCAAACCTTCATGCTTTGATTCTCTGAAATCCAAGCTTAAAATTTATAAACGTCCTTGTGACTAGGCCTATTGTGCCAATATACCTTCAGGTTTTGATTCTCTGAAATCATAGCTTATAGACTAAAAATGTCCACGTGACTAGGCCTTTTGTGCCACAAATAAAACTGTTATTGTTTTATAATTAGGATAAATTATTATAGAAATCCTAAATAAATATGATTAATAAATTAACCAAATATGGTCTCTGTTTACCATGGTTAATGAATTTCCCTAAGGGGCAATTCCATAATAAACTCCTAAATAAACTATTGTCCTTGTTTTCTGCAACAGTTCAATTAAAATGGCTAACTCGGACGAGGTTAATAGTCATCCAGTGGAGAATAACGAGAACGCCCGAATTAATTTAACGGGTGCTGAATTGAAAGCAATAATAGACGGCGCAGTTACACAAGCCTTGGAAAGGCAGTACGAAGAGTATAGTGGGACTCGTAGTAGGACCCTAACTACACAGCCTTCAAAGCCACCGTCCAAGAAGGACGACTCGAAGAAAGATGATGATCGACACTCCTCGAACCACAGTGCTCCATCTCAGCAGGTTGTACTAAACCAGGGACCCCGTGACAAGGGTTGCTCTTATAAATATTTCGTTTCCTGCAAACCCCGGGATTTCACTGGGGAGAAAGGAGCCATTGACTGTATGACGTGGCTGGATGAGATGGATACGGTTGTGGATATCAGCGGATGCGCTGAGAGAGACGTGGTCAAGTTTGTGTCGCAGTCTTTTAAGGGTGAAGCTTTAGCATGGTGGAGATCTCTGATTCAAGCCACCGGAAAAATCCCATTGTACAACATGTCGTGGGATCAATTTGTTGCCCTTATCAGGGAAAATTACTGCCCTCAGCATGAGGTGGAGAAGATAGAGTCTGATTTTCTATAATTGGTGATGACAAACCTTGACTGTCAAGCTTACCTAACGAGCTTCAACACGATGTCCCGGTTGGTTCCTTATCTGGTAACCCCGGAACCAAAAAGAATAGCTCGTTTTATCGGTGGTTTAGCCCCGGAAATCAAGGCAAGCGTGAAGGCTTCTTGGCCAGCTACTTTTAGGTCTGTAGCTGACATATCTTTATCCCTTACTTTGGATGCGGTCAGGCAGAGATCGCTGAGGAATAAGGAGGCTGAGAAGAGAAAACGTGAAGATGATAGTTCCACGAAGATCGAACAAGAAGCACCGTGGGAACGGTGACAACAAGAAAGGATCTGAGTCAAGGAAAGATGGGCATAATTCTGGTGAGAAGCCCAAATGCAAGATATGCAAGAAACAGCACTTTGGAAAGTGCAGACTTGAGTCGAACTCACAGACTCAGTCAAAAACCTATGCTTGTGGTATATGCAAGTCCACGGATCACAAGACCTTGGATTGCAAGAAGATGAAAGACGCAACGTGCTACCGTTGCAATGAAAAGGGGCACATTAAGACCAACTGCCCTAAATATGCCAAGAAGCCTGAAGAGGCCAAGAAGACTAATGCCAGAGTCTTCAGAATGGACGCAAAAGAAGTGGTTCTAGACGACAACGTTATTACAGGTACTTTCCTTGTAAATGACGTCTATGCTAGAGTACTTTTTGATTCAGGCGCTGATAAGTCCTTCGTTGATAATAAGTTTTGTGAATTGCTGAAATTACCTGTCAAAACCTTAAACATGAATTATGAGGTGGAGTTAGCAGATGGCACCCTAGAAACCGTCTCTACTATGTTAGATGGATGTGTTATATCCATTAAGAACCATTCTTTTCCCCTGTCTCTGCTTCCCTTTAAGTTGGCCGGTTTTGACATAGTTCTGGGTATGGACTGGTTATCTCATAACCAGGCCCAAATTGTCTGTAACAAGAAACAAGTGGTAATAAAGACTCCGTCTGGTGAATCACTTACCATTCGGGGAGATACCCAGTATGGGCTACCTGAGCAAGCGACTATGCTCAAGGCTTCAAAATGTTTAAAGAAGGGTTGTGTCATCTACATGGCACAAGTGATTATAGATGAGCCTAAACCAAAGATAGAAGACATCCCTGTCATTTCTGAATACCCAGAAGTTTTTCCGGAAGAACTACCTGGTTTGCCACCAGATAGGCAAGTGGAATTCAGGATTGATATCATCCCCGGAGCAGCACCAGTTGCCAGAGCACCCTATAGGTTGGCTCCAACGGAGATGAAAGAATTGAGGACACAGCTGGATGAATTGCTAGCTAAAGGTTTCATAAAACCTAGTTCGTCTCCTTGGAGAGCACCAGTCCTGTTTGTCAAGAAGAAGGATGGATCGATGCGTCTGTGCATCGACTATCGTGAGCTTAATAAGGTCACGATCAAGAATAGGTATCCTTTACCTAGGATCGACGATTTGTTCGATCAATTGCAAGGAGCAAGTTATTTTTCGAAGATTGATTTGAGGTCAGACTACCATCAACTGAAAGTTAGAGATGAAGACGTGCATAAAACAGCATTTAGGACTCGTTATGGTCATTACGAGTTCCTAGTGATGCCTTTTGGGCTCACTAATGCACCTGCCGCGTTCATGGATCTCATGAATCGCGTTTGCAAGCCGTATTTAGATAAATTCGTCATCGTTTTCATCGACGACATTCTTATCTATTCGAAGAATCAAGCTGACCATGAGAAACACCTTCGATGTATTCTCAAGCTCCTGCATCAGGAGAAGCTCTATGCCAAATTCTCGAAGTGTGAATTTTGGCTTCGAGAAGTCCAATTCCTTGGACATGTGGTTAGTGAGCGTGGTATCCAAGTGGATCCCGCTAAAGTTGAAGCTGTTATGAACTGGCAAGAGCCAAAGACGCCTACGGAGATACGTAGCTTCCTGGGGTTGGTAGGATATTACAGGCGTTTCATTGAAAACTTTTCAAGGATTGCTGCACCCCTAACTTCCTTGACTAAGAAGAAAGTAAAGTTCGTATGGGGCCCTAAGCAGCAAGAATCCTTCGATATTCTAAAGCAGAAGTTGAGCAACGCCCCAGTACTGACATTGCCATATGGAATAGAAGATTTTGTGGTTTACTGCGATGTTTCACACACTGGCATGGGGTGTGTGCTTATGCAAAAAGGCAAGGTTATTGCCTATGCATCACGACAGTTAAAGGTGCATGAAAAGAATTACACCACCCACGACTTGGAGTTGGGTGCCGTTGTATTCGCACTAAAACTGTGGAGGCATTATCTTTATGGAATCATGTGTGTGATCTATTCTGATCACAAGAGCCTCTAGCATCTGTTTAATCAGAAGGAATTAAACATGAGGCAACGCCGTTGGATGGAAACTTTAAATGATTATGATTGTGAAATAAGATACCATCCCGGCAAGGCAAATGTAGTCGCCGATGCCTTGAGTCGAAAGGAGAGGGTGAAACCCATCCGAATCAATGCCAAGCGCATGGAGATAAAGAATAATTTGATTGAAAGGTTGTTAGCTGCACAGAAGGAAGCTGTGTTGGAAGCTAACTATCCTAATGAAAAGCTAGGGGTAACTGAGGAGCAGTTAACTCTTAGCAAGGACGGAATTCTAAGATTGAATGGACGAATATGGGTTCCAATTTTTGGAGGACTTCGTGATGTTATCCTCCAGGAAGCCCACAGTTCCAAATACTCCGTTCATCCTGGAGCTGATAAGATGTACCAGGATCTAAAGGCAAATTATTGGTGGATAGGCTTGAAGAAGTCTGTAGCCACTCATGTAGCTAAATGCTTGACATGTGCGCAAGTCAAAGCCGAGCATCAGAAACCGTCAGGTTTGCTACAACAGCCTGAACTTCCTACATGGAAGTGGGAAATGGTAACCATGGATTTTATCACCAAGTTACCTAAGACAAGGAAAGGAAATGATACAATATGGGTTATAGTTGATAGACTGACTAAGTCAGCACATTTCTTACCCATCAAGGAGACTTATAGCTCCGACATGTTAGCCCAGTTATATGTTGATAAGATTGTAGCCTTACATGGCATACCTGTGTCTATTATCTCTGACCGAGATACTAGATACACGTCACATTTTTGGAAGAGTTTCCAACAATCTTTGGGCACATGTTTGAATTTTAGTACGGCTTATCATCCTCAGACTGACGGTTAGAGTGAGCGTACTATTCAAAAGTTGGAAGACATGCTACGTGCATGTGCGATCGATTTGGGGGGTAGTTGGGATAAGAACCTACCATTAATCGAATTCTCCTACAACAATAGCTACCATACCAGCATTAAGGTTGCGCCCTTCGAGGCATTATACGGTAGAAAGTGTAGATCGCCCGTTTGTTGGGCGGAAGTTGGAGATGTCCAATTATCAGGACCAGAGATAGTCTTTGAAACGACGGACAAAATTGTCCAGATTCGGGACCGTCTCAAAGCTGCCCGAGATAGGCAGAAGAGCTACGCAGACCCGAAGCGTAAAGCTTTTCACTTCGAAGTAGGTGACAAAGTGTTGCTAAAATTATCACCCTGGAAGGGGGTGATGCGATTTGGTAAGAAAGGCAAGCTAAGCCCGAGATACATAGGACCTTTCGAGGTTATCGAACGTGTCGGGTCAGTTGCCTATAAGTTAAACTTACCTGAAGAGCTCAGTGGAATTCACAATGTGTTCCACATCTGCAATCTGAAAAAGTGTTTCGCTGACGAATCACTGGTTATACCACATACAGATGTGCATATAGATGAGAGCTTAAAATTTGTGGAAAAACCATTGTCAATTGAAGATCGACAAGTAAAGAAGCTTCGAAGGAAGCATGTACCTATTGTAAAGGTCAAATGGGATGCCCGTAGAGGTCCCGAATACACGTGGGAAGTTGAATCCACGATGAAAGAAAAGTACCCTTATTTATTTCAGTAAATCTCGGGTCGAGATTTATTTTAAGGGGGTGAGGATGTAACACCTCGAAAATTCACGTCCTAAAATGTGTAGACACGTGTCAAATGCTTAAACGTGTGAAAGAATATTATAGAAGGACTAAAGTTGACAATCATGGAAAGTATATGGATATACGTATTCTAAATGTCAACAGTGAATAAATATATTGTATATTAACCCTACAAGATGCTCATACCTTCAAACGAATAAATCATGGATCATACGGAGCTAAAAGTGAGAGATTACAAACTACAGGGGCTAAATGTGTCAACATGTTTAAGTTATACCTCTGAGTGACCTTTTGACAAGCCCGAAGCTTTGTAACGGTTAATTATGCTCACTAGAATGCACGATTTAAATTTCGTAAAGTTTCGTTATCGTATGAGAAAGTTATGATCAAATTCGTGTGCGAAGGGTTAAAGCGTAAACGTTGAAAGTTAGGACTTTTCGGGTAACAATAAAGTTAACCGGGGACTTAGCAAAGTGGGTATACGTTTTAAAGCCCTTATAGATCAATTATGAGGGTTCATAATGCAAGAAACAAGTGTCTAAACGAAGTTTGAAGAGCCAAGGATCTAATAGCAAAAATCAAAAAATGCAGATTTTCTGCAGAAGACCGTCGAGCCACGCGAGGGGCCCTCGCGCCACGCGAGGGACTCCCAGCTCCGAAAACCTTGGGCTGTTGTCTGTCATGGCCTTTATGCGCGACTTTAACCGATTTTTCACATCTTGTGCGACCCCTAGGCACCCCCTAAACACTTAGGGACATGTGTTAATCAGTTGTGGTGGGTTGTAGACTTATGTGTCAAAGATTTGTGGTGATTAATTCACTATAAAAGGCCATGATATGCAACCATTGTTCTTCACACCTTCCTCTTGCAATCTGATCATTTCTGGAGCTCCAAGGCACTCTCAAGTGATCACTAATCAAGCTTAGGACTTTTGTAAGTTTGCTTAACCTTCTTTAATTGAGTTTAGCTTAGTTATTTAGCTAAAAGTCAAACCGTCGTAATTACGATTTGACTTTGAGATTAATTAATAATGGCTCAGTCAAATCTCGAATTAAAAGTAGTTATAAGTTGGTAATTATGTGGGTAATAAAACCTCAAAAGGGTTCCCCCTGATTCCCACTCTAACTAGGTCAAATGTCGGGTCAAACTTGTAATTAAAAAGTCAACAGAATGTTTAATTTACAATTTATGCATGATTAGCAATGTAGAACATATACAACCTGTTTGATCATTAATATAACTTGGTAATTAGTGTAAGAACATGTCTAAACATGTTAAACCCGACAATTTCCTGTTTAGACCCGGTTCGGAACCGAAAGTCGCATAGTTTGACTTATACTTTGACTTTCAGTTCTGACCCGTTTTGGTATGATTTAGAAATACCTTAGAGCTTTATTTGGACCAGGTTACATGCTAGTATAACCCTCTGTGATTATACACCTCGGATCATTAGTTATCCAATTAATATGCATGATTCCGTTAATTGCTCATATGTTGACCATTATGCCCTTTTCACCTTAAAACGTGATTTTTGGAAATGTAAAAGAGTAGAAACCTTAATTGCTGATATATAAACTTACATGAAAAATTTGACATCAGTTTGAGGTGTAGGTTTATGTAACAAGTTTACATAAACTAGCCTAAACGGGTCAAACCTTATCGGTTTTATCTCAAAATCCAGAATGTGTATGAATTACCCATATTAAACAAGTCTCCGAACTTGTCGGGTCTAAATCACATTCTATCCGGTCTTCGCTTAATCGTGCGTACGAACCGTATCTTTGAAACTAACCGGTCTAAGCTTAAGCTTAATTAAAGACCCGTTAGAATTCTAATAGGTTATTATAAACCTCCGTTCCAGATTAGGAGTACCAGTAAAAGCTAATTGCATTTGCTTATTGTGATTTATACATTGCTCAGGTAAATACTTTTAACTTATTTTCCCTATACGGGCTTGGGTTACGGTATATAGAATACCGCTTGATCGGGCATCAAATCTTCCATCGTTGGGTGGTTAATTGAATAATTTGATTGGCTCGTTTAAACAGTCTTGTTACTTAAAGCCTTTGGGGGGTTAATGACCATGTCCCGGTGATGTGTGTAAAATGCAACATATAAATTACATCAAATGAGGCATAAAACTAACCCTTTTTAAGTACTAATATTGGAAAAAGAGTGTTTTTGTCTTCCTTTTGTATTTTCAGGATTAAATGAGCTCAAAAACGCAAAAGAAGCAAAAAGACAGCTAAATCCAACATAAATACAAGAAAAGGAATATTAGTGGACTGCCCGAACCCTCAACGGCACCTTCCAAAGCAAAATAGAGAAATCAGAAGACTGAACACGCCCCGTGCTCAGCCAGCACGGGGCCGTGCCCAAGAAGCAGCAGAAAAGACAAATCTATAGAAGCTTCTATTGCCCATCACGGGGCCGTGCTCAGCGGACACGGGGGCGTGTCGAAAGTACAGCAGGCGCATTTATTGTAATTGCGAATTACAATTAATGAGGAGAGAGATTGTCAGACGGACACGGGGCCGTGCCCAGCGGACACGGGGCCGTGTCCAGCTCTCTGTTCAGCCTATAAATAGGAGTGCTTGGATTCATTTCATCTCATCCCTTGGCACATCACCTCTCTCACACTTCATCCACCACCCACCACCATCACAACACCATCATCCACCACCATCATCCATTGTCCATCGTAGAGTGTGTGAGTCGTCTCGGGATCCAAGATTGATCGTAAGAGTTCTTGACAATCAAGGCCATGTTTGCCTAAGTCTCTTACATCACTTGGTGAAGACAAAGTGTCTAGTATAATACTTTTTATTTCTAATCTTTTGCACTTTTTATTTGGTTTTGTATTAATGACTTTAATAACTAGTTACTTATGTTGAAGGTGATCTTTCCTTATCGTTTGTCCGTGGTGTCTTGGCATTATTTTACTGTCTATATAAAATAAAGGATTTTCACCATTCATATCTCCACGGTCTATATGGAGATATGTTGGCTACCTGGTAGGGGGTTAAGGGAACGGTTTGGTAAAGGTCTTGCCATTGTTCAGCGTTTAGAGGTCCTGCAATGGACCTGGGTCAAATTTTGTAGGACCTCCTTCAATACTTCACGGTATTGGATGGCGGGGGTCCAAACTCTTTGATCCCCTCATAAGTTAACTACTATTAATACTATAACCCGACTATTTAGGACTGTATCCCTGCTGACTCAGACTACTTAGCCGAGGGTAACGTCACCGCCAAAAGCGGGGCCTACCACAATACTACATTAATAACTTAATTCATTATCTTCCAATAATCCACCCTTTTAGGATTGTATCCCTGCTGACTCAAACTACTGGGGTGAGGGTAACGTCGCCTTCAAAAGAGGGGCCTACTACAATAACTAAGATAATCTCTTAATTATGTGCAAAAGTGCGGAAATAATCAAAGGTTATACTAGATATGAGTCGGAACCAAGTGATTCATCTTGTCTATCTGTTTTTCTTTTATTTTTATTTTCAGCATTTTAGTTAGTTTTATTTTTCTTAGTTTAAAACCTTTTTTCTAAACTTTTATTTTGGTTAGACGTTGAGGATAAACCGGTATTAAAAGCTCTTGTGTCCTTGGACGACCTCGGTATCTTACCAACGCTATACTACACTCAACGATGGGTGCACTTGCCCATATGTGTGTTTAGTGTTAGTAAAATATCGTGTTTTATAAATTTAAAACTTGGCTAACATAAGTGTTAAAAAGGGCTTAAAATATACACCTAATATATATAACACTTCGCACGCATCAAGTTTTTGGCGCCGCTGCCGGGGACACAAGGATTTTAAGAAAGTTAGGAATCAACGGCCTAATCATCTTTTATTTTTCTTTTTATTTTTTTTTTAGGATTTTCTTAGTTTTTCAGCTTCTGCAGAGCTCAGCACGGGCCGTGCCCGCTGAACACGCCCCCGTGCTCAATCATTGGAACTGGCAATCCTGTTTTACATCAGACAGTAAGCTGAACACGGGGCCGTGCCCACTCAACACGCCCCCGTGCCCAAGTTTCAGTTACTGAAAACAGAACCGTTAGATCCCGGCGGTTGGTAATTTCTGACATAAACATGAGTGATAGTAATTATTTTTACTTTCGGCACTCTTATGGTACGTGGTGTCAATTATGTGGTGGCGAACATGAAGAAGTAAAATGCTACTTCCTAAATTATAGGCCCCACTACATGGACCCACCATCTTCTCACAACCTTAAGAGGGGCGAAAGTAAAAATAAGCACTATTTCTCCCTCGAATGCGCCCAGCCAGATATTCTAGGGGAAATGCTCCTTGGCGAGTTATTTCAACTAGAAGAGCTAATTCTGAAATGGTTAGAAGAGCTTGGGAAGGATTTTATTAATCCACCCCAAGACGATACCCATGAAGAAATGTTGGAACCGCATTCCGACAACCTCGTTGCTCCCGAAAATACCTTCGTACCTAGCAAAGACTTGGACGATAGTCGTCCCTGTGTCGATTGTGCCGTGAAGGACTCTCCATCGACTTCGTTCGGTGCATACATAGACCTGAGCGATTCGGCATACACCTTCTTTAACAAGAGCCCGGGAAAGGGTTGGACTTGTCCACCTAGAATGAAAATAGGAATTACCCTCACCGACAACCTCTTGCGTTCTCGCCTTAGTCTAGGACAATTAAGGTATCTTAGGCACTTTGGGGTTGTTCCAACCAGTCAGGAGCCACCCGATACTAACAATTTCCTTAAAAAACTAGACAACTTCATAAAACAGTCCCTAGACACGGGGCCGTGCCCAGCCAACACGCCCCCGTGTCCATCGAAAGATTCCATTCTGATCAGTACATCAGAATACGGACAAACTGTGTCAGAACTCCACCTGCACACGGGGCCGTGTCCACTGAACACGGGGCCGTGTCCAGGATGCTGTCGTTTTCTATAAATGCAGCCAAGAATTCTGCACATTTGGACCAACTTGGGACAGAGATTTGCAGGAATCTTCTCTCAAACTATCCTAGGTAAGTCTAAAAGAAGGTTCCAACAACCCATCTTGTCCTTTCTTCTTTTAGCCATTTCCTTCTTCTCCATCTTTCTCCAAGAGCTACCATTGAAAGTTTGGAATTCCTCCAACTCTATGGTAGGGATAAATGAGTTTTGTTCAAAGAATCTTGGTAAAAACATGTTATGAAACATTGTTTTAAGTTATTAGTAGCTAAAAAGGTCCCACAAGTTCAGAAAATAACTTAAAAATCCAAGTTTCCTTGTTCCGAAACTCTGCAGAAAGATGAACACGGGGCCGTGCTCAGTGAGCACGGGGCCGTGTCCGGTCACTGTTTCATTAAATAAACTATTTTTAGTTTATTTTTCGTAGGATGTTGAGTGAAAACAGCGAAACATCTTCTGTGCATTCGTCAAACAGCCGAATAGGAAGAAGACCCTCCATTGAAGCTACACTTGTTCACTATGTGATAGCATTAAGGGAGGCTTTCGACGAAATGACTTTAGTAGAGGAGGTCCTAATCGACCGTATTAACGATCTTACGATGGGACTTGAAAGCAGCTTCCAAGAAATTAACCTCTTGCACCAGAGGTTAAATATTCTTGTAGCACCTCCAATGGAACCAGTCCTTCCACAACAGGATTGGAACCTAGCACTCGGAATCAACAACCCTACCGGGTGGGAAGACTTGCCAGCAGAACCTCCTGTGGAACACCTACAAGAGATCCCGGTGGAAGTTGAAACTCCTCAAACTAATGCCAATGAACCTTCCTTTCTCCTTCCAAGGGAGGTGGAGGAATGGCTCGCCAACATTTGAGGAGAACCGCACGCGGAAGATGGAGTTCAATAAGGCCTTGGTTAACCAAGATTAATTGCTTCTTGGAAATTTTGCTAACTAAAATAAAGTAAAGGCTAGGACTCCATGGTTTGTTATTTCTTTGTTTTATCTAGTTTAATTTAGGATTATGTAAGTTCTCTCTATGATGAAATGAAATGATGGTTTTAAGGTTTGGATGGTTTGTAATGAATAAAACACACTCATGGTGGTAAAGGATGAAAAGGGGAACGAGAAAAATGATCCCATGCACAAGAACAAGGCAACCCGACAATTCTCTCCATTTCAGAAAGTTCAACACGGGCCGTGCTCAACCAACACGGCCCCGTGCCGAACCACCTGCAGAAAAACGCCCAGTTCAGGTACCTGGACACGGGCCGTGTTCACCCAACACGCCCCCGTGTCCAGACTTCTATTTCTCTTATTTTAATTTTGTTACTGGCACTTGAACACGGGGCCGTGCCCGGATAACACGGGGCCGTGTTCAGTGCCCAGTAACACAAATTTTTGCTTTTTAAACACTATTTTACACATCTAATCAACCTAAAAATTTATTTTTGGGACACATTGAGGACAATGTGTAATTTAAGTGTGGGGGGGATGCTAAAACCTTGAATTTTGCAAGTCCTAAATACAAGCCTTACACAAAACTCTATTGGAACCGCTAATCACCCAAAAATTTTTTCAAAAATTTCATTTTTTTTTACTTGTCTAGGTTTAACTCGGGAAATTCAAGTTCTCAAAAAGGTTATATTTTTACAAATTTACAACCGATAGCGTAGTGATAAAAAGAACCAACATAAGAAAATTATGAAAAGGCATAGCAAACTTATTTAAAATTTGATTATATATACTTGATCACATAAAAACTCATTCCCACAAAAGTGAGTTTTGAGCCTTTATTGAGCACACAATTACATATCATTTGATTAAATGCTCATTTTTCGTTTCTTGTGTGAATAGCCGCTTGGTTCTTACGACTCTAGAACTTGCCATGACAATACATTCCCGGTCCTTATCAACTTAAACCCGAGTAAGTAAATGATGGAGGCATTAGGACTAACCCTTTTTATTTCTACACCATTATTTTTCTTTTTCTTTTACCACCTACCCAAAAATCCCCCTAGTTAGCCCCTTTGAGCCTAAACCTTTTCGTTTCATCACCCAAACAAAAACCCTTTTACCCACCAAAACCTTTTTCATTTTTAACCTTTTATTTTAGTAACAAGTTCGGTTCTTCGTGAAAAACAAAAAATGTGATAATGATGAAGCAAAAAGAGAATAAACAAACAAGTTAATCAAAAATAACTTAGTTTGAATAAAAGCTTCATCAAAATAAAAAATTGCAAGAATACGAAAACCGACACTTGTTACGCTTTTAGCCATTTTTCTACTAACCACTAACCCAACCACCTACCTTTAACCCTAGCCTAACCCTTAACCCACAAAGTCCTCTTGATATCTACAAAGGTATAAAAGTTAAAAAGGAGGAGGATTGATTTCTTGGCAAGCCTATGGTAGGAATAAGTTCCATGCCGCTCTCGAGTGATTCACTAAAAATACACCTTCGGCCGAGTGTGAGTGATTTCCCCGTGAGGTATGTGAACTTGTATATAAATAGAATTTTAAAAAGGCATGTTATGCCCAAATAATTAATTTCTTTTATGAAAAGTTCTAAATAAATCATTACGAATAGGAGTGTAAATAAATAAAAATAAAACCCAAAAAGATCTTGGAAATCCCGACACTCTACGACAAGCCCAAAACCTTCTCTTCTACCTATTCCATTTGGGAGTGTAAACCACATATTAAAGAGTTTTGCTTGAGGACAAGCAAAAGTTCAAGTGTGGGGGTATTTGATGTGTGTAAAATGCAACATATAAATTACATCAAATGAGGCATAAAACTAACCCTTTTTAAGTACTAATATTGGAAAAAGAGTGTTTTTGTCTTACTTTTGTATTTTCAGGATTAAATGAGCTCAAAAACGCAAAAGAAGCAAAAAGACAGCTAAATCCAACATAAATACAAGAAAAGGAATATTAGTGGACTGCCCGAACCCTCAACGGCACCTTCCAAAGCAAAATAGAGAAATCAGAAGACTGAACACGCCCCGTGCTCAGCCAGCACGGGGCCGTGCCCAAGAAGCAGCAGAAAAGACAAATCTATAGAAGCTTCTATTGCCCATCACGGGGCCGTGCTCAGCGGACACGGGGGCGTGTCGAAAGTACAGCAGGCGCATTTATTGTAATTGCGAATTACAATTAATGAGGAGAGAGATTGTCAGACGGACACGGGGCCGTGCCCAGCAGACACGGGGCCGTGTCCAGCTCTCTGTTCAGCCTATAAATAGGAGTGCTTGGATTCATTTCATCTCATCCCTTGGCACACCACCGCTCTCACACTTCATCCACCACCCACCACCATCACAACACCATCATCCACCACCATCATCCATTGTCCATCGTAGAGTGTGTGAGTCGTCTCGGGATCCAAGATTGATCGTAAGAGTTCTTGACAATCAAGGCCATGTTTGCCTAAGTCTCTTACATCACTTGGTGAAGACAAAGTGTCTAGTATAATACTTTTTATTTCTAATCTTTTGCACTTTTTATTTGGTTTTGTATTAATGACTTTAATAACTAGTTACTTATGTTGAAGGTGATCTTTCCTTATCGTTTGTCCGTGGTGTCTTGGCATTATTTTACTGTCTATATAAAATAAAGGATTTTCACCATTCATATCTCCACGGTCTATATGGAGATATGTTGGCTACCTGGTAGGGGGTTAAGGGAACGGTTTGGTAAAGGTCTTGCCATTGTTCAGCGTTTAAAGGTCCTGCAATGGACCTGGGTCAAATTTAGTAGGACCTCCTTCAATACTTCACGGTATTGGATGGCGGGGGTCCAAACTCTTTGATCCCCTCATAAGTTAACTACTATTAATACTATAACCCGACTATTTAGGACTGTATCCCTGCTGACTCAGACTACTTAGCCGAGGGTAACGTCACCGCCAAAAGCGGGGCCTACCACAATACTGCATTAATAACTTAATTCATTATCTTCCAATAATCCACCCTTTTAGGATTGTATCCCTGCTGACTCAAACTACTGGGGTGAGGGTAACGTCGCCTTCAAAAGAGGGGCCTACTACAATAACTAAGATAATCTCTTAATTATGTGCAAAAGTGCGGAAATAATCAAAGGTTATACTAGATACGAGTCGGAACCAAGTGATTCATCTTGTCTATCTGTTTTTCTTTTATTTTTATTTTCAGCATTTTAGTTAGTTTTATTTTTCTTAGTTTAAAACCTTTTTTCTAAACTTTTATTTTGGTTAGACGTTGAGGATAAACCGGTATTAAAAGCTCTTGTGTCCTTGGACGACCTCGGTATCTTACCAACGCTATACTACACTCAACGATGGGTGCACTTGCCCATATGTGTGTTTAGTGTTAGTAAAATATCGTGTTTTATAAATTTAAAACTTGGCTAACATAAGTGTTAAAAAGGGCTTAAAATATACACCTAATATATATAACACTTCGCACGCATCACCCGGATATCCCTGGAATCATTTTACGAAATGGCCACGACTTAAGCGCGGGGTGTAGGCGTACACCCGTCAGTGCACAAAAGAATAATGTGGTGTGTCTATTGATCTTTAACCCGGACAAGATCCGGGCTACTGAACGCACAAGCAACATGTAATTCGTTCACAAGATTATATATTTAAATAATTCTCCCAAGTTAAATAAAATGTTTATGCCACGTGCATCAAAAATCAATTTTCAATCATTTTCCAAAATGAGTCAGTTGATTGTATTTACCAGTGTAAACTGACGTATTTTCCCAAAAAGATTAAATGCAGGTACTAAGCGTAATTTGCTGGGATTTCTCCTTAGCATCATTAGAAGTCTCGCAAGCTTAAGATGCCTGAAGTCTGTTGAACTATTGTTGCATATTTTATTTTCGATCCTTCTGTGGATAAACTCCCGAATATTGTGACATTTGATATTACAATATTAAATTCGGTTGTATTATATCTTTTAAATTGCTTCCGCTGTGCATATTAAATATTGTGTTGTTTGACTATTATGTTGCCAACCACGTCACGATACTCCCCCACCGGGCCCACCGGTGACACGTGGAAATCGGGGTGTGACACGGGCGTAGTGACCAAGACGTCGAGTAGTAGACGTCGAGCTAAACGGTCAAAAACATCATCCTCCGTTGACCCTCAAACACCGACTTCCGATGCCCGCAATGTCGATCTAAATGATGTTGTGGACGTTGACGAGCAACTTGAAGAAGAGTTGGCCCGACCGCCCGATAGAAGAAAAGATAAGCGAACCGGGAAAAAACCGGTGGAGTCGTCCTCCGATCTCGAGTTAAAGGAAGATTTCGAGGAGATGAACCGTCGTCTCCAAGACATTCGAGACCTCGGCCACCAACGTTTGGAGACTATTAAAGAACGCGTCGCCGAAACCAAAAAGTTTAACGAGATGCAAGAGGCGAGGCAAATGGAAAAGGACATTGAGTTTTTGTCCAAACCGATCGACCACCTCCAAGGCGATGCGTTGATCCTTGCGCAAATGCATGGCCAAAAAATTCGGGAAAAATACGGACTCTAGATCTTCATCTTTTTTTTTAACTTTATTTTTTTATTTCCGTTTTTTATTATTGTTTTTTTATTTCTAGTAGTGTAATTTTTTTTAAATTAATGAAGTATTTTTAGTTTTAATTTTAAAAAAATAAATAATTGTGTAATGATTGCATGGGCGTTATTGGGCATTATTCCCACTACGACATTTTTGCAATAACGCCCAATAATGCCCCCATGCTGACTGGACTGCCACATGGCAGAAAACGCCCCATAGTGGGGGCATTATTGAGCTAACCATTACACATGGTCTTATATAATAATTGGTAAATTAACAAACTTTGTTAAATTAGTTACTTTTATTTACAAAAGCAACCCCTTAACATATAACTTTGTATAACTAACTAATTTAACTAAATTAATGGTTCCCTATAACAAAATTTAACTGAATTAACCGAAATCCTTTACACATTTTTAGCCCAATTTTTATCCAATATGATATTTGCCGTTAGTTAAATAATATAACAATAAAATTTATAAAAAAATCCCCTTTTTATTAAATTCTCCGATGGATCCGGTTATGCGGTCCGGTCGAGTTTCAGAGGTCTGTTTTTGGCGGATGTTACATGTGGGGTGGATGGTGTGGTGGCCGGTTGTAGTGATAGTGGTGGGTTGGGTCGCCGACAGGTGGGTGGTAGTGATGGTGATTGGGGAAGGTGGTGATGGCCGGTGGGATTAGGTGGCAGGTGGGTGGTAGTGGTGGTGGTAGGGTGGGTGGTGATGGTGAGAACATGAACTATAGAGAGAGAATTAAGAGAGCGAGAGTTGAGAGAAGAAAGGGACTATCAGTATATGTATTTTTAATATATCAAGATTTTTTTTGTTTTATTTATTAAATAGATCGTAAATAAATGAGTAAAATTACTAATCTACCCTAATTTAACCATGAAAAATAATTGAGTTAGGGCTAAAGGATATAGCGTGCAGAGGTATGCAAATATCAAGTATGCTTTTTGAACTTTTTTAAGAGAAATGACACACTTTGCAATTTAGTGTCAACGTAAAGGATGACTTTTGTAATTTACTCAAAGTCATAATAAGAAAGACAATGATCATGGAAAGTTCTTACTTTCAAATGAGGATTGGAACGAAAGATCAAAACATGGAGAGTTTGATTAAGACCGAGGTGGACAAGGATGTTGGTTGGATTTGGAATGAGACCACAGTGAATCAAATAAAGTTGCTTGGATTGAATTGAGAGTCGTATGAGAACTATCAGAACGAACTATTTGATCGGTATACTCAAAAGTTCGAACGGATTAAACTCAATTCGTAACAAGAACAGGATTGTGATTTTTGAGAATATCAAAATACCGTATATCTCTAAAGAAAATTGGTCGTACTTTTCTGTGTATTACCGTTTCTCAGAATGTCGAAAACATCCCAAAAAACTCGGACAAGTTATATCTTCAAATAACTACCTTATCTCAAATCAAATGAATTGATTTTCCAAAATTCACACCTCATGTGAATTGTCGGCCACATATTAATTATTTAATAAATTAATTTACTAATTATTTAGTTAGGCCCAAAACAATAATAAGTTAATTAGCCTAAGCCCAATAATTAGTAAATGTATTTGGCCCAAATCCGATTAAATACACTAACTCGTTATAACAACCAAGCCCGCCATTCCTGCATCACCTAACTCGATTAGTATATAACGAGAACGCCTATTCAATGAGTTAATCCAATACCACTACAAATGTTGATAATCACTAAAATTACCAACATTCCTCCCCCATTTTAGTGATATCCATGATTAACCCAACTCAATTCTCAAAATCTCAAACTCATGCATAAATGAAAATGTCCTGAGGATTGAATTTTCATCTTAGTAAATTACACGATCCAAATATTCGAATATCGGGGTGTCTCTATGGATTGAACCCTTGCTATCCATTTGAATACTTGAAGGTAAAATACACATAAGTTTACAACCCATATGTTCTTACATGACACTATATTTTACTAGCCTATGTCCAATCCTTCAAAGAGTATATCAAAGCCAAGTCCAAGCTCCTTGAAGCGGCTAAACTTCATACTCTTATAGGTAGTTTCTTTATTCTTGCACCTGCAAATGCAATTTATCAAAGAACTATTAAGAAGTTATACTTCAACCTACTTTATCTGCAGTCTGAACACAAACCTTGGGATGATTCTAATGTTGTGTTCCAATATCTTTATGACAAGCTTTCCACATTGAATTCAGCATCTAACGTTGTATTAGATGGGAATTGGGTGTCTTGGCATAGGATATTAAAGTATGGACTTTAAACCCACCCCTTTGGCTGATTTATTCACGAGATCTCTTCCTAACCCTTTAGTTAGATGATCAGCCATATTATACTCAGATCTTACAAAATCAACAGATATCACTCCATTCATGATTAATTCTCTAATCATGCTATGTCTAACACCTAGGTGTCTACACTTTCCATTGTACACTTGGTTATAAGCCTTAGCCAAAGTAGCTGCACTATCACATCTGATAGATATCGGTGATATCGGTTTTGGCCACAAAGGAATCTCATAGATCAAATTTCTTAGCCATTCAGCTTCTTTACCAGCTGCTGCTAAAGCTACAAATTCAGATTCCATTGTTGAATTTGTGATGCAAGTTTGTTTCTTTGAGGCCCATGAGATAGCACCTCCACCAAGTAAGAACACCCATCCACTTGTGGAAGAATGATCTTCCTTATTGTTTATCCAACTTGCATCAGTAAACCCTTCAAGTACCGAGGAGAAACCTGAATAGCACAAACTATAATTTATAGTTTCTTTCAGGTATTTAAACAATCTGTTTATTGCCTGCCAATGATGTGTGCTCGGGTTACTTATAAATCTACTAAGTTTTCCCACCGCATAAGCAATATCAGGCCTAGTGCTGATCATAGCATACATCAAACATCCTATTGCTTTGGAATATTCAAGTTGAGATATGGGGCTACCTTGATTAGGCATAAGCCTAATGTTAGGATCAATAGGAGTTGCAACTGGAGAACAAGTCAGACTGTTGAATCTCTTCAAGATCTTCTCAATATAATGCGATTGAGAGATTGATATACCATTGTTCCCTCGAGTGATCTTTATACCAAGAATCACCTCTGCCTCCCCCATATCTTTCATGGCAAACTTTGATGACAAGAACTCTTTGGTTTTAACAACTTGACCTAAGTCAGTACCAAATATCAACATGTCATCCACATATAGACAAATTATAACTCCTTTTCCTGAGGAGTCAAATTTGCTATATACACATTTGTCAGCTTGATTAAGTATAAAACCATCTGACAACACCACATCATCAAATTTTTGATGCCACTGTTTAGGAGCTTGTTTCAAGCCATATAAAGACTTAACCAGCTTGCAAACCTTATGTTCATTTTCTGGCATAATGAAACCTTCTGGTTGTTTCATATATATTTCTTCATCCAATTCACCATTTAGGAATGCAGTCTTTACATCCATTTGATGAATTACAAGATTGTGGATAGCTGCTAAAGCCAACAACAACCTAATCGTGGATATTCTTGCTACTGGAGCATATGTATCAAAGAAGTCAATTCCTTCTTTTTGTCTAAAGCCTTGTATCACTAGTCTGGCTTTAAATTTATCAATGCTTCCATCCACTTTCATTTTCCTTTTGAAAATCCATTTACATCCTAATGGTTTACATCCAGGAGGTAAATCGGTCAACTTCCAGGTCTTATTCTGCATGATAGAATCAATTTCATCTTGAATAGCTTCCTTCCAAAATGAAGCATCCCTTGAAGCCATTGCTTCACTGAAAGTTTTCGGATCTTCCTCAATATTGAAACAATATTGATATTGATATTCAATTTTATCTCTCGATCCTTCAACCAAATAAAGTTGGAAATCATTACCAAAGTTCTTGGCTTTCCTTACCCTAGTACTTTTCCTTGGTTCTGTACTAGTGGAAACATCTTTTGTATTGAAAGAGTTTCTTTCAATATCTTTTAGACTCTGAGGCACATCTTTAAGTCTAGGTACTGAGGAGAACCTATCCTCATTTCCAAAATCTCCATCTCTTGACTCAATTACTGTGTGAACTGACACGTAATCATTTGGTTCTGTCACATAGAACCTATGAGCTGGAGAATGTTCAGCATATCCAATAAATATGCAATCGATGCCTCTCTCACCTAAGGTTTGTATCTTAGGTTCAGTGAGTCTCACTACAGCTCTACAACCCCAAACTTTAAGGTGACTTAAGTTTGGTGCCTTTTTGTGCCAGAGCTCATATGGGGTTACCTTGGTCTTTTTATTTGGGACCCTATTCAATAAATAGCAGGCTGTCAGCATAGCCTCACCCCAAAATCCTTCACTCAAACCCGAATAGGACAACATGGAATTAACCATTTCTTTTAATGTCCTATTCTTCCTCTCAGATACACCATTTTGCTGTGGTGTATAAGGAGCAGTGGTCTGATGTATGATACCAGTAGATTGGAAATAAACTGGATCATAGTATTCACCACCTCTATCTGTACGAAGATTTTTAATAAAATCCTTTTGATGCAATTCTACTTCTTGTTTATATATTTTAAATTTATCTAACGTTTCATCCTTTGCATGTAACAAGTAAACATAACAAAACCTAGAAGCATCGTCAATAAAGGTCACAACATATTTCTTATTTCCAAGCGAGGGAGTATTGTGAAAATCACATAAGTCGGAATGAATGAGTTCTAAAACCTTAGATTCTCTTTTGACATCTTTAAAAGGTTTTCTTGTTATCTTGGTTAACTTGCAAGTGTGACATTGATTATTATTCATATAAAAAGCGGGTATCAAGCTCATTTTAGACATGTCTTTCATTCTAAAATAATTAACATGTCCTAACGTAGCATGCCATAATTTTGATTCATTATCGACTTTATTACTAGAAGAAGCAATACACACGGATTCTTTAGCAAAAGGAACATGAACATTTAACTTAAACATACCATTAGATAAATATCCAAATCCTACAAAGGTTCCATGTCTAGACAAGATAAACTTGTCCGACTCAATGACTTGTTTGAACCCATAATTATTTAATACAATACCCGACAATAAGTTCTTCCGTATACCCGGAACATACAACACATAATCTAGTAATAAGTGTTTGCCAGAAGTAAATACAAGCTTGACTTTCCCGACACCTTTGATAGGCTCGGTTGCTACATTTCCCATTCGTAATTCAGATCCATCATCAATAGGTTTGCATTCTTCAAACCACCTTAGATCTTTGCACACATGTACCGTAGCTCCCGAGTCTACCCACCATGCAAATTCATCATCCTGAACACAAGATGATTCAGCGACAAAAGAGACATAATTCGCAACCGAATTAATATTAACATCTGAATGATTACTCGAATAAAGATTCGAATTCTCTTTTACATTTAATTCTTGACATGCAGTTAAGTCAAAGCCCAAATAATTATTTAATTCTGGGCTGCTTCCACTGTTCTGATCCGTGAAGGATCCACTGCCATCATTTTTGTTTTTATTTGGACCTTTAATGTCCATCAACTTATCAAGTCCACTAGTATTTACATTCTCTAAATTATTTAGATGCACCAAATTGGTATTTCCATGGGACCCACCACAATTTATGAGTTTAGAATTCAATGTATTATCCGTACAATTCCCATAAAAACCATCTCTGCCCACTTTTAATATTTTGATTGGGCCTAAATTTGGACCACACTTATTTTCCTGTTCAATCCGGTTATCACAGGCAACATGATTTATTGTATTGGGTTTCTTTAAATTTAATTTTGGATTAAAAACAAATTTATTGTGTAACAAAGAATTTTCAAAATTACTTAATTCATTGACACATAAATCTGTTGGAGTAAGAAAATAATTTTCATTAACAGTGGGTGCAAATGGAACCTTTGTCATTGTCAAGCACTCACTAGAATTGACCAAATTTATATACGGATTAGTATACATACCGTTTGTGTCGGTGGATCCTTGGACCCACTTGGACCCGCTCCACCCGAACCTTTGTTGTTTCCCGGAATCTTCACCCGACAATCCTTTTTGAAGTGACCCACTTTGTGACACCTCCAACATGTCTTTTTGGCTTTCTTGTTTGAATTTTTATCACCATGATCAAACTTGCGTTTTTTGCCTTTAAACTTGTTATAATTACCCGATTTCCCATCATGCTCCACCATATTAATTGAAGATTGACCATCCACACTTTTGCCCTTATTTTTACCAACTTCTTGAACCCGAAGAGATTCTTCGATTCGAATGTGACTTCCCAATTGAACCAAAGTCAATTCTTCTTTTTGATGTTTAAGGGTGTGTTTAAAATCTTTCCATGATGGAGGGAGTTTATCAATGATGCTTGAAACAGAAATTGACTCATCCATATACAAATTGTGTTGAGTATATTGACCCAATATGTGCAATAATTCATTATATTGCTCCATAACCGGTCTATCATCAACCATTTTGTAGGAATTAAAATTACTTACCAGAAATTTTTTGCTAGATGCATCCTCTGCCATATACTTGGATTCAAGAGAATCCCAAAGATCTTTGGCAGACACTGCATTCTGGTACAAGTCAAACAACCCGTCACACATTCCATTCAATATATGCCCTCTGCATATATAATCATCATTTTCCCACTTCGACCTTTTCCTCTGTTGATCAAGTGGTTCGTTTTCCCCTCCTTCTTCAGGCATTGGTGTACTCAGAACGTACACAACTTTTAGTGTGGTTAACAAGAAGTGCATCTTCTTCCTCCAACGCCTAAAATCCTGCCCTTCAAATTTCTCCAACTTCGCAAATTTGCTTGTCATGTCGCTTGCAGATTCACCAGTCATGATGAATTAGTTCGTTCTTTGTTGCTTGGATTTTGAATGAGACCACAATGAATCAAATAAAGTTGCTTGGATTGAATTGAGAGTCGTATGAGAACTATCAGAACGAACTATTTGATCGGTATACTCAAAAGTTCGAACGGATTAAACTCAATTCGTAACAAGAACAGGATTGTGATTTTTGAGAATATCAAAATACCGTATATCTCTAAAGAAAATTGGTCGTACTTTTCTGTGTATTACCGTTTCTCAGAATGTCGAAAACATCCCAAAAAACTCGGACAAGTTATATCTTCAAATAACTACCTTATCTCAAATCAAATGAATTGATTTTCCAAAATTCACACCTCATGTGAATTGTCGGCCACATATTAATTATTTAATAAATTAATTTACTAATTATTTAGTTAGTCCCAAAACAAAAATAAGTTAATTAGCCTAAGCCCAATAATTAGTAAATGTATTTGGCCCAAATCCGATTAAATACACTAACTCGTTATAACAACCAAGCCCGCCATTCCTGCATCACCTAACTCGATTAGTATATAACGAGAACGCCTATTCAATGAGTTAATCCAATACCACTACAAATGTTGATAATCACTAAAATTACCAACAAAGGATGAGGTCAAGGTCAAGGAAGGGGTCCTAGTTATGGTTGAGGACAAGGAGGCCGATTCCAATCTAAGGAAGATCGAAGGGAAAATGGTAGAGATAAGCGACAGATCAAAATTGGTAAAATTGTTACAAGTATGGTCACTACGCGACGAGTGTTCTAAGAAAGAACCGGAGGATGAAGTTGGTCAATTGGCTCGAGTTGATGAGCCGGTACCGTTTATGTGAAGAAGAAGAAGAAAGGGTGAAAACTAGGATTAAGGGGGTGAATATTGGTTTAATGCTAAGTTCGGGTGAAAAGTGGAAGAAGGCAAAAGTGGAAAGGTGGTTAGGTTAATTCTTAGTAAATTAAATAAGAAATATGTGTTAGTTTAATTAAATTATTTTATTTAATTAATTTGAGTTAATGTTGGTTTAGGATAGCTTTTTTTCTAAGTTACCAAATTAGTATAAATAGATTGGTAGGGTTAACATTTTCTTTTTTATTTTTTGGCTTTAATTTATGAGTAAAAAAAGTTTGTGTCTATCTTGTTCTTCTTCCTGAACGTGTTTCTTGAGTGATCAATCCAATTGGCTCCAACATAAATAAATGCCATCCATTTGACGAAGCTAAAGAATCATGGGCGGTGATGAGGGTGTGGGGAGGACCCCATGATTTCTTGGGGAACGTGTTTTTTTTAATAATCCGATATAGATATATATATATATATACCGCTAAAATGAGAATTACCTCCAGTTGTAAGAACCGCGAGAACCACTTTTTATCCATTAGATCAAGTAGATGGATGGATGAGATTAAAAGTATTTAAAAATAATATTAAGTATTTTTTGTCTTATTATATCTTTAATATTTTAATCCAAAAGGGTATTTAAGTAAAATTACTCTATTTTGTCTTTTTGAGTTTATTGTTTTTTTATTACTTTATTGTATTAATATATTAGATTTTTATTTTTTAAACATAGTTTTTTTATTAAGCATTTTCAAATTCAGATTTATTTACAGATTTTTACGTTTAACGTTTTACGTTTTTACGCCCGGCCTTTTCACGCCCCGTTTTTTGACGCGCCGTTTTTACGCTCGCCTTTTTCACGCATCGTTTTTTCAACGCACCATTTTTACGTTAACGTTATTTACGTTTTACGCGCCGGTTTTTTACGTTTTACGCGCCTGTTTTTTACGTTAACGTTTTTTACGTTTTTACGTTTTACGCGCCGGTTTTTTACGTTAACGTTTTTTTACGTTTTACACGCCGGTTTTTTACGTTTTACGTGCCGGTTTTTTACGTTAACGTTTTTTACGTTTTACGCGACGGTTTTTTTACGTTTTACGTAAAACTTTTTACCTTTTACCGAAAACTTTTTACGTTTTACGAAAAACTTTTTACGTTTTACGTAAAACTTTTTACGTTTTACGTTAAACTTTTTACGTTTTATGTTAAAGTGTTTACGTTTTACGTTTTTACGGAAAACGGACAGAGTTTCCTCTGTTTTTGGAATAAGCCGACAACTCAAGTTGTCGTTATCTTGTCAAAACTCAACAATTTTCAACAATATAAACACAAATATATGAAATTTCTATCAAAATGAGAATCTATAACATTATAACCAGTGCTCGAACCAAGAACTCGAAACTTTTGAACCAAAAACTGATTTTGCTTGAATACATCCACAAACTGACCCGAAACATAACCTCCACCACCACTGCCACTGCCGTAGACGGTGTGGCTCCTTTGACCTGCAAACAGGTGCAACAAAATGTAGAAAGTAGAACCTGCAATGCACTTTGTAAGCTTTCCGGTCCAAAATTTTGGTTAGCCCGTGCAAAAATTTGGTTAGCGCAACTAATCACGAGGGGTTTGTCACCCATTTTGTAACCATTAAGAGCCGCACAAGCAATATCTGTGACAGATATATCTTGATAAATAAAGAGCGCATGGCTCTTTGAGTTGCCAGTTTCCTCATCTACTGCGAGATAAAATGCTGCAATAGTCCCAAAACTCTCCAAGAACTCCACAGCCTGATCCGCAGTCAAATAGGAAGAAGCTCATTTGGGGCATAATCACTGTCTCTTATAAAAACCTAAACTAAACACAGGACATTGACTAAATTGGGGCATAATCACTGTCTCTTATACATAAAATCCATTAATCTAGTTAGTTTTCATTTCGAAAACATTTCAAACATCAATCGGGAATATGATACAAAGAATTATAAGAGGGTGAGGGTGCTTACCGGACTGAAACTTGTTGTCGTCGCTGACCGGATCGGAGCTCCGACGTACCCCCACCTTTACCGTCATCGTCCAAACACCACCTTTTTGTCGTCGCTGACTGAATCGGAGCTCCGACGTACCCCCACCATCAATCATCATCATCATCATCATCATCTTTGTTTAACGGCAGTGGTTGCCGACAGAGCGACGTCGGTGTCGTCAGTCATCCTCACCATCAATCGTCATCATCATCATCATCTTCGTTTTAACGGCGGTGAAACAGATGCACCGCCGCCGCCGTCACGGTGGCACTGCCGTCCCCGACTCCGCCTGGTCTCTATCTCACTGTGCTTCCGTTTCTGTTCTCCGTCTCTGCCGTTGCTGTGTGCCGCCACCACCACAGTGGTGGCCGGTCGTTCAGTTGAGCAGGGGTGGGGGAGGGGTTGAGTGGTGAGCGAAGATGAGTTGAGGAGGGTGTTGTGGTCGCCTGATGTATATATCGAGGGGGAGAGATGAAGGTTTTGGTTCCCTGCGATTTGCTTTATGTATTCGAGAGAGAGAGGAAAGTAATGAGAGGGTGTTTGTTTGAAGCTCTAGGGTTCAAGAGTTTAAAGAAAGATGGAGATAGAAAGAGACAAGAGATCAGTTCTGACAATTATAAATGAGGAGAGAGGGGTGGGAAATGACATTTGGTGTTAAAAGACCAAAATAACCTTTTGAGTGGCAAAATCTGATTGGTTGAAAGTGGTTCTCGCGGTTCTTACAACTGGAGGTGGTTCTCATTTTAGCGGCTCCCTATATATATATATATATATATATATGTATATATAATATTATAAAGGAAAAGTGATGTCCAAGATGGTAATTTTACATGGCGTACAAACTTTACAACAATATGTACAAGAAAATGAAGCCTTTTTAATTGCACCTTTTTCAAAATTTTAAGACACCTTATCGGTGTTTTAGGGATTTCATCCATGCAATAACCCTACAATTAACTCCTCAGGCAATTCAATCGTTTCTTTTCCTCCTGCAATTGAACCATCTAGGTTTGGAGGCCATGAAATAGTGAGAACAAAGAGAAGGGAGAGATCGTAGACCTCTGGCGACCGATGATTTTTCCGATCATTGGGATTTGGCACGAGCACGAAGATGATGTCGGAGCAATGATTTAGACGGCGGTGTGATCATTGGCAAGGTTTCCGATCATGAAATTTTTGAGCGGTATGTATCTACTGCCTCCGTTCAGACGAAATTGAAGGGTCCTTCCACATCCCCTCATTGCCCTGGGTTTTAATTCCTATTTGGATGCCAAAATTGAAGCGTGTGTGATTAGGGCTTAGGGGGCACTGGTAGGGCTGTAAACGAACCAAACGTTCGGCGAACAGTTTGTGAACCGTTCGGCGGGAAGTTCGTTTGTGTTCGTTCGTTTATTAAACAAACGAACACAAACAAGAAATTTCGTTCGTTTAGTTAAATGAACAAACATGAACAGAGGTCGTGTTCGTTCGTTTATGTTCGTGAACGTTCGGTAACGTGTTTGTTTATGTTCGATAGTTCATTAGTGTTTTTAGTTTTTATATCTATTTAAATACTTCAAAATTCCGACAAAATAAATATCTACTAAGTGTCCGTGTATTATATATTCTGTTTATGAACGATTGTTTATGTTCGTTTGTCTCCATTTGTGAACATGAACATTAGTTTGTGCTCATTGATGTTCGTCAACGTTCGTTTTTGTTCGCTGCCTAAAATTAACAAACAAACACAAACAAACACGAACAATTTCATTTCCTTAACAAACGAACACGAACATAAAATCTAGTTTGATAAGTGTTCGTGAACTGTTCGCAAACACGTATATTTCTTAACAAACGAACACGAACAAGGTCTTGTTCGTGTTCGTTCGGTTCGTTTACAGCCCTAGGCACTGGTGGTTCACATGAAAACTCAGTCAATCGAATTCAGGTAACCTACCTCACATCTAATCTGTTTTTTTAATTGTTAGCATGACTGATCAAGACGATTAGTGATCGAGTTCGTGGGTTCGGGTTGCACGAATGGATACCGGGTGCGGCATGGGTGGATGCTAATAACCCGAGACTTCATCGAATTCAGGTAACCTTCCTCACATCTAATCTGTATTCTTAAATGTTAGTACGACTGATCAAGAGGATTTGTGATCGAGTTCTAAGGTTTTGAACAATGTACACATCGAAGGTTAAATATTTTCATTGATTGATATATTGAGTATGTGTGTCTGCAATTTGTGGAATGAGTTTAAACTTGAATATGTATTTGAATCAAAATTGAGTTTTGATGTTAGTTTTCAAATTACAGCCACGCAAGGGCATTTTTTTGACATTGGATGCATCAGCACAGAAGACAATTGGTTTGTGGTTAGCTTATAAGGCGATCATGTTGGCCTTGCTACAAAAGAAGTGGTAAACACACACTTCAAGCTTATAGAGTCTTTGTAATGACAACTAAAACTGTCTTTGTAATGAAATTACATCAAATACTCTTTTTTTACTCTGAGCATTCCACATAGTGACATAACCGTCATTACCACCGGTTAAAAAGGCGCCATAAGTCCTGAACACAGCAAGATTTATCAGTGGTATAAACTTTTATATATTGCATGATTAACGAGTAGTTATAGAAACACGTACGATGGACTAAAAACAATATCATTCACACCAGCCATATTATGCCTCTTTTCCTTTGCCTTTGGCATTAACATGCCCTTTTCGTCCCTGAGGTTTGGCCAGTTTTGCGACTTTCGTCCAAAGGTTTCTTTTTCCATATCTGAATCCAAAAGGTTTGAAATCTTGCGATTTTCACCTCGCTCGTTAACTCCATCCATTTTTCTCAGTTAAGTCAGGGGTATTTTCGTCTTTTTTGCTAACTTAAGGGTATTTTCATCCTTTTTGAATACTTGTACATTATGCTAAATGCTTGTACATAAAGTGAAAAAGACCGAATTGCCCTTTAAGTAAACAAAAAAGACAAAAATACCCCTGCCGTAACAGAGAATAATGGATGGAATTAACGAGCCGGATGAAATTGACAAGATTTCAAACCTTTTGGATCCAGATGCAAAAAAACAAACCTTAGGACGAAAGTGGCAAAAATGGTAAATCCTCAGGGACGAAAATGGTATTTTACTCAGCAAATTATTAACATGATGACAATACTAGACACAAAAAATTAATATTATTTTAGTACTTCAATAGAGTATGATCATGAATTCATGATGCATAAACATACCCATCGTTGTCTTGGTTGGCTGGATTAAAATGTTTTAACGCTACACGTCCTTCAACTGATCCAGCTGCAAATCCTGCATTAAAACAGATAAATATATAAATTATCTACAGCAGTTCATAGTTACTACCAGTGTCATGGAAATTTATTGTTGGATTACCTTGATCAAGAAATGGCTGAACACACTTAATTTGGATGTCCACGCATTTTCTATAAAATGAATTGTTGAAGTTGCGTGGTGTCCCTTTTTTTTGAAGACTCCGAAAAGCTTCTTAACAATTTGGCAACTCCTCTGTAAGTTTGTTTTTTTATAACCGATCAGCGATCTTTTCTCAAGGCATGCTAGATGCTCATGATCTGTTTCCTATCATGATCTTTCTTTTGACCAAAAAAGTCAACAGAAGATTGTGGATTATAAGCAGGTTGATTCTCATGTTCATCAGTTCAAGGGTAGCAGTTCCATGTATTATGCCCATAAAATAGTGTTTGTTCATTAACATTTTAAACAAATAAGATTTATTTATTTATTATTTAAATTTTTTTTGGTAATTTGTCATAACAGCATAGGGGCGCAACGAGTCACGAACGTGTGTATTCACTTCAGAAACTGCTGTGAGGAGAAAAACCTTGACGGGTAGAAAGAAAGAAACACGGTTAAGAGAGCTTGAAGGGGTAAACCACTCTACAATTTTAGTTAGCCATCAACAGAAAAAATTGAAACAAGTCAACTTAATGTTCTAATATCAGCTGCTAAAGTAGAATCTGTCAAGAGAGTGGTGTATTTCTCAATTATATACTCGTAGAATGTCTTAATTTATGATTCTTTTAATATCCATCTTTTGTGCACTTATCTACGCCTCACTTTTCTTGACTCTTTCAAGTAGATTCTTGCTTGTAATAAAGTATCCCGATATATCTGCATGAAGAATACTTTTTAATATGTAAAATTTAGTTTAATAATGGCTTATGTTATGTTGATACAGCATATCCCCAAAGTTAATGGAGACATACCTTCAGTCGATGAAGCTACTTCTGATCATCAAAGGCTGTTGGACAGGTTTCACATCTCATATGCTCATACGACTGTTTGTTTTTTGTGATATTGTATAATTATATTCTTGCATAATTAATATATTAATATGTGATATTGTATAATTATATACATGCATAATTGTGTATTTTTTTATGTTAGACTTGTTTGCTTTCAGGTTGCAGGTGTATAACCTGATTGAATCTAAAGTTCAAGGCGACGGTAACTGTCAGGTCGGTTATGTTTTATAAAATCAGAAAATTCTGTTATAACTGTAACCGCTTTTTTATGCTATATATAAAGTGGTAACTGCTAAAGCGTTTGGAACAAAACGCTTCGGAGCGCCTCGCGTTATATTAAACCAAGCATGATACCCAACATAACACACATGTATGATTTTTATGCGTAACTACATTATCACACACCTGGACAACCTATGAAAGCCTTGGTGGACTGGTGGTAAGTCGTTCAGACGCAAATCACTAGGCCTGCACACTGGTGCTTCAACACTTTGGATCTCGGGGTCGCCTAAAAGTCAACCTTTGACTTGGTACAAGGTAATATCAAAGTCAAACATCGACATGAATTCTATATGTCTAACATTAAAGTATGTTGAAACAGACGAATTTCGATGCTCCTTCGGGTGATAATCCAATTGCAATAGACTTCACGGGAATGGGGAAAGGCGAGGCGTGGGTCAACGGTGAAAGCATCAGACGTTATTGGCCTACGTATATCGCTCCAACTACCGGTTGCTCGGAATGTAGTTACAAAGGGTCGTATAGCCCAACAAAATGCCTCAAGAATTGCGGAGAACCATCACTTTATACAAACGTACTTCATAAAGTTCAAAACTTTTTAACGATCGGATTAATCTTGTAGGTACCATGTACCGAGATCATGGTTGAAATCAAGCGGAAACGTTTTAGTCTGTTCGCAAGTCTCCGAATCTCACCCGCTCCCAATGGAAGCATGGAGTCAAGATAAGTCAAAGTCAAAACCGAGCGTTTCGCTTGAGTGCCCTCATCCTAATCAAGTCATATCTTCAATCAAGTTTGCTAGCTTTGGAAAGGGACATGTGGAAACTAGTCATGGTGAATGCAAGAGTACTGATGCTATTTCAAATATACAAAAGGCCAACTCTTTCAACTTTGACTTTTTTTAACATGCTTTTAACATGCATATTTGTTCAATACAGTTTTAGCTTTTTTTTTTTTTTTTTTTGAAAGGTTAACTTCATAAAACAAACGCGGGATATCTCCAAGCTAGAGATATCCGCAAACACAAAGTTACATCATATCAATCAAGAAATTACACCACCCTTTCCAATCTATTGTACAATCCTTACATCGACTCCTATACCAAAGATATCCCAACCCCTTAATGTCGGACACTATATTAGCAATGGTCGCCTCAATGTTAGCAAAGGCCTTTTCGTTCCGAGCTTTCCAGATGCGCCAAGCAGTCAAAATAAACACACCATACACGATATCTTTCTTCATCCTCGAACTCCTCATATGGTCGACATACTCTTGAACATCACTGATCGAGAAAAAGAATAGAGGAGGTAACTTGCACCACGAAGCCACACCGGCCCAAACGGCATTCGCAAATCCCCACAAAAATAACAACCCCCTTCTCCCACCACAATATTTCTCCTTCTAAGGGCACTCAAAGTCGGAATCCGATCCATCGTAGTCCGCCACATAAAGATGTTACACTTACTGGGGATCCACTTGCACCACACGAACACTTTGCCATCACCTCTATAGACGTCTTCAGTCAACCAATTCCTCGTTTCTTTGATAGAGAACATTTTATCAATCCCTTTGTTCCAAACCCACTGGTCCCTTTTCTCACTAAGACGAACACTACCAATAATCCGATGACAATTAATAACCTGTTCCACCTCCATATCCAAACTTGGATATTTATTCCAACCCCGTTCGATCACTGTTGACCCATTTTGAACTCCAATTCTTTCCGAAACCGTACACCATTTATTTCTTTCAATACTGAATAACGCCGGAAATAAAACTTTAAGAGGCTCATTTGAAATCCACGGATCAATCCAAAATTTAATGCTCGTGCCATTACCACTACAAAAAAAATGACTTTTGGGGACTGAAAAATCAGTATCTGATGCATAAGAATCAGTCCCTAATGGTTATCAAGGACTGATTTGCCAGTCCCCACCCAGTCCCGGATACCTAGTACTAGATACTGGTTTTAACAACTAAGAATCAGTCCCTATTGTATGACACCAAACAGGACTAATAGTCAGTCTCAGATACATAAAAATTCAGTCCTAAACTTACCCCCCTGTACCACGTCATTTCAGTCCCTGATGCATTTCTTCCATGACTAAAAAATTAGTCTCGGATACTACGATAGTTTAGTCCCAGGTGTATTACTTTAAGGACTGAAAATCGGTCCTATAAACATGTTTGTATTGTCCCTAATAAGTTTTGTTAAGTTCGTGATTCCATGTCAAATCAGTATCCAATAAGATGTTTTAGAGACTAAAAATTAGTCTCAAGTACGACATGATTTCGGTCCTTAATATGCTCCTTTTAAGTACTAAAAATTAGTCTCACGTACTATCTTATTTTAGTACTTAATATGTACTTTTAGGGACTAATAATCAGTTTAAGATAACAAATAATTTTAGTCTCCAATATGTTTATTTAGGGTCTGAAAATTAGTCGCTTAAGTTAGTCCCAAATATCTTTTTTAGTGACTATCTTTTAGTCTCTAATACTATGTGTCACTTTCAATATGGTTTTTTACATACTGAAAAATGGTTGCAAATACAATTTTAGTTGAGTCCCTAACATGCATTTACAATTCCAAACAAATATATTCTAGGACTAAAAGGTAGTCGCCGATAGAATTTATAGTTTTATATATTAAACCATTCTCATTAACACAACATTAATATTATTCGTCAAAATGATTCTAGCTTTCTTAAACTCACAATAAACTCAAGCATTAATGTCATAACAATAGCCAATGAAAATCAAAATAACACCAGTTCGTCACTTCTGAAATTTAGAAGAGTATTAGAGAAAAAAAGTAATAAACGTCTTAACTAACTGCCTAGATAGTGTTGTCACTTTCGTTGTGTAGTCCATTCAAACCATCATCTTCACCAGCATCATTTGTAGATATTGTGCTCTCGAAATCTGGATATTTTCGGCTCAAGAACTCTGTCACTCTTGGACTTGGATACGAATCTATCCATGCGTGTAAACATGATTGTGCATTATTTTGGAAAGAAAATGCAAATTTACAAACTTGTCCGGTGTGTAGCACTAGTCGTTATGAAGAAAATAGTAAAGGGAGGAAGAAGCCGGTAAAAATCTTGCGTTACTTTCCTATCACAAGTAGACTTAAGCGTTTATATGCCTCGAGACACACTGCTAAGGAAATGTTATGGCACGATCAATACAGAACCAAAGAGGAGGGGGTTCTTAGGCATCCGGCTGACGGAAAGGCATGGAAACACTTTGATACAACGTTTCCTGATTTTGCAAATGATCCTAGAAATGTTCGCCTAGGGCTTGCAAGTGATGGTTTCAATCCTTTCGGTGCAAAGAGTCTTTCCTATAGTATGTGGCCTGTTGTGCTCATACCATACAATATGCCTCCTTGGAAGTCTATGGTCGATGCTTCATTTATGTTAGCATTGTTGATTCCTAGAAAAGATTCACCAGGAAAGGATATTGATGTATTTTTACGTCCGCTTATAGATGAGTTGAAACTTCTGTGGGATACGGGTGTTGAAACATATGATTGCGAATCAAAACAGACATTCAACATGCGTGCTGCACTTCTGTGGACAATTAATGATTTTCCTGCGTATGGTTACCTGTCCGGATGGAGCACGAGTGGATACAAGGCATGCCCAATATGCAATGAAGATGCAAGTAGTATATATATACGAGATAAAATAGCATATGTAGGTCATAGGCGATTTCTCCCACTCGATCACTTTTGGAGGAAAGCACGAGATTTCAATGGAAAGAAAGAGACTAGGCTTGCACCTAAACCTGTCAATGGAGATGATTGCTTACGTCAGTTAGAACATCTCACTATACATCAGCATGGAAAACATAAGGCTCATGGAGGTAAAAAGAGAAAACGGAACCCACACGATTTAAACTGGTCAAAGAGAAGTATCTTCTTCGAACTCCCATATTGGCATAAGTTGTTGATTCGTCACAACATTGACGTGATGCATGTTGAAAAAAATGTGTGTGAGAACGTGTTAGGAACCCTGTTAAACATAGAAGGAAAGACGAAAGACACTGACAAAGCTCGGCTAGATTTGGAAGATATGAACATACGTAAAGAGCTTCACTTGGTGAGGAAGAATGATCACTGGGTTAAACCACATGCTTCGTACGTTTTAACTCGCGATAAGAAAAAAACAATTTTGCAATTTACTTAGCTCGGTGCGTTTTCCAGATGGGTATGCTGGAAATTTAGCTAAAAATGTAAATGTTGAGGACGGTAAGGTATATGGGATTAAATCACATGATTGTCACGTCTTGATACAACGCATCATTCCTATTGCAATTCGTCCCTTTATGACAAAACAAATTCGCGATGCGATAGTGGAGCTGTCTCAATTTTTCAAGAAACTTACTGAAGTCACATTACACGTCACAGAATTGGAAGCGTTACAAAAAAACATAGTCAAGATTCTGTGCAAGCTTGAACAAATATTTCCTCCGTCATTTTTTACAGTTATGATGCATTTGTGTGTACATCTTCCTCAAGAGGCAATTTTGGGAGGACCTGTGCAATCAAGGTGGATGTATCCGATCGAAAGATACCTTGGCCATTTAAAGAAATATGTTGGAAACAAAGCAAAACCCGAAGGCTCGATAGCAGAAGGTTATGTTGTTGAGGAAGCTATAACATTTTGTTCACACTATTTACGAGGTGTTGAATCAAAGTTGGATAAACGTGATAGAAATGTTGACAAAACCTCTAGTGATGCTCGAAGCTTTGCGTTAGATATTTTTAGATTGAATGGTCGAGGTATTGGGAAGAAAGAAATTCATATGCTTCCTACTAATCTTATGAAGAAAGCAATATGGTTTATCTTCAACAATTGTCAAGAGGTTCAACCGTACTTAGAGTAAGTTTTTTTTTTAATATTTGGTTGTATATTAGCATTAAGTGTCACATGTTAGTAAATTTATAGTTTATCTACACGTGGCGGGGAACACTTACAAATTTTACAAAATCAACATCCGGAATCATCAGATTTTTCTGAGATGCAACAGTCTACATTCCCGGATTGGTTTGCAAAACGAGTAACAATCGCACTCTATTTTACTTACTTTACTTTGTGATATTGTACTACACTCTAATAACATGATTACTATGTTGAAAATTGAGAACAGGTTCGAGAGATGTATGCGCTCAATCCATCTCAAATTAACGAGGAGTTATATGCACTGTCTTGCCTTCCTGATAATCGAGTTTCGTCACACAGGGGATACATAGTGAACGGAGTAAAAATTTTAGTTAAGTCAAGCGATGACTGCAGACAAACACAAAATTGTGGAGTTACGGTACCGGGCGTTCATAATGATATTGAGGACGATTACTATGGATACCTTGATGAAGTCATTGAATTGTCATTCATAAGAGGTTATCGTATTATTTTATTCAAATGCACATGGTTTGATACTGATCGACGAAGAAAGCACGTGATATTTGAACCTCATTTCATAAGCATAGACACGTCCCGGCATGCTTATAAGGATGATCCTTTCATTTTAGCAAACCAGGCAAAACAAGTGTTTTATATAAATGATATACTTAAACCAAATTCACAATGGAAAATCATTGAAAGAATTACCCATAGGCACTTGTGGGATATTCCAGAAAATCAGAATGCAGAAGATATGTTAGAAGATGTCAACCTTCATCGTGAAGATGTTGAAGATGAAATTGTTGAAACTGTTGATGTTCAACATCATTCTGATGGCACTATAGATGGTTTTATTACTGATGAGATAGATGATTCTGATCATAGCATGAAAGATTTTGATTCAGAGACAAATTTGGATGAGTCAGATGCTGATAAGCCCAATAATGAAATTGAAAATGATGAGTCAGACAATGATGATTGATAATGTTCATTCTATAAATTTTGTAAGAGTTTTGATTATTTAAATTTCACTAAGTACTAGTCTCGTACTAATATATATATGTAATAGTATAATTGTTTTATGTTATCTAATCATTTACTATAAATATTATGTTTGCAGGTAAAAGTATAATTATCAAGGAAGGAATCACACCTAGTATTTAATAAAGTTTGGCAAAGTTGAACAACACTCGATTTTGGTTTGGATTGAGCTCAATGATGTGTTTTAGAGGCTTGTGCTACTTGGACGTGTGAAGGTTGTTAATGTGCTGCAATCGGTTGATTTAGATGCTAATAATTTTATTATGTATTTTCTTGAACTTTGCACTTATTTTATATTCATTTAGACTAATTGTGGAAATATCATGTATTATGTTAAACGTATAATGCATATGCTTTTTTTTAAATAGTGTTTAGATTATCCATGATCTTATACCTACAAATAAGCTTTGTGCACAAAATAATAGTGTCCGATATGGTTTTTACAAGTACTTTAGAGACTGATTTCCAGTCTTTAGTTCTTTTATAACAGTTGATCGAATTCACTAGGGTGTAAACAAGCCGAGCCGAGCCTAAACTTAACTATGATGGAGCCTGATAAGTGAAGCTCGGGTTGGGCTTGTTTATAAAAAAAAAATTCTTTTCTTAAACTAAATACTAGTCCATAATGTAGTATGTTACAATAAATATGAGGACTAATTTTGAGTTCGTAATTTCTTCTTTAAAATACAATGATTTGTATCGATTATTAGAGACTAATTATCGGTCACTGTTTCTTATGTCTGTATAAAACTTTGGAGACTGAAAATCAGTTCCTAATAAGTTTTCGAAAAGTTTTAACATATTTGGACACTGAAAATTAGTCACCAATCATTTCCTATATAAAAAGGTATTCAAAACTGAATATCAGTCCCTAATTATGGTTGTCTTGAAAATATTAATAACTTATATTCAGTCCCTAATATGTTCCATCTATATTGGAGACAAAATATTAGTCTCCAACATAGATGAGTCATTTTTCATTATAGAGGGAACATATTTGAGACTAAAATTTACTAGTCAATAATCGTCCTTCCAAAACGCTATACCATGCAAACATATTTGCGACTGAAATTCAGTCTCAATTAAGGTGTTTAGATATTAGAGACTGATTTCTAGTAACTAATATATGGTGCATAGAAATCAGTCCCTAATATTATCAGTGACTGATAAATCAGTCTCAAATATTACGTATTGGAGACTGATATATCAGTCCCTAATAATTTAGTATCTAATGGTCACTTTTCTTGTACCTACAACTCCCCGAATCATGTTCACAAAAGGAGTACCTTGCACCTTCAACCGATAACCAATTCTAACAATCTTGTTCCACGTACCGTTCCCTTTCTTGTTAGACGGATATTCATCCCATCGCCGCCCGGAAAAATGAATCGCATCAATCACTTTTCTCCAAAGAGCATTTTGTTCGGTTCGATATCTCCATAGCCACTTCAAAATTAGCGCATTATTACTTGCTTCTAATTTATTTAGACTCAACCCACCATCGGTTTTTGCCTTCGAAACCTTTTCCCATGAAACCCAATGAAGTTTATTAACTTCATCGTTCCCGCCCCAAAGAAACCGCTTGATAATTGACTCTAACTTGTTCACCACAGCCACTAGAGCTTTATACAATGAAAAATAATATGTTGGAAGGCTCTCTAGCACGGACTTAATAAGCACCACCCGACCTCCTATAGATAAAACATTCGCCTTCCACTTCGACAATCTTTTAATAAACACATTCACAACCGGATCCCAATTAATAATACGATTCATATTCGCTCCTACTTGAATCCCCAAATACTTAAAAGGAGCGGCACCCGATTTACAACCCAAAGAAGCCGCCTCAAAATTAACTTCTTCCAAAGTCTTTCCAACGCCATATAAAACCGATTTCTGGATATTTATCCGGAGACCCGAGCAAAGATGAAATATCCTCAATATCCTCCTTAGAGCTTGAAAATTAAATTTAGACCATTCACCCATTACCATAGCATCATCCGCGTACAATAAATGTGAAATTAAAGGTCCCTCGTCTTTAAGCTTCACCCCATCAAATGAGCCAATATTACACGCCTTTCGAATAATACTAGAGAAAGCTTCCATGACAATAACAAAAAGAAAAGGGGATATCGGATCTCCTTGCCTAAGACCTTTCCCACACCCGAACTCGAAAGTTGGCGACCCGTTCACCAGCACCGAAGATCTAGCCGACGACAATATACCACTAATCCACTTGCACCATAGCTCAGGAAATTTCATTTGCCGTATCACGGACAATAAAAACTCCCAATGAACGTTGTCGTAGGCTTTTTCAAAGTCAATTTTAAACAAGAATAATTCCTTCCCTTTACTTTTCCCCCAAGCAAGAATCTCACTAATGATCAATGGCCCGTCCAAAATATACCTTCCTGAAAGGAAGGCCGATTGTGTCTCATAAGTAACTGAACCCATAACCGTCTTCAACCTATTTGCAAGAACTTTAGAGATAACCTTGCTCACGACTCCAATTAGATTGATAGGCCGATAATCTCCCAGCTCGACCGGGTCACTAACCTTGGGGATCAAAGTAATGAACGACGAACCAACTCCTCGGCTAATCGAATCCGAATAAAAAAACTCATGCATAATCGACATAAAATCCGAAGATAAAGAGGTCCAAAATCTCTTAATAAACCGAAAATTAAACCCGTCAGGACCCGGCGCTTTGTCACTACCACAATCAAACACAACTTCTTTTACCTCCTGCTCCGAAAAAGGTCTTATAATGTTCGCCGCCTCCTGCTCCTTCAGGTGCTTCAAATCGCTACACATCAAGGATGGACGAATATGCATATCTTCAACAAACTTATTCTTGAAAAAACGGAATACTTCTTTTTTTACCAACGACGGCTTAGTGACCCAAGCTCCATTTATATTTAACCCCGGCAAGGAATTAGACACTCTTCGCTTGTTGACCACTCCATGAAAAAACCTTGAATTTTCGTCACCTTCCTTCGCCCACCAAACTCTAGCTCTTTGTCTTAAATCTTTATCCTTAAACGCTCGTAGCTCTTTAATCTTCACATTGGCTTCCTCGTAAACCCACCTTTCTGCTTCCGTAAGATCTCTATCCTCAATAATAGAATCCAACACATTAACCTCATGCACGAGATTCTCCTCCTCCTCACATTCAGAAGCCTTTGTTCGATCAACCCACTTGGATATAACTTGCCTCACAAATTTGAGCTTCTTCATAAGAACCACATCAGGCGTGCCATCCCCTCTAAAATCCGCCACAGCTTTATTCACAACTTCCTCAAACCCGTCACGGTAAAGCCAAGAATTAAAAAATCTAAATGGTTTAACACCGTAATTCCGATACTCCACTTTCAAAATAAGTGGGCTATGATCCGAACCTTCCCTAGCAAGAGCTCTGTATTCCGCATTCGGCCAAGCACTAAGGAAATTCCACGAGACAAATATCCTGTCAATACGACTACACTTATTACCGTAATGATAATACATTTTTTATCACATTGTTAATGGATAAACATAAGATTTTTATAAGAAACTGAAAAACTATACAAAGATATTTTTCTAATAATTTTTAGCATAAAACTATACAAAAGAATTTTTAAGAAATTTTCTAGCTTAAGTCCCTTTTGTAAAAAATGCGTGTTTTAATCCATAGTATTAAAAAAAAAAAATGAATAGTGACCGTGAATAGTGCCATACAAATTTTCCTTCTCCAATCACCTTTTCCACCTCTTTCAATCACCTTTTCCACCTCCATTATCTATTATAATTATTTTATCTTTTATTTATTTTTTCCATATATTTTATTATTATCTCCACCACCCACCTACCACTTTCTTCACCTATAAATACCAACCCCCTCCGTATGTACATTACAATAAGAAAACTTTAGTAGTGAACATATGATTCTTTGCCGTTTTAATTTTTGAATTATGCTCCCGCATCGTATTGTCGACTCCGCCGCAACGCGCGGGTTTCCCACTAGTATATATATATATGTAAGGTAAGGTTCATGCGAGAACCACCTTTATAGCGAGAACCGCGAGAACCAATGTGAACACAACCTAAAATAGCTAAAAAAAAACCTGAAAAAACCTAACCCCCACCCCCCCAAAAAAAAAACCTAAACCCCCCTTCCCCACCCCCCAAAAACCTAAACCCCCCCCCCCCCCCCCAAAGCTAAAATGCTAAAAACTAAACCCCCAAAAAACCTAAAAAAAATCCAATTTTTTTTTTTAATATTTTTTATGTTAAAATCGCTACTTTTAGTAGCAAAAAAAAAAAATTATTTAAAAAAAAAAAATTGATTTTTTTTTGGCTACTAAAAGTAGCGATTTTTTTTTATAAAAAAATATTAAAAAAAAATTGTGTGTTTTTTTAGCTATTTTTAGGCATTTTTGGTTGTGTTCACATTGGTTCTCGCGGTTCTCGCAATAAAGGGTGGTTCCTAACGGATCATTGTCCTATATATATATATATAGAGGAAGGTTAACGTACATTACGGCTTAACGTATATCACGTACGACAGGTAATTACGCACGTTCATTTTAAAATCACGCACGTTACAACTCAAAAATCCAAAATCACGCATGTTGAAACACAATAATCACGCATATTGAAAACATTAATCACGCATGTTATAGAACAAATCACGCACGTTGTTGTACGTGAAGTACGTTAAGCCGTAATGTATGATATATTTTTTCTATATATATATATAGGATTAGGTTCAAGAGTGAACACTGGTGTAGCTTGCGAACTGAGTGAACTAATTCCGGCCATACACGTGTGTAGATCAATGGCTAGGGTTTGATCCTGAAATATACTAGCGTATTTTACGATTTGATGATGAGATCCCTGCCATACACGTGTGTAGATCAATGGCCAGGATTTATTCACTCAGTTTGCAAATACATTAGTGTTCACTCTAGAACCCCACCCTATATATATATATATAGGGTAAGGTTCATGCGAGAACCACCCTTATTGCGAGAACCGCGAGAACCAATGTGAACACAAAATAAAATCTAAAAAAAATCAAAAAAACACTCAAAATTTTTTTTTTTTAATATTTTTTAATAAAAAATCGCTATATTTCGTTCCCATAAAAAAAAAAAAAAAAACTTTTTTTTTTCGAGTAAGAGTTATCCATGCACATGTGCATATGTATCATTACTTCAACAAATTCGGTAATACGTTATCAGGAATAGACAATTGCACTTTAATTTACAATACCATTAGTAATACACTACTTTTTACATTACCAATATTCAAAATGCACATGTGCATAATTAGGTATAACCATGATATAACGTGTTTTGGTACAAAAAGTTTGTGATTTTGAATGGAGAAGTAGCCCATATACATGTTTTTTGGTTAGTTATATCTAGTGGTTGATGGTTTGGTTATATTTGTCAATTTTTTATGTAATATGTTGATTGGATGGTATAAATGGTGTTTACATACATGTAATAAAGTGAAAATATTGTTAATGGTATTGTATTATGAATGGTAGGAGGTAATGGTAGTGTATTATGGATGGTATGATAGATGAAGGGAAAGTGTATTCAAAGTGGTGTACCAAAACACCTTATTTCATGTTGATACATATGAATGCACATGTGCATTTCTAATATTGGTAATGTAAAAAGTAGTGTATTACATATGGTAGTGTAAATGAAAGTGCAATTGTTTAATATATGTAATGAATTACGGAATTTGTCAAAGAAATGACAAAAATGCACATGTGCATGCTTGTGTATTATGGATGGAATGATAGATGAAAGAGAAAGTAGTGTACCAAAACACATTATTTCCTGTTGATACATATAGATGCACATGTGCATTTCTAACATTGGTAATGTAAAAAATAGTGTATTACACGTAGTAGTGTAAATGAAAGTACAATTGACTATTATTTGTAATGAATTACGGAATTTGACAAAGAAACGACACATATGCACATGTGCATGGATAACTGTTACTCAAAATTATTATTTTTTTTTTTTTTTGAAAATTTTTTATTAATAAAATATAGCGATTTTTTCAAAAAAAATAGTAAAAAAATTAAAAAAAAATTTTTTGGGTGTTTTTTAGATTTTTTTAGGAATTACTGTTTGTGTTCACACTGGTTCTCGCAATAAGGGGTGGTTCCTAACGGATATATCTAGGGTAAGGTTCATGCGAGAACCACCCTTATTGCGAGAACCGCGAGAACCAATGTGAACACAAAATAAAATCTAAAAAAAATCAAAAAAACACTCAAAATTTTTTTTTTATTTTTTTTAATATTTTTTAATAAAAAATCGCTATATTTCGTTCCCATAAAAAAAAAAAAAAAAAAAAAAAAAAAAAAAAAAAAAAAACTTTTTTTTTTCGAGTAAGAGTTATCCATGCACATGTGCATATGTATCATTACTTCAACAAATTCGGTAATACGTTATCAGGAATAGACAATTGCACTTTAATTTACAATACCATTAGTAATACACTACTTTTTACATTACCAATATTCAAAATGCACATGTGCATAATTAGGTATAACCATGATATAACGTGTTTTGGTACAAAAAGTTTGTGATTTTGAATGGAGAAGTAGCCCATATACATGTTTTTTGGTTAGTTATATCTAGTGGTTGATGGTTTGGTTATATTTGTCAATTTTTTATGTAATATGTTGATTGGATGGTATAAATGGTGTTTACATACATGTAATAAAGTGAAAATATTGTTAATGGTATTGTATTATGGATGGTAGGAGGTAATGGTATTGTATTATGGATGGTAGGAGGTAATGGTAGTGTATTATGAATGGTATGATAGATGAAGGGAAAGTGTATTCAAAGTGGTGTACCAAAACACCTTATTTCATGTTGATACATATGAATGCACATGTGCATTTCTAATATTGGTAATGTAAAAAGTAGTGTATTACATATGGTAGTGTAAATGAAAGTGCAATTGTTTAATATATGTAATGAATTACGGAATTTGTCAAAGAAATGACAAAAATGCACATGTGCATGCTTGTGTATTATGGATGGAATGATAGATGAAAGAGAAAGTAGTGTACCAAAACACCTTATTTCCTGTTGATACATATAGATGCACATGTGCATTTCTAACATTGGTAATGTAAAAAATAGTGTATTACACGTAGTAGTGTAAATGAAAGTACAATTGACTATTATTTGTAATGAATTACGGAATTTGACAAAGAAACGACACATATGCACATGTGCATGGATAACTGTTACTCAAAAAAATTTTTTTTTGAAATTTTTTTTTTATTTTTTTTATTAACAAAATATAGAGATTTTTTCAAAAAAAATAGTAAAAAAATAAAAAAAAATTTTTTTGGGTGTTTTTTAGATTTTTTTAGGAATTACTGTTTGTGTTCACACTGGTTCTCGCGGTTCTCGCAATAAGGGGTGGTTCCTAACGGATCTTTGTCCTATATATATATATATATATATATATATATATATATATGTTAATTTTTTTAAAATATTATACCCATACCAACTCCAACATATATATATATAGATATATATATATATATATATGTTAATTTTTTTTAAATATTATACCCATACCAACTCCAACTTAGGCCTATTTACAAAACAATTTTTATGGTTTAGAACAGTGGCGGAACTAGCCCAAAGATTTAGGGGTATCCGGTATCCTTTGTATAACGGAGACGAAATTGAGTGGTATTTTTACACTACGGAAACGGAGTTAAGGTGTATTTTTACACTATGGAGACGGGGTTGAGGGGTAGCCCGTGCTACCCCTACTAACCTTCTAAGTCCGCCCCTGGTTTAGAAGTTAGCTCATTCACATTAGGTTTATTGAGTCCAATACCCATTTGATTTTTAAAAATATTAATAATAAAACATTATAAAATGACATATTTTTTCGAACTCGAACAGGATGCATAAATTCTTAGAGAAACGCCCCTACACATGATCCATAACCTTAGCTAGGATTTATATTTTGAATTGGTATAACATGCAACTAACTTGGTCATATTATAATGTAAGTCTACTCTCTCAACAACTATTAATACATATCTACGTAACATTTAATGAAGCTGCGGAGCACATGATGGATAACCTGCAGTAATCAAGCAGGTTCGAAAGAATGATATTCCTACAATACAAGTTGGGTGGTTTATTTTTTTTTATTCAGAAGGATCCATCATATTGATTGAGAATTGCTGGGCATCAAGATTAAGAAAAGATGTCATCCAATGAAAACAATTACTTGAGGTGTATAGATTTAGGAGAAGGATTATTTTGCTATAAAAAAATTATGATAAACTTTAGTTTCGATCAATACGAAGACATAAACCACTGAAACATCAATCAACTTCTAGAAAATAGGCATATGAAGAATTGTACGTTAGTCTGTAGGAACTCGGAAGTAACGATGAATTCAAATTTGGGAAACAATAGGCTAAAGATAGATATTATCTGTTAATTTTATGAGGATATCTTCAATAATACGAGATGTTAGGACAAGTCGAAACCAGTAAATAATTGTGGCAGGGGAGTGTTTTTCAGTTATGGAAACAGTAGCAGTTTTCCGCACGATAATGTGGGTAATCGCGTGTTAAACGAGTCGTTTCATTCATGATATTGAATAGGTAACTTTTTTGTGTGCTAATTTTTTCTAACTTTGGAGTTTGAGATTCACATGCACATGCAAATATGTGAAATATTCCAAATCTTATAATGGAGATGGAGATACAAATTTCATTGTGAATGCTCTTAGGTCATGGGTTATGACTTATGGTTATGCGAAATGTGGGGAAAAAACTTGTGTCACGCAGGCGGCTGAGTGTTTTCATACCTACATTGAGTAGACATGGGTTATGGTAATTACCAACATAATAAAAATGAGCAACTTTTTATTTTGGTTATATTCTACTGTTTCCTTTGTAGTTACCAACTGATGTAGGTGGTGGAAAATGGCCGTAGGTGAAACTGATTTTTCTGGTAGTGTTAAAACTTTTCTTTGGAAGAATAAGTAAACTTATAAATTGTTAGTTTAATCTGAATTTGGGTGAAAAGTGGAAGAAAGCAAAAGTTGAAGGTTGGTTAGGTTAATTTTTAGTGAAATAAATTAGAGATATGTGTTAGTTTAATTAAACAGTTTATTTAATAAAGTTTAATTAAACTCTTTATTTAATAAATTTGGGTTAGTACTGGTTTAGAATAGCTTCTTTTCCAAATTACAAGTTTAGTATAAATAGATTAGTAGGATTAATATTTTGAATTGGTAACATACAACTAACTTGCACCTATTATAATGTAAGTCTACTATCTCAACAACTATTACTACATAACATCTAATGAAGCGGCTGAGCACATGATCCACAACCTTAGCTAGGATTAATATTTTGAATTGGTAACATACAACCAACTTGGTCCTATTATAATGTAAGTCTACTCTCTCAACAACTATTACTACATATGTACGTAACATCTAATGAAGCGGCTGAGCACATGATGGATAACGTGCAATAATTAAAAAGTATTAAGCTGGATGGAAAGAATGATATTTTAACAACACAAGTTGAATAATGCATTTTTTAATTCCAAGTTGATGAACCAGTGTTTAACCAAAGGAGATTAATTCACTGGTCTCGTCAAGTAGGGTTAATCCCTTCTTTCCGAGGATCGGTGGCTGGATCGTCCGCTGATCTGTCTCCTGCACAAGGAAAACACACCGTGACTCGTAACAAGGAGGATAGGGTGGGTAGTGATCCTTATTACCACTCTCCGGCGTGAGAATCAGTAATTTGCTTGAGAGTAAAGTGTGTGATAGTAGTAAGAGTGAGAGAGTTGATAAGCGATACCTCAAACCTGGTCCGAGATGGGTATATATAGCCAAAGAGTGAAGGAGGGAAATTGAGTGGCTAGACTGACAACGCGCAGCCCCTTGCAGGTATGTTAGGCGCGTAGTTCATGGAGGTGACGCCACGTCCCACTGTGGATGTCAGTCTGTGTGCCAGTGTTGCTTACGTGTGAGCTGACATATGACTGTTATCAGTGCCACTTGTTGTTTTGGCCACTTGAGTCAAGGTGTCAGTCCCACTTGCGTCGTCAATAGGATGCGGTGTTGGGCCGCATCACTATCTGCGGTAACTGCGGTTGTTTCTACGTCCCTTGCTCCGACGAAAATGTGTACAGGATGTGCTGCTAAGCCGCATCGCTATGTGCGGTAATTGCCGTTGTTACCGCATCCCTTGTCGTGACGAAAACATCTGTTTTCGTACAAAAGGTAAGTCTTCTCATCACTTGACCGATTGGAATCGCTGACTGCGTTCGCGCGTGTCCGCACGGACGCAGATAAGTTCTTGCTGGTGGAGGTGTTTGGTAAGGGTGATGGTCACTCGTGACTGATTTGGTGCGAGATTTGGGACCATACCCCTTCGCAAGTCTACTCTATTAAAAAGTATTGAGGTGGATGGAAAGAATGATATTCCAACAACACAAGTTGATTAATGTATTTTTTTAAGCTTAGACTATTCACACACCAACGTTTCCTATTTGCACACTTAGGGTTTATATACGCTGTGTATAGCTCTATACGCAGCGTGTAGGGTTACACCTATATACAGCGTATAGAGCTATACACAGCATATAAGTTGCATAGAATTCAGAACCTGCCAAGCAATCATTGGCACAGACAACCAGGGTTTATATAGGCTGTGTATAGAGCTATACGCAGCGTATATAACCCATCAACATTTTGTTTGGTTATTTTGATGTATTTGTGGTATAAATACATATCCGGTTCCAAGGTTATATCGCTTAAAATATATAATCGTTAATGTTATACCATTAATATTATATACAGTTAAATTTTTTTGAAAAACGTATATACGGTTCGAATATGTTATATTGTTATCATTTAAATTAAATTATTATACCACGTCTAGTGCGGTTCGAATGCTATAAACGTTTAAATATCATACCGTTAATTATTTTTAAATACTTGTGTACGCCTTAAATATATTATGTGACAACTGTCAAAAATCCAGGTATCCGTACAATTAATTAATCTTGATTAATGCTTAATGACTGTGCTAAAATTACAAGTAACTGCATTTTGATTACTGCCATTGTAATACCCGAATTTTTTATATTACTAAATAGTACTTGTATTAAACAACATGTTAATAGTTTAAAATTAAGCTTCGTTATCTAAAACCATATAGTATAACATATAACAAAAAAAAAAATGAAACATAATAAATTTTGTTTTAACAAACGTAAAAAGATTTAAACCAAAATATAGATAAGGGGAAAATAATAAATAAATAAATAGTCAACAATCCATATCCTTAAAGCTACCTGGCATCAAACTATATGTTAGTTTGCCATTCTTGTTTTAAACTTGCCACGTAAAGAATTTGTTACCTCATCAATTCTTTTTCTTTCTTGACAAGGCAAATTAATTTGTCTATAAAATCATGATTTTTACCTCCATATTTCATATACCCTCAAAACCATTATTAATTAATCTCATATATTACCTACTACTACAAAATTACCTACTACTACAAAAACCATGTTGGGGGAATAGTGTCAGGCAGCTAGCCTGGCACTCCCCCATTGGACCAAACTTTCTTTTATTTAATTTTATTCCCAGTTTAAAATTACGCTTTCGTCCTTCGTTTAAAAATACGTTTTTGCCGCTCAGCGCAAAATAAAATTATAATCTTTGCCCCTGGCTCAAAATTACGCTTTTGCCCTCGGTTCAAAACCTCACTTTTACCTTTGTTTCCAGTTTAAAATTACGGTTTCGCCCTCCGTTTAAAATTACGTTTTTCCCCCAATACAAAATTTGTCTGCCACTTCCCCATCGGACTAGTCCAGTTTTAATTTAATTTTATTCTCAGTTTAAAATTATGCTTTCGTCCTTTGTTTAAAATTACGATTTTGGCCCCAGCTAAAAATAAATTTATAATTTTGCCGCTAGCTTTAATTTACGCTTTTGCCCTCGGTTCAAAAACTCACTTTTCATTTTGTTCCCAGTTTAAAATTACGGTTTCGCCCTCTGCTTTAAAATTACGTTTTTGCCCTCAGCTAAAAATAAAATGTCGTTTTTTCCTCTAGCTCAAAATTACGATTCTGCCCTCAGCTCAAGATTACGCTTTTGCCCACCGTTCAAAATGAAAATATGTTTTCCCCTAGCTAAAAATTATGATTTTGCTCTCAGTTTAAAATTATGATTTCGCCTCCGGTTCAAAATATAATTACGATTTTGCCCTCTGTACAGACATACATGTCATAAGAGAGAAGCCCAAAATTACGGACATATCATCATTTTTTTTCATAGCAAAATTATAGTAGCCTTTTTGTAATTGATTGAGAATTATTCGGCCATCGCCCCGCAACGCGGGCGGGGCAAAAACTAGTTCTTTTATATATCTTACTACATCCAGCAACTATGTTAAGAAAGATGTGAGGTAATTTAATTATTTTATTTTTATAAACAATGTACCATTTATTTTATTTATGAAACGTGTTGTTACCATCCATTTATTAATTTTATTATGCCAAACTGAACTTTTGAAATATTATAAATGATTATTAGTTAACATCGTTAACTTATGTTTCTTAATATTTTATACTAAATTCAGTTTTAGTATACACATGAATAAGTTGTTTTGTAAAGGTATATAGCTAGTCACATAATATTTATGCATGATAAAGAATATTTTCTTTTCAAATACTTAATAGTAATAAGTTGAAATAATATGAGTACATATAAATTCAGTTTTTATCCTATTTAACTCGATATTTAAAGTTTAGATTTTTATATAGTTATTAAAATAAACATATAATATAAATATCCATAAAATACTCGTTAACGAATTAATTAAATGCACTAAACAAAAGTATCATGATTTGAAAATAAGATTATAACCATATTATATTGTAGGACTCCATGATTATCGAGCCATAAAATAGTTATCCCAGCTTTGTATTCATCGTTTGAGGTACGGACTCTTGAACAACCTTATGTGCACAAATTTAAGTTTTCACTACCTCGTAGTTGGAGATTTAGATTTGTTATGTCACTGCTTATGTGAACTTCAAGATTATATGCTATTATAAATAAATATTAGTTATATTGTTTTAGAAAATATTGATCATGACACACTGAAGCACTGATTGTGTCGCACCGAAAGGTGACGCACTGAAAAACAGAATATGAACTACTGAATGTGATTATGTGATGCACTGAATGTGAACTGATTACGCATTGAACTACTGAATGTGACGCACTGAAGGTGACTAACTGAATATGTTATATATTGTTTGATATATAGATACCGTTAAGAAAATGTATATTGCATTGTTGTTGTCCCACTGAGTAAACCCCGTTTACTCAGGCGTACATTTTCCTTCTTATGTACGTTAGGTTGCAAGGATATTCAGGAAAGCTTGGATGAATGGTTCGAGGAAATAAAGACGCACATGGATTTTCATAAAAGTTTAAAATGTTTTGTACAATTTTTTGACTTTTTAAAATAACGTAACAGTTTTATAAATTATGGAATGATGTTTTGATCTCTGATGTACTGTATAAGTAACACGTCAGCCCGAGCTGGGTTGGGGTGTTACAGCCATACTCAAACATGTGCATCATACATTGTTAAATGTCATACCAATATTGCATGAAAGCTATATTGCCTCAAATGATGCATTAAATACAGTTAGCACAGTTACCTGATAAATCAGGAATATGCTGACGAAGTTCAGTACATAGACAGACTGTGTTCTGAGACCCAGTGTGGGTGAGAGACTAAGTACTACACTAGTATAGAGTGTAGGGAAGTAAGGACCCCAAAACTGATTTTCTTGGTGATAGTTTAAGTGCCGGAAAGTGCCTAAGACTCACCCAAAGAGCTGAATTCAGCAAAATTCCTCATAAATCAGCATTTTAACACATTAATATTATGCAAAAACATGATAAAATGGTCTTGAATACTTTCCTAAGTGTCGGGAATTAAAAGTGTCACAAAAGGGTACATAAAGAACACTAAATTGTAAGTTTAGCACTTTAACGAATCAGTATCCAACCGAACAACCGGACACTACCCGAAACACCAAATTTACACTAGAAGCATTGTTTTGATGTTTCCAAGCTAGTTATGATCCCCGAACATCATAACACCTCCTAAAAATATCTAATAAATGAACACGTAACTAATACTTGATTTTGAACTAGTAAGTAATCAAACTAGTTAAAGCCTACTCTACTACCCCCCCCCCCCCCAACCTATAATCGGCCATACCCTCTCCATATCTTCAAGATTTGATTTCTATATTTAATTAGATCTTGTGCTTACTTTTTAGAGCATATTACACATGAGATATTTGAAGGACATGGTTATAAGTATGATATGAGAGGTTAAGAGTTCATCATTCTTCACACACATCACACACTCGATCTCTCTCCCTCTCGGCCGAACATAGGCACCACCACCACCATCATCATCCAATCTTCTTCATTCATTCCAAGATCATACAAAGGTGCTAGGAGGTATACAAGGAAGTGTGGTGGCTTTGGAACTTGAAGGACCTTCTCTATTTGCTTTTATCCTCTTGATTTCTACACTTGATTCATCCCTAGCCTTGTGCTAGTGGTAAGACCCTTGTACACTCTAGTTTACTTCTATTTTGAGTGGTTAAAGTAGTATCATAATCAAAACTTCAAGAACACTAAAGAACATAAACATGTAACTTGAACATAAGCTTGATTTATGAAGTAATCTTGGTGAAACTAAGTTGTTTAGGGTATGAATGCTTGTTGATCATTGATTGTTTGTAAAGATGATGTTGATCATCATAACATCTTGCTAAATCATGATTAGAAACATAGTTTAGCAAGATGAGAAAGTAAGAAGGTTGTAGGATGAAAGATCATCCACACTTGAATCATGAACTTGGAAAGAATAAATTTGTTTTCTTGAAAAATCATGATCAAAGTAAGTTGTTAAACACATAGATCTAAAATTTATGAATGGTTTTTCAAAAGAACCTAGCTTAAAATATGAGTTTTAGTGGATCTTGGTTCTTACATAAACAAACACTATTTTTAATGGTTAAACAAGTGTAGAAACACTTGTGTAACAAGAAAATTACATAAAGAAGCATTTTTAGAAAATGTGTTTTGAAGTTGTAAACATCCAACTTCTTTAAAAATGAAGTTTTTAAAGAAGTAAACACACTTTAAAGGGTAACTAAACGTACTAAACACATTACCAAGTTAGTACAAATTTTCATAAACTTTCAAGTTCATGAAGTGGTAGATTAAGCATGATTTTGGCAAGATTGATAAGTAAAGATTGTTTAGTGTTGATTGTGTATTGATTGTGATGATTTGTACAAAAGAAAATGATATGCTCAAAAGCATGGAAACCTCCATTTTTAGGGGAAACTATGGCAAAATTTTCTAAAAATATAAACACTTAGAAAAATATTTTAAACAAATATTTACAAGTGTGTTTTAACCATGAGATTTCCATACAAACTTTGCCATAATTTTTGTTACAAAAATATAAGTATTGGAGATTGGTTTTTATAAATAAAAGTGGCTAGATATATTTAGAACGTATACTTATACATTAAAGACACACATGTGTGATTACGTGTATACTTTGTGTAATAGTTATATTATTTTAGGACTTGAAATAATATAACACATCAAGATACCAAGAATTACAATCCAAAATGTTACCAAAATCCCACAGAATAAGTATATAAGTTACACTCAAAATATTAGCGAAACCAAACAAGAAAGGTAACTTACAAAATATTCCGGAACTTAATCCGCAAGTATATTTTGGTAAATAATATTTTGGACACAAGGAATCGAAAGTATGATTTTTATTATCACAAGAGTATATCATATTTTGACAAGAAGGAAAAATATGATTTTTGGTGAATAAAAATATATATATATTTTCCTTGGAAATATTAGAAGATATATTATTTTTGGGAAAAATAAATATTTTCTTGAGTAAACTTGAAATACATTATTTTGGATGAAAATAAGTTTATAAGTATTTTCTAAGTGAGACTTGAAAATAAATTATTTTGGGAACTACAAATATTTTTGCCAAAGGAAAAATTATGAATAATTTTTCTAAGTAATATTCCTTAAAATATATATTTTGGAAATATGTATTGGATATTTGTTAAAGATAATATTCCGGAATAATTAATGTGAAATTAAGTATGAAGATACTTAATAAATACAATAAGAATACGTATTCTCGTACATATAAATATACACCGGAATACGACCCCAAAATATGGCAAAATACGCATGTATAAGATGCCCCCATCCTTGGGAAGAAAATACAATGTCACACCCCGATTTCCACGTGTCACCGGTGGGCCCGGTGGGGGAGTATCGTGACGTGGTTGGCAACATAATAGTCAAACAACACAATATATAAATGCACAGCGGAAGCAAAAGATAAATATTATTACATTTCCGAATATGAAGTAATATTCAATATTACAACGGAAAGTAAAGGATCCACAGGCGGATCTGTAAAAACATATCATTTGTTCAACAGACTTTAGACGCCTAGAACTTGCAAGATTCCTTATTAGCGCCCTGAGCTTCCAGCCAATTTCGTTTAGTACCTGTCACTTAACCTTTTTGGAAAATACGTCAGTTTTCACTGGTAAATACACTCAACCGACTCATTTGAAAAGAGTTTAAGAAAATTGATTTAGATGCACCAGGCACAAAACCTTTTAACACTTTGATTAAAATGCACAGAGGCAAAATTAATCTTTTATAACTTGGGAAAATTATTTGTATATAATCTTGTATACAGTTTTACTTATTTGTCGTCCGTTAGGGCCGGTTTGTAGGGCCGGACTAGATTAACTGACACGCCACAGGTATAATGCCCACGGGCTATCATCCTCTAAGTGGATTACCAGTTCCGGTATAATGCCCACAAGGATGATACCTCGGAGTGGATTACCAGTTTTTACATAATGCAGCTGTCAGGTGTATGCCTACACCCCGTGCTTAAGTCGTGGCCAATACTTCGAATGATGCCAAGGATATCCGGGACATGGTCATTAACCCCCAAGGCCATACACCAAATAATAAAATAATACATATTAAACAGGTTATGTAAGTACATCAATCACAATCCGATTTAAATGACTACATACACCCGACCAAGCGGTACTTTTATAGTACCGTATCCCAAGCCCGTATAGGGAAAATAAGTTAAGAGTATTTACCTGAGCTAGCTCCTGTCTTAAATAGCAAGAATCTAATAACTCAGCCGTAGTCACTTAAGTAAGCGTAGGTACAATTTACCGGAAAGCCCTAGTCTGGAATGATGGTATAAATAATTAATTAGAATGCTAACGGGTCTTTAATTAAGCCTAAGCTTAGACCGGTTAGTCTTAAGGGAATATACGGTTCTTACGCACGATTAAGCGAAGACCGGAATAGAATGTGATTTAGACCCGACAAGTTTGGAGACTTGTATAATATGGGTAAACTCAACACATTCTGGATTTTGAGATAAAACCGATAAGGTTTGACCCGTTTCGGCTAATTTATGTAAACTTGTTACATAAACCGAACCGACCGCGTAATAAGCGTAACGGGTAACCGAATGGATCACGAACAGGTTTCCTAAGTTAGTATGCCTTAAATATGTTGTGGTATCAGTAGGATACCTTCCATTATGCCCAAAACGAGTTTAATCTCAGTTTAAGCCCCGTAGGGGTATTTTGGTCATTTACCTAAGGCATATATACTACCTGTCATACAACTACTCGAACGATGTGACCATAAGGTCACTTAATGTGTTTGGTCGGATCCTAATGATCGACCAAACGGGTCGGGTTCGAAAGTATAAGCGATTGTTTAGATCGCTTACCTTTACGACCCTATATAAGCACTAAACTAAAAGTGACGAGCTAAGCATGTTAAAACATGCTTAACAAAGTTAGAAAACAAGTTTGGTATCAAAACAAACGGTTTTGATACCCATAAGTAGTTTGGTTACAAAATACGCAAGAATACGTATTCTGGCCGAAACTACGGCTCGTCACTGAGCCTAGATAACGTGGAAATCAGTAGGTATAGTCACTAGGGACTATAACCATCGTGATCACGCTCACGTTATGAAGTTCAAACGAACTTCGCATCGACCATAAACTGGTTAATGCAGAAAGTCAAACAAAGTTTGACTTTCGGACTCGAAAAGCGATAAAAGAACGAAAGAATACTTACGAAGGGTCCCCGAATGCTAATCCCGATCCAAGAACTCAGGTATGAAACAATGGTTTCAACTTAGAGCTCTCACATTCAGAATTCTAGTGAGAAATGCAATGGGGGTGGATGGGTATATATAGTTTTCGGTCCACCGTTAAGATCGTTTCATGGAAAACGTGCCTTAATCCCACCCGTACAAGTGTCGGGACCTTATGGTGACTAAAAATCCATCCTTATCATCTGACTAGACTCTTGGGAATGTGTGGTTGTGAACGAAACAGCTGGAAACAGATGTTAGAACACTGAATCTGGTCAGGTTAGGCAGTCGCGTAGCGCTACTGCCAAGGCATGAGGCAGTCGCGCTACGCTAGCACTCCCCTGATTCAGAAATGTTTCAAAAGTGGCAAGAAAGGTCCCTGCACGTGTTTAAGGCCTTTTTCGATGCGTTTGAACCCCGTTAACCTCATTTCAAGGCTCTAAAATGAAGTTAAAGTATAGGGAACTCAAAACATGCTCAAAAATATCTCGGATATCGGTTCGTTTGGCCGTACGATCGCGATGTTCGCTTAATTACGACGGAATGCGCATAAGCGCGAAAAACGATCTAAATGACGCGACGAATGGATTTTTCTTATGGAGAACACTAAAATATAATATAGTCATGCTTACATAAATTTTTGGATGTCCGGATGTATTCAGAACGTAAGTTATGCGCGAAAATGCAAACTTATGCACTTTTTGACGCTTTTAGTCCCTGATCCTTCTACACTTGATCTTAACATGATTTCTTGCACTTTGAGCCCTCTAACTTGACTTTTAAGGGCCTTAAGACATAACCAAACTTTGTTAAGTCCTTGGGTAACTTTATGGTTACCTGAAAAGTCATAAATTTCAACGTTGACGCTTTTAACCCCTCGCACACGAATTTGATCATAACTTTCTCATACGATAACGAAACCTTATGAAATTTATATCGCGCATTCTAGTGAGCATAATAAATCTTTACAAAGCTTTGGGTTCGCTAAAAGGTCACTCAGAGGTATATCTTTAACATGTTGACACATTTAACCCCTGTAGTTTGTAATCTCTCACTTTTAGCTTTGTATGATCCATGATTCATTCGTTTGAAGGTATGAACATTGTGTAGGGTTAATGTTCATTATATTTATTCACAGTTGACACTTAGAATCCGTATAAACACATACTTTCCATGTTTGTCAACTTTAGTCCTTTTATAACATTCTTTCACACATTCAAACTTTATGACACGTGTCAACACATTATAGGACGTGGATTTTCGAGGTGTTACATCCTCACCCCCTTAAAATAAATCTCGACCCGAGATTTACTGAAATAAAGGAAGTATTCTCTGCCTAATAATGGCAGCTTACAATCGAGTACGGATTTATATGATCTTATTTGTTGTTTCCTGGGCAACGTTCAGATCCTTATAATTGGACTTACCAATCTATTGTCCTAACAATAAACGTTTAACATGCCATTTATACAAGGTCTCCAAGGAGCCACCTTGATACTTATATGGCAGTTATTATAGGAAAGCTTATCTTAAGGTGAGGTGATTATTCCAACCATTGCTTAACTAATATTTAGGAATAGCTAATCCTTGTCGTTAGTCGAACAATTCGACGATCCTGGTTAGCTGATGGCAATTCTTAATCGTTGCCTAATTAGGGTTGCGGCATGTACGCATAAGCAATATGAACCGTCTTTCTTATCTAACAATATCAAACTCTCGGAATATTGAGTCTGGCTATATTAGCCTATGTCTTAAAATCTACTTAATCAAGGTTTCGTTTATTCCATAATCAATATGGAGTTTTCACAATACTCCAGCCCACGGCGGGCTACAATTCTTAATTCTACCTGCCTTCCAGAAGGTAAGCAGGGACAACCTTTGAGAAGATAATTAAGACACAAGGAGGCTACAGAGATTTTCCATATCTCAGGCTCCAGTTCATCCATCATTGTCCGTGTCAAATGAGTGACACCTTTATGTTATAAGTCCTCGAATTCCTTAATCGGGAACATTTTCTTGGGAAAATTTTTTTTTCATTTTTTTGGATATCTTCTTTGAATACTACCAGTCGACTTTAGTACAATATGATCATTGGGATATCTTAGGGTTCCATGTATTAAACCTCCATGCTGATCAGACATGGAAATAATCTATGGGACACACTAGGATACGCCAATCCTCATATGACACTTTTATCAAACATAGTTTGGCATTCGCAAGCGATAGAAAAACAATGAGAAAATAATTAAAATAACATATGTTGTCGTACTCTATGCGAAGAAAGAGTACTCTTAGATTTTTCGGAAGGATTCCTTGCCGATCGATAAGAATCGGTTACTATGGTTTCCTTGGTAGTTATACCTTGTGGATGATAAAAAAATTTTCTAAGTTAATGGTTCATGAAGATTTATTATTGCCTGTATTAAAACAGGACACTTAGTAGAAATTATCATTGATAAACGATAAGGAAGTTTATTGTACAAGTGCTTATATCTAATAAATAATGGAAGTTTCACAAACTAGGCACCTAGCTCAGTTGGCTAGGCGCGCGAAAGGGTGCGGCCGGCCTAGACCCGGGTTCGATTCCGGGGACGGTCAGTTCCACCATTTTTTTTTTTTTTGTGTAATTACGAGGGTTGTCTCATAAGGAGTTTTTGATAATTAATTGCTTCTTATCACTCACAATATGGACTTGATTTTTAAGGCAACCAATCGATTTTTATCACTATATTGAGTCCTTAAGTATGCAACCAAAAGTTTGCTATAAGGATATTAGAAAATGATTTCTAATAGATATTAATATCAATATAGGATTTGTTGGAGCATTTTCGACGTAACATCGTCACTTTCTACCGGGCATTAAATGACCGGAGTCTTAATCAGGTGGAGACAACAGTTCTCAACCTTTATCATTCATAATATATTTATACGTGCCAGTATTAAATAAGTTTCTACATAAACTGCTTGATAATGAAAGGTACATATTATACTATTATTATTCTGCCCCATCTCTTGGGCGTTCATCCTGACAACTCGTGCGTTTGTTATCTTGGCCTACTCGGGCTTCCTCGCGTACTTAGGGCAGTTGGTCTTTATGTGCCCTTTCTCGTTGCAGTTGTAGCATGTAGCATCTTTGATCTTCCCGCAATCAACAGCCTTGTGCTCCCTAGACTTGCATATCCCACATGCAGGTGGTCCTGATTTAGAATTGGACTCCATACTGCATTTTCCAAAGTGGCGTTTTTGGCAAGTCGAGCACCTTGGCTTTTCCTCTGTCCGCTGACCATTCTTTCCAGACCCAGACCTCTCAGAGTCAGTGTTTCCCTTGTGTTTCTTCTCTGATCCTCGTGAGTTATCACCCTCACGCTTCTTCTTACTTTCTTCAGATTTCTTTAGCGACCTTAGCCTGACCGCATCTAAAGTAAGGGACAGAGAGAGGTCAGTTACTGACCTAAATGTAGTAGGTCTTGAAGCCTTAACACTGGCTTTGATTTCTGGGGGTAAACCCCCAATGAAGCGTGCAATTCGCTTGGGCTCTGGTGTTACAAGGTAAGGGACCAGTCTGGACAGGGTATTAAAACTGGTGAGGTAAGCTTGACAATCTAAGTTTGTCATCACCAAAGATAAGAAATCTGACTCAATCCCCTCAACCTCGTGTTGAGGGCAGTAATTTTCCTTAATGAGAATAACAAACTGTTCCCATGACATGCTGTAGAGCGGAATCTTCCCAGCAGCTTGAATGAGAGACTTCCACCATGCCAGTGCCTCTCCTTTGAACGATTGGGATACGTACTTCACGACATCCCTTTCAGCGCAACCGCTGATATCGACAACTGTGTCCATTTCATCCAACCATATCATGCAATCAACCGCCCCTTTTTCCCCAGTAAAATCTCGGGGCTTGCAGGAAACAAAGTACTTATAGTTACAGGATTTGGTATGTGGTTCATTATCGAACACTATCCTCTTGGAGGGAGCACTGTGTCCATTAGATGAATGTCGATCGTCATCTTTCTTTAACTCATCCTTCTTTGAGGGCGGCTTGTTATCAGGCTCTGAATGAGTTTTAGGGATGGATTTAGGGTGGGGTACAGATGAGGCTTTACTATTTGTCTCACTATACTCCTGGAATTGCTCCTTCACAGCTTTAGATACAGCTGAGTCAATCAATGTACGAAGTTCTCCTCTGGTTATATTAATCCTTTCATCATCGCGGTTATCCAAAGGATGACTGTTCCCTTCCTCCGACCCAGCCATGTAGTTTTAATTGCTACATAAAAATTAAACAAGGACAAGGTTTTTACGGAAGTTTAAACAGTTTTATCTTTTTGAACGATTTATTAACCATGTTTTTAATACACATATTGGTTAATTTGATAATTATATAATTATTCAGGATATTTATTATACTCCTAAATTATAAGTTAATAATAGCACAAAAGGCCTAGTCACTTAGACAAGTTTAATTTGTAGGCCTTGATTTTATAGCATCGAGGCTTCAAGGTTTGAATCAAAGTTCATTACCTTTTCTTGACAGGGAGTTGTAGGCTACCTCTGTCTTTAGTCCCAGAGGACGTTAGTTATAGCCCGTGGGCACTTCATCCATAAGGGATGATTATACAAATAAGGAAATTTAGCATATCCCAAAATGACTTATGTGATTTTATCATATCACATTTTGTCGAGCATGTTAATATGCTTTCATATGTTTAATAAGGATTTGAATCTCTTGAATAGGTTTTACCATCTTGGCCTTGTATGCCGTGACATTTAGGCTAGGTTTTTCCTTTAAGATTCTTTTAATAATTAACGCAGAGCAATCCTAACTTGAATTGTTAACAAGGATCTGAATCTAATTATGGAACTACCATCTTGGCCCTGTCTTAATGTGACACATGGCTAGGTTTTGTCCTTTTTAAATTTTGCCATTTTATTATAATGGTAGATCTTATAATATAGGAATGATACTTTAAATATAATCGTTCCTTTAAAATTTAACAAGTATATGGTTGCCCTAAACGGGACTTCTAATAAAAATTGATTTGCCCATGCAAGAGCTTAATCAGAAAAATAACAAAGGACTTCAAAAACAAATTAGAATTTGTCCTATTTTCTTGTCTAGACTCAAGAATGTGCAATTGTGCAACTGAGATTAAACACAAAAGACTAGTGTTTAATTCACTCAGTGTTGGCTCTGATACCAACCTGTCACACCCCGATTTCCACGTGTCACCGGTGGGCCCGGTGGGGGAGTATCGTGACGTGGTTGGCAACATAATAGTCAAACAACACAATATATAAATGCACAGCGGAAGCAAAAGATAAATATTATTACATTTCCGAATATGAAGTAATATTCAATATTACAACAGAAAGTAAAGGATCCACAGGCGGATCTGTAAAAACATATCATTTGTTCAACAGACTTTAGACGCCTAGAACTTGCAAGATTCCTTATTAGCGCCCTGAGCTTCCAGCCAATTTCGTTTAGTACCTGTCACTTAACCTTTTTGGAAAATACGTCAGTTTTCACTGGTAAATACACTCAACCGACTCATTTGAAAAGAGTTTAAGAAAATTGATTTAGATGCACCAGGCACAAAACCTTTTGACACTTTGATTAAAATGCACAGAGGCAAAATTAATCTTTTATAACTTGGGAAAATTATTTGTATATAATCTTGTATACAGTTTTACTTATTTGTCGTCCGTTAGGGCCGGTTTGTAGGGCCGGACTAGATTAACTGACACGCCACAGGTATAATGCCCACGGGCTATCATCCTCTAAGTGGATTACCAGTTCCTGTATAATGCCCACAAGGATGATACCTCGGAGTGGATTACCAGTTTTTACATAATGCAGCTGTCAGGTGTATGCCTGATGTGTGCTAGGGGTATGAATTAAAACACCTAAAAATGACTAACTTTTGGACATGCTTTGGCCTAATAGGTATCGGTACTCTCAATTAGGATTGTCCCCAGGTAGGCAATCGAGTCGTACGAAATGCCAGCCTAGACAGGAGTTCCCAATATCACGGTACTTAACCCTTCCAGTTACTACATGTCCGACACGAAAAATACATTTTTATAAATATTGTACAAAAAGACAATTTTTAGAAATAACTTTAAACTAGACACTCTAAGCTTTAAATTTATACTTAGACTCGATTTCAGATTTAAAACACACAACCGGCAGTGTACCGATCAGTGTAATATAGTGAAAATTAAGTCCGGATATCGAACCCAAGGGAAAACAGTTTGAACTACGTTAATTATTTGTTTACACTAAATTTTATACACAAATGAATCTTGTTTTTGTATTTTTGATTTAAAAGGGGGGTTTTACTTGAAATATTAATTTAAAATGAATTTGTATAAAATTAAAACAAACATTGATAAAATAAAACTTACGGGAAAATAAGAAGCGTCGAATTAAAGAAAATAAACACAAACACAATATAACAAGTAACAGATAACAATTAAACAATTAACAGGTAACAATTATAAAAGCAACAGTTTATAACAAAGATTTAAGATTAACTACAAATAACAGTTTATAACAAGGATTTAACAATAATGATAAAGGACTATCCAGGTTAGAATCCTACTTATTAATAACATGCTTTCTACCGGGCAATTGTGTGATTTGAAATCGGGATCTTTAGATATTAAACCTTTAAAGACGACTTAGGATTCCTAATCATTCTCGGGAATACAACTATGTGACTTTTAAGGTTTATATTTATTACCGATTTACTAGATTACTTTACAGTTTTCTAGTGTTCTTGATAAGTGTTTAAAACTTACTTCTTAACAGTTATAAGTCTAAACAATTTAAGAAAACATTGTTTGGTTTAATAGATAAATTAGTGACAATTCAACTAAAATGATTTCTTACAAAACTCAATTTTAGCAATACACTATATTTAATCTATTAATATTTTTATACCTTACAGCGCTAAAAATAGTTAAACATTAAAACCGGATTAATTTGATCATTATTTCTATGGTTTATTTTACAATATCACCACATGATTACCCAACCCTTTTAGGACTTTGAATATCAACAGAATTCATGTATGAAATTACTTTCACTAGAATTGATGTGAACTTAATGATCAAAGTAAAAATCAAGTTAAAACATTTGTATACACCAAACATGCAACTTAGATTATTTACTTAACAAGAACAATAACAATCACACAATACCCGGTAAAAATCACATATTAAAAAGTATTCATCATAACCCAGATAGTTTCAACGTTTAGCTACACATATTATTAAGCATTACAACTACACAAAGTTTGGAAATAAATACAAACATTATTACAAGACAAATTGAACTTACAAACGAAAGGTTATAGAACTCGGATCAATTGGAATTCGGACAGAATAACTTTACGACTCCCGATAGCTCCGAGATTCTTCACCAGCACTTCTACTTGAACGGATATTATGAGTATTAACCGACTCGGGTCGATTAGGATTAGAACCGACAGCCTCCGGACGTCTCGAGAGTTCCGCGGTACTTCACCGGCACTTCCGGGTGTTTAAACTCGAACTAGAACAGAAGTAAAACAGAGATTTTGGAGAAGAAATGGTGTAATTTTCGAGTTAGGGTGCACGGGTATTTATAGGTAACAAATTTGGCTACTGTTCACCCGTAGCGCACCGCTAAGGTTTTTGGGTAGCGGTGCGCTACCACTTTTGACCTAATCCTCTTTGCCGACAGTAAAGGCGTAGCGCACCGTTACGTTTTTGTGGTAGCGGTGCGCTACCGCTTTCTGACCAACCCCACTTGCCGACGTTAAAGGGTAGCGCACCGTTATGCTTTAACTGTAGCGGTGCGCTACCGTTGACTGAGGTCACATTTTGACTTTTCTTTGGCACGTTTCCCGAGGCATCGATTCCTTCTTCGATCTTGTACGGATTTCTCGCATAATCTACAGAAAATTCACCAATTCCTGCAGATTCATAATTTTATCGAATCAGTATCGAAAACAACGGATAAACGCGCACAATCTTTCTGAAACAGGGGCTATCTGATATAAAAGATATGTATAATTCTATACATATCAAATATCCCCACACTTAAGCTTTTGCTTGTCCCTAAGCAAAAATCCTGAACACATATCGAACTCAAATTATTAAACGGAAACGTATGTTTTAAACAAATCTAAATATGAATTACAAAATTTTTGAATACAGAGGTTTCACAAGACTTACAACGTTCAAAAGGTTAATAAATCAAGAAAATGAAACGAGTAACCGAGAATACTTAATCAAAAGTTTCGTACTTTTAAGTAATTAATTATGCAAAAACAATACCACTCACTGAATTCACTCTTCTCTCGGATAATATATATGTAATTTTTAGTGAACTCTCAAAACCAGACTGTGAAACATTACTACTATAAGCTTGTACGTCAATCAAATCTCCACCAAATTGTTTAGAAATTAATATAGATAAAAGAGGACTTAAAATGGGTAGATGGGGTTTAAAGGTAGGCTGAATATTTACAAAGATGTGACTAACTATAGAGTTTCATAGTTAGTTTATTGGATATATATACAAATGGAAACTATGAAATGAACAAGATCAGGCCTTAGTCCAATGGTTCGACAAGTGCGCGAAAGAGTGTGGGAGCACAGACCCGAGTTCGAATCTCGGGGGCTGCTTTCATGCTATTTTTATGCCCGACCTTATCTAGCGCATCGTTACAATATGAGACTAGCGGTGCGCGATTGCAAATAGTAAATTTTTTTTTTTTTTTTTTTTTTTTTTTTTTTTTTCACCACTTGTAATTCTAATGACTCTTTTTACGGTCAGATCGTCAAGACCATTTTATCGAAGAAGTAAACCAAGTCTTTCTCAATGCTGTAGCGAAAATTACTTCTAATTTTGATAGATCGTTCGGCATTGAGCCTAATAGTACCTATATTAGAAACGTGTATTTGACTTTCTTACATCTTCTCGTATAAGATCAATTTCTAAAATCCATCCCGGTTATCAGGTAACAAACGAATGGTTTCAGACTCAAAGTGGTATCGAATGGTAATGGTGAATATTTACGGAAAATGTAATTTTAAGGCCTCTTTTATACTTGTATTAATAACTAAACCAAGGTCTTGAAATGTATCAAAACGTACAAGTTCTAAAGTAATGCAACACATCGGTAAACACACATGAAATGAAAGAAGTGTTTTTGTAATAAACACTTTTAGGCTCAAATCTTACCGTCATGTGATAATGTAATGGTTAAAGGTTGTTATTGCATAGTTAATTTACTTTAAAGTTAGAAAAATTATCTTAAGTATCTCATAAAAATTTTCACAAAAACTTGATTTAGAAACCTACTATCCCGCAACTTAAAGAAACATGTATTTTCAAATTTTTAAAATTACACATTTAAATTGTTAAAAACAGACGTTTTCGAAAAATTTTTCAAGTTTTCAATGTGTTTAAAGGATCGGGACAAGTTTATTTTATTTTTATTTTTATTATTATTTTTTTTATTTATTTTTTTATATAATAATATTCCTCATCCCCACACTTGAAAGACACATTGTCCTCAATGTGTGAAAACAAGAAATTAAATTAATCACACTTGCAAAAAATTAAAACACACTTGCTGAAAAATAAAAATGTTACTTCCCTGATGTGTTGTCTCGTTTCCGACTATGTGCTGCCTTGTCGTATTTTATCAACAACCTGTATACGATGCTTGCAGAAATAATGAGAAACACATTAACAAGAAATAACATAACACACAAAAATTAAAACACACCAAACTGAATGTAAATATATACAAATACATAAAGTACTAAAGTCAAAATACAGAAAATAAAAACAAACTATGGTGGCGCTGGCTGATCATGTGGAGGGGGGTAGGCGGTCCATGATGATCTGAAGAATACCCCTAACCTCTGTCAAAGTCTGCCCATGTGCCACCTGTACGTCCCTAACCTCCTGCAAACCCTGCCTAATCTGCTGTACACTCTCCTCCAAGCTAGCTAGGCGATCGCCCTGTGTGGCTCTGGCTCTGGCCGGCCTAGCTCTCTCTCTCTGAGGCACCTGATGTGCAGCTCCTGCAGGGGCCCCCTCTGGGATAAGGCGTGCTGGTCGTAAACGTGGGGGGCTACCCGGCTCCATCATATCTGGCATATATGACATGTCTCTCCTAGTAATGTAGGCGCCACCCTCCTCTCGGTGCAGATACTCCCTAGGAAAGTACTCAAAAATCCCCAAACTCTCTGCCAGACGTGTGACGTAACTGCCCATACAGATCCTCGAATCCTGCCCCCGTCCATGCTCTCTCTGAAATGAGAAGAGTAGGACCATAGCCAGGTTGGGCTCCTGACGCCGCACTATACAGTAAAGACAGAACAACTCCGCATGTGTAATTTTCTCGATACTCATGTATCGAGAATAGACAGTGCAGGACAGGGCCCTATGAATGATACGAAGAATAGGATCCCTGATCTGTGAGGCAGGGATCGTGGATCTGTATCGACCATCAGCGATGGTAGGCCAAAACGCCATCAACTGTGCCAACGTGACACAGCGTGGTAAATCCCTGTCTGACCATCCGATCAGACTCTCTGTGAAGACCGGCATCCGGGTCTCCTCCTCTGTATATAATCCCATACGGACGGCAAACTCAGCTATAGACATGGAATATGTATGCCGTCCTAGTGCGAAACTAACTGCTGCTGGAGACGAGAGTCGCGCTGACTCGAGTACAAAAGTAGATAAGAACTCAATAGTGAGCTCAGAAAAAGACTCACGGCTCTCGTCTAGCAGTATCCTCCATCGAGGAGTGAGCAACTCCTGCAAACTGTCACGAACACCCATCCTACCCATCAACGTCCAATCTATCGTCCTCGCAGTGTGGAGACGTCGAGTGATCAGGCGCTCCATAATACGATGCTCCTCCGTCCCCTCCTGAAAGTCGAGGAGGGTGCTATCTCTGATATCTGGAAGCGGTGATGGAATCGGCTCATGTAAATCGGGCAGGACCGCCTCCTGAGCGTAGCGGATAGTCCTGCCAGGCTGCTGCTGCTCCTCCTGGTCCTCCTCGTCCTCCTGGACTGGGACCTCAACATCTGGAGCCTCCTGCTCCTCTACTATAGGCTGCTCCTGAATAACTGGAGCCTGTATAACCGGGGCCTGCACAACCGGAGGCTCCTCCTCATACTGCTGCACAGCGCCTCGTCGGCTGCGCTTGCGTCCACTGGGCGGTCGTGATGGACCTGCTCCTGACATATCTGCAATTCAAAAGTTTAACAGTTAATATTGCAGAAATGATAAAAGCTACCGTTCCTTAACACGTTTTTCGATATTTTATTTTATTAAAAATTAAATATATACAATAATTGAGAAATTAAAAACGTGTTTTTGATGTGTTAGGGAACGATGTTGCGACCGTATAGCATTTCGTTCGCGGTCGCAAATTATTAAATATAATAATATTTTACAAAAATTAGAAATTTCGGCAGCACAACGGCGTAATTTCAAGAAAACCACCAATCCTCGCTTGTATTTTAGATCAAATACAAACGAGGCGGCGAATCCTGCAAGTAAAACGCAATTATATATTCAATTCAATTCAAGCCAAACGTGCGTCCGAAATTTAACTAAGCTAAATTACATAATTTACAACTAAAAATACACTTATCGACTAAATATTAACCGACAAAAACTAAATAAGAAAAACGACATTATATAAAACGACAAAATTAAACTAATTTATAAAGTTTAAAACTATATTTCTAATAAAACTAAAATAAGAATAATTTTTAACTAAAAACGATAAAGAAAAACGACATTTTAACTAAAAAAATTTATCTAACTAAAAACGGAAATATATACGAACATAAAACTAAAAACAACTTTACTCAAACGAACCAAAACCTTCGATTCGACAAACTTAATCAAACCAACCCGGCCCGACCTAAATCCGACTCGAACAATAACAAAATAATATCAATATTTACGACTCGATTATATTCGACAAAACCAACAACTTAATCAACCCAAACCAACCCGACCCGAAACAAACAAAGTAACCAACCCAAAACCAAACCCGGCCCAAAATCAGTCAATCCGACCCAAAACCAACCCAAACTGAAGTGAGCCTGCCCGAACCAATCAACCCGACTTACTTGAATCAATTGACCCAACCTGAACCCGACCCCGAACCAAACAACCCAAGCCGGACCCGACTCGATGATTCAACCCAGAACCAACCCGAAACGACCCGACAAACCTTGAAGTAAAACTAAACCTGAAACAATCCAACACGAACCTGACAACCCAACCTGAACCGAACCCTAACCCGACTCGAACCAATGAAACTGTTACCTTTGAAGAATGTGGGTGGTCTGGTGGTTGCGGTGGTCGTCCGAAGGTTGCAGACGTCGGCGACGGTGGTGTCGGCTGCGGTGGTTAATGGTGGTGAAAGGCGGAGGTGAATAGTGGGAGTGGTGTGATGAATGCGGAGATGATGGTGGTGAAGATGGTGGTCTCGCGGTGGCTTCGGAGTGGCGGACGGAGGGGGTGGCGATTGGAGTGGCGGAGGTGGTGATATGTTGGAGTGGAGAAGAAGATACCCCGTTTGGGGGTTTTTATGTTTCTCCGCTACACGTCGTAGCGCACCGCTACACGTATCACGTAGCGGTGCGTTACCCCTTAAATTTTTTTAAACCGCCATAGCGGTAGCGCACCGTTATATTTATGTGGTAGCGGTGCGCTACCCCTTAATTTTTTTAAATTTTTTTTTTTTTTTTTTTTTTTTTAATAATAATAATAATATTTAAAAAAATATATATTTAAAAACATATTTACATATTTTAAAGAAAAACAGATTTTATTTACAAAAAAAAAATTCTAAAATTATTTATAAACCAAGGGATTTCCGTAATGTTTTCTTGTCAAGACCCGTTTTATCGAAAATGTGCACAATATCATCCTTTATCCTGTAATGTACGTAACTTCCAACCCTAGTGGAGCGCTCGGCATCCAGCCTAATCGCACCCACCCTCATTAATTGAACGTACTCACTTTGAGATTCAGTCTGACTTTGTTTACATCTTCCGGTATGTGCCCAGTTTCCACAGAATCTGCATCTATCGTAGCGTTTTGCTCTACGCTTCATTGCACTTCTGGATGTACCACAGAATGGTGTTATCTGTTCTTGACGTCTCCATTCCTTCCGTACCTCAGCAGTTAGGAGAAAGATTTTCTCCTTAATTTCTGTAGGTAGCCTTGGTTCTGCTAATTCTAAGCAACAAAGGAAATTAAAATCGAAAGGATGCATATTAAATCTAAATCACACGCTTGGATATTTTGTTAAATTTGTCAGCAGCTCCGAAATCACCCGAATGGAGATTGAGTACGGGTGGAACGATTCAAACCTGCATATACAAAAACAAACAGAAAATCCAAGTAATATTTAATAAAAACGACTCAAACACTAAATTAGACTCCTGTACAATAAATTAAAACACACATTAACTATCTATCTACCCTAATCTTGAGTTTTCACTCAAGATTCTAACCGCTGGTGATTGGTGTTACATCGAGACGAGTTACCTCCGCCTCGATAGTGTTAATTGGCCCTCCCAGGTAATGTTTCAACCTGTGTCCATTCACCTTCCAAGTGCTTCCATTTTCTTCGTTCTGTAACTCAACTGTTCCGTATGGGAAAACTTCTTTCACTATGTACGGTCCTGACCACTTTGATTTAAGCTTTCCTGCAAACAGTTTTAAACGTGAGTTGTATAAAAGCACTTTATCACCTGTTTTAAATTCTTTCAACCCCTTTAACTTCCTGTCATGTAACGCCTTGGATTTCTCCTTGATATTCCAAGATCGTTCATACGCGGCGTCTCTCAGAGCTTCCAATTCATGAATTTGGAAGTATCGTCTTTTGGCGGCCTCCGTTAAGTCAAGATTAACAGTTTTAAGAGCCCAAAGTGCTCGGTGTTCTAACTCAACGGGTAGATGGCAAGCCTTGCCATAGACAATCATGAATGGCGTAGTACCAAGGGGTGTTTTGTAGGCGGTTCGAAATGCCCACAATGCATCATCAAGCTTATCCGACCAATCTTTCCTGCTTTTTCCTACAGTTTTCTCAAGGATTCGCTTGACTCCTCGATTCGCATTTTCAACCTGACCGCTTGTTTGCGGATGGTATGAAGTGGAGAAACGGTGAGTGACACCGTAGCGTGCTAAAGCCTTTTCCATGATGGCATTACAAAAATGCGTGCCACGGTCGCTGATCAGGGCTTTAGGTGTACCGAAACGAGTAAAGAGTTTCTTAAGGAACCTCACCACTACTCGGGCATCATTGGTAGGCAAAGCTTGAGCTTCTACCCACTTTGAAACGTAATCGATTGCCACGAGTATGTACCGATTCCCACTAGAAGAGGGAAATGGTCCCATGAAGTCAATGCCCCAAACGTCGAAGATTTCGACAATTTGAATTGGGTTTTGGGGCATCTCATCCTTGGATGAGATATTTCCAGTGCGTTGGCAACGGTCACATGTCTTAACAAACTCAACTGAATCCTTAACTACTGAAGGCCAATAAAAACCACAATCGAAAACTTTTTGTGCAGTAATGTGTGGACCATGGTGGCCTCCTGTCAATCCTTCATGTACATGCCTCAGAATCCCTAAACCTTCCTCTCGGCTCACACATCTCCTCAGAATTCTATCTCCTCCTATCTTGAAAAGATAGGGATCATCCCAAATGTACCTCTTTACATCTTGAAAGAATTTCTTCTTCTGTTGGGTGGTCATACCTTTCAACACTATTCCTCTCGATAGGTAATTTGCCAAATCTGTGAACCATGGCATCCCCTCCTTCTCAGCTGAAATGAAATCTATGTGCTCATGAGGGAATTTATCACCTATTTCTTCCTCTCGAATTTCTTCTCTTTCAGGATCCTCTAATCGTGATAAGTGATCTGCAGCCGTGTTTTCTGCTCCCTTTTTGTCTCTGATTTCTATGTCAAATTCAGAAAGGAGTAGAATCCACCGTATGAGACGGGGTTTTGCGTCTTTCTTTTTAAAGAGATAACGCAAAGCTGCATGGTCAGTGAAAACGATGGTTTTGGATAAAACGAGATATGAACGAAACTTATCGAACGCGAATACTACGGCGAGAAGCTCTTTCTCAGTGGTGGTATAATTCTCTTGTGCATCATTAAGAGTCTTACTCGCGTAATAAATCGGATGAAAGTGCTTTTCAATTCTTTGACCCAAAACTGCTCCTACAGCATAGTCACTAGCATCACACATGAGCTCAAAGGGTAAGCTCCAATCAGGTGAGATAAGAATCGGTGCATTTACAAGTTTTTCTTTCAGAAAGTCGAAGGCTTTCAAGCATTCCTCGTCAAAGACAAATGATACGTCTTTTTCAAGGAGACGTGTTATTGGACGCGTGATTTTAGAAAAATCCTTGATAAAACGCCTATAAAAGCCTGCATGACCAAGGAAACTGCGAACGGACTTGACATTTGTCGGTGGGGGAAGTCTACTGATGGTATCAATTTTTGCTTTATCAACCTCGATACCAGCTCGTGAAATTTTGTGTCCTAACACAATTCCTTCTGTCACCATGAAGTGACACTTTTCCCAATTCAACATCAGCTTTGTTTCAATACATCTCTTCATCATTTCTTCAAGATTTACTAAACACTGCTCAAAAGAGTCTCCATACACAGAAAAATCATCCATGAACACCTCCATGGATCTCTCAACCATACCTTGAAAAATGGCAACCATACACCTTTGAAAAGTCGCTGGTGCATTACATAATCCAAAAGGCATGCGTCGGTATGCATATGTGCCGTATGGACATGTGAAAGTGGTTTTCTCTTGGTCTTCTGGTGCGATTGGAATTTGAAAGTATCCAGAAAAACCATCGAGAAAACAATAAAATTGCTGACCTGCAAGGCGTTCAAGCATTTGATCGATGAACGGGAGTGGAAAGTGGTCTTTTCGAGTGGCATCGTTAAGCTTGCGGTAATCAATACACACTCGCCAACTGGTGACTGTACGTGAAGGTATAAGCTCATTTTTCTCATTCATGATAACAGTCATTCCTCCTTTCTTAGGAACGACTTGGGTTGGACTAACCCACGCTGAATCAGAAATAGGATAAATTAGCCCAGCCTCCATTAACTTAATTACCTCTTTCCTAATTACCTCATTCATATTGGGATTTAAACGTCTCTGAGGTTGCACCACTGGTTTGAATTCATCCTCCATGAGAATCCTGTGTGTGCAGAAAGTGGGACTGATTCCCTTGATATCGGACAACTTCCATGCTATGGCATCTTTGTGCTCTCGTAGCACCTCAATCAACTTGGTCTTCTCTTCCTCCGTCAACTCGGATGATATGATGACAGGCAAACTTGAATCTTCTCCTAAGAAAACGTACTCTAAGTGAGAAGGAAGGACTTTAAGCTCTAAAGATGACTCTATAGGTTTGCTCTCATTTTCTTCCTTGACCTCACATAACTCCAATGGTTCCGGAATCGGCTCCGGATCGTTTTCTTCAATCTCAATCTCATCGTCCTCTTCATTCTCGTCTTCAACTAGATCGGCTCCACTAATGTAGTTAAAACAATGATCAACACATGAAACGAAGGAGTCTAGAAAGTAAACGGAATGACAAGGATCACTATCATTATCAACATCTCTCGGATGTTGCATGGCTCTTTCTATCTCGAATGTGACAATCTCGTCACCTGCACGAAGTGAGATCTTACCATCGAAGACATCAATGACGGCCTTGGCAGTTCGAAGGAATGGACGGCCTAGAATGATTGGAACTTTTTCATCAGCCTCCATATCAAGGACAACAAAATCAACGGGGAAAACGAATTTATCAACTTTGACTAACAGATTTTCTACAATCCCCCGAGGATATTTTATCGAACGATCGGCAAGTGACAACGACATACGTGTGGGTGTAAGCTCTCCCAAACCTAGCCTTTCGTAGAGTGAAAATGGCATCAAATTAATGCTTGCACCTAAATCAGCCAACGCATGAGCTGGAGCAATGGTACCTCCAAAGAAACAAGGAATGGTGAATGTGCCTGGATCGGTTAATTTCTCAGGTAGTTTATTCAGAACTACCGCAGAACAACCTCCAGTCAATGGAATGTTTGAAAGTTCACCTAACCTGTCTTTTCTCCTAAGAAGATCCTTAAGAAATTTGGCATATTTAGGCATGGTTTGAAGTGCTTCAATGAATGGAAGATTAATCTTTAATTGCTTAAAGATTTCTAAAAAATGACCATATTCCTTAGCATATTGTTGTTGCTTAAGGCGAGCAGGATATGGTATATTCGAATGATCAACCAAAGGGGATGGCTTAACTCCTATTGGTTTCTCTGTCTTCTCTTCAACTTTTAAATCTCCGGTTTGTGTGGTACTTGCTGGATCTTGCTTCTCTTGCACCTTACCAGGAGTTTCCATTTCGATCTCTTCATCTATCTCATCTTCATCTTCTTTCTCTGGTTTCTCTCGAGCAACCTCCGGTAGAATCCTGCCACTACGAGTAGTAATAGCTTTAGCTGTTTGATTAGCTGGATTCTGGTAGGTGTTTCCCGAGAACTGACCAGGAGGTTTCTGGTGTAATTGTTTAGATATATCACCTAATTGTCTCTGAAGATCTAAGAGTGAAGATTGTTGGTTTTTATTATGAAGTTCTTGGTTTTTGTTAATTTGGTCTTGATTTCTAGCGAAGTTGGTGAATTCATTTAGAGTTTTCTGAGTACTTTGATCTTTCGCCATTAATTGAGAAAACATCTCCTCAATTCTTCCTAGATTTGATTCTGGACCTTTTCCTTCTTGACCTCCTTGAGATGAACTTCCTGGAGTAAATTGATTTCCTGAGCTTGCACCTCCAAACTGACCTCCTTGATTTGAATTACCGAATTGATTCCCTTGACCTGAATTACTATTAGAATAGAAACCTGGTCCTCGGCTTTGGTACTGATTGGACGAATATCCAGGTGGATTTCCAGACGAACGGTAATTATTACGCCAATTAGAATTGTTATTGAATGTGTTGGTGTTGAATGGGTTTGTGGGACCTCGGCTTTGGTACTGACCTGTTATGAATTCAACTTGTTCTAAGGTAAGTGTTGGACAATCTCCAGTATCGTGCCCTCCTCTACATACTTCACATCTATCAACCTTTTTCTTGATCTCCTCGAGCTCTCTTGTGAAAGTCTTCTCCATCCGATCTAGAACAGCAGCTACCGATGGATCCAAGCCAACTTGGTTCACCCCTCGAGTGGTCGAAGAGGTGGTAGTCACAGGAATTGATTTCCTGCTGGCAGCGCTATAATCCATATCAGAATGAGCAAAACTTTCAAAAAGATCGTTACAGTCAGCAACTGTCTTCTTTCCCATGAGTTGTCCTCCAGCCGAAGTGTCAAAACGAGATTTGATTTCTGGGGTGAGACCATTGTAGAATTTCTCTACAAGTGCCCACTCTGACAATCCATGCTGTGAACATCTGGCGAGTAAGGTTTGAAATCTTTCCCAGGCAAGATGGTAAGGTTCATCAGGTTCCATCCGGAATGAATGGATCTGATCGCGAAGTCGAGATGCTTTGGCTGGTGGATAGTATTTGGCTAAAAAGGCATCTCTAAGACCTGCCCAGGTGGTGAAAGTTCCTGCTGGCTGTGATTCAAACCAAATGGCTGCACGTCCAGCGAGGGAAAATGGAAAAACTTGAAGGTAACGGGTATCAAGGTTAACACCTTCAATAGAATAAGTGGTGCAAAGTCGTGTGATACGGTTTATGTGAGCCGGTGCATCTTCATCATCACGTCCATGGAATTGGCAAGAATTAGCGATAGCAGTCATGATATAGGATGGAATTTGCCAAGATCTGTCATTGTTGATTTGTGGAACGGCGATGGGTGAAGCTTCACCGGTAAAACCGGATGTGGCTTGTTGGTAAACAGTGCGATTAGCCATTAGAGCTTTGGTTACTGGACTTGGAGAACGTGAAAGTTCGAAAGAATCGGTTTCTGTTGTTGTTTCAGATTCAAAATAAGGATTTTCAAAAGTTTGGAATTCACTTGTGTTACTTGATTCTCCTTCTGGATTGTTGGAACGGTGAAAGAATAAAAGTTCAGGATCGTCGTGTGGTTCAAATTCAGGTGGTCCTTGTGAACGTGTACGGTGCATAAACTAATAAAAATTAAACTAGGAATTGGAAATAAATAAGCAAGCACAATTTAAGCTAAAAATTAATTACAAGCTAAAAATAAAAATTGCACTCAAAATAAAACACACAAACAAGATTACACTAATGTTTAATTAAATTTTTTTTTATTTAAATTTTTTTTTTTAGAAAATTTTTTAGATTTTTTTTTTTTAAAAAAAAATAAACAAAGTAATTAACGCGATTGCAAAAGTGGTCCCCGGCAACGGCGCCAAAAACTTATGATGTGTGCTAGGGGTATGAATTAAAACACCTAAAAATGACTAACTTTTGGACATGCTTTGGCCTAATAGGTATCGGTACTCTCAATTAGGATTGTCCCCAGGTAGGCAATCGAGTCGTACGAAATGCCAGCCTAGACAGGAGTTCCCAATATCACGGTACTTAACCCTTCCAGTTACTACATGTCCGACACGAAAAATACATTTTTATAAATATTGTACAAAAAGACAATTTTTAGAAATAACTTTAAACTAGACACTCTAAGCTTTAAATTTATACTTAGACTCGATTTCAGATTTAAAACACACAACCGGCAGTGTACCGATCAGTGTAATATAGTGAAAATTAAGTCCGGATATCGAACCCAAGGGAAAACAGTTTGAACTACGTTAATTATTTGTTTACACTAAATTTTATACACAAATGAATCTTGTTTTTGTATTTTTGATTTAAAAGGGGGGTTTTACTTGAAATATTAATTTAAAATGAATTTGTATAAAATTAAAACAAACATTGATAAAATAAAACTTACGGGAAAATAAGAAGCGTCGAATTAAAGAAAATAAACACAAACACAATATAACAAGTAACAGATAACAATTAAACAATTAACAGGTAACAATTATAAAAGCAACAGTTTATAACAAAGATTTAAGATTAACTACAAATAACAGTTTATAACAAGGATTTAACAATAATGATAAAGGACTATCCAGGTTAGAATCCTACTTATTAATAACATGCTTTCTACCGGGCAATTGTGTGATTTGAAATCGGGATCTTTAGATATTAAACCTTTAAAGACGACTTAGGATTCCTAATCATTCTCGGGAATACAACTATGTGACTTTTAAGGTTTATATTTATTACCGATTTACTAGATTACTTTACAGTTTTCTAGTGTTCTTGATAAGTGTTTAAAACTTACTTCTTAACAGTTATAAGTCTAAACAATTTAAGAAAACATTGTTTGGTTTAATAGATAAATTAGTGACAATTCAACTAAAATGATTTCTTACAAAACTCAATTTTAGCAATACACTATATTTAATCTATTAATATTTTTATACCTTACAGCGCTAAAAATAGTTAAACATTAAAACCGGATTAATTTGATCATTATTTCTATGGTTTATTTTACAATATCACCACATGATTACCCAACCCTTTTAGGACTTTGAATATCAACAGAATTCATGTATGAAATTACTTTCACTAGAATTGATGTGAACTTAATGATCAAAGTAAAAATCAAGTTAAAACATTTGTATACACCAAACATGCAACTTAGATTATTTACTTAACAAGAACAATAACAATCACACAATACCCGGTAAAAATCACATATTAAAAAGTATTCATCATAACCCAGATAGTTTCAACGTTTAGCTACACATATTATTAAGCATTACAACTACACAAAGTTTGGAAATAAATACAAACATTATTACAAGACAAATTGAACTTACAAACGAAAGGTTATAGAACTCGGATCAATTGGAATTCGGACAGAATAACTTTACGACTCCCGATAGCTCCGAGATTCTTCACCAGCACTTCTACTTGAACGGATATTATGAGTATTAACCGACTCGGGTCGATTAGGATTAGAACCGACAGCCTCCGGACGTCTCGAGAGTTCCGCGGTACTTCACCGGCACTTCCGGGTGTTTAAACTCGAACTAGAACAGAAGTAAAACAGAGATTTTGGAGAAGAAATGGTGTAATTTTCGAGTTAGGGTGCACGGGTATTTATAGGTAACAAATTTGGCTACTGTTCACCCGTAGCGCACCGCTAAGGTTTTTGGGTAGCGGTGCGCTACCACTTTTGACCTAATCCTCTTTGCCGACAGTAAAGGCGTAGCGCACCGTTACGTTTTTGTGGTAGCGGTGCGCTACCGCTTTCTGACCAACCCCACTTGCCGACGTTAAAGGGTAGCGCACCGTTATGCTTTAACTGTAGCGGTGCGCTACCGTTGACTGAGGTCACATTTTGACTTTTCTTTGGCACGTTTCCCGAGGCATCGATTCCTTCTTCGATCTTGTACGGATTTCTCGCATAATCTACAGAAAATTCACCAATTCCTGCAGATTCATAATTTTATCGAATCAGTATCGAAAACAACGGATAAACGCGCACAATCTTTCTGAAACAGGGGCTATCTGATATAAAAGATATGTATAATTCTATACATATCAATGCCTACACCCCGTGCTTAAGTCGTGGCCAATACTTCGAATGATGCCAAGGATATCCGGGACATGGTCATTAACCCCCAAGGCCATACACCAAATAATAAAATAATACATATTAAACAGGTTATGTAAGTACATCAATCACAATCCGATTTAAATGACTACATACACCCGACCAAGCGGTACTTTTATAGTACCGTATCCCAAGCCCGTATAGGGAAAATAAGTTAAGAGTATTTACCTGAGCTAGCTCCTGTCTTAAATAGCAAGAATCTAATAACTCAGCCGTAGTCACTTAAGTAAGCGTAGGTACAATTTACCGGAAAGCCCTAGTCTGGAATGATGGTATAAATAATTAATTAGAATGCTAACGGGTCTTTAATTAAGCCTAAGCTTAGACCGGTTAGTCTTAAGGGAATATACGGTTCTTACGCACGATTAAGCGAAGACCGGAATAGAATGTGATTTAGACCCGACAAGTTTGGAGACTTGTATAATATGGGTAAACTCAACACATTCTGGATTTTGAGATAAAACCGATAAGGTTTGACCCGTTTCGGCTAATTTATGTAAACTTGTTACATAAACCGAACCGACCGCGTAATAAGCGTAACGGGTAACCGAATGGATCACGAACAGGTTTCCTAAGTTAGTATGCCTTAAATATGTTGTGGTATCAGTAGGATACCTTCCATTATGCCCAAAACGAGTTTAATCTCAGTTTAAGCCCCGTAGGGGTATTTTGGTCATTTACCTAAGGCATATATACTACCTGTCATACAACTACTCGAACGATGTGACCATAAGGTCACTTAATGTGTTTGGTCGGATCCTAATGATCGACCAAACGGGTCGGGTTCGAAAGTATAAGCGATTGTTTAGATCGCTTACCTTTACGACCCTATATAAGCACTAAACTAAAAGTGACGAGCTAAGCATGTTAAAACATGCTTAACAAAGTTAGAAAACAAGTTTGGTATCAAAACAAACGGTTTTGATACCCATAAGTAGTTTGGTTACAAAATACGCAAGAATACGTATTCTGGCCGAAACTACGGCTCGTCACTGAGCCTAGATAACGTGGAAATCAGTAGGTATAGTCACTAGGGACTATAACCATCGTGATCACGCTCACGTTATGAAGTTCAAACGAACTTCGCATCGACCATAAACTGGTCAATGCAGAAAGTCAAACAAAGTTTGACTTTCGGACTCGAAAAGCGATAAAAGAACGAAAGAATACTTACGAAGGGTCCCCGAATGCTAATCCCGATCCAAGAACTCAGGTATGAAACAATGGTTTCAACTTAGAGCTCTCACATTCAGAATTCTAGTGAGAAATGCAATGGGGGTGGATGGGTATATATAGTTTTCGGTCCACCGTTAAGATCGTTTCATGGAAAACGTGCCTTAATCCCACCCGTACAAGTGTCGGGACCTTATGGTGACTAAAAATCCATCCTTATCATCTGACTAGACTCTTGGGAATGTGTGGTTGTGAACGAAACAGCTGGAAACAGATGTTAGAACACTGAATCTGGTCAGGTTAGGCAGTCGCGTAGCGCTACTGCCAAGGCATGAGGCAGTCGCGCTACGCTAGCACTCCCCTGATTCAGAAATGTTTCAAAAGTGGCAAGAATGGTCCCTGCACGTGTTTAAGGCCTTTTTCGATGCGTTTGAACCCCGTTAACCTCATTTCAAGGCGTAAGTTATGCGCGAAAATGCAAACTTATGCACTTTTTGACGCTTTTAGTCCCTGATCCTTCTACACTTGATCTTAACATGATTTCTTGCACTTTGAGCCCTCTAACTTGACTTTTAAGGGCCTTAAGACATAACCAAACTTTGTTAAGTCCTTGGGTAACTTTATGGTTACCTGAAAAGTCATAAATTTCAACGTTGACGCTTTTAACCCCTCGCACACGAATTTGATCATAACTTTCTCATACGATAACGAAACCTTATGAAATTTATATCGCGCATTCTAGTGAGCATAATAAATCTTTACAAAGCTTTGGGTTCGCTAAAAGGTCACTCAGAGGTATATCTTTAACATGTTGACACATTTAACCCCTGTAGTTTGTAATCTCTCACTTTTAGCTTTGTATGATCCATGATTCATTCGTTTGAAGGTATGAACATTGTGTAGGGTTAATGTTCAATATATTTATTCACAGTTGACACTTAGAATCCGTATAAACACATACTTTCCATGTTTGTCAACTTTAGTCCTTTTATAACATTCTTTCACACGTTCAAACTTTATGACACGTGTCAACACATTATAGGACGTGGATTTTCGAGGTGTTACATACAAGTATAGATACTTGAGAAGTATTATTACAAAAATATTGTTTAACAATTATTCCAAAACTTAAAAATATAATTTAAGTTAAAATATTAATTATTTTAACAATAATTATATAACATGGAATAATAACAAAGGCATAAAAGAAACGTAACTCGAGAACGTTAACACTAAGTCAAGGCACGACCCGTTTGTCTAATAGACATTAGTACGTTGTAGGTGGTCATGTTCACCGGAGAAGTACGAGTTACGATTGTTGAAGACGCAAGACTGTGAGTTTCGTGTTCCCCCTTTTACTTTAACTGTTTTTAGTTTTATAACTTCGAGGGTGAAATACATGTTACAACTGTTTACATACATTGTTATTTGGTATGGTTAGCTAAGGAAGGGTACACTTAGATCATGTGAGTGGTGGGCATAACGCTTAAGGCCATCAATCCTAGTTGTAGGACCGAGGGACATGAGTGATAGATCTATTTGGGTGTAGGGAGCCCCGCCCATGTTGGACCAGGTTTTGGCCCATGGGTAGACTATGTCTTACAGCTGGAAGCCCGGTGCAAAATTTGCTAGGTTTGAGCTACCTGCATCATGTCACACATATCAATGTCCTTGCAACCCATTGGTGATCTGTTTTCCTTACTGCTTTCATACCGGGATTTATAAACTTACATACGTACTTACAGTGATTTCAAAGGTTTATACGTACACGCAAACAAACACACGAACTCGCTCAACTTTTGTTGATGTTTTCAAAATACATGTATTTCAGGGAATTAGTAAGTGGATCTGGCGGGTGTTGGAAGTTTCATGTTGCGTTGTGAATAAAGATGTCATCCATTGTTTTGAGGTCTGGGTTGAGTGTCTTTTTCCTGGACGAGACACGTCTTCCAAACCTTGGTTTTATTTAATGTCTTTTGATGGGTCCTTAGTGAACTCTTAAAACAATTCGTATGGTTTGTAAAACTTGTGTTTGAAGTATGCGTTTTAAAACAATGTTATTATGTTTTAAACTTATTTAATGGATGAACATCTATGGTTTATCATATAGTTGTTGTTATGATTGAGTGCAATGGTATTAAGAAAGTCACACCATAATCACGCTTCCGCAAAAGTCAGGGTGTAACATAATATACCATTTCCATACTATACCGTTTAAATTAAAACCGTTAAATATTTTGAAATATCCTGTTATGGTTCGAATATATCAAACCATTTCAATACAATTCTGTTTGAATTAAATTATTATACCAAGTCTCGGTGAGGGTTCGAATATTATACCGTTCAAGAATTTTATACCGTTAATTCTATTAAATTACTCAGGTACGGTTCAAATATATTCTACCGTGTTTCCATACTATACCGTTTAAATTAAAATATTATAGCATTTTTAAATTTTTATAACGTTAATTATTTTGAAATACCCGGGTACAGTTTGAATATATTACACCGTTTCCATACTATACCGTTTAAATTAAATTAAAATACTATACTGTTTCAATATGACTAAATATGATATATTTGTCTAAGTTTGATATATACAAAATAAGTTTGTACATACATAACAAAAGATATAATATAACTAAGTACTAAAAACATCGAAGAAGAGAAAATACTATGGCAGTGAATCATCCCGCTGATGCTGCTGTTGATGTTGTTGCTGCTGATGCTGATAATGTTGATGCCATGCTGCAGCCGAAATGTAGGGTCGTGGAAGTAACCCATCACGCTGTCGTTGCTCCTGCAACTCCTCAGCTACCCAGCCCATCACATGCTTCAGCAGCCAACGTCCTCACGTACATGGTCAACGTCCTCACGTAGCTGCTGATACGCTGCGTGTGAGGGGGCAGGACCAACCCCAACATGTCGCGGGAATTGAGGCACCCATGGTGGTCCATGCGGCTGTGGTGGGTCCGGAATGTACACCTCCGGGTCATGCATTACCACCTGCCCCGACACGGCTGGAGGATCTATCGATTCGAACTCTGCTGGCAGGTCCACCGGCTAGAAGGGCTGCCCGTTCGGACCCTTACAATGCTTGTGGCTGTCAGGTGGGAACTTTTTGACAATCTTCATTCCGGATGGCGATAACATCCCTATCCTCTTCGGTTGTATCGTCGGGCGTAAAAGCGGGTCAATCTTCGGGTGATAGCCAAACGACATGGCTATCACTGTAATGTAGGCGCCGCCATATAATAATCCGCTCTCCTGCCGATGATATGCGGAGGAGAATTATTGCAGCAACCCGTGTGTTAGAGCGCACGGCCTCTTGTACATGAGGAAATAAAGGAAAACGAGATCACCGCTCGTACATCACTCCCCGCTTTTTTCGAGCGGTGATAGAAGAGGAGATGAGCCGGTGAAGATACCTGCACAAAGGAGACCAGTCAGTAAATAATAAGTAGACTTTGACGCGCGTTACGGACGTCCGCTAGTTACGGACGACATCGACTAAAAAATAAAAATAAACGGGCTGCACTTGATGCGCCGGGTAATATGGTTCACCAACAGGTGGAGTCGGAGCCACGTTTAAGTCTGGCAACTGTATCTTTTGATCAACCAGGACGCCAGACACAACCTCCTCCTCATTAGCATTATTCACTCCCCACGAGTCGTTAGAATACTGCTTACCGAAATAATTGTTGCGCCAAAATGATGATATTTTAGCTCCACAGTCGACCAAGAAATTATAAACCGAAGATATGAAGAAGAAGAAGAAGAAGAAGAATTGATTATGTTTTAAATTTGTAGGCAAGGCAGATAATGTCTAATTATAAATTTGAATTCACATTTATCAGCCGCGTATAGATCTATACGCGGCGTACACCTTTATTCACATGCCTGGATAACATCGTATCATTGTCAAATCTGGCAGATATACGATGCGTATAGGCCTATACGCAGTGTATAGATGCCTCATATACTTGCTGCGTATAGCTCTATACGCAGCGTATGTCAGACAGATTTGACAATTTACTAAGTTGTCATGTATCTGCCCACTACATACACTGCGTATAGACCTATACGCAGCGTATATGGTTACTTCTATACGTTGCGTATGGCTCTATACGTAGCGTATGTATGCATGATTTGACAGTGTATGGGGTTTGACTGAATGGTCGTGTACGGACCCTGTATCTATGCCGCGTATACGCAACGTATAGGTGTAACCCTATACGTTGCGTATAGGTCTATACGAAGCGTAGGTAAAGGTAGGGTTTGGTGTGCAAATAGCCATGTCGGTGTGTGATGCGTGTTGAGTGTGTTATGATTTTATTGATATTTTAAGCCCATTTTACACATTAGTCAAGTTTAAAATTTATAAAACACGATATTCTACTAACACTAAACACACACATGGGCAAGTACACCCATCGTGAGCGTAGTATAGCATTGGTAAGATACCGAGGTCGTCCAAGGACACAAGAGCTTTTAGTACCGGTTTATCCTCAACATCTAATCAAACTAAAAATTTTTGGAAAAGGTTTTAAACATGTAAAATAAAAACTAAAATACTGAAAATAAAAATAAAGTAAAAAACAGATAGACAAGATGAATCACTTGGATCTGACTCGCCTTTAATGTACCCTTTGATGATTTCCGCACTTTTGCACTTTTTAAGAGATTATCTTAGTTATAGTAGTAGGCCCCTCTTTTGAAGGTGACGTTACCATCAACCCGGTGTTTTGAGTCAGCAAGGATACAATCCCAAAGGGTCAGAATATTGGAAGATAATTAATTAAGTTATTAATGCGAAAAAGTGGTAGGCCCCTCTTTTGAAGGTGACGTTACCCTCGGAAAAATGCTTTGAGTCAGCAGGGATACAATCCCAAGTAGCCGGTTTAATGTATTAATAGTAGTTTACATATGAGGGGATCAAGCCATTCGCACCCCCGCCTTCCAATACCAGTGGGTATTGAAGGAGGTCCTAGTAAGCTTGACCCAGGTCCTAGCAGGATCTATACACTGAACAAGGTAAGAACCTTACTAAACCATTCCCTTAACCCCGACCAGGTAGCCAACATATCTCTATATAGACCGTAGAGATATGAATTGTGAAAATCTTTTACTTTATATAGACAGTAAAGTAAAGTAATGCCAAGACACCATGGACAAATGATAAAGAAGTTTCACCTTCAACATAAGAAACTAGTTATTAAAGTCATTAATACAAAACCAAATAAAAAGTACAAAAAGAATAGAAATCAAAAGTAATACATTAAATGCTTGTCTTCACCAAGTGATGTAAGAGACTTAGCCAAACATGGCCTTTGATTGACAAGAACTCTTACGATCAATCTTGGATTCTAAGACTACTACACACACTCTAAGGTGGATGATGGATGATGATGGTGGATGTGGGTGTTGTAGTGGTGGTGGAGTGGTGGCAAAGTGGGAGAGAGGTGGTTTGCCAAGTGATGCCTTTGAAGAGAACCAAGCACCCCTATTTATAGCCTGAATTGAAGCCCGGCCACGGCACCGTGTCCCTTGGGCACGCCCCCGTGGCTAGCTCCTTTCTCTTCCTTCATTAATTGCAATTATCTGCATTAGGCTCCACACGGCCCCGTGTTCCCTGGGCACGGCCCCGTGTTCAGAAGCGTATCTGTACTATCAAGATTTGCAAGATTCTGCAAATCTTAGCGTTGCCACGCCCCGTGCTGAGTTGGGCACGCCCCCGTGGTGGGCATAGAAGCTTCCACAACTTTGTCCATTTCTGCAGACATCTGACCACGCCCCCGTGTCCAGTGGGCACGGGCCGTGGTCAGCCTTCTGTTTCTTGTTTTTGCTTGGGGAGATACTGTCGAGGGGTCGGTCATGCCACATTTATTCTTTTTCTTTGTATTTATGTTAGTTTTTGCTGCATATTTGTTCCTTTTGTTCATTTAAGCTCATTTGGTCCTGAAAATACAAAAGGAAGACAAAAACACACTTTTTCCAACATTAGTACTAAAAAAAGTGTTAGTTTTATGCCTCATTTAATGTAATTTATATGTTGCATTTTACACACATCAGTGTGCAAATGTGTAGTCCTTTTTTTTTTTATTCCAAGTCTACTCAGAAGGATCCATCATATTGATTAAGAATTTGCAGGGCATCAATATTAATAAAAGACATGATCCATTGTCATCCAATGAAAACAATTACATTGTTAGGTTCTAATCTCTAATGTCAAAATGATGCAGACGTGAGGTGGTCAAGTGTTTGAGCCCGTTTCCAGTAATCAAAACCTAATGAATGGAACTTGTTATAATTTGGGAATGACTGTTAAATTTGAATTGAAACCCTAAATAAAGAAGATGGGAACAGAAGCCGGTGCAAACCATCTATGATTTTATTCAAGGGTCTGGCCCAGTGATGATTTATACATGCTCGTCTATTAGCTATAGGCGAGTAACTTGAAACATAAAAAAGTTATGCCACTTTGTTCTCTTTTCGAAAGGTTGTTCAAAAAGCTCAAAGTTCGCAACTTGCTCAAAAGAAGCTCGAAAAAAGCTAGCTAAAACAACTTGATTTGAAATAACCTGGCGGCTTATTTTGAAACCCGTGGCTCGAGCCATGCTCGGCTTGTTGGCTCGTTCTTAGGCTCGTTTAACTTTGAGCTTGAGCTTGAACCGAGCCCAGCTGACTGCCTCATTGATTTTCGAGCTTCAGCTTGTGCCCACCTTGACTCAACTCGACTCGACTCGTTTATAGCCTCTAGGCCTCGTCTTGACTAAATTTTTTTAGATTGCCAATTCTTTATGTGAACTCCATATTATATTTGCTCCTCCACCAAGTTAGAGTTGGCTTCCCTCTAATCGGTGTGAGCAAAGGAGAGCACTATAGCAACGTGATTGCGTGTTGTGATGCTCCTTATTTTTTAATTATGTTGGAAAAATGGGTGAACATGAGTGTATTTTCATGTGTATTTATCCCAAACTTCGGGCGAATATATTTATATTATACTTTGGTTAATATAAATCATATTTGATGGGTTCTTTATATATGTTGTAAGAGCTTCACAACGAACCAAACCGTGTCCTAATCTGATCTAAGTTGAATGAGATATCGATGCTCAAAGTTAGAATATTAACTAAGTAAATCTGAGAAAAAGCTGAAGGGAAAGGAGTATCCGACATAGAAGGAGGGAAAGATAATGGGGTGACTTATATATTGAAAGCCTTATTTCCTTATTTTTTCCTAAACACCACCCCACACTTGTTGATTCTCGAAGCACCCTAACAAGCACATGCACTAGCGTTAACGCTTTGATGACGCACTTTGCACTTCATAACACCGCAAGTGGCCTTTGTATTGTTTACCACGTGCGCGCGGTCTAGTGTAGAGTTTGTGAAGACCAAGTGGCTGGACATGTGTTAGTAGATGATGTGGCATGGCGCGTAAGTGGCTCATGACCATGTGGCGACCTGGTATGCTTGGCAAATCCCAGTTGGTGCATACGTGGCATAAGACTCCACATGGCGCGCATGCGCAACGCATTCATATGTCTGCGCCATGCGGATTGCAAGGTGCATGGTGCGCCTGTGTGGCGTGAAGCTCGCGTGCGTCTGGCGTGGGCGCTTTAATTTCGCACTTTGCACTTCGCAATGCCGCAAGCCGCCTTTGTATTTTTTACCACGTGCGTGTGGTCTAGTATAGAGTTGGTGAGGACCAAGTGGCTGGACATGTCTTATCAGATGACGTGGCATGCCGCGCGAGTGGCTCATGACCATGTGGCAACTTGGTCTGCTTGGTGGATCCAAGTTGGCGCATATGTGGCATAAGACTCCACATGGCGCGCATGTGCAGCGCATCCATGTGTGTGCGCTATGCGGATGAGAAGGCGCATGACGCGCCTGTGTTGCTCGAGTCTCTACCACCGCATCACTAATGACATGGCGCATGACTCTACCACTGTGTGGCGCACAGGTCAGCTTATGCACACGACCACTTAGTAGATTCTAGTCAACAATAGCAAGTGATCTGTCTTTAAATCTGCATATTGAAACAGACGGTCAAAGAGTTACTATTCGAGTGTAAAGACAGAATAAAATGCATTGAAGACGTTAAGAAATTTTAATTTTTTCGTCTTTAATTCTAGGAACTGTTTCGAGTCAGGTTTTAGTATAAAACCAAGGTGAGACCTTGGCTTGATATTCAACCTGTTACATAGAATACTTCCAACTCTCACAGAATTTACACATAATACTTCCAACTATTATGACATCTTTTTTGCTCTTCTCCTACAAGGTATACATTCGGGTTTACGTGTTCCCCGGCAGTAGCAACTGCTCCGGCTGTTGTACCCTAAAAAGCAAATGAGTTCTCCGTGGAGACTCAGAATTTGTTTTAAGGGACCCGTGTGAACACGATCGTCAGCCAAAACAGATTCTGTTTTCCTGTAATTTGATTCTTTCATTTGTATTTATACTTGAAATTTACAACTTTCTTCTTATTCCTGTATTGTAATTGTTTAAATAAATTGTTTCTTTTTATTTTGAACGAATGGTTCCCGTAAGTTAGTCCCTTTTCAAGAAGACTTCCTTTAATAAGAAGCATTTGGAATTTGATCGAGGTTTTAAGATCTTAGGCCATATGGTATGGGGGAAGTCCTTGGACCATCGAGCCCCATCCAGGCACGGCCACACTACCCCCTTGTGGTTCGTCGCGTCCTCATCGCCCTCCTGTTGCCGCTGTCGACGGGCCACTTTTTGCAGGATTTTCGGATTTGTAAATTGAAGAAGAAATGAGTTGTTCATTCGACGGGCCACTTTTTGCAGGATTTTCGGATTTGTAAATTGAAGAAGAAATGAGTTGTTCGTTCGAGTTGATTGATGCCGATGTGTTAAGTATCTCAGATCTAGATCTCGCTGTGAAAGGATTTGATTGTTAAACCCAACATAAATTTGCAGATTCTGTGGATAAGATGAAAGAAAACAGGAAGAAGACGGTTCTCTTGTATGTTGTTTACATTTAGGTTTTAAGATGGGTTTTGGGCCTAATAAATTAAGCCCAACATAAAACTTACTTTTTGTAAATAATTATTTTCTTTAAAAATAATAACCATTTATCCCCATTTCAAACCAAATCAACCCAATCTCTTTCACTTTTTTTTTTAAAGTTATGTAGTGTTTTTTAAGTTATTTAATGTTTTTTAACTTATTTAATGTTTTATTTTCTAAGTTATGTAATGTTTAAAAATGTTAAATTTAAAAAAAACAAAAAAATAAAGGAGGGAAGGCAATTTCTCCTTGTCCTTGCGAGGTGAGGTGGTGGGTGACGTGGAGGACCATCATTCGCCTTACACTCCAGTCATAGTTGTTATATGATCAACTACAATGAATGGACCAAAAGCTATCGGAAAGAAGAGAATAAGTTATAGCATAGGGACTAGATGTGTAATATGGTATTCTATATAAAGACCATTCTCATGTAACCCTAAATACAATTTTTCACAATCTAACACAAGTCTCTATATATTGTTCTCTATACCAATTGGCACGGTATCATAGCAGTGTTTCTGATTCGTGAACACTTTTTTCATCATCTAGAATCTATCCTAGCAAATCCAACCTCAACCAGAGAAACCCAAAACCAAAACCAAAACCAAACTCTAAAAATCATATCAAACTCCAAAAAAAATCCAGTTTCCATTGTCGTCGCCCTACACTACCGCACAACGTCTTTTGCCTCCATGAAACCCTAGCCGTCGCCGCTGCAAACTACAACCCAAACCCTAACTGCCGCATTTGATTTGGGCGGATTTGTTGAAGTTCTGGGCGGATTTGTTGAAGTTGTTTATCAGCTAGCGAAGTTCTGGGCGGATTTGCTGAAGTTCTGGGCAAGTGGTTTGGTGAATCCCATACCGATCTAGTTATCACTAATAATCATGAAAGTCCAGTTTTCACTAACAGTCATGAAGGTCACGAGACAATGGAACAGGGGGAGACTGTTGAACAGAACAACGCAGCCCAAGGAGAGGTCAAATCAAATGAACAACATGATGGAGGCTCTGGAGCAACACCAGGAATGTACGTTTTACCCCCTAGAGCCAACAGAGAGGTTTCTCCAAAACGGTACTCCCCAGAAAGGGAAAACAAGAATTCAAGATATCCTATAGCTAATATGGTTGACGGGAACTTATCTAATAGCGCGAAAGCATTTATTACCTCTTTATATTCCGAACAAATACCAAGTTCAGTAAAAGAAGCCCAGGGTAAGAAGACCTGGAGAGAAGCAAGATCCTACATTACCTTTGCAAGTATAAATAACAACCTTGGTTGAACACTTTTCTTTGCTCATTCATCTTCTCTACTACTCTTGAATAAAAAAAATTTATTATATAACGTATGGATTAGTGGTTCAGGAAATTAATTAGTTCTATGATAAAAAGTTATGGTTCCTTTTGTTCATGTATGTTATGGTTCCTTTTGTTCATGTGTGGCTTGAAAGAATACTCTACCCTTCTTAATATATAAAAGAAATAAGAAGCCACTTTGAAAAAGATGACTCTTTTTGACCAATATTGCTCACTGGTTATAATCCAAGTTAAGACCATGATTTCCCCTTTTTTTTGTAAACTAAAAAGGGAACTAAAAATTGTGCACCTTTCCTAATTCTTAGAGTTAATTTCCCGGACAGTCCCTGTGGTTTCACGTTTTTTCATGTTTAGTCCCCACCTTTTGGAAATGGCAGGTATGCTCCCTATTGTTTGTTATTTTGTTACTCGGATAGTCCCCTGAGTAAATGTCAGTTAGTTTGGTCAGTTAAGTTGGTGTGAAATTACTAAATTGTCCTTACTAAACATAGGGAGCATACATGACATTTGTATTCCGGAATATTTAAACAATCCCGCCGTTTATCATCATCCCACATCAAAACCCAATCGGAACCCTACCCTCTTTTAATCCCAAATTCGACCAACATATTCGACAATCATTGACATAAGTTTAGGGGTTTTGATCCCCCAATAAATACTTAATAGAAGGGTGTAAAATATACCTACGGGTTACAATAAAGAGGACTCCGACGACATGAACAGATTCCGGCAAGCCCCGGTTGAATGCAGGTGCAGAAGAAAGTGAATCAGAGGAGTTAGGAAGGTGAATAGGGTTCGAGTCGAAGAGTATGGCATAAATTTATAACAAATCATGGCTGATAACAACAGATTCCAGAGCTTCTCCTGCCCTCTCATGACTATTTAATCGCATCCTCATCCCTATCCTCCATATTCTCCTTGTTCGAATGATTCCTAATATCTTCAAAACGGTTATAATGATCGGAAATTGAAGATACATACCGATTGAAATCAGATATGGTGATTTCAAACCCTAGGGTTTTATTAACAGGAGGAGCGAATTCAGGAATTTGTATGGCGGCAGTTGACGATGACCACCAACCGGACCAGGATCCATCAGAGAGATGTGGATTGTTGAGGATTGAAGATAAGCTTTGAGTGCATGCATCTGAGAGTGATTTGGATAACAACGATGAAGTGGATGTATTATGGCGGTTTGCAGTGGAGTTTGTTGATCGGATGGGAGGATTTGTTGCAGAGACTGAGAGTATATCATGATACAATGCATCTAATATGAAAACTGTTATCAAGTCAGTTGTTGCAGAGCTGCTTCCAGTTCTTCTTGTCAGACCTTTGGACTCAGATTTTAAGCCATGATCGAATTGTTGTTGCAGATGGTGGGGAGAGGCAGGGCTGGATGAAGGGGGAAGGTTGAAGGGTTTGGGGGAGGTAAGGGAAATAAAAAAGTGGGCCCCGCATAATTTGGGGGAGGTAAGGGAAATAAAAAAGTGGGCCCCGCATAATTTTTTTATATTACATATAATACTAAGGGTAATTTGGTCATTTCACACAAACTTAACTGTAAAACTAACCTCCGTCCAGATGGGGGACTATTGTAATACAAGTCCAATTACCAATCGAATTTAATAAAATATGTGTATTTTTATAACAAAAGCACTTCACTTCATTAAAATACAAAATAGAAGTTTGAAAGTGATCACCTACTAGTTGACTACTAAACTTGTTCCAATATTCAAAACATGATTAATAAATTGTTTACATTATAGACATTGTCTAAAACAAAGTTAATCTAATGCGGAAGCTTCAAAAGTCGTGTTCGGTTCTTCTAAACATGCTTGATCGCCATCCGGAAAGACCCATCATCACCTAGAGTCAAAACCACTTAAAAGGTTAGTTTTGACTTTGATATAATGCATATAATCAAGTTCTAGTATCGAGTTATCAAAATAAAAATAAAATTTCAGTTTTGGTCCTATCGCGTGTCGCGCCAAAACCCCCTCGACTTGCCGCGTGTCGCGAGGACTTCCGCGTATCGCGCCAGATCCAATGGATCCTGTCGCGTGGCGCGAGGGAGGACGTTTTCCAGCAGGTGCAGGTTTTTGACCTGCACTTCCTGCCAGCTCCGAAGTTCACCAATATTAACTTTAAATGCACCTAACTTTTGATCCGTAGGTCCGTTTTAGGTGATTCTTTTTCCTATACGTATGTAATTTAATTACCGACATGTGTATTACAATTATCATACCGAAAATTTGGTTTATGGACCGAACGACTAAGAATCACTATACAATTGTTCGACCCATTATATTTACACCCATTTTGCTACCATTTCAATAGTAACCATAAGGCGCTTTTACCCAACATCCGGGGCTTATTATCACCGGCATTTCATTACCAATCTTATGGCTTCATGCTCTTGTGATTTTCAACGCCAAGTGCTAATTATCAAACACTCACACTACTAATTACATAATTATTTGACCCGTTTGGCTCATCTATGGAATCTTCCATTATAATGACTACCAAACGCTTCCTATTTGATTCTTAACCTATTAATTTATGTAGCGAACATCGTCACCTCTATCAGCACAACTTTTATTCTAAAACACAACTATACATGATCAAATATCAAATTTACTTAATGTAACGAATCGAGTTACATACTTTCATAATCCATCAACATTGGTTTCTAACCATAATTACCCATTCCCGGGCTTGTCAACCTTAACGTGTCGCGTCCGTTCCATGGTTTACGCTTTTATACTCAATTTTAATGAGTGATATTTTAGTCACTTCAACACTATAAATTCAACCATTGTTCGACCCGTTTGGTTGTTTAATGGAAACCACCATTTTACAACACACCAAACTTATTCTAATCAATATTTGTCCCGTTTATTTATCTAGTGATCTTCGTCACTTCAACTAAATACCAATTTCATATATTACGCAAATTTTAAAGTCTACTGGCGAAAATACATAATCGAGCATAACGTAACGAAACCGTAGTTACGTACCTTTCAAGCACCCCTTTCAAGCATCTATCCACTCAGGCTTGTCCACTTGACGATCCGGACTCCTTGCCTAAAAGAGTTCAATTCATAATGTTTTTAGAACCCTTTTTATGCACTTTAACGCATAATTTGTCATAAAAATCCAACATGCGCTTTCATCCAAATTTAATCACTTAATTCCTCACTTAGGCATTTTAACGAACACCTAACGAGTATAATTTTTACATAGCTAGAATCAAGTTCATAACTTGCTATTTTCGCTAAAATTAACATCAATCGGATTATCTCATATTAAAGTTAACATCAATAAATCTGAAATCACTTCATAATATCATATTACACTAGAACAACAACCGAAATTCTAGTGTTTATCAAGTTTCACAAAAACCCACTAATCACCTTCAATGGTGTTCATGGAATTTACTAGAATTAAGCATGATTTCAACATATACTTGTCTAGGGTTTACTCCTAGACACTATATTGTTCCTATTCCATCCGTATAACAAACATGCAACAATAAATTTCGAATTCTCTAAGTTTACTCAGGAATTCAACTAGAGATTTCCCATAGAATTCACATACCTTATGACTCCTTTTTCAGTGGAGATCACTATTTCGTGCTCGGATTTTGATTTGGAATTGATTTTGACCTTCAATTTGTGAGATTAAGCATGAACTAGGGTTGTGGGGGTTTTTCCTGGTCGCCCTGTGCTTCAAACGATCCAGACACACACACTTGTGTGTGTTTGGATTTTTAATTTTTGTTTATATATTTCATGTTTCAATTTTAACAACTTTGGCCCCTCAAAATTGTTTAGTTCATGTTTTATGTGTTTTAACCCACTTTTAAGTCTTTACAAGACTTTTACCTAACTAGGTTATTTTTAAATTCCTAGTTGGTTCTTTCGTTTAATTACAGACATAATATTATAATAAAAGAGTTATATTTTCGGGGTGTTACAAGTCCACCCCCCTTAAAAAGGGTTTCGTGCCCGAAACCTTCTTTAGGTAGTCCTTTGGTTTAGACCTAACTATCTTTGTCGCCTTTTTGACCGGGTAGTCTTTTGACCATCCAGTCACTGAGTCCGTCGGCATACTTACTTCACACTAGTCTTATATTGACAAGCACTTTACATAGGTCACAACATTATTTTGACTACAACTTGTTTTATTACCTGGACTAATTGGTCATCATTTTACCTCGTGCCTCGTCATTCCGGTATGCTATATTGCCGTCATCGGCCCTTTGCGTGCTTATAGTTTCATATCTAGTAACTCATATTACAACGTGGCTGTATTCTGTATCACCTTTGTGTCCGTGATCACATCACGTCATGTTTAGGCTTACGTCAGCTTTTCATTATTATGAATCTTTCTTTCGAATGCTTCGTCTTACACCTATCGGCGGTAAGACCTATATCCTTTAGTATTAACCATTTTCTGATTTTCTCTCATAATATATATATATATATATATATATATATATATATATATATATATATATATATATATATATATATTGTTAGAACGTCATTTCTTACTAAAACTAAATTTTAGTTTAATGTTTTTCTCTTTAACACATGTCAATTAATCATACCAAGAAATTGACGACAAGAATTATTCTTCTCCGTTATCATTTTAGGCGGGAAATCATAACTGGTTCCCATGCTTTACATTATCGACTCGTAGGTTCCTCTATTTAGCCTCGTAGGCTATTTTATTAGACCTTCACCTTTTTATGGTGAGACCCTATAGTTTGTTGCTTTGTATTTGCGACCCGATGGTCATTTTGGTCCCGTAGACATTTATATTGTTTATAACCCGAAGGTTATAGCGATCCCGTAGATCATCTTCTACTCGTGTGTTTATTTAATTGTATATATATATACATATGGCGTCTAGGCACCCCCTTTTTATGTTTAGAATAATTTATGTTCGCTTTTGAAACTCGTTTGACCTTGACCGTAGTCTAAGGCTACACTAATTTTCTTTCGGATTTTCTTTCCGACTCTATGACTTCTTATGTCGTTTTCGCCTCGGTTTATCCTACTCATTCCGTTATTTGGTTTATGCCCCAACTTCCTTTCAACCCGTTATCGGGTTCTTTATCTTAATGTTTTTAACACTCCGATTTTGTTGGTTTGTGTTTTCCTTTCCATACTCTTTTATGACCTATCACATAGATTCAGCAATATTTCGTACTTTCATTATTCGGGTTGCGCTTACTTGGAATACCAAGTATTATACTTTATTCGGCCCGTCTAGTATTAAAATAATTTGAACATAACTATTGAAATTTCTGTTTTGCGAAATTTTATCATCTTTTAGTCATAACGCTCAACCCAAGTCTTTTGATTTTTTTAATCTGCGTCACCGTCTCTTGGTTTACGTATATATCCGTATTCCTACCCATCTATCGGGTATTTTACCGAAGTCATTATCAAAGCAGCCATTCCGGCATGCATTAAGACTTCGTTTTGATTTATTCGGTAGTATTAGCGTAACCCGTTGCCTTTATTCCACCAAGTCCTTAATTCCTTCATTCATTTTGTTTGACTTGTTCTGGTGAACTTCATTAATTATGATAGTCAAACTTTGCCCTTATTCCTTAACATTCTTGTTTGTTGGTTTATATTTCTATTTACCTTGATTCTTATCCCTTCCCTTGGGCTTGTTACCTTAATGTAATACGCTCCCGTCATCTGGCTTCTGTTTACATTTATTATTAAACGTTTTACTTATTTGATCCAAACACCACCTTCCTTTTGTTAGCAACCCTTAGGTCTGTTTTGTTTTTTTTTTTTACTAATGTCCCGAAGGCCCATTTCTTGAGTCTTATTTGGTAAGACCACTGCTATGGTTATACGGCTTTTGGGGTTTACCCGTTCTTATTCTATCACTTTTATAACGTTTATTTTACTAATCTTATATATAATTACATCTATCACTGTGATCATCGTCCTTCCTCATAAGGATTTGATTAATAATGTGTTACTTGGATGGTTTCCCATACCCAAGTTTCTGAATTTGCATTTATTGATACTTTATTGTTCATAATAGCAAATAATACGTATCATCCATTTAGCTTCTTTTTCGAGGATATTTTCGGTCCAAGTCTTAATTTCTCATCTTAAACCTTAATCCTATTGTAATCAATAACAAAATTAATTCATTCGATTTTATTATTCCTTATTGTTGCATGAAATTTATCTACATCGTTTATTGATGTAAACAATGTTTCTACACGTTTTATTTAGTTTAGCCAAGTCCATAACCTTGTCTTTATTATTTATTACTATTGCAAATTCCGGGTTCGGGTGTAATTACACTCCTTCCCAATACAACGTTTATTCACTTCATTAAACTCCCGGGTTCGAGTGTACGCACACTTCTTCCCATTACAATATTCATCGAGATTACTTTTACCTCGGTTTCACATCCTCGTCATTGTTTATTTTCTTATACATACTTATATATATATATATATATTTCCTTTACATAAATCACTCATTTCACTACTTGTATATGTTCATATGCGACTATTATTTGTACTTATATCGAATAAAATTTGTGCTAAAATTGAATTTACAACAAATGTACCTGAAACGACTTCAGGTTCAGCTTTAGCCTCTACGGCTGTCATGTGGGAAGACCATGCCTTCTCTTTCGAGGTATCAGACTTTGCATCAACTATGTCCTTGGTTCTAACCAATCCCGGGCATTCAAACCTTCTGGGTCCCGGCTTATAGTTTCATATCTAGTAACTCATATTACAACGTGGATGTATTATGTATCACCTTTGTGTCCGTGATCACATCACGTCATGTTTAGGCTTACGTCAGCTTTTCATTATTATGAATCTTTCTTTCGAATGCTTCGTCTTACACCTATCGGCGTTAAGACCTATATCCTTTAGTATTAACCATTTTCTGATTTTCTCTCATAATATATATATATATTGTTAGAACGTCGTTTCTTACTAAAACTGAATTTTAGTTTAATGTTTTTCTCTTTAACACATGTCAATTAATCATACCAAGAAATTGACGACAAGAATTATTCTTCTCCGTTATCATTTAGGCGGGCAATCATAACTGGTTCCCATGCTTTACATTATCGACTCGTAGGTTCCCCTATTTAGCCTCGTAGGCTATTTTATTAGACCTTCACCTTTTTTATGGTGAGACCCTATAGTTTGTTCCTTTGTATTTGCGACCCGATGGTCATTTTGGTCCCGTAGACCTTTATATTGTTTATAACCCGAAGGTTATTACGATCCCGTGGATCATCTTCTACTCGTGTGTTTATTTAATTGTGTATATATACATATGGCGTCTAGGTACCCCCTTTTTATGTTTAGAATGATTTATGTTCGCTTTTGAAACTCGTTTGACCTGGACCGTAGTCTAAGGCTACACTAATTTTCTTTCGGATTATCTTTCCGACTCTATGACTTCTTATGTCGTTTTCGCGTCGGTTTATCCCACTCATTCCGTTATTTGGTTTATGCCCCTACTTCCTTTCAACCCGTTACCGGGTTCTTTATCTTAATGTTTTTAACACTCTGGTTTTATTGGTTTTCGTTTTCCTTTCCATACTGTTTTACGACCTATCACATAGATTCAGTAATATTTCGTACTTTTTTAAGCTTAAACATAATATTTCATTCCACACGAAAAAGAGCAATTACAAAGCAATGACAGGTAGTCGGGCAACAAGTTGCGCCGCCACCCCCTTTTGAATAGAAAAACCAATTCTACTAAATACGAAGTTTGAAACCTTTAGCGACGAAGAATTACTATTAACTACTTTTTGAACCCGATTCCAGAGTCGCACAGCGTCAGGAGCGAGACCACCAAAGGTATCAAACGCAAACGGGACAAACACATGTTGATTCTCCCGGCAGGCTTTCTCATGTTTTGCCACTTTGCTCGCCTCTGCCTTGAGCACCGCTTGCCGTACAACTGTAACGCCCGGCTCTTTTGTACTTTCCATTTATAGAAAGTTTTGTTCGTGTTTCTACTTTTGGAAACTTTGTACTCTTGTAATCGTTCTTTCTTTGTAACCGTTGTAAAATCCGAGACTTGGATCATTAATGAAACTCGTATTTTGTTACAAATATGCTATACACAATTTATATATGCTCGTATGTTCGACTTGGTGAATCAATTGATGCTTAAACGTGATTCTTGGAAACTATGTGCTAAACTTGCAATTAAGATAAACTTATGCATAAAATGTGTTTTGAACGTAAACGATACTTGATTTCGACATTTGTACGCTCAATTATACTTTGATTATGTTCCTCATACTTGAATTGGCCTTAAACTATGCTTAAATGGCAAAACAAGTCCCAAAAACACCTAAAAACCCTTAATTTTAAACTGCAGGGGCCTAAAAGTCATTTTTGAAACTTGGTTTTCAGAAGCTGGACATTCTAGCGTAGCGCTAGCACTAAGGCCTTAGTGCTAGCGCTACGCGAGCGCCTCACTTCGGCAGAATTGTGTTTCTTTCATTTTTTGCACGAAATCCCAAGTTCCAACCTCACCCAATCACCTTTAATCCACCTCTAATCACCTCCAATCAACTCTAAACTCTTCCACTATAAATACACACCCTCTCTAACCCTTTTTACACTTTCACAACTCATTACACTCCACAAATTCACTCTCAATCTGTTGCAAATTAGAGTTCTTGGACAGATTCATACATCTTCACAAAAGTGAGTGTAACTTGCTTGTTTTCACTCCAAATCACTTGATTCTTTCTTCTATTGCTTTGTTATGTTCTTGGGTTTGATTCCTTGGTTCTTCCCTGGAAAAATCATGTTTGGAATTGCCCTAAAAAGGACCAAAACTTTCTGTTTTGTTTGATGTTATGCAAGAACTTGTTTAAACTTATCATTCTTGTGTCTAACACACTCAAGCCTATGTCCTAATGCTTATAACCTCATCTATGGTTAGTTAAGCTTAAAAACAAGGTTGAGACACTATAAATCAGAGGTTAAAACCTCAAATAATTCTGTTTTGTTTAGGGTGTTTAACCCACAAGTCATGTTCAAGCGTATGCTTTGATGTAGAGTGATTATGGAGCAACTTGGGTTGTTCCAACATAAAATCCTCACATGATTTGATGATTTCTCTTAGTATAGCTTGTTATATTATTGTACCTACCTTAGTTTTTGACCCTCCTTGGTTGTTTTTACATCAAGTGTAGTGGTGAACATACAAGGGGTTCCTAAATGGAAGCTTGTTCTTCCTACCCCATACATGACTTCTATGATAAACTTGAGGTGTCTAAATGGGGATTTAATCTCCTACCTCCTACTTGAATCATTGGACCTAATAATATACTAACCTAATTAATATTTATCTATACTTATTCGAACCTTTGATAATGAACTTGTGTTTATATATTGAAGTAGTAGAATAACATCTAAAGACCTAGAACACCAAGTATGGTTCTAATGGGCGTACTACCCATGAAAGCATTATAACCCTAGTGGTTACATAGTGTCATATAAGGGTTACTAAGTTAGAAAGATGATTATTTTCCGTAACATATTTTATTTCACTTTATGCTATGTTAAACTCCGAATCTTCCGTTAAGCGCCAAACTCATACACTTTGTTCCTTTGTGTAGAAGGACAAGGTGCTCCAACTTAGCTAATCCATCCACCAACTCACTCGCGAGATTTCAAGTGGGAAAGCTTGCAAACACCGTGAGTATACTCGTATTCCCCTTTTACTTTTAACACTTTTGGGGTGTAACATGTTTACCTATCAACAAACTTACACATGAACATTTTGCTTAAACACATGAACATTCCTATAACATGCTTGTATACGTGATTGCTTGATACGTAAATTTGGGTGAAACTTATGTGTAGAACTTATCATTAACTTCGTACAAGCCAAACCTTGACATATGTAGCGCTATAGGATTAACGACCCGCCCGTAAACTTGAGGTTATGTCATGAGCCTGTTGCGTTTCCTTGGTTTGATATGTTAGACACATGCCATATTTATTGTTTATCTTGAATCACATGCTTGCTATGAGGAATTGTTTAAAACTTATCTTTTTCTATGTACGTATCAAACTTGTATACTCGCCTTTGCTTTTGTATTGAATTGTATTTTTAAATATGTTACATGTTGATGATGACGATGCTATGAAAAGAAGTAGTGTCGATGCCTAGATACACATATAGAAGTTTAGGTTTAATATGTCGTATCAAATTTTTGCTTATGTTGTCATGTACTTCTTGAACTTATTGTATTTGAAATTCTTGTAATGTTGACAAGTTTACTTTATGGAATGAAATTGGAATTATTTAAATATTGTCACAAATAGTGTTATGATGTCTCGAGCAATCTTCACACTTCGTCTCATCCCGATGTTTCCGCCATTGGTTGGGGTGTGACAGATTGGTATCAGAGCCATAACTATAGGGAATTAGGAAAATTGCTATGCTTTTGCCCTAGTCTGTAGTTTTTAGGAACTTTGTCTCTTATTTGTTGTTTAAAACTTTTGTGCTCTACCTTACATGCTTCCTAGCTACACTTCTTGTTGTTAAATTTACATGCCTTTCCTAAGGCTAACACAAACACACTTTGATTCACTTGTATACTCATGTAACACAAACGAGACAACTTTACCAAAATAGGCGTGAAACCCACACTTTGGTAAACGACTCTCACCCTACCTTAAACTATTTTGCACGAAATTCCACCATTAAGCTAGGAGTGAAATCCACAACTTAATGGTAATTTCCTTTTCAACTCTAGTGGACCCTTGTCAAAATGTCGAAATTTTATTTTGACCCGACAAGTACCAACCACATTAGGGTACGAAATCTTCAAGTTAGGGGTGAAACCCGCACCTTGTCGATTAAGTCCCACTCCTTGATTTTCGATCTCGCCAAAGTCCCGATTGTTTCAATCGATTAGAGACGTGTAGTAACTGGAAGGGTAAGATACCGTTAATCGCTTCTCGACGAGAGTATCTTACCTATAGGCCAAAGCACGTTTTCTCTAATTCGAAAGGACTTTCGACCCACTTTGGAATAGTCGACGTTTCTCTACCCGAAACAATCCAATGTTTTATTGAGCCTCTCTTTTATGTATCTCAATTTATATGTGATTTTATACTTGAGCGTTCTTCATTTCAAACTTTTAAACTCGTTTCGCACGTCATCGCAACCAAAAACAATAATAATCCTCGCGAACAAACTAAATTTATATCTTTTACGCAAATCATACGTGTTATACTTGTTGAATACATGTTGGAAACTTTATGCTTTATGTGAACTTACATGATACATGAACACTTACTTGTTTTTACATACAAAAACCTTATTTTCAATTCATGATCAAGTCTCATTCTTTCCTTCTCTTTCCATCCTTAGATGTCGTCCAACGGTGCGTCAAAGAGAACCAAGTCAAAGAAGGGTTCAACTTCCAACACCATGTCACAAAAGGATTGTATGAGATTCATGGCCAAGCAATTTGCTAAGGTCCTACCCGACATTGTTAGCAAGATTCAGCCAAACCCCGATTCACCACATGGTTCTGTCGACTCAAAGGCAGACAAACCCAAGTCAACCTTCCAGTTTAAACAATTCATGGCTTGTAAACCCTTGGAGTTTACTGGCAAGAATGGCGCTACCGCCATGATGAACTGGTTTGATGCCATTGAGCTTACCTTCTTACAAAGTGGCTGCCCTGATGAGCTAAGAACCCTGAATGCAACTGGGGTGTTTCGTGAAAAGGCACTCGAATGGTGGACGACTGAACGCAACAAGAGGGGAAACGAGGTTGCACATGCTATGCCTTGGGATGATCTCAAACAACTTATGAAAGACCATTTCTGTCCTCCCCACGAACTCCAGAAATTGGAGAACGAGTTTTGGAACCTTACTCAGAAGGGAAGCGACATGGATGGCCTGATTACGCGCTTTAAACAGCTCAGTGTCCTCTGTCCTGGACAAGTGGAGACCGTCCCCAAGTCCATAACCAAATTCACTCGTTGTGTTGCACCTTCCTTGACAAACCACCTTGCCTCTGCCAACCCCCAAACCCTTGAAGATGCCTTTCGTATAGCCACCGAACTTAACAACAACTGCGTTCTTCATGGAACCTTTGACAAGGTTTCAACGTAGAATGCTCGCCAAGCCACAATTGACACTGCTACAGATGAAACCGTACCCTCCCAACCATCCAGGAGAAACCAAGGCAAGAAGCGGAAGGCTTCAAGCCAAAATTGTGCGGTTGTCACTCCGCCAAACCCGCAACCCCTACAAACCGTACCTGCCCTCACCAACGATGAGACCCCACGCAAGGTTTACACTGGAACGCAACCTAAGTGTGGTAAATGCCAGTATCATCACCATCCAAACGCTCTTTGTCGAAAATGCGACAAGTGTGGCCGAAATGGGCATACTTCTCCATACTGCCGCAACCTACCACCGGCCTTTCGAAACCAAGCCCCTTTAGCTCCAAATCAAGTCGCTCCTGTGCGAGCATGTTTCACGTGTGGCGATACCAACCATATGGCCAACTTGTGCCCTCAGCGATACCAACCGCAACAGCCTCGACAGCAGCAACCACAGCCTCAGCAACAGCCACAACAACAACAGGCTCTACAACCCGCTCGTGGTCGAGCTTTTCTTCTCACTACTGCTCAGGCTCAAGACGCAAACGACGTCATTTCTGGTACGTTCCTTGTTAACCATATTTATGCTTCATGCCTATTTGATACTGGCACCGATAAAAGTTTTGTGTCGTTAGAATTCGAGTCCTTGCTCAAGTGTAAACGCTCTAAGTTGCCAAAATCTTTCGCCGTCGAAGTCGCTAATGGTAAAACCGTCGCTATCAATTCTGTTCTTTCCAATTGTTATCTAATCCTTAACGATCATACGTTTTCAATCGATCTCATACCTATGCAAATGGGTAGTTTCGACGTCATAATAGGCATGGACTGGCTTAGGCGAGTTCGTGCTGAAGTTGTCTGTTCTGAGAAGTTTATTCGCTTACCTCTTCCAAACGGTGACTCCCTACACGTCTATGGCGAAAAGCCTTCTCAAGGCCTTAAGCTTATGTCGTGTATCAAAGCAAACAAATGCTTACGCAAGGGTACCTTCGCCTTTCTCGCCCACATTGTGGAAAAGAGGGACAAGGGCCCAAGCATGAGCGACGTTCCTGTTGTACGTGACTTCCCTGATGTATTTCCCGACGATCTTCCTGGTCCGCCTCCTGCTCGTTCCGTCGACTTTCGAATCGATTTAGTGCCTGGCGCAACTCCTGTCGCTAAATCTCCTTACCGCTTAGCACCCTCTGAGATGCAAGAGCTCTCAAGCCAACTCCAAGAGCTTCTTGATAAAGGCTTTATACGCCCTAGTACTTCTCCTTGGGGCGCTCCCGTTTTGTTTGTCAAAAAGAAAGATGGGTCATTTCGCATGTGCATTGACTATCGTGAGCTCAACAAGCTTACCATCAAAAACCGATACCCTCTTCCGCGCATCGATGATCTCTTTGACCAGTTGCAAGGCGCGACCTGCTTTTCAAAAAATCGATCTTCGTTCTGGGTACCATCAACTTCGAGTTCTCGAAGAAGATGTGCCTATAACCGCCTTCCGTACACGTTATGGTCACTACGAATTCGTGGTCATGCCCTTTGGTTTGACCAACGCACCTGCTGTATTCATGAACTTAATGAATCGCGTGTGCAAAGCATATTTGGACCGTTTCGTAATCGTTTTCATTGACGACATTCTCATCTATTCCAAGACACAAGAGGAACATAAACAACACTTGCGTCTTATCCTCGAACTTCTTCGTGCTGAACGTCTATACGCCAAATTCTCCAAGTGCGAATTCTGGTTAAAAGAGGTTCAATTCCTTGGTCATACTGTCAACGAACTCGGTATTCACGTTGACCCCGCAAAAATCGAAGCTGTGAAAAATTGGGTCACACCTAATTCTCCATCTGAAATTCGTTCGTTTCTTGGTCTTGCTGGTTACTATCGTCGCTTCATCTCCAACTTTTCGAAAATCGCCGTCCCTTTAACCTCCTTGACCCAAAAAGGGGAACCTTTTGTTTGGGGTCCCAAACAAGAGGAGTCCTTTCAGACGCTCAAGGACATGCTATGCAATGCTCCTATCCTCGCACTCCCTGATGGAAACGACGACTTCGTCGTGTATTGCGATGCTTCTCGCCTTGGTCTTGGTTGTGTGCTTATGCAATGAGACAAGGTCATCGCTTACGCATCAAGACAACTCAAAATACATGAGAAGAACTATACTACTCACGACCTTGAACTTGGCGCAGTTGTTTTTGCGTTGAAGATTTGGCGACACTACCTTTATGGTACTAAATGTGTGGTCTTCACCGACCATAGGAGCCTTCAACACATCTTCAATAAAAAAGAACTGAACATGCGTCAACGTCGTTGGGTGGAACTACTAAACGACTACGATTGCGAAATCAAATACCACCCAGGTAAAGCGAACGTAGTAGCAGACGCTCTCAGTCGTAAAACTCATGTCCAAAGCATCCGTTGTTATCAACTTATCCTCGATCTTCAGAATCGCATACGTAACGCCCATTATTCATCTGTTAATGAGGGTAACCTCTATAACGAGATGCAATGTGGTGCTGAAAACAACCTTGTGTCCAAACCTGATGGTATCTTATACTATCTCAATCGTATCTGGATTCCTAATCGTGATAATCTTCGCAAGTTCCTGATGAAGGAGGCTCATAACACAAAGTATTCTATTCACCCTGGCGCTGACAAGATGTACCATGATATGCGTACGTCCTATTGGTGGCCTGGAATGAAGAAGGATATAGCCACTTTCGTTTCGAAGTGTCTCACGTGTTCAAAGGTGAAAGCCGAACACCAACGTCCCTCTGGCTTGCTCGAACAACCAAGAATTCCTATCTGGAAATGGGAGAGCATTTCCATGGATTTTATCACTAAGCTCCCTCGCACCTCTGCTGGCCATGACAGTATTTGGGTAATCGTGGATCGATTAACCAAGTCAGCTCACTTTCTCCCCATCCGTGAAGATTTCAAAGTCGCAAAATTGGCTCAAATCTACACTGATGAGATCATTTGTCGTCATGGTATTCCCGTTGACATCATTTCCGATCGTGACGCTCGTTTTACGTCTCGCCTTTGGCAAACTTTTCAATCTGCTATGGGTACTGAACTTAACCTTAGTACCGCCTTCCATCCTCAGACAGACGGCCAAACCGAGCGCACAATCCAAACCTTAGAGGATATGCTTCGTGCATGCGTGATAGATTTTGGTGGCAACTGGGATAGACACTTGCCCTTGGTCGAATTCTCGTACAATAACAGTTATCACACGAGTATTAAAATGGCACCTTTTGAGGCATTGTATGGTCGCAAGTGTCGTTCGCCCATTTGTTGGCACGAGATTGGTGACGCTCAAATCACTGGTCCCGAGCTCATACAAGAGGCGACAGACAAGATTTTACAGGTTCGAGACAACTTAGTGAAAGCTAGGCATCGACAAAAGATCTACGCCGATGAGGATCGCAACCCAGTGGAATTCGAGACAGGTGACTTCGTACTTCTCAAGGTATCCCCTTGGAAGGGCGTGGTCCGATTTGGCAAGAAAGGAAAACTCGCACCTCGCTACGTTGGTCCCTTTAAGATTCTCGAAAGGATTGGCGCGGTTGCGTATAAACTGGACCTGCCTGAAGAACTCAACAATGTGCACCCTGTCTTCCACGTATCCAATTTGAAGAGGTGTCTAGCTGACGAAGGACTACACGTCCCCCTCGAAGACTTACAAGTCAACGAAACGCTTCACTTTGTGGAAAAACCGGTCGAAATCATGGACCGAGGAGCCAAGCAATTGAGGCGTAGTCGAATTCCTATCTTCAAGGTTCGATGGGAAGGAAAACGAGGCGCTGAATTTACTTGGGAACTCGAGAGTGACATGAAGGAGAAGTATCCTCATCTCTTCCCTGCGTCTTCCTAAATTTCGGGACGAAATTTCCTAAAGGAGGGGAGACTGTAACGCCCGGCTCTTTTGTACTTTCCATTTATAGAAAGTTTTGTTCGTGTTTCTACTTTTGGAAACTTTGTACTCTTGTAATCGTTCTTTCTTTGTAACCGTTGTAAAATCCGAGACTTGGATCATTAATGAAACTCGTATTTTGTTACAAATATGCTATACACAATTTATATATGCTCGTATGTTCGACTTGGTGAATCAATTGATGCTTAAACGTGATTCTTAGAAACTATGTGCTAAACTTGCAATTAAGATAAACTTATGCATAAAATGTGTTTTGAACGTAAACGATACTTGATTTCGACATTTGTACGCTCAATTATACTTTGATTATGTTCCTCATACTTGAATTGGCCTTAAACTATGCTTAAATGGCAAAACAAGTCCCAAAAACACCTAAAAACCCTTAATTTTAAACTGCAGGGGCCTAAAAGTCATTTTTGAAACTTGGTTTTCAGAAGCTGGACATGCTAGCGTAGCGCGAGCACTAAGGCCTTAGTGCTAGCGCTACGCGAGCGCCTCACTTCGGCAGAATTGTGTTTCTTTCATTTTTTGCACGAAATCCCAAGTTCCAACCTCACCCAATCACCTTTAATCCACCTCTAATCACCTCCAATCAACTCTAAACTCTTCCACTATAAATACACACCCTCTCTAACCCTTTTTACACTTTCACAACTCATTACACTCCACAAATTCACTCTCAATCTGTTGCAAATTAGAGTTCTTGGACAGATTCATACATCTTCACAAAAGTGAGTGTAACTTGCTTGTTTTCACTCCAAATCAGTTGATTCTTTCTTCTATTGCTTTGTTATGTTCTTGGGTTTGATTCCTTGGTTCTTCCCTGGAAAAATCATGTTTGGAATTGCCCTAAAAAGGACCAAAACTTTCTGTTTTGTTTGATGTTATGCAAGAACTTGTTTAAACTTATCATTCTTGTGTCTAACACACTCAAGCCTATGTCCTAATGCTTATAACCTCATCTATGGTTAGTTAAGCTTAAAAACAAGGTTGAGACACTATAAATCAGAGGTTAAAACCTCAAATAATTCTGTTTTGTTTAGGGTGTTTAACCCACAAGTCATGTTCAAGCGTATGCTTTGATGTAGAGTGATTATGGAGCAACTTGGGTTGTTCCAACATAAAATCCTCACATGATTTGATGATTTCTCTTAGTATAGCTTGTTATATTATTGTACCTACCTTAGTTCTTGCCCCTCCTTGGTTGTTTTTACATCAAGTGTAGTGGTGAACATACAAGGGGTTCCTAAATGGAAGCTTGTTCTTCCTACCCCATACATGACTTCTATGATAAACTTGAGGTGCCTAAATGGGGATTTAATCTCCTACCTCCTACTTGAATCATTGGACCTAATAATATACTAACCTAATTAATATTTATCTATACTTATTCGAACCTTTGATAATGAACTTGTGTTTATATATTGAAGTAGTAGAATATCATCTAAAGACCTAGAACACCAAGTATGGTTCTAATGGGCGTACTACCCATGAAAGCATTATAACCCTAGTGGTTACATAGTGTCATATAAGGGTTACTAAGTTAGAAAGATGATTATTTTCCATAACATATTTTATTTCACTTTATGCTATGTTAAACTCCGAATCTTCCGTTAAGCGCCAAACTCATACACTTTGTTCCTTTGTGTAGAAGGACAAGGTGCTCCAACTTAGCTAATCCATCCACCAACTCACTCGCGAGATTTCAAGTGGGAAAGCTTGCAAACACCGTGAGTATACTCGTATTCCCCTTTTACTTTTAACACTTTTGGGGTGTAACATGTTTACCTATCAACAAACTTACACATGAACATTTTGCTTAAACACATGAACATTCCTATAACATGCTTGTATACGTGATTGCTTGATACGTAAAGTTGGGTGAAACTTATGTGTAGAACTTATCATTAACTTCGTACAAGCCAAACCTTGACATATGTAGCGCTATAGGATTAACGACCCGCCCGTAAACTTGAGGTTATGTCATGAGCCTGTTGCGTTTCCTTGGTTTGATATGTTAGACACATGCCATATTTATTGTTTATCTTGAATCACATGCTTGCTATGAGGAATTGTTTAAAACTTATCTTTTGCTATGTACGTATCAAACTTGTATACTCGCCTTTGCTTTTGCATTGAATTGTATTTTTAAACATGTTACAGGTTGATGATGACGATGCTATGAAAAGAAGTAGTGTTGATGCCTAGATACACATATAGACGTTTAGGTTTAATATGTCGTATCAAATTTTTGCTTATGTTGTCATGTACTTCTTGAACTTATTGTATTTGAAATTCTTGTAATGTTGACAAGTTTACTTTATGGAATGAAATTGGAATTATTTAAATATTGTCACAAATAGTGTTATGATGTCTCGAGCAATCTTCACACTTCGTCTCATCCCGATGTTTCCGCCATTGGTTGGGGTGTGACAACAACAAAGCCCTTGTCCTTGAGCCCGACAAGGGGGGAGACTCCAGTTAGATCTACACAAGCGTGTTTCCCCCTTCCCATCCAAACACAAGGATGTCCGCTGGGCGTAAAGTGGACCTCCCCTCTAAGGGGCCAGTCAGAAAATTACTAGAGCCTCCTTTTTGGCAGAGATCCCGGCCCGCTTAAGAACATCACATAACACATCTCTCACCTAATCATGCCGATATTTAAACCCTGGTAGCTCTTTACAGTGGATCGCGTGCTCGCCGAAAGAATCCAAACACGCTTTGCGGCATACCGGACATGGCTCATCAACTGGGAACAAAGGAATCATCAGTCGGTATCTAAGGATAGCACGGTATTCCACAGCCGACATGTGTTGCCCCAAGCCTTCAATAGGTGCGACATACAGAAAATCCTGAGCATGTGGGGCACGTAGACATTCAAACACAGCTCTTTGCCGAGGGGATAAAAAAAACTTCTCTTCAAACCTCTTGACAATTTCGCCATATAAGGCATTTGCCAGAATTTTTTGGGATTTAGGAGGGGTGGTGTCTTTAATGTAGAAACCGCCAATATCAAGTTCGGGAAGAGAACTATGCAAAAGGTCCAACGCACTCCTGTAATCGGAGTCTAAAACATCCCCACCACATTCTCGGAGTATGTGGTCTTGTAAACCCCAAGATTGGGCCCTTGAAGCCACGAAAGCATATGAAGAGGCATCCTCGACCGTATAAATCCCTAAGCCTCCGAACCGGGTCGGGAGAGAAGCCAACCTCCACTGGAGATCTCCAAAAAAGGCACCCCCACAAACAACAATATCCTCTAATGCTCCCCGGAGGCCTTCATAAAAAACATAGACAGCTCCCCCGACCAAAGAAGGTTGACACGTTCGAAGACCAAACAGTAATATAGCAACACTCATACAAGAACGAAGGAAGAGGAGCTCACTCTGAGGGTCCCGTAGGCGTTTAAGGCACCTCATCAGCTCGACTGCACATTTCGCTCTTTTAAGAGCCATACCATTAATAAACTCTGCATCACGACTAATGGCACCCCTAGGAGTTTCACACCCAGCACCGGCCTCCCAATCCCCCGAGGGAATAAGCCCTCCTGAACCTTTACACCATTGCAGGTTGGCCAGAAAACTTCAGTTTTCTTTATATTAAGTTGAAGCCCTAAGGAAGGACCCTCAGCTCTGATGATATCTAAAGCATTAGCCACTTGGGTGGCATCTCCAATAAGCATTCCGTCATCTAGGTACCAGGCGTGATATAGAAGTTTGTAGCGATCCCTTATTCGGTGAACAAGGGGGTGTAGAACAAGGGCAAAAAAGAGGGGCCCCAAGGGGTCCCCCTGCTGAACGCCAGTAGAAGACCAAATATACTCATCCCCCACATATAATCTAGCTGGTTGACCATATAAAAAATCGACCCACGTAGAAATAGAAGGACACCTTTTCCTTACCTCGTACAGTAGGGCTGTCCTATCAACCAAATTAAAAGCGTTCGAAAAATCAACAGTAAGCATAACAAGGGACCCATCTTGGTGGTACTCATTAAGGAACCTGTTCGCACTATGAAGAACGGCCTCTGCCCCACACGGAATCCCTACCCCAAACTAGAAATCGCCAAGGTATTTGGCCATCTCCTTCCCAACACCTTTCATGGCCACCTTGGAGATCACCCTCCTCCAAATCGACCTAACAGCGATAGGCCTAATCCCATTATCCGGTTTGAGAAGAGGTGTAAGAGGAGCAGAAGCAACAAACTCCGCCAGACTCCTCGGGCACCCCCCCCAAGCACAAATTAACCATAGCTGAAGTAGCCCTAAGCAGGCTATCAGCAATCACAGACCCCTCCCCACAAAAAGCATCTAAAAGATGTTGGGCCCTTAAGCCGTCTCTCCCGCACGACGTACCTTTGGGGAAAGATTTAATACACCCGAGCACACAATCGGACTCCACCACAAGAGGAGACTCAGAAGGCAAGGAGGCAGGCATGGAAGGAGGGGGCATACATGGGTGCTTAGCCACTAAACCCTCCAGAGTATTCTTATTGAGAGGGGCGACCCCCGAGGAGCATAAAACATTAACCACTGCAGTGAAATGACCATCAGCAACCTTACATAAACATTGTTTCACATTGGTCCCCCCACACTCATTATCATCCTAAGTGCCCTTTTTGATTCCATCCGTAACCCCCCTCGCGGGTTGATCAAACAAGGATTGGACAAGAGTGGCAAAACCCTCACGATCACCCCACTGAGCCAAAGACCGCTGGATGCTAAGGCATTGGCCCGTCTGCCTATTGCCCGACCTCTTGTCCTGACGACCAACAGGCTTGAACACCCACAAGGTGCAACGTGGTAATATCAAAAGACGAACCCATGCCTCAACAGAATCAGGCAGAGCAACCAACTTGTCCAAAGCTGCAGTTAAGACTTGGGCAAATGCCATACGACAACTAAAGGGGATACTCTTAACAGTCTTGTTGGGGAGAGAGAAAACACGGTCAAGCAAAGCAATATCTACACCCAACTCTTCCGACGAGGTATCAACGTTTTCAACACCGGGTCTAGTGATGCCAACAATAAAACCCTGTTCATCTCTCTCACCTGGCACAAACCGAATAACCTTATCCTCATGGTGGCACGCCCGACTGAAAGCATGAGGGCACATACACTCACCACATAACCATTGTCCGGACACCCTCAAAGCTTCACAAACAGAGGTAAAAAGATTAAGATCGTCAACAATTGCACATCTCAAAGATTCTTCCCTCTCGTCTGAGCCCAAATGGTGACTCTTGATATGTGCCATTAACCTTGGGAATCCCTTAGCCCCCACCAAGCCATCGGGGCAACAATGAAACCGTCGGAAAGGACAAGGCCAGAAACCGCTACTATTAGAACCAACCATAACAAAACTAAGTAAGCGGAGTCGACACTCAGATAATGTCGCGTACACCACCACCAATAAAGAAAATCCAACCCAAAAGGAATCGCAGCTGATGGGTCAAAAGGTAATTGAACCGCTACGCTAAAACCCCCCGAAGAAATCACCTAGGCATTTCGTCGAACACCTTGCGTGCGAAGAAGAAAAACATAAAACTCTGGATACTGTGGGAGAATGGAAACAGGAGCTGGAGCTGGGGGATTATAAGTGGCATCGTTTTAAGTGTGTAACAGCAACCAATGCCATATCACATCACAATCGTCACCATCGCTCTTGAAAATTATCAACAGAAAGCAGTTTATGAACTCCGAAACTGAACACTAATATATGGAATGGTTTTGATTTAGGGGTTTGGGGTGAAATTGATAGGAAATTGGAGTTGAGAGGTGAAGACAAAAATCTACCGAATATATGAACTTCGTACTTTCATTATTCGGGTTGCGCTTACTTGGAATACCAAGTATTATACTTTATTCGGCTCGTCTAGTATTAAAATAATTTGAACATAACTATTGAAATTTCTGTTTTGCGAAGAAGTAGTAAGCCAGGCCTTGAAAATGTAAAAGTTTGAACAGACCACATGATCCTTGTTAAACATTGGATGCGAATTTATCATATGATTTTTTATATTGAAGCTCAGCACATACTATTCTTAGAAAACAGAAAATGCTAAGGTGCCCTTCACATGCTTTTATATGCATATGCAATATGATTTTTTTTTTATTGACGCTCAGCACATGCTATTCTTGGAAAACAAAAAATGCTAAGGTGCCCTTTACATGTTTTTAGATGCATATGGCTAGTCTAGTGGTATTTTGGTGGTGGGATAAGACTTATGATCATTAAGTTATGGGTTCGATTCCCACAAGGGTTTTTTTTCCAAATATATTGGGTTTACTCCTGAATTGGTGCATAGGCATTTTTGTCTAGTGAAGATGAATATAATCGGGTGGCTTCAAGTGGCATGATGATGCTCCAGTGATCCAAATTTACCTTTCAAAAAAAAAATTACAATTACAAGTTGGATGCTATATGATATCTTTAAAAAAAACTACTAACACACTTTATAAAAGGCTCACACTTTATAAAAGATATTATTACAAGTTGGATGCTATATAATATCTTTAAGATAAATACTAAGTACCTTTAAGACATTTAAATAGGGCTGTAAACCAAGGAAACGAACATGAACAAGGCAATGTTCGTGTTCGTTCGTTAAGGAAATTAACGGTCTCGAACACAAACAAACGCAAACAAATAAAAATGAACATTTAACTTGAAAATAAAAGAATAAAAACGTTGTTAACCTTTTAAACATTGGATATAAATAGTTTAATACAACCATCAAATGATAAATCAAAACACAAGAAGTCTACTACACCATCACGATGAATCAAGTTTAACTAACTTAGATATAATTATCCCAAAAAAGTGTCTTAGAATGTCCAAATTTTAGCTAACTTAGAAAAAAAAATAGGGTTTCAAGTTTTTAATATGTTTAGATAGACGGTTTATTATTTATTATTTTTTTAATATAATCAAACGAACACGAACGAACGTAACCGAACGTTCACGAACGCAGTCAAACGAACAAGACATGTGTTCGTGTTTGTTCGCTAAGCCAACCGAACGAAAATTTTTGTCCGTGTTCGTTCGTTAAGCTGCTAACTGAACGAACATAAACGAACTTCTCGCCGAACGGTTCGCTGAACATTCGGTTCGTTTACAAGCCTACCTTTAAGATAAAAAAAGAACTCTTAACTTTAACTTATATATAAAGTAGTAACAAACTTAGCTTAAAGTTTAGCCCGTTCATATTTTTTTTAACTCAATACGAAAATATGTTAAAATATTTTTGACAATAAACTTAGTAGGGGCAGGGGGATTTTAGGCAAAATAATTGGTGAAAGCAGACCTATATAATTTAAAAACTTTTGGACTAAAAAATAAAAATATTACATTCAACCGAAACATTAAGGGGACGGGTATACCCGTAGTCCCTTAAAAGCTACGTCACTCATAAAAATCGTTCCACCCATTATGTTTCATAGACTTTAAGGGTGAGGATCAAATATGAAGTTTATTTTGGCTAGGAAGGATAGGAAGCAATAGGATTAGGACATGTGGCAAAACTTTAAATAAAGAGGAAAGGTATTTTAGTCAATCTTATCATTTTCTTCTTCTTCCCAGTAACATCAAAACCCACCATTTTCAAAACCCACCATCTTCAACCATTTCTTCACTTTCTATCTCAATGATCACTACATTATAGTGCGAATTTCGTCACCAATCATTGAATCAAACACCCGATCAATGTGTTCTTCAGCTTTTTTTTAAGAAAACCCAGTTTAGAAAATCTCGTTTTTTCCTGTGATTTTGAAGATAATCACTCGATCCGTTCGATTCGATCGCTGATAAATGTTTCTATCATTCAAATTTCGCCAATCGTTGAAGAAACCGACTTCGATCCATGTAAGAAATTCTTTAATTTCATTTTTATGATAAGGGTTTTTGATTTAGTCATTGCGTTTTACGATCTTGGGGGGGGGGGGGGGATCCGGGGGCAACGCCCCTGGTAGTAGGGTCCCAGGGGCGGCAGCCCCTGGCGAGGTCCAAGGGGCAGAGCCCCTGGCTGGGGTTGAATTTTTTTTTTCCGATTAAATTGCTTTAATAAAAATGTATCAAAAAATTTAATTTTCCAAAAATTGGCTCATTTCGAAGACAGTAATTCGTAGACGATTCAGACAATTCACAGACTGTTCACAGACAGTTTTATGTGTCCATTGCGTTTTAGAAATAAGAGAGTTTTATGTGTTTTCTGGCTATTGCGTTTTAGAAAAAACACATTTTTAAGTGTTTTTAGTCATTGCGTTTTAGGTAAAACACGTTTTTGAAGTGTTTTTAGTCATTGCGTTTAAGTGAGAACACATTTTTAGGTGTTTTCAGTCCATTGCGTTTTAGAGAAAACACTTTCTTGTGTTTTTTTAGGCCATTGCGTTTTAGAAATGAGACATTTTTAAGTGTTTTCTCGCCATTGCGTTTTATAAATAAGACATTTATTTGTGTATTTGGTGCATTGCGTTTTAGGTAAAACACATTTTTATGTGTTTTCAGTGTATTGCGTTTTAGAAAACAGACATTTTAAGTGTTTTCTGGCCATTGCGTTTTAGAAATAAGACATTTGTTTGTGTTTTTTGTACATTGTGTTTTAGGTAAAACACAATTTTATGTGTTTTCAGTCCATTGCGTTTTAGAAAGTACACTTTATTTTGTGTTATTAGTCTTTTGCGTTTTAGAAATAAAACATTTCTTTGTGTTTTCTGGCCATTGCGTTTTACAAATAAGACATTTCTTTGTGTTTTTTATGCATTGTGTTTTACAAAAATGTCATTTTTTTAGGTTTTTTTTTTCATTGCGTTTTATGCAACTGGGTTTTTTCTATTGCGTTTTACGCAACTGGGTTTTAGAAAAAAAATTTCGAAAATATAGCAATAGTATACTCGTTTTAAAGATAAAAAAACGCTTGTTTTTTTGGTGCAATTTTTATAAAAAAAATAATGTCGTATGAAAGAGTTATTAACGTTTAAAAAATGGGGTGGGGGGGGGGGGGGGAATTGGAGGAGAGAGAAACTATTGTCTTGGATTGACTAGAATGCACCTAAACAAACTCACGCGCCTCTTTTATTCCCTTCAATTTCCCTCATTTAATCTTAGCCCTTGATTAACTAAATGGATGGTCAAGATTACTTCCTAGCCTTCTTAGCCAAATAAACTTCCTATTATATCCTAACCCTAGACTTTAATATAATCTAGGAATAATTGCATATTTCCCCTTAAAAACACTCTTAATTGCATATTTACCCTAAATAAAAATTGCATATTTTCCCTTTTCTGTTAAAATGACAAAACTACCCTTCTCAAAAATCTTCAGATCATTCTAATTCACACGAACTTTCCTTTTCTTCTTCTTCTACGGCCACACAGGCGACACAACAGCAATTTCGGCCGGGTTCTTCTTCTTCTACGGCGACACAGCAGCAATTTCCGCCGGCGATTCTTTTCGGCCGGCGATTCTTCGGCCTGCGTTTGTTCAGGTTAGTTATTGTTTTATGGGTTCTTCGGCCGGCGATTCTTCGAAGTTAGTTATTATTTTATGGCCGGCGATTATAACTTTATTTCAGAACAGTAACTTCGAATCCTACAAAACTTTGTTTTTAGGAAACTTGAAATTGCATATACATAGGTTAAACTTGACAGTGCCTTTGTTCTTTTCGGGACATATTGGGGATAGAATGAATTTAAGGATCTTTTTAACGATCGGGATGGTTGGAACGGGTTTGTTTACTTCGTTATTCGGGCTCGGATACTGGGTAAACATTCATATGTTTTACTACTACTTGGTATAAATGGACAATACTTATCAAGAACGGCTGCCGGGAACTTATATCTGACCGGCTAAACGCTCGTGCCATTACATCAGAGAGCTTCACGTATTGTGCGATACCAGCACTATACCTATACCGGAGTTGGAGTTACGGGCATATATCCATGCCAGTAAACATCATTCTTATGCTTGTTATCGGGATGTTTGTTAACGGGCCGTACGCTCTAATAACCGAGAAGTATCAAGATTTACAAAGGGGTTCGAGTGGCGACACGCATCGATCTAGTTCGGTTGAAGAAGTGTGAATGTGTGATTAATCGTAAATAACGATTGTGAAAATGAAGATTTTGTTTAAAGGAGATGTAAAATGGACTTGTATAATACAATTGTTTCTCCTAGATTTTATGTTAAGGAATAATTTCATATTTCCCTTTAAAAACACCCTTAATTGCATATTGATCCAAACCTAAAGATAAAAACTAGTAAAAAATGGGTAAATATGCAATTTTCTAAAGTTTAGTAAAATGAAGGGTAAAATAGTCTTTCTATAATTTAATTTTAATAAATTAAATCGAAATGGGTAAATTTGCAATTTTACTAGTTAATAGAGGGGAAATATGCAATTTAATTTTTGGCTTGGGTATATATGCAATTTCAAAGTTTTTTAAGGAGAAATATGCAAAAAAACCCTATAATCTATTAGTGTAAAAAAATGTAGTTAATATTAACATATCTGTCTCCTTTATCCATATATATCTTCTTAGGGTAATGCTACACAAGAAACTCTTCATTTTTAGAAAACTTTGCAAACTCAATGTGTGGCCTACATTTATCCACGTGTCCCAAGTCATTTGATTATGGTTTTTGCCTCTAAGGGTATATTAGTCATTATACATCTATCCACCCACCCCAAGAACTCTTCCCCATTTGTTTTGACATGATCATTAATGCCCATCACATCACAAATCACCAAAACCCCCATTTATATATTATTTCATTTTTAAAAGCCACAATTTATAGATCTCTTCTCCATTAATGTTTCTCCTGCATATCATCCTTTATCCATTCATCTTCTTAAACCACTCATTTCACCCTAGATCCGCCATTAATGCACTATGGAGCATCCATCAACAACGGTAGATCTAAAGGAAATGGAGGATACTCTGGTGTGCTCGACCATGAAAACCCAAAACATCTTCATTGACAACGATGAAGAACGAAAATCAGATCGATCAATCCCTGATGAAGAACGTGGTTTTGTGACGAAGATGTTAATATATGAAGTCAGTTCCACATGGAAACCCCTTCCAGATCTTGTTCCATTCCCTTTTAGATCTCCTTTGTCCACATGTTTCATAATGTTGTTACAGATCTGGATATTTGTGAGTTTTTTACACTTTTTTTGTTTATATAAAATATGATTTGTATATGTTGTTTCAGATCTTGATATTTGTGAGTTTTTTACACTCTTTAAGTTTTATGCAACATATGTTTTCATATATGTTTGATTCCGGGTATTTCGTATGGATTTTTCTGATTTTGTGGAGTTTATGTTAGTTGATAACTTGAGCATGTAGGTATGAACTTTTGAAAGATGATTATAATTTACGGTTCTACTATTTTACACTTAAATATTGAACCAATAAAATATTGAATTTAAAAATTGATATAGGTATGGACTTTATAAGATGATATTCAACGTCTGGCTCCATTTTTTACACTTAAAATATCAAAAATTATTCATAAAACCTGGTTGTTAATAGGTTTTTGTATAATGGTTGTTTTAGAGATGAAACATGATTTTTTTTTTTTGTTAAAATGGTTCTTAAAAGGGGTAAATGTTTATGTAATTTGCAGGTTTTTATTTTTGTGTTACAGCACAACACAACTAACACGTGTTATAGCAAACGTTGGTTTCGTCAAACGTGGATCAGATGCTCAAGGATCGTGACCATGTTTATGTTACAGCACAACACAACTAACACGTGTTATAGTTTGAACTTCTCGGACATGCATGTGTTACATGTGACATGAAACCCATGTACAACGTAACACGTGTTACGTGAGACATGAAAACACATTTTTATAACTTCCATGGCATACGCACACCCACATGTTTACAAACCGTTTCAAGACCGACCCAAACAATAAAGCCAGTGTAGCCGCTGAAAACCTAAGGCAGCAAAGGTAGCCGCTGAAAAGCTAAGGCAAATTGTCAAAGGAAGCTCCACCATTTTCTTAGTGCTATGTATTTTCGTTTACTAGTAATATGTAATGTGAGACTCTTATTGTTTTGTCTATTACATGATGTTAAAACGGTATGGATGCTTACATGTTATCATATGTATACAAGTGGGGTTACAACAAGATTACGATATTAACTAAGCTCACCAATAAAGTCATCGCCCCCGTCGACTGTTTTCACCCTTTGTCACATGTTAAGCAATTACATGTTCCAAACAGACAAATTGTAACACATGTTAGATCAGTATATACACATCATGGTGTTTTGTAAACCACTAGCTTATACATGAATACATGTCAGGTTACAAAAAGAATATAACAGAGGCTTAACACATGTTATACATTCCAAAATGTGCAAAACAAATGACCCGTTTCATATTATATATTCCAAAATTACCGGTACATGTGTTACCATAAATGGCTCGTTTCATATTACACGTTACATACTAACTTGTACATTTATTACTTGTACAAGTTTTACGCTCAGTATCCACATTATCGGATATTTTAAACATCAACAAAAATAAAATAGATGTTACTTTTTTTAATTAACAAAAGGTTAACACACGTTATATATCATTCTAACAGGGGCTTAACACATGTTATACATTAACACATGTCAGGTTACATCATGGTGTTCTGTTACAGCATGAACCACTAACACATGTTTATAAATGAACGAAGAGTTCTTTATCATGACCATGTTTATGTTACAACACAACACAACTAACACGTGTTAAAAGAGGGTTAACACACGTTATATCAGGTATACTCTGTTATTAAGTTACTATTGGAGTTTATGCATCCATTATGGAAGTCTTAACACACGTTATAATTGAGGCTTAACACACGTTATACATGTCAGGCGCGTAACACATGTTACATTATGTATATACAAATCATGGTGTTTTGGAAACCACTAGCTTATACATGACACCATGTTGGGTTAAACCAAGATTATAATAGAGGCTTAACACATGTTATCCCAGTTATACGGTGTTACAACATTAACTTGTATGTTTCATCTTAACTTGTACACGTGTTACGATCAGTATATGCACATCATTGTGTTTTGCAAACCACTTTCATATACATGAATACAAGTTGGGTTATAATGGATGCTTTACATGTTATCATATGTGTACAAGTGGGGTTACAACAAGATTAAGATATTAACTAAGCTCACCATTAAACTCATCGCCCCCGTCGAATGTTTTCACCCTTTGTCATTAAGCAATTACATGTTCCGAACAGACAAATTGTAACACATGTTAGATCAGTATATAAACATCATGGTGTTTTGTAAACCACTAGCTTATACATAAATACATGTCAGGTTACAAAAAGATTATAACAGTGGCTTAACACATGTTATACATTCCAAAATGTGCAAAACAAATGACCCGTTTCATATTATATATTCCAAAATTACCGGTACATGTGTTACCATAAATGGCTCGTTTCATATTACACGTTACATATTTTCAGTCATTTAACACATCTTATAGTATGTATATACAAATCATGGTGTTTTGGAAACCACTAGCTTATACATGACACCATGTTGGGTTAAACCAAGATTATAATTCCATATTAACTTGTACACGTGTTACGATCAGTATATGCACATCATGGTGTTTTGCAAACCACTTTCATATACATGAATACAAGTCGGGTTATAATGGATGCTTACATGTTATCATATGTATACAAGTGGGGTACAACAAGATTACGATATTAACTAAGCTCACCATTAAACTCATCGCCCCCGTCGACTGTTTTCACCCTTGTCACATGTTAAGCAATTACATGATCCAAACAGACAAATTGTAACACATGTTAGATCAGTATATACACATCATGGTGTTTTGTAAACCACTATCTTATACATGAATACATGTCAGGTTACAAAAAGATTATAACAGAGGCTTAACACATGTTATACGTTCCAAAATGTGCAAAACAAATGACCCGTTTCATATTATATATTCCAAAATTACCGGTACATGTGTTACCATAAATGGCTCGTTTCATATTACACGTTACATACTAACTTGTACATTTATTACTTGTACAAGTTTTACGTCCAAAATTGTGCAAAACAAATGACCCGTTTCATATTATACGTCCAAAATTTGTGCAAAACAAATGACCCGTTTCATATTATATATTCCAAAATTACCGGTACACGTGTTACCATAAATGGCTCGTTTCATATTACACGTTACATACTATCCACATTACCGGTACATGTGTTACTATAAATGGCTCGTCTCCAGAATCCGTGACCATGTAAAACCGGCCATCACAGCCTCCAATTGCATTCCGCCCAAAACCGATACCACAGTCTGCAAGGCGCTTGCGGTTCTTTTGCCAGTTCGGGTCACACGTCCAGCAGTCATCAATGGGATTACCAGTTCCACATGAGAAGAATCCTAGTATCCTTTCTTTCAGTGTTGTTTCTCATGCTCCTGCTCATCACAACAAACTAATATGTTGAATATGCAATCCCAGTTTACCGAAAAAGTAACTTTGCCTCTAATGAACAAAATGACTAATTGTTATCATAATCAACATATTATGATTAACACACGTTATATATCATCCTAAAAGGTGCTTAACACATGTTATGGGTCTGTCTCTGTAAATCAAGCAACCCAACAAAAAAACAATTATTGTTAACAAAAAAACACTTACTGTTCAGATTAAAAACCCAAACAAGCAACCCAAACCTTTATGGGGTTGTTTCTGTAAATCAACACACGTTACATAACATTCTAACAGAGGGCTTAACACATGTTATGGGCATGAGTCTGTGAATCAAGCAACCCAACAAAAAAACACTTACTGTTCAGATCAAAAACCCAAACAAGTAACCCAAACCAACAAAAAAAACAGCTACTGTTAAGATCAAAAGCCCCTAACAAGCAACCAAACCAACAAAAAAACCCGTTCAAAATCTCATCCTAAAGTTTTTGATTTATTTAAAATACATGAACATTAACCATGGATACCCCATTAACCATTACTAAAACACTTTCAGCACACAAAAACATATTAACAACCATTTCAACAAAAAATCAAGTGTGAAATGATATTTCAAGAACACTTACCGGATCTATACCCGTCCGATGAACACGAAGAAGGGTCTTCAAACCTTCTTCTCTCATACACACTTGAACATTCAACTCTCTCTCTCTAAAAAATAAAGATTATTGTTTCTGTAATCAGCAACATCTGAACACGAAGAAGGGTCTTCAAACCTTCTTCAAACCGATGAACACGAAGAAGGGTCTTCAAACCTTCTTCTCTCACACACGCTTGAACATTCAACTCTCTCTCTAAAAAATAAACATTATTGTTTCTGTAATCAGCAACACCTGAACATGAAGAAGGGTCTTCAAACCTTCTTCAAACCGTCCGGGAGAAGCTTTTATGGTTGTGGCTATGGTTGTCTTCAAGATTAGGGAAGAAGAAATGAGAAAGAGAAAGAGGAAAGAGAAAGAGGTAAGAGAAAGAGAAAGAGAGGTGCATTAATGAGAGATGATAGGATTGGACAATGGAGAGAGAATGAATGTACTTCCAAAAATGCCCTTCTAGTTGACTAATGGGTATTATAACATTTCTTTTAAATCTAATTGTTACCAAAATTATGAGAGCCCTTGATCAAGTTAGATGGAAGTTAATCAATGGATGACAATGGGTTTGCATAGTTTCTTAAAAAAGATGGGGTTTCTTGTATAGCCAAGCCCTAACTTCTTAATCTATAAGCATAACCAACTTTTTGTTTGATGGGACGGATAAAAATGATTTATTGATTAGGCCGTCCGTAGTGGAGTTGGCAAAGGGCTACGTCACCGATTGGTTACCAATGCCCACATGTTTACCGAAATAGTTTTATCGATTTGGGGGGAGAAATCGGTGAGGGATTACCGAATCGTGGTGAGGGAGGAGAGGGGAGAGAGTGGGGGTCTGTGGTGGGGTCCATGTCATCTCAACCAATCCCTTTTTTTTTAAATAGTTTACCAATTCATGAAGTGTCTAACTATTACCAACACTTTTAAGCATAGTTGACCACTTTAACATGACACATTCTTATTGGTTGATTTTAAAGTTTAGCACTTTTAAATATCTAACCACTCTCTACACCCCCGGTTGCAACAATTTCCCACCAAATTTCACCATGTTGTGAATAAATCTATATTGGTTCACCTCGGGGAATACGAAGTGGAAGTAAGTCAGGCCTTGAAAATGTAAAAGTTTGAACACACCACATGAACCTTGTTAAACATTGGATGCGAATTCAGCATATATTTTTTTATAAGACTAGAGGGTATGGTGATGGTCCTCTAAGGGAGGATGATCCGCTATGTAGGCGTCACGTCATAGTCCTCTCAAGGATGATCCATCCCACAAAACTAGAGGGTATGGAGGATGGTCCTAGTCATAGTCCTCCCCACCACTTTTATGTTTTTTTTTTTAATCTTCTACTTTTTTTTAACATTTAACATATAAACTAACACAATATTTTCATTAATATTAAAAAATATTACATAAACTTAAAAAAAACATAAACTTTAAAAAAACATAGACTTAATAAAAAAACATACAATTAAATAATTTAATGCTTCTTCATGATGTCGGTTTGTAGTTTTTTCAACATCCAACGTCTTGGCTCGGGATACTCATCGACATCCATCGCTATTATTTCCCATTCCTTGAGCCGAATTTTTTCATCGGAAATTCGGATTTTTTCATTGGACAATTTAACCTTTTCGCGTAACTTTTCTTCCGCCACACGAGTATATATTTTGTTATACTCGTCGCAAAACTTATTGACGAACCCATTCATTTTCTGCCACTTTGATGACACCGAGTCGATATCTCGATACGGGACTTGGTCCATAAGCTCGAGGAACATCGCCAAAACCTTGGACCAAAACCCGTCACCCGATTGGTTATTACCTATAAAATAAACAAACAAAATATATAAAGTTAATTAAAATAAACACACTACAAACAAAAAATTAAAAAAAATAAACAAACTGGTAAACAAAATAAACAAACTGTTAACAAAAATTTAAAATTTAAAAATTTAAAATTTAAAAAAAATAAACAAACTTTAAAAAAAATTAGAAACTGTTAAGAAAAAAATTAGAAAAACAAACTTTAAAAAAATCTTTAAACTTTAAAAAAATGTATAAGCTTTAAAAAAATATATAAACTTTAAAAAAAAGATAAACTTTAAAAAAAATACCAACCTTTTGTCGGGTGTGTAGACGTGCCTATGTAAGCCTTAGCTAAGGCTTCTTCTTCAATTGGCGTCCACGGTGGCGGTTGATCACCCACCACTTGCTTCCCTTTTTTTCGTTTGCCTTTTTCTTTAGGCGGTTGGGTTTCGGGAACAACCTCCACATCGTCGTCGGGTTCGGATTGTTGAACGGGTTGCGTCGGGATCGGTTAGGGTTGAACGGTTGGTGTCGGGTTCGGTGGGAAATTAAAAGCTGTGACGCCCCAGGAAAACCACGCAACCTAACTAGCTTCCTTAGTGACAACGTGCTAAATTTCGGGACGAAATTTCTTTCAAGTTGGGGATGATGTGACAACCCGAGTTTTCAAGGTCTTTCCTCGACACATTACTTGTTTACAGTCATGTTTTCATAACTTGTTGTGTTGTAACTTGTTCATGTTTGGTATATGATTTATGTGTACATGATTGTTACTTAGTAATAAAACTTATGAAGTGTTTGAATTGTAAACTTAGCATGTGCATCCTCATTCTTATGACTACGAAACATAGGAGTTTCGTCACCCCTTCCCGACAAAACCCTGAAGAAATCTGGATTGTTCGCCACAAGTCTACTCGACGAAACATGGTTGCCGACGAAACAGGGGTTTCGTCACCCCTACGCGACGACACATTGAGGTTTCGTCGGAAAAGAGGTTTCGCTATAACAGGCCTCAGCCTAGTGAGGTTTCGGCCCAACTCCTCTTTATATTAAAGCTTCCCATTCATCAGTTACGTAAGTTGTTTTTGTGAAACCCTAGAACTCTCTCCCTTGTATTCGACGGCTGATACCATTCTCTGGAAATTCTTGGGTGTTCCATCTCTTAACCGGTTAGTCACGATAACCTGATTCGATTTGTTTGCTATGTGTGTGTGGAGATATCTCTCATCATAGGTGAAAATCATGTAGTTAGGGTTGTACGATCTCATGTTAGTTTCATGAATAGTTGATGTTATGAATATCTTGATGATGATAATGGTCTGTCCATCTTAATTGATTTATGATAACTGTATGTGAGATGAAAACTAATTGATTGACTGAGAAACCATTGATGATTTAGGGTTTAATATTCGGTTGCTAATATGTTAGACTAGATCTGATATTGGTAATCGTTCCCGTAAAGTCTACTGCTCAGTATTGATGATTGTAATTATGTGGGTTTATTAGTCGCATGCAGGTTGAGAATGTGATGTCTCATATTCATTCATGATACACTCTGTGGACTTGTTGTATGTATGTTATGTTATCTATCATGTATGATCATAATTGGAATCGTTGTGGATGATTAGAGATCTGGAAATCGATAAACGGTTAGGGTTTCTGTGTTTCATTAACTGTTAGAAGTGACGAAACCTGTGAGGTTTCGCCACATTGTATCTCGACGAAACCTGAGGAGTTTCGTCACATGTTAACTCGACGAAACTATATAAGTTTCGCCACTTGGTATCTCGACGAAACTCCATAAGTTTCGTCACCTAGTGTCTCAACGAAACTCTATGAGTTTCGTCGTCTGGGTTTTGCCGCCCAGTACATGGTTCAACAGAATGTGATCTAATTGTGTATGAAACTTGAATGTTCACTACCTGATTGAATATGATATTAATCCTGATTGAGAAAACACGGATTTGCATACGAAACATACACATGAACTGTGGACATGATTAAGTTGTATAACTGCTATGTGCTATTCGATGTTTGTCGCTTTGCATGCACACCATGATGATGAATTACGTGAAAACATTACGAACATAAACTGATCACGTGTGTATGAATATATAGGCTTTGATTGAATAAATTGAACGAGTAGTTAAGCATACCGAGCAAACCAAGGAGAGTTCACACTTTCTATAAGGCATGGGATTCCCGGTGGTTTTGGAATGGGTTAAGAAGCTAAAACGAAACCTACATATTCACCTTTAACAGAATATGTACCTCCATCATCGGTTGGGAAGGATGACAACCTTTAACCTGCGTATTCTCCTTGTGTGGATTACGTACCTCCGTCCTCGGTTGGGAAGGACGACAACCTATAACTTACTAGACAAAACTCTATCATTAAGTCCCTCATTTTTATATCGACTTAATCACCGGGCCAATGGCGAGCGGGTCATTAGTTAATAGCGCTATTAGGGTTGACAAGCCTCACACCGTGCCGGGAGGACGAGCGTGTACTAATGGATCTGGGCACTTAGTCAATGATGATAGACATTGACGTAGGGCACAACTTTCTCAGTCAATTGTCGATATGGTAACAGTCTAGTGGTTACATGGGGAAGCCCCCACTGATTATGGTTTGGGAAACAAGGAATTGGATAACTCGTGGTTTTCGAAACAACTTATGTTTTTTGGATCAACATTAAAACTGGACAACCAACTGTGAACTCGCTCAACTTTGTTGTTGACTCGTTGTTACATGCCTTGCAGGTCGTTAGGTGCTTATGGAGCTTGCACAAAGAGGAGTGGTCGTTGTGGGACATGGACTGTAGAGTTCCGTGTTAAACATTTGAACTTCTAAACTATGTTTTGGTTTTGAACTTTATTATGCTTCTGCTGATTACTTGAACTTGTTTGATTTCTTTTGGACACCAATTATATTGTGGTTGGTTTTTATATTTACTTTAAATACATTGTTCAATATGATTTGTGGCTTGATCCTGGTCATGTCACGCCTCCTGCGGTGATACTCTGCTAGTAGATTTTGGGGGTGTGACAGATTGGTATCAGAGCCATTGGTTATAGTGAACTTGGTTTTAAAAAGGGAAAGTTTTTAACAAAACCAAACTATAACCTGTACAGTGCTCAACGATCCACAACGACGCTTCGCTCCACGTGTAAGACTCAACACTATAGGTGATATGGTTTATGTTTATACTGCCTGTCTATTAGTTTACTTAATACATTGTTTATGGTATGCTTAGTCAACGTAATGACTACTGTTTGAAACCTTGTATGCTTACTCTTTTCTGTCATCCCACATTGATGCACTTTAGCGACACCTCTCTCACTTGTGCTTTCTTTGATGTGAAGATCATGAGTGGACGTTTGAACTTGACTCAAGCCCAGCTGACGGCTCTAATCAACGAACGAGTGGCTGAGGCACTCGCAGCAGCCCCTGCAGGAGGTATAACCTGCCATACTGACCTATCTTAGGATGTTTAGATCCTACTCTCGCGAGCCAACTCTCATGCTTAACTTTGTCCTTTCTTGCTCACACTACAGGTCAACTTGCTCAGCCTCCTCCGTGTACGTTCAAAACTTTCATGGATTGCCGACCCAGTACCTTCAACGGCACAGAAGGAGCTGTAGGTCTCCTCCACTGGTTCGAGAAGCTCGAATCTGTCTTTGAAATGTGTGAATGCCCTGAGGCTCGTAGGGTGAAATTCGCTACTGGAACACTCGAAGGTGTTGCGTTGACATGGTGGAACGCGCAAGTACAAATGCTAGGGTTGGCAGCTGCTAATGCCACCCCATGGAACGACTTCAAGGATCTGATCAAAGAGGAGTACTGTAATCGAGACGACATTCACAAGCTGGAAGTAGAGTTTTATAACTTGAAGATGACGGGGTCTGAAATAGAGGCGTATACGAAGAGATCAAATGAGCTGGCTATCTTGTGTCCTACTATGGTAGATCCTCCTATCAAGTGTATCGAGCTGTACCTCAAGGGTCTAGTGCCATAGATTCAGAGCCATGTGACTGCGGCTAACCTTGGTACCATCCAGCAAGTTATACGACTAGCCCATCGTCTCACTGATCAAGCAGTTGAGCAAAACAAGCTGCCCAAACGTGTTAGTGCTACAACTACATCAGATGCTCCTAGCGACAACAAGCGTAAGTGGGATGGAAATTCGAGCAAAGGTTCTACTTCTGTTCAGTCTCAGTCTCAGCAGCGAAGGACTGACGACTTCAAGAGCCCTAGTCAGCAATCTTCAGGTAATCAGAATAAGGGTCAGGGTGGATATAGGGGAAATCACCCTAAATGCAATCGATGTAATCTGCACCACAGTGGGCCATGCAACAAGAGTCATTGTCAGAGATGTAACAAGCTGGGTCACATAGCCAAGGATTGCAGGAGCTCGCATCCTGTGAATCAGAATCGTCAACAGCAGCCACAAGCTCAACAGAATCAGCAGTATCAGCAACAGCAGGGTAATAAGGGATGCTTTCAGTGTGGTGCTGAGGGTCACTTCAAGAGACACTGTCCACAGTTGAACCAGAATCAGAACAAAAACAACAACCAAGGAAATGGGAACAACAATGGGGGTAACAATGATGGCAACGGTGCCAGGGGACGTGTTTTCGTGATTGGTCAGGGGGATGCAAGGAACAATCCTAACGTCGTGACAAGTAAGTTCCTACTGGATGACTTCTTTGTTACTGTTTTATTTAATTCAGGTGCCGATACTAGTTACGTGTCCTTAAAGGTTAGTAAGATGCTTAAGCATACCCCAACACTTTTGAACACCAAATACATTGTAGAACTAGCAAATGGTAAAAGTCTCGAGGTCGCCTGTTATCAGCGTAACTCTTCTGTTGATCACGTGCTGCTTTCAGTCGTTCCTTGACTTGAATAATCTTGTCGATTGTTTCTTGTATTATCTCAGATCTGGAAAATTGTTTTTCTCCAATTTCTGCCTAGCAGACTAGAGTTCGGCACTTCCGTCCATAAAGTGCTTCGAATGGTGCAGCATTGATACTGGTATGATAGTTGTTGTTGTAGGAAAATTCTATTAATGGTAAGTGATCGTCCCAATTTCCTCTGAAATAAATTACACAAGCTCTAAGCATATTTTCCATTGTCTAAACCGTCCTATCGCTTTGTCCGTTCGTTTGAGGATGATAAGCAGTGCTTAGATTCAACTTGGTTCCCATTGCTTTTTGGAAACTTGTCCAAAAATGAGAGGTAAAACGACTGTCTATATCAGAAACAATTGATAAAGGAATTCCATGTAATGAAACTATTGCATTTACATATAACTTAGCTAACTGTTCCATATTGAAAGTTTCCTTCATTGGTAAGAAATGAGCTGACTTAGTTAGCCTGTCTACAATCACCCAGATTATATCATTTCCTTTTCTTGTTTTGGGTAATTTGGTAACAAAATCCATTGTTATCAATTATCACTTCCACACCGGTGTTTCTAACTGTTGCAATAAACCTGAGGGTTTATGATTTTCAGCTTTAACTTGCGAACAAGTTAAACATTTAGAAACATAAGCTGCTATATCCTTTTTCATTCCTATCCACCAAAATTTTTTCCTTAAGTCTTGATACATTTTATCATTTCTAGGATGCATCGTATATTTAGATTTATGAGCTTCTTCTAATATGCGGTGGCGTAGGTTTCCTAGTTTAGGTATCCACATTCTTTTCTTATGGAATCTCCAAATTCCATCTGTTCCTCGTTCTAATTCTGTAATCATTCCTTTCAATTTTTCAGTATCGTCCTTGATTACTGATTCTTGGAATTTCAGAAGTGTCACAATAGACTACAAAGTCTTCAGTTAATATTTGCTTAAGAATTCTAAAGGCTTCTTCTTGTTTTGGTCCCCATTGAAACTTAACAGATTTACAGGTTAGTTTTGTTAAGGGAATGGCTATTCTAGAAAAATCTCGGATAAATCTCCTATAATAACCGGCCAATCCTAGGAAACTTCTAACCTCGGTTGGTGATTCAGGGGTTTTCCATTTAGTAATTGCCTCAATCTTTGTGGGATCCACATGAATTACTTCATGGTTAACTAAATGTCCAAGAAAATGCACTTCTTCTAACCAGAATTCGCATTTTGAAAATTTAGCGTAAAGCTTTTCTTTTCTCAGCAAATCCTTTTTCAGCTTTAACTTGTGAACAAGTTAAACATTTAGAAACATAAGCTGCTATATCCTTTTTCATTCCTATCCACCAAATTTTTTTCCTTAAGTCTTGATACATTTTATCATTTCTAGGATGCATCGTATATTTAGATTTATGAGCTTCTTCTAATATGCGGTGGCGTAGGTTTCCTAGTTTAGGTATCCACATTCTTTTCTTATGGAATCTCCAAATTCCATCTGTTCCTCGTTCTAATTCTGTAATCATTCCTTTCAATTTTTCAGTATCGTCCTTGATTACTGATTCTTGGAATTTCAGAAGTGTCACAATAGACTACAAAGTCTTCAGTTAATATTTGCTTAAGAATTCTAAAGGCTTCTTCTTGTTTTGGTCCCCATTGAAACTTAACAGATTTACAGGTTAGTTTTGTTAAGGGAATGGCTATTCTAGAAAAATCTCGGATAAATCTCCTATAATAACCGGCCAATCCTAGGAAACTTCTAACCTCGGTTGGTGATTCAGGGGTTTTCCATTTAGTAATTGCCTCAATCTTTGTGGGATCCACATGAATTACTTCATGGTTAACTAAATGTCCAAGAAAATGCACTTCTTCTAACCAGAATTCGCATTTTGAAAATTTAGCGTAAAGCTTTTCTTTTCTCAGCAAATCCTTTTTCAGCTTTAACTTGTGAACAAGTTAAACATTTAGAAACATAAGCTGCTATATCCTTTTTCATTCCTATCCACCAAATTTTTTTCCTTAAGTCTTGATACATTTTATCATTTCTAGGATGCATCGTATATTTAGATTTATGAGCTTCTTCTAATATGCGGTGGCGTAGGTTTCCTAGTTTAGGTATCCACATTCTTTTCTTATGGAATCTCCAAATTCCATCTGTTCCTCGTTCTAATTCTGTAATCATTCCTTTCAATTTTTCAGTATCGTCCTTGATTACTGATTCTTGGAATTTCAGAAGTGTCACAATAGACTACAAAGTCTTCAGTTAATATTTGCTTAAGAATTCTAAAGGCTTCTTCTTGTTTTGGTCCCCATTGAAACTTAACAGATTTACAGGTTAGTTTTGTTAAGGGAATGGCTATTCTAGAAAAATCTCGGATAAATCTCCTATAATAACCGGCCAATCCTAGGAAACTTCTAACCTCGGTTGGTGATTCAGGGGTTTTCCATTTAGTAATTGCCTCAATCTTTGTGGGATCCACATGAATTACTTCATGGTTAACTAAATGTCCAAGAAAATGCACTTCTTCTAACCAGAATTCGCATTTTGAAAATTTAGCGTAAAGCTTTTCTTTTCTCAGCAAATTTAGGAATGCATGCAGATGCGCTGCATGTTCCTCTTTACTCTTAGAGTAAATAAGAATATCATCTGTAAAGACAATTATGAATTTATCCAAATATGGCTTACATATTCGGTTCATCATGTCCATAAATGCAGCTGGGGCATTGGTTAAACCAAATGGCATGACAGTAAATTCATAATGGCCATTCGTTGTTCTAAAAGTGGTCTTAGGAATGTCCTCTTCCTGTACCTTTAATTGATGATATCCTGATCGTAAATCGATCTTAGAGAAAAATCGAGCTCCTTGTAACTGATCAAACAAATCAGCGATTCTCGGTAATGGGTACTGATTTTTAATCGTGACTTTTGCACATTCGCATTGACCCGTCTTTCTTTTTAACGAACAGTATCGGTGCTCCCCATGGCAACGAGCTTGGCTGTATGATTCCTTTTTCTAAGAGTTCATCTAGTTGCTTCTTTAATTCTTGTATTTCTGCGGGTGCTAAACGGTAAGGTGCTTTGGCAATTGGTGCTATTCCTGGTAGCAGATGAATACTGAATTCAACTTCCCTGTCTGGCGGTAGTCCTGGTAGTTCTTCTGGAAACACATCTGGAAACTGAGATACTATTGAAATATCTTTCAGTTCTTTTCCTTTAGTGTTAATGATTATGGAAATCAAATACACTAATGATCCTTTCCTTATATAACTAGTTGTTTTCATCACTGAGATGAATTTTGTGGATCTAGACGGCTTATCTCCTTTAATTGTGATCTTTTCACCTTTTGGTGAATTTACTTGGATTGACTTGATTTGATGTTGTATTAGGAATGGATTGGTTAATCGCCAAAAAATCCAGATTCATTGGATAAAGGTTTGCAATAAACTTTTGATTTAAAAACTCTATTCTTGTTCCCTGCAAGATTTTGGTAATCTTAATGGTTTCCCCATTTGCTGTCTCTACTAGACATTCTTGTAGGAGTTTAGTTAATGGTTGATTGAGAAGTTTGCAAAATGAAGTATTAATAAAACTTTGGTTCGAGTCAGAGTCAAATAATACTTTAGCAAAAATATCATTAACTAAAAACGTACCGGCGATCACATCCGGGATCATCTTTGCTTCTTCTGTAGTTAGAACAAATGCTCTAGCATTTTTGGTAGCCTTGTTGTTCATGGCTGGAGCTAGTTTTGGACAGTGTGGCTTGATGTGACTTTTTTCTTTGCTGTTGAAGCACACTCTATTACTAGGTTTCTTCCTACAATCTTCTTCTTTGTGTCATGGTATCCTGCAGAAATTGCAGTAAGTGGAGCATCTTCCTGAATGCTTCTTCTTGCAGGCCTTACAGTAAGGTGTAGAGGTAGAGCCTACATTTTCCCACGACTGGAATTTCCATAGCAGAATTCCTGGGTAAGTCTTTGAGCTAGGTTCCTCCTCTGGTCCTCTTCTCGTGTACGCACTAATTCATCAGTCAAGGTGTTTGCTAGTTCTACAGCTTCTTCTATAGTTTGAGGTCTAGCCGCATTGACTACATGCCTAATCTCACTGATTAATCCCCATATGTAATGAGAGATTAATACCGGTTCTGGTGATGCAAGGGTTGGCACTATTCTAGCATATTCAAAGAATGTAGTAGTGTAACCCTTACTATCCACTCCAGTCATTCTAAGGTTTTAAAACTTATTTGCTATCTGTTCTTTTTCATTGGGAAGACAAAATTTCCTTTCAACCATATTCTTAAATTCCTCCCATTCCATATTATAAACCCTGTTACTTCCCCTAGATTGGAGGATAGTGTTCCACCATTCTAAAGCTGAGTTCTTAAACAGATTGGAAGCAAACATTATCTTATCCTCTTTCGCGCACTTGCTTATTTTTAAGACTGCCTCAGTCTTTTCTATCTAGCATAGAGCTACAATGTCCCCTTCATTGCCCGAGAATTCTATTGGTTTACAGAACCAGAATTCTATTTGTTATATATTTTTTTTCAAACATACATACATATTATATATATATATATATTATTACTATTAATGGTACGGGTTCATCCAAAATTCCATATTACGCTCTTCATATTTCCAGACGAGTCGTTCCCCTATCTGTCTCATTCTTTCACTTTCTTCTAAAATCTCCTCACCAAAGGTTCGGAGTTCTTGTACATTCTAAGTGCTCAAGGTTCTTCGTGTGGGTAAGGGTTCTCTAGGATTTCCCTGATGTATTGGTCATTATCAAAATATGGGTCCAGGGGGTCCAAGTTTGGGTAGGCTGCTAGGTGTGGCATGGGTTCGTCTGGTATTGGGTAGCTGAAGGGGTATGGTCCCAGATCTCGCGTCAGCATGACCGCGAGTGACCATTACCCTTATCAAAAACCCTCACCGGTAAGAACTTATCTGTGTCCGTGCGGGCACGCGCGAACACAGCGGTCGAATCCAATCGGTCAAGGGATGAAGAAGACTTACCTTGTGTATGAAAATGGGTGTACGCATAGAGATGCGGCCTAGCACCGCATCCTATGAACATTTTCGTCACAACAAGGGATCTTGACAACAGCAACAGTCACCATAAGTGGCGATACAGCCTGGCACCGCATCCCGCATGTATCTTGGCCAGAACGAGAATGTGGGAACAGCAGCAGTTACCGCAGACAGTGATGCGGCCCGGCACCGCATCCTGTCCATAAGGCAAGTGGGACTGACACCACAGAGCAAGTGCATCAATGACAGTCGCCTGTCAGTCCATACATAAGCAACAGACTGACACTGCACTAGGACGTGGCTTGACCTCCACAACAGAAAAGCCTGGCACACCTGCATAACGGCGGCACATCGTCAGTCTGTCCACTCAACCAATCTCCATCACTCCTCGGCTCTAAATACCCATCCCGAACCAGGTTTGAGGTTTCTCTTCACAACTATCTCACTACTACTACTATCACACTTTGCTTCACAAGCAAATTACTGATTCTCACGCCGGAGAGTGGTAAGAAGGAGCACCCCTACCCCATCCTCCTTGTTACGAGTCACGGTTTGTTTCCTTGTGCAGGAGATCAACCAGCGGACGATCTAGCCAGTGATCCTCGGAAAGAAGGGATTAACCTTACTTGACGAGACCAGTGAGTTAACTTCCTTTGGTTGACCATTGTTCCATCATTGGCGCCCACGGCTACTCTTAGCACTTTTTCTGCATCCTTTTCTTTCTCAAGATCATGTCTGACCGTCTCAACAACACCACCGGGGATAACCTTAACCCCGCGCACCCAGGGCCTATGGGGACCACCCCCAGCCCCAAATACTGGTCATATCGGCACATCTACAAAGGGGGCGCACCCCCACGTTCGCACCAGATTTTTCACAGTATGCTTCTGTGATACCTCCAGGCATGGACCTCCATGCCTGGTATGACCAATAACAAGCTATGCTGGCCGCAGCATACAACAGAGCTTGCTCAGAAGCGCAAATTCCTTTCGGGCCTACCCCGGCACCATATACACCTGCGGGTCGTATCTTGCAATACGACGGCAGGGCCCCACGCACCCAGCCTCCCGAAGTAGGCTTGAAGACCGCGGTTCCTCTTACTGTGAGGTCCGCACAATCAATGAGGACGATTCCTCATACGGTCCCCGCCGCAGGGGCCCAATACATAGCCGCCTAGGCCCTCATGGTGAAAACAGGCGGCAATCCACAACCCACCGCACCTCCGGCATCCATAGCCGGCTGGGACCACAATCCCACAACGAAGGGTATGGCCGTACCGACCCGGACGACTATACATACTGCGGGGAGTCCCATACAGCCAACAGCAGACCGGGAGGGCACAATTATGTTCCTCCCATTGAACCCCGCACTACATACCTCCGCGCTGCAAAGCGCAACCAGAGCCAGCCCTACAGACCAAAATCCGCGGCCGAAAACTTTAAATTCGTCCCGGAGATTGCCCACGCCGATGTCACCACGACTAAATTCCCATTAACAATCGGGAAATACAGTGGTTCGTCCGACCCTGACGACCACATGAATATTTTTACCGGCGCTGGGTGCAATGGCAAGTGGGACGAGGCCACTTGGTATCATTTTTTCCCCCAGACCCTCACAGTTCTGGCGAGGGCTTGGTTCGATTCTTTGCCAGTTGGATCACTGGCTTCATTTGAGGACCTGCAAGCAAGGTTCCTCGCACATTTCAGCCTGCAGCGATGTCACAAACGTGATTCTATGGACGTCATGAACATCTGGCGCGGAGACAACAAAACTCTGGAGTCGTTTGTCGTCTGCTACAACAAAGAGTGCCCTGAGATAGGCGGTGTTGAAGACCAAATGGCACGAAACCATTTCATTCAAGCCGTCAAAGATGAGGAAATGGTTATGACCATCTCAGGAAAGGAGGGCTTGCCAAAGAAATGGGACGACTTCATGGCCGCGGTCAAGACGTACGCCAAAACTCAGCGGTCTCTCAAACCGAACATTACAAAGGCACAACCCCAAGCGGAAGGCCAGTCCTCCCACCAAGACTCCAAGTGCAACAACAAGCGCAACCGGAACACGTGGAATCGCGGCAGCGATTCCAAACCGTATGTCCCGCGTAGTCACCAGTCCGGCGCAAGGGCAACGATCAATGCCCAACATGATAACCGGGCATCAAAAAAGGAATCTCGGGACCGTAACTGGACCGAGATTAACCAGTCGCCAAGCGACGTCCTCCTCACGGACGCGCAATTCTTGTGACCGGCCCAACCGAAGAAGTCCAAAAAGAACCAGGATCTCACGCTTTACTGTGAGTATCACAAGGACTCGGGCCACACAACAAACAACTGCATCAGTCTCCGACTGGAGATTGAGCGAGCCCTGAAGGAGGGGAAGCTGCAACAGTTATTGTCAGTCGCGCAAAGGCAAACTAAGCGCATCACCCCCCACAACGAGGGCACCTCCATGGGTAAGAGGACCTTGTATGTGGCCTCAACCCACATGATCAATGGAGGACGAGGAAAGCCGCGCAAGGCGGCAAGAAGACCGGACAATGACTGGAAAGACGAACAAGTCGTCTTTCCAAAAGTCCGAGGCGGACCGCGCGACAGGCGTGCCGTCGTTATCACAGGCTACCTGGCTCATTACTGCACGGAGCGATTATTCATCGACCCGGGCAGTACATCTGACATCGTATATGAGCAGTGCTTCAACCAGTTCGATCAAGAAGACAAAGATCGGTTGCAGCCGGTAGATTACCCCTTGGCCGGGTTCGCGGGAGAAACCGTATTCCCCCTAGGCCAAATCAATTTTCCCGTGCGCCTCACCAACGGAAGGCACAGGCGAACGGAGGAGGTAAATTCATGGTTTTACCCCACACCTCCAGATACGACGTACTTCTTGGACGAGAGTCCCAAGGCGATTTCAACATGATTACGTCCGTCCCCCACTCTGCTATCGGTTTCCCAACTGAGACGGGGGTCGCGATAATCTATGCTCGTAGAGAAGTTATGTCCACAGACGAGCTATGTCTGATAAAGATGGCGAAGCCCACCCCCAACCGGAAAAATGGGTTCTTAACGCAAGACACCCAGAACAAACGGTCACGTTGGGCCATGCCTTGTCCAACAGCATCAGAGCGTGCCTGAAGCAGCTCCTCTTCAAGAACCAAGATATTTTCGCATGGACACCCGCAGACATGACAGGGGTGCCACGCGAAGTTGTGCAACATTTCTTGAATACCTTGCCAGGTATCAAGCCGGTGATCCAAGGCCAACGCCACCTTGGATCCGCAAAAAACGAGGCGATGTACGAGCAGGTCAAAGAACTGCTCTCTGCAGGCATCCTGCGGGAAGTCAAGTACCAGACTTGGTTATCCAACCCAGTCATGGTAGAAAAACCAACCGGGGGCTGGCGCATGTGCGTCGACTATAAAGATCTCAACAAAGCCTTCCCCAAGTGTCATGACCCCCGACCCAACCCTGGATGGAATCGGGAGCCGCGAACCAGTTTAGTGGTACCAGTGGTTATTTAGAAAAGTAGTGTTGCGGAAATTTCATCAGGACCGTGAGTTAGGAAAAATATCAGAGTTTAGAAAACACCGGATTTTGTTTATTAAATAGATGGGATAAAACCATGTTTTGAAAGGTAGCTTTAATATGGGATAAACCCGAATACATAAAATAACTTTTCTTCATTTAATTTAATTGATAAATTAAGCCACTTCTATAAGCCTTTTTGGTGCTGTATCCAACTCTTATTCTGATCTACTGTAATTACCTGAAACGCGTTTTAAAAAGGTTTGGTCAACAGGAAATACTGGTGAGTTCATTCGTTTTATGTAAAATGACACATTGTTATAAATTACAGCATAAGAGCGATTACAATGGCTTTTATCTTATTTTTATCTGGCGTCGTGTCACCTGGTGACGATGGTCATACCACTATTGGGTCTTTCCCCAAGTAGTGCCGATTATCACAGTTAGGATTTATTAGCCTAACCGTGAGAAATTAGTAATGTGCACAATACCCCACTAGCCAGTGATTCAAGATAACCACGACTTAATCCCTGTAATTATAACTTTTGAAAACACTTGGAGTATTGTAAAACATTATTGATAAAAGAGAATGACTCACATTATAAGCATGTAGTATTGATTTATAAAGCTTCTTGATTCCACTCCTTCTGATAATTAAGCATATACTTTATGGTTTTGAACCTTCTGATGATTAAGCATCCATTTTGATTGTAAGAGTATGGTGTAGAGTTTCGGGTAGTTAAACATTTAGTTTAACAGAGTGGAATACGTATTAGTGTAAAACCACATCAAACCTAACGATGGTCACGAGACCCAAACCTTAACTCACTCACAAAGTATAGTACTTTGGCATCCGTTTAACGAACGCACAAAGTACAGCACTTTTGGAATCCGTTAGTTGGTTCCCGAATCGATCGGACAGAACATCGCATCGGTGATTATTGGTTAGAACACCAACGTATAGAGAGAAGAAGAAAAGAAATGAGCAAAGGAAATGAATTCCTAGGCTTCATGTTTATAGGTAAGAAGTATGAAATTTCTAGGAAGTTTCCTTTGTATTTCTAGGAAATTTCATATAGCTTTTCTAGGAAGTTACCTATACATATTCTAGGATGCTTCCTACTTACATATATATCTTTTTACACCTTCCTAGCACCTTCCTTTGATATTATCTATCTCATATATATATATTTATTTTTCATGTATATCTATCTAGATGTTTAATTAATCTTATTTAGCTTAATTAATCTTACTTAGCTTAATTAATCTTACTTAACTTAATTAATCTTACTTAACTGATTAATAAATCTTACTTAGCTGATTAAGTTTAACTTATCTATTAATGTTTCTTAACCGCTAAGTTTTATTTAACTATTAAGATTACTTAATTACTAATTATTCTATTTTAGCATCTCCCTGGTTACGAGTTCTAATTTAGATAAATTAGTGTATTAACCCAATTCAACTTTAACGATAATCACGAGATCAAAACCCTCACAACGAATGACAAAATGCAATACTTAAACATCCATCGAATTCACGACGAATGACAAAGTATAACCCTAATTTGGACAGCACTTAAACATCCATCGGATAGTTTCAATCGATCGGATAAAGTATCGTACCAGTGATTAGAGTTATTATCCTAATAACGGGCAGAGTTTTCGGGATTTAGAAGGTATAATCCCGAGCTACTATTTACTATAATAAAAGCTGAATGAAAGAAAAGAATGATAGCAGTGATCGAGTTAATACCCTGTAGTTGTAGCAGCGTTTCCCTACCTAGAATTTCGAATTTAAGCAGAAAGAAGCGATTTTGAATGAAGTTTTCGAGCCCGATGAAAGCCCCATGCACAGGCTACTTATAGCCACTTTTTGAGTTTTACGCGGCCCGCGAGAGAGTGTGGATCAGATCGGGGTTGCTGAGTCATCGAGGGTCTTGACGCGTATAACGACACGTGGCCTTCATGCATATCCAAAGACCTTCAAGCTATCGCGGCCCACGTAGGGTCTCCTTATTCTTTACGCGGCCCGCGTGAAAACAAAAAACCATGTTTTCTTGGTTTTTCATGCACGTTAGGGTTTCAGGGGTCCGGGTTTTCACTTATGGGTCATTTTAGGATATTTTTGTGCGAGTCGTTACATCCTCCCCACCTTGTTTTAAATCTCGTCCTCGAGATTTGGGCTAGGATATCTCTTTTAGAGTTATGTCATGTTTTAGTCAATAAGAACAGTTTTAAGATATAATGAATACGTGTTTTTCAACAAATAGGGCTCAATGGTTTAACTGAATTAGTTCAAGAAGTCGATGTCAAATGAGATGAAATGATATAGTTTTCTTAAGGTGATTAGGTTCAAGTCAAAAGAGATATATGATCAATAGATGTGAATGTTTACAAGTTGTGAATGATTTTTAGAAACAATAGAATTCACTATCAATAGAAAATTTACTTTGATTGTCAACTGAGGAAGACTTAGAATCAACAAGCTCGAATGAAAATAGAAGTACGAAAATGCTTTGTCAACTGAGAAAAAGCAATGGGTTGACATTTATCATATTACAAGGATACACCGATATACAATAGAGTTTAGTGTATCATTGTCTTAACACATAGTTGTATTAAGACCACTTTCAAGGATGAGTCAAGCGAAAGGTATATATATAGATTAGCTCAAGTTACAAGTTTATAGCGACGCCACAAGGTGTCGTAGTGATTGAAATAATAATAACGGTGATCGGACGAGTTCACTGTGTTTTAAATCAAATGAAAGTTCAACGAGGTAAGTGCAAATCTAGTAGGATTTTCGATTGAAATTGAAACAATTGAATAATGTTTTTTGATTGAAGATGATAAAGCAATAAATATCACGAAAGGCTCGATTGATGCTGTAAGAACCATTAAGAGATACACTGAAATATGACATGAATTTGTGTATCATTATCTTAGCACACGATTGTGTTAAGATTGCTTTTATAGGATAAACCAACAAAGCAGATTCAATATAAATAATTAAATCCGTATATAATGTGTGCAAACAAGATTAGCGCAAGCTTCAAATTTGGGAAAACGTCACCACAAGGTGGTCATGATCAAAGAAACGATTCAATGAAGTCGAAGACCAAACAAGCATGTTATGGTTCAAAGCAAATGAAGTGCTTGTTTTGAAGATGATGGCTTCAAAGGCGAGCAAGTTCAAACAATTTAACTTGGTTTAAACAAAACGAGTTTTTGTTTTAATAAGAAAGTTCGGACATGGTCACAACAAAAACCATGTATGCCAAAGGAAATTGAGTTTTTCAAGAAATTCATTCACTCGATATCAAAGAGTCATCGTTTTACAATAATGCGGTTCACTGTGCAAAATCAAGTATAGGGAAATGATATTTGAGTTTGGATAAAACAACAAATTGGAATGAAGCTCTCCAGTGGTCTTCATAAATCAAACGAACCACATGCGCAACAAACCGTGCATGTGTAACGTGTGGATTTACCAAGAAATGAAATAGATCAATATTTACTACTATGAAAGAAATCCTCATGGTATGATGACCATTGGGAGGAGTAGCAATGCAAAAATCTATTCACAGAGGTCAGAATTTTAACAAAAGAAATTTAACAATTTTATCTGGAAATTTTGGGTGATAACCGTTGTTAAGTGACATTACCAGGGAATGTCGAATAAAATGAAATAGGGGGATTGTAAAGGTATGTTACTCCTTTTGCAGCGTCAAGAATTGGATTAGACTATGCACCGACTGTTGTGAAATCTTGTTCTATCGTACCTCAGCAAGATTCATGTTGTTTGTAGGATCACGTGGCCAAGCGCTGCTTTTTTATTAGTAATTCATCCACTGACGGGATTCGCATTGGTGTCGTCATGCCCAATTATATTTTAAAATGGCCTTGCCTTGAAAGTCGTGTGTGATATACTTCGACGTCTGTGGACGTAGAATTTAAGTTTCATGTGTTTTCTTGTGCACTAGCACAACTTTACATGCTTCTTACTTGCGTTAATAGTTTATGGTAACGCATTGGAAGTTCTTTATACTTTTGATGGCATCCCAACTTAATGGGTTTCCATTGTTTATATTGTCACACGAGTTACGAGGCAGATGATCAAACGAAATATTGTTTGATATCGGAATTATAGATATATGCAAGAGATTCCTGATAAAGAAATCTAGATTTATTATTGACACATATGCTTGTGCTTTATTCTTAATTGAATTTTCGAATTCCTTATAGATATACATATCTATATAATCATATATTTCACATGCTGTAATATACATACCCTTCATAAGGTCAATGTATTTAACAGATTCTTATTTCCAAAAACAAGTCAGATATCAGGTCATGATACTATTTAGGGAAATCTTGTCACTTTTTTGACATATTATATACCCCGTTTTATCCGGTTCTTGCCGGAGAGGTAACCCCATTATATCCGGACAAGCTGGAGAGTCTGCTACACCATACCCAGTCTTGCCGGAGAAGATATTTATATTTCCCATAAATAGTATTTTTCTTAAATCATGATTTGGAAAGTGCATTATGACTTTCAACAAAGAAGCAGGAAATTAGTATTTACCTGACGGATCATGTTGGGATTGAACCTTACCAGAGGAACAGATAATGAAAGCCAAAACTGGTTCACATCAGTGGATTCACAATAAGCAGCTGTTTACACTAGACTTCTCCCTTGAAAGTGATTATAACATCTGATGGTCCTCTATCCACTGTCCGTATACAACAGCTGCTGTCCTTCAAACTACTGATGAAGCCCTGAAGACTGCTAAGAAGTAAACACTGCTGGATCAATCTACTGATGACAAAGCACTGCCCACTCAAGGACTGATCAACCTTGAGGAAAGCACTGATGTAAAGGGAAAGCAGTAGTTTAGTATGTCACTTATTCTGTATAAAGTCAGTGGTTAAGATTAGTAGTGTTTGTATAGGAACAGTGGTTACAGGTTGTTAGTCTGTTAGATGTCGCTTTCATGGTGACGTCAGCTGAGATGCTTCAGTGGTTTGGTTTGCCTATAAATGGAGCAGTACCCTGTACTGTTACATTTGATTGACTGAGCGAGTTCTTCTCCTCTAGTCCAATCCTTTCATCTTGTGTGCAATCAACCATGGAGTATCAGGCTAAGGGGGAGTTTAGTTCGTAAGCTTGCTTTGTAATCTTCTGATTTGCTTTGTAACATTTTGACTGATGAAAAGCATGTGTTTATCAAAACCATCTTCCTTTTTGGTTGTGTTTACAAAGTTTGTATTCATTTCCGCTGCATATCTCATTGAATCATGTTTATTAGTTGTTCATTTATTACAAACAAACACAATCATGAGAGCCGCATATCCTAACAATTGGTATCAGAGCTTGGACAGTCAAATTCGATCTAACAATCAATTTGACATAACAGTTCTGCTCAAAATTCATTGATACTAAGGTTGATTGTATTCGGTTGAAAAACAGAGTAACGAGTAATTACGTTCAAATTTGCTATTCAAAAACTCTGTAAAACAACCAAGATGTCATAAGATACACAAATTTCACACAACAAGTGAGGTCATGCACATGTCACTCATAGTTCTCAGATCTGAAAACATAGATCTGAAAACATGTCTGGTAACTATGGTATGATCATTTCTTTTCAAAATTGATTTCAACTATTGTTATGAAATTTGTGATGGTTTCATCATGTTTGATGCTAAAGTATGAACCTCAGATTAACAAAAACCTATGTTCATAAAAACATTAGTGTTTTTGCTAACGTAAAAAGGAGGGAAATTAAAACTTTAGCCATTAGATCTTATGTGTTGAAAAACAGGTTGAGAATCCTCAAAAGGACCAAATCAACCTTGCTAAAAATACATTAAGAAAATCAGGGGTCAAAATAGTCCGAATCATATGTAATGTGAGATTTGATAATGGAACGTGTACAAATGTGGTCAGATCTCTCAAAACATTACTGCAAAATGATTCTGGATTAAGTATTCCCTCGATAAAGACCTCCCAGTAAGTATTTCATTACTTATGAATGGAAGGGTAAAAAGGGAAGAAGGAAAATCACAAAAACTCAAAAGTGTGTTTATCTCAAAACTTTTGAAGTCAAAAGAAAAGAGTATAAATTTAAAACACTTAAGAGTAAAAAATTGGGGTAATAATGGTCATTAAGCAAATGTGTGCATTCATTGGTTCAGGAAAAGGTTCAGGTAACAATAGTATTTCCAGTGAATAAACTTACAAGAGGACTAGACAAATTTTTAGAATCATCACATGGTAACAAAGTCTATAACAGGGTTTTCAAAAACTCATGTGAACATGTGTCCTCATTTTTGTTGTCAATTAATCAACAAGAAAAAGGTCCCAAACAGTGGTTATTACAATGTATTTCAAACCACTGACCATTTTTCATAAAACTTGAGAATGATGTGATTGCGTGTCTTATTGGGAAATTTACCAGATCCTTTTGATGTTGTTTTCAGAAAAAACCTTTAACCATTTTTTTAAAGGGTTTTCTCAAATAAACAGGGTATATCATTCCTTATTTTTTAAAAGAATGATATATTTTGTACTTTTGCTTGTTTTTGTTGGCAAAAGTTTCAAACTCCTGTCAGGATGTTGAGCCATCATTTTTTTTGGTGAAATTATCCTTTTAAATGGATCAAAAGGAAATGGTACAAATGTCAAGGTCATGTCTAACTCAGGTTTGCTTTGAACACTGATCAAAGATTTATTGTTAAACAGATCTTAAAAATACTTGGGTACTCATGTTTTAATTCAAATATTATAACGAAAATGAGTAGCGATAGTAAAAAGTTTCCATCATCTGGGGTACTAAACCACTGTCAGGAATTTATAAAATTTTCAAGACTTGAATTGACATGTGGCAAGACCTTGAATGCAAATTCCTGTAAAAGCTGCTGACATATTGAACTTGACGATATGCATCTAAAATGTATTTTGTTAAGGACAGAAATCTTGCAGATATTTTATAATCATCTTCTAATGACTGGACATGATATTGTGATTACACAAAATAAAATCATTCCTTTCATCTGAACAACAGATGATCAAAAATTTTGGCAAAAGTTTATCCACTGTTGCACTAAAAGTTGCTGAGATACTAACCTTTCAAATCCTTACCATTACCTGACCCCTAAACACTGTGTTGTTCAAACGTCTGTTTACTAAATACTGTCCACTGCTGAAAGTCAGCCACTGATCCTTCATTTTCTTGGCAAGCACTGATGCTCAAAATCAGTGTCTTATCTACTGATATGCTATCCACTGATAGTAAAAATCATCCACTGCTCTCATATTATTATCGTTATAACCACTGATATTTGGTTCATCAGTGGTTCTCCAAAACAACTGTCCTCCATTATTCCTCTTTTCATCAGAGGTTGGTATGTGGTCAGTTTTTAGCCATCAGATCATTGTAACTGCTGCCACATCAGCATTCACTTTTTCCCTAAATAAAACCCTGATCAAAACCCCCAAACAGGGTTTTACACTGTCGAATTGAATTCCAAAATTCTCTTCTCAAAGCAGTTTCCAACCTTCCATCCCAAATCATTCTTCGCTCCTCTTCATCAAAATGACGAAATCAAAATCATCCTCATCTTCCAAAGAGGACACTCAAATGGCTGCTGAACCCATTGAAATCCCATACAAAGCACCTCACAATTACTTGGGTCTACTCACAAAACCCACCAACAACCACACCTTCGATTCCATCATCGACATCATGACTGCATCAAAGTATAAAACTTTGCTAACAGCAGATGCTCCAATTTATCAACAAACCCAGAGAGAGTTTTGGAAAAATGCTACCCTTGAAAAACAAGGCGAGACCGTCATAGCCATCAACTCTTCTATACAGGGTAAAGCGATTCAAATTAATCCACAATCCATCTCAGAAGTCTTTAAACTCGATGATCAGCAAGGTAAAACTTCTTTTCTTAAAAACGAGTTGAAAACTGATTTTCTGGAAAGGGGATATGTAGAACAAATAAAAAGAGACACCTTACAAAAAGGTTTCTTCCCTTCTGCAACTAGGTTTTTATTTCACACTCTTGTGATGTGTGTTTCAAATAAAACAACTGCTTTTAACGAAATACCATTAAAGATCCAATGTCTGGGTTATGCTATTTTACATAATGAAAATTATAACTATTCCCAGGAGATCTTTAATGATTTGGTAAAGAATGTTGATAGCAAATCATTTTTACTCTTTCCAAGGTTTCTAAGCTACTATTTCAAAGAAAAATTTGGAAAAGAAAATGAAAATTTACTCAAACAAGGTGCTTCTTTTAAAATAAGTGGTTTGACAACTAAAACATTCACTAGAATGATGGCACCTACAAAAACAAAAGGAGAGGTGCCTGAGCAGAATTAGCAGCTACCACTGCTCCTCAGGCATCTACTGTTGAGCCCACTGCTCCAGGTGATCATAGTAGCACAATCACTGCTATGAAACCCACACCTGTCATCACCAAAAAGACCAAAAAGAAATCATACAAAAAACCCACCAAACCCAAAGCAAGGGCAACTCTGGAAGATGAGATCCCAGAGCAACTGCCAGTGACAACACAAATGTCACCTAAAACTGTAACACCCCAAAAACGGGTTTGGTAAGCAAACCACGTTAATATTACTAACGGGTAAAATACCGTTAGTGGTAAAAAAAAATTACCCGGTAAATATTAGGATTTAAATAATTAATCTTAATAATAAACAAAAAGTGAATAAAAAGCTTTTAAGAAATAAAGTGATAGAAGGCCCGAGTTAACGGGACCTGAAATAAACTTGGTTATAGATTTCCCGAACCCACTAATTTAACTAGGAATGTTTAACCTAGTTAATAAGTGGGGAATATTGTTAGAAATAAGTAGGTTGTGCCCTACTTAATTAACTAACCAAATTACAGGGGCCAATATTGTTAAAATTGAAACTTATATTATTGATTTTAATAAAAATAAAAACATAACACCCCATTTGGGGGTTCTGGTCGATCAAGAATGAGCAGGGGCGACACCCCACTCTCAAACCCTAGAAAAGTTCACTAAAACTCTCAATTGGAGGTGCAAATTTGGTCCAAAACGAAATTCGAGCATAGATTATTGATCCTCATCACAAGAGGATTACAAGGTATGTAAAATTTGATGAAAACTCTCAACTTGAAAACCTCACGAAATTAGGAAATCTGAAAATTGATGATGCATGTTTGTTAATTGCATGGAATAGGAACAATATAGTGTCTAGGAGTAAGCCCTAGACAAGTATATGTCGAAATCATGCTTAGCTCAAGTTTTTGTTGATACTAAATTCATGTATGAGATGATTTTATGGTTTTGATTGCAAAAAATAGTGTTATGATGTCAAGAACAAGCTTAAATTGAAAGCTGAATTCAAACGATTCTTGATCAGAATTTACAGCCGATTTGTATTGGCTGTAACCTGGACAAAAGGTGATAAAATAATGTGTTTCTTGAGTCTAGAATGTAATTCCAGGAAATATCTTTAAAACCCCACTGGAATCGCATTTTTTCGACGAAAATCGAGCGTTTTATGAATTTTTCCGTATCAAAGGTTCAAGCTGCGTTTTCTGACAGAAATTGCAGCCCATCACGAATGTCATAACTCAATTTAGGAATTGAGTTATGATCTCAAATTCTTACTGTAGAAAGTTTTAAGCGATTAAAAGAATCGCCAATTGGAATTTCGTCAATCGGATAAACGAGGAATTTTTAATGAATTTTTCCGTAAGCTGCAGTCAGAAGTGACGAATCTGATTGCAGCTTAGTAAATGAATTTTCACGAATTTTTGGTAAAGAGTTAGATCTTGAAATTTTAACTCAAGGGCTACCCCTCCGAGAGGTACGCCACATAAAAAAATCATAATTTTTGAAGACTTGTAAACAGGTTAAACAAGTCACCAAAAACAGCCAATTTTCATTGATATGAAATGCCTAAATGAAATCGCGGCTTACTAAGTTAGTATGTAAAAATTTGATTTTTGTTAAGAGTTCGGATGAAATATGCCTAAGTGAGTTCAATGAACCAAATGTGCATATAAATATGTTGGTAAGTCAATTGACTTTTAAAAAGTCAAACTAACCAATGATAAAGTCAAATAGTAGTTTCGACATAGAAAATACGTGAGGTGGAATAGTCGTGAATTGAAATGACTAATCTAACCACCTTGTGAATGATGATAGTTTGACGCGTAACAAGCTAGGTGGAAGCTTGATGAGGGAGCGGATCAAACAAATCAAGAAGGAAAGGAAAAGCATAGTTCGGATGCGAGGTAAGTATAGCTTACACTAGTCATATAGTTTAGAATGCCCTTTTTGTTGTTTTGATTTCGAACAAGACAAATGGAAAGTTGAGATATGGTGTTTCCGGCGTGTAGTCGTACGGAACAAGATAACCAATAAGGGTAAAATTGAAATTTGGACACTTGTTGACAATAATTATTGGTTTTGAAAGATACATATTTCGTAAGCCTTATTAGGCCAAAAAGCGTTAAGAGGTGAATTATAGTTAAAACGACCGTGCAGTGTAAATCGGAACGAGTCGTGTAGTCGAGATGGCAATAAGCTTTATCTCGCCAATATTATCGGTCATTTAGACCAACGGGTCAAAAGGTGAAAATATCACTTTTGACAAAATCGACTAATGGTTTGATGAGTTGTTTGATTTCAGAAATAAATATCGAGTGGATATTTACATCGCTATTACTTAGTAGATATTGAGGCAAGGTACTTAAATGGGTCAATGTAATGATCCGAGCCAGGTACGCATAATAAGATAACTATCATTTAAATGTAAGGCTAATGAGAGTTAAACGAAGTCTAAAATAAGTTTTTGGTTACCTTAATATGTAAACCAAATGTTACGGGCGATGGTCATTATATTTGTTATAGGTTTCTAACCATTACCAAGAGTTTAATAAGGGTTTTAGCCATGGAAATGGGTTGCATTTGATGGTTTGGTTCGAATTTAAAATGACCCTAAACATGATTTCCGCAGCTTTTTATACGGATTTCGACTAATCTTTAAAAAATCATATAAAATCAACCGTTTATCCGATTTGGGTGTTCTATACCTTTTCGGAAAGCTTATGAAGTAAATTTTTACTGTTTTCAATCATAAGAAACAAATGTGGTTGTTAAATAGGCCAAAAGAATGAATTAAACAGCTGTTCAAAACCTTGAAAGTTGTTTGAAAAATGAAAATATAGTTGTTGTGCTGATTTTATAAAAATCATATAAAATCATAGAAAATTCGTTAGAAGGTGTACCTTATATGCTTGCGAAGGTATTGAAGTTTTCTACGATCCATCTTTGAACATGTTAATCTAGTTCGGACTTTGAATGGGTCATAATGGTCAATTACAGCAGCTGTATAGAAAATCGCTGCACATTAATAATGTCATTATTAATCCAGAAAAAGACATATGATTGCGTATACTTGATTTAGTCATGCCACCGTAAGTTACGGTGGAGCTGATATGATTACAATGGTTACATACTGAGTTACGGTGGACCCAGAAACAAAGTATATTTTATTTAGTTTAAATTCCCGGATTCGTTTAGACACGTTTTAAACCCCGTTTGACTAAAGTATTTCATGTTTATGGAATATAGGTACTTTTGGATGCCGGAAGACGATCAAGCTCAGCGAAGAACCCAACACGATAAAGATACACGCTTCCGCACTTTGCCGCGTTGTAAATTTTAAACAACGAATTCGATCACGTTATGTAGAATAACTTATGATTTGTAAAACTTTTAGTAAACCCGTATTTCCGATGTATATGTAATAGTAATTACATGATTGTTTTCGTAAAAGATTCATTAAACCTTCAATTATAAGAACGGGTGTTACAAGTTGGTATCAGAGCCTTGGTTTAAGAGATTCGAGTATGGTGGGGAGGAACCATCCTTGGACTTAAACCTTATGCTCTTGACAAAGAATAGTGTTCGGTTCGAGGCTTGATCGCAAATCCGGTAAGTACAAGTACGTTAATAGTTAGTATGCTAAAGTGTCGTAAACAACACATAGGCATATCGTGTGGTATATGTTACCCCAATTTAAATGATTGATATGGTTGACGAAAATACGCGCGTTGACGCGTATAGTAGAAAAAGCCTTGTATTATAATACGGGCGATTATTGAAGTTGACATTACTAACTCTTGTGAATGTTTTAATTGAAGGGCACTCGCGTCTGAAGATGACGGGAGTTGAACGAAATATGGATATGATGATGGAACGGTCCGAGGTATGATAGGAAGAGCATACTCATCAAGGACCAAAATCGCGTAACGGTCGCGAACAAGACTAATGACAAGAGAAGCCCGTTAGGGCAAGCATTACCAGGTGCACACTTTTAAATTTAATCGTACGAGTCGTTATATGCAACAAACACGTAAGTAATAACGGCTGCATACACATATGATAGAACTTGGAAAACCTGATTTCCAAGAGAAATCTAATAGGAAATGTGTTATTCACAATGATGAATAACAAATGAATAACAAATGAATAACAAGACTTGTTTATATAGAAACTTGGACGAGAGTGATCATCCAAGTAAATATTCTCAATATAAATCCTATTGAGAAAAGTAATGATCACATCAATGAATGTGAATAAATGTTTATAAAAAGGGACATTGTACATGTTCAAGGAATAAACGACTAAAACTAATAATTGTTAACTAACAATTAAATAAAGTTTTACCAAATGAAACCATAAACATGGAGATAATTTGAGGAGTTACTTACATGGGACGTGATGTGGTAATTATAATAAGGTCACGCGTACCACGTGTTGATCGCTTACTCTGGCCAAGTAAGTAGTGAACACATGATAGCATGAGCTTCTTATAATGAGCGCAGTTATGTCCGATGTAGTAAGGTCAAGATGAATGAAATTTAAAGGATCCTTAGGGTCAAGAAATCTCATGGGCATACTCGTATAAATGGTTTTCGCGGGAACCATAAAAACGATGTATGGCGCACATAGAAATAAAAGACCCAAGGAAATTCGTGACATAAGTCATTTTTGATGAAACAACCATGGTAGACAAAAAGGGCATTGTAAAACCAAAGTATAAATGACCCGCGGGGTCATAGAAACAAAGGTATTGCCCACACGAGAAAAACGATCAAAATCGTTGACTTTGGTCGTAGTAAAGAAATGATGATGATGATGATAATCATCATTCATAGTTTAAAAGACTGTCAAGGATGGTCAAATAAAGAATAAAGGTTTGGTTGAATAAAAGCGAGGGCTTCCGCTAAGACAACTGTCACGACCCAAGACCCGGTTTGACCCGTTTCAAGAGCCGCGGCAGAAAATACTGCGGTATTTATTTAATTGAGTTTAACAGCGGAAACAAGATCGCTTAAAGCTAAAAATTTTCCCCGATTAATTTATTTCACAATTCAGGATAAAACCCCGATAATTTACAATATTATGTTTTTATTATAAAAGCATGATATTACAAAATTTATTTCTTTATATTTATTTTATATTGAGCCACTATCAGTAAGCTTGAAATGCTTCCCAGCACTTTTCCTGAATTACAACAGATCACCTGAAACATGTTTGAAAAAGGTTTTGTCAGCGGGAAATACTGAGTGAATCATTCTATTTACTAAAATGACACAGTTGTTATAATTTACAGTATTAAGAGCGATTACAATGTTTCTGATATCAATCCAACTACCCACGGTACTTGCCACTCGACCCATTGGCCCATTCGTCCAATGGTGTCTGTGACTATGGTCATATCCCCCATTGGCTGCCCCAATGGTGACGATTATCAAGTAATGTATACAAAACCCCACATACCGGCTGTAACTTGGTGATTACAAAGACTTAATCCCCGTAATTATAACTTTTGAAATAAACATGATTTTGTAAATAGATTTGATAAAAAGAGAGAATGACTCACTTTGCAGATTTATACGGGCAGAGCCTAGCCTACTGATTAGCCTTTTATCCTAATTTCAATAACAAGCACACAATTTTGGAATTAGTAATCAATCCAGCATTTACGATAACTCACGAGATCAAATTCTCACAATGAATGTCAAAATGCAATACTTTGTCCATCGAATTAACGATGATCCATTGAATTAACAATGAACGACAAGGTATAATACTTTACCCATCGAATTAACGATGATCCGTTGAATTAACAACGAACGATAAAGTATAATACTTTACCTATCGAATTAACGACAATCCGTCAAATTAATGACGAACGATAAAGTATAACCCTAATGTGGGTGGCACTTAAACATTCATTGGATATTTGAATCAATCGGACAATGAATCGTAGCAGCGATTGTGCTAATACCCTGATTGCAGCTTTAATTAAAGACCTGTGTGTGTTAATTGAAGTGTATAGCAGCTAATTCGATGTATAATTGAGAATTCTCTCGACGTAAAGTGTCCAGATTTCGAATGCCAATGCCTGCTATTTATAGCTGAAATTTGAGAAGCCCTGCGCATCGTAGCCAAAAATACCCTGCGCATCGTATGCTTAGCATACGCACCGTAGGCCACATTCCTCTACGCATCGTATGGCTTTTAAATAGCCTGCGCATCGTAGGCCAAACTTTGATACGGTGCGTAAGGTTTCAAAAGTCAGTTATAGAGTAGCCACGTGTGGAACTAGCTCTGATGACTTGACAAACTCGAATTCTCATATGTTGACAGCAATTTTTTATAGATAATCATCAACTAGGGTTTACCCCCCCTGAGTTTTAGGGGCCCTAATCCTGATTCTGAAAATTATAAAAATCTTAGGGTTTGCTCAGAATCACTTGGGTGTCTCAATTAGAGTTTCCTATTGGTCAAATTAATTTAATAATTATGACTTTTGATGAGAGTCGTTACATTCTCCCCAACTTAATAAAAATCTCGTCCTCGAGATTTACTGGAATAATTGAGAATACTTTCTCTTCCTTTTGGATTCCAGTTCCCAAGTATATTAGGATCCTATCTTTGAATCCTACTTTACTTAACACTATTTGTTTACCTTTCTTACTTCTTTCCAAGGAAATACTTCCAATTATATTTTGTCTCCAATTCGAACTCCAACGGCTTTTATCTATTATCTGCATACTCTTTATGACTATCTCTTGCCGTTTTCAGCTTTTCCTTTGTGATACTAATATCACAGTCGTAGTCACTTAGGATTTTCATTCATCTCCTTCGCTTTAAATTCTTTTTGCCCATAAATATATATCTTAGATTCTTATAATCTGTATAGATAGTATCCTTACTTCTATACAGATATTTTATCCAAATCTTAAGGGCAAAATTATGGTTCTAATTCTAACTCATAAGTAGTATAATTCCTTCGTACCTTTTTCAATTGTCTTGATGTATATGCAATTACCTTTTTGCATTGTTTAAGGAATATCCAAATCCTAGCTTTGAAGTATTACCTTATACTTCAAAATCTTCAATTTCTTCTAGTAAGGTTAGAATTTTGGTTAACTTAGTTAATGGTATAGCTATTTTGAAAATTCCTTAATAAACTGTCTATAATACTTAACCTACAGAATTCCTAATTTCTATTGCGGATTGCAGAATCTTCCATTTGATAATTACTGCTATCTTAGCAGAATTTATGTGAATACCTTCATGATTCATCATATGACCTAAAATTGCACTTCTAGCAGCCAAAATTCATTTTTCGAAAATTTGGCGTAAAGCTTTTCTTTTCTTAACAAAGTTAAGAGTAAATGCCAGTGCTGTCAATGTTCTTTCCTACTTTTGAAATAAATAAGTATATCGTCGTTGAAGACAATTACTAATTTATCCAAATATGGTTTACAGATCCTATTTATCATGTCTTTATGAATGCTGTAGGTGCATTCTTTAATTCGAAAGGCATGACTGTAAACTAATAATGACCATTGCTAGTTCTGAAAACAGTCTTAGATACATCTTCCTCTGATACTTTTAATTAATAATACCCGGAACATAAGTTGATCTTAGAAAAATATCTATCTTCCTGAAAATGAATAGATCATAATTTTCTAAGTAATGAGTATTGATTCTTAATTATAACCTTATTCAATTTCCTATAATCAATACACATTCTTATTGAACCATACTTTTCTTAATAACCAATATTGTGCTAATCGATAAGGTTCCTTGGCTTATCGGTAAAATTCCTGGAATTTGATAAATCCTAAATTCTATCTTCATATCTGGTGATAATCCAGGTAAATCTTCTGGAATATATCTGGGTATTCTGAATTTACAGAAATTTCCTTAAATTATGTATCTTTAGTATTAATGATTACTGAAATCATATATATTATTCCTTGCTTTCGTTCATAATTAGTAATTTCCATTACTGATATGAACCTTATAGACTTACATGGTTTATCTCCTGTAATCATAATTACTTCTCCGATGGTTGATTGAATTTCTAAGAAATTCTGATCACAGATAATGATCATAACATCGAATTCAACTAATTTTATAGGTAATAGGGTTGCAGAAAACCTATAACTTATTCCTATGTTCTGCATAACCTTATTTATTCTTACTGAATTCTTATCTACCGTTTCTAATATAGAAATCTATCTAATGTTGGTAAATGGTAAGTTAAGAATTTGGCAGAGTAAAGTATTTATAAAACTTTGGTTGGCACCAGAGTCAAATAATACTTTTAGGTAAATGTTGTAAACTAAGAACATACCGGCTATCACATCTGGAATCATCTCATCCTCATGAGTAGTTAGCTGAAAGGCTCTCTCTCATTCCTTTTTGCTCCTTCTGCTGGTTTGGCTTGATTGTCGAATGGTTTATTCAGTTTCGGACAATCTGGCCTAAGATGTCCAGTTTCTCTACAGTTGTAGCAAACTGAAAATTTCTTCCACCTGCAGTCTCCTTCTTGATGCCCTGGAATCTTACAAAAATTGCAATATCCTTTGCATCTTCCAAAATGCTTCTTTTTGCAAAATTTGCAAAATAGACTAATAGAAGTTTGCCCATTCCCTCTTTTCTTGAAATGGTTATGGTTACCCGGACTGAATTCTTGGGTAATCTTTTGGGCTACTTCCTTCCTTCTATTTTCTTCTTTTGTCCGTACTAGCTCGTCATTTATAGTATTGGCTAATTCCACCGCATCATCAATTGTGCGAGGTTTCGCAGCTTTGACGATATTACGGATCTCGGAAATCAATCCCCAAATATAACGAGAAATAAGTACCGGTTCTGGCGAAGCCAGGATTGGTACCATTCGAGCATATTCGAAGAATGTCGTAGTATACCCTCGACAATCTATATCTACCATCCGATGGGTTAGAAACTTATTTGTCATTTGATCTTTTTCGTACTCAGGACAGAATTTTCTTTCTACAAGATTCTTAAATTCTTCCCAGTTCATAGCATACGCCATCCTTCTTCCTTTTACTTGTAACATCATATTCCACCATTCTAGCGCTACTTCTTTGAAAAGATTTGAAACATACATAACCTGATCATCTTGAGCACATTTACTTATGGCAATTACTGCCTCGGTTTTCTCTAACCAACGCAGTACTGCAGTCGCTCCTTCATTGCCTGCAAACTTAGTGGGTTTACAAGCAAGAAATTCTTTGTAAGTGCAACCAGGCGTTGCAACTTTCCTTTTCTTAGGGAGCGGAGCTTGCCATGGTTTATCATGATTAACATGATTACCACCTCCATTTATGCTATTACTGAAACTATCTTCAGAAATGCGTTTACTAGGAACAACATGTTGCGGTTCGATTGGATTTTTAACAGCAGCAATGATTGCTGGAATAGCATTGGCTATCCCTTGAGCAACTATTCCTGGAATAGCGTTGGCTATCCCTTGAGCAACGATATTTTCTATATCTTGCCTAGTCACATATTGATTCCCCGATTGTTGCTCAGATTGATTACCCTCATTAACTGGTTCATTATTAGCGTTTTCCATCTGATATCTATTTTATAGATATATAATTAATATAAAGGAAATAATCCAATGTCACAATTTAGTTGCACATAATCACATAATCGAATATACAAACAAAATTGTAACTTTTCTAATATTTCATTATATCATGTTTCTATATATACCCGTTTTATTCTTTTTATTTACACATACTGATTTTACTTGTTACTATTATACAATCACAGTTTCATAATCCCCTATCCTTTGTCAGATGATGTTCTAGTAACGGCGTTTCTTCTCATCGTATTTCCAGGAGATTTGTCCCAAAGTTTCTTGGATCCTATTCCCAGCATCCATGTTGTCAAAATGATGGAGTTCGGTCCTATTCTTGTTACTTATTGGTAAATTTGGTAAAGGTTCTGGATTGTACTTAGGAAAAAGCCTATAGGGATGGTTTTGTAACAGTATTTCATGATCCAACCATTCGTCTATATTCCAGTGATTCGAAGAGTTTGGAATAGATGGTTCTAAGTTCATAAAATTATTTTCATTAACAGGCTTAATAGTATCATCGGTTGCCATTATAAAATCTAGCTCTTCCTGAGATGGTAATTCCTCCATTTGCCTAGAACTTTCCCCAATTTCTATTTTCTTAGGCTTAGGTTTCTCAAGAGGTAAAACATTGAATTCTATAGGTCCTTCTATATCTGGTATATACTTATTGAAATCTCTGGAAACTTCTATTCTTACTGGATAAAGATTTAACTTTTGAAGGGCTTCTGACACATCACTCATGCTGTTTAGTAATATACATACAATTACTAAGTCATAACAAAATTTTATAGAACAACTTTTTTTTTTTTTTATAATATTTCATACTATCAAACCAACTGAAAATTAAAACATACTAAGTTTTGTTTATAATTTATTTATAAATTTTCTTGACTGTCAATAATAAAATATACTAAACTTTAAATCAGAATATTTAAAGATTCATATTTACTGTTACAGTAGTTGACATCAAAAAAAATCTATATACTAAATAAGTATGATGACTTATTTTATATATATTAACTAGTCATTATCATGGTGGATATTGGTTAATACTGCCTTGTTTAAGCATAGGTGATCAGTCCATGCATAATTAAGGCTAGGTTATCCAATATCTGCTTTTGATAATAACCTTAGTATTTAAAAATAATCTTAATACTACTACTATTAGTATATTATTATTAATAATAAAATTATTAATAATAAATAACTAAACAAAAATTTTAAATAAGAGTATACTTCAAACATAAAAATATAATTTCTTTACCACAATATAGTAATACTATATTAGGTAATTCCATATATTAATCAAATAAATTTATATATAATATTTTTCGATTAATGATAATAGAGCAATAAATATTACAATATATATAAAAATATACTCATATTGAAATTAACAAATAGCCAGTTAATAAAACATATAATAGTAATCAGGAAAAATTAAGTATTTCTAAATACTTAATTAGCTTAACCCAGTGGCTCTGATACCACCTTTTTCTGTCACGACCCAAGACCCGGTTTGACCCGTTTCAAGAGCCGCGGCAGAAAATACTGCGGTATTTATTTAATTGAGTTTAACAGCGGAAACAGGATCGCTTAAAGCTAAAATTTTTCCCCGATTAATTTATTTCACAATTCAGGATAAAACCCCGATAATTTACAATATTATGTTTTTATTATAAAAGCATGATATTACAAAATTTATTTCTTTATATTTATTTTATATTGAGCCACTATCAGTAAGCTTGAAATGCTTCCCAGCACTTTTCCTGAATTACAACAGATCACCTGAAACATGTTTGAAAAAGGTTTTGTCAGCGGGAAATACTGAGTGAATCATTCTATTTACTAAAATGACACAGTTGTTATAATTTACAGTATTAAGAGCGATTACAATGTTTCTGATATCAATCCAACTACCCACGGTACTTGCCACTCGACCCATTGGCCCATTCGTCCAATGGTGTCTGTGACTATGGTCATATCCCCCATTGGCTGCCCCAATGGTGACGATTATCAAGTAATGTATACAAAACCCCACATACCGGCTGTAACTTGGTGATTACAAAGACTTAATCCCCGTAATTATAACTTTTGAAATAAACATGATTTTGTAAATAGATTTGATAAAAAGAGAGAATGACTCACTTTGCAGATTTATACGGGCAGAGCCTAGCCTACTGATTAGCCTTTTATCCTAATTTCAATAACAAGCACACAATTTTGGAATTAGTAATCAATCCAGCATTTACGATAACTCACGAGATCAAATTCTCACAATGAATGTCAAAATGCAATACTTTGTCCATCGAATTAACGATGATCCATTGAATTAACAATGAACGACAAGGTATAATACTTTACCCATCGAATTAACGATGATCCGTTGAATTAACAACGAACGATAAAGTATAATACTTTACCTATCGAATTAACGACAATCCGTCAAATTAATGACGAACGATAAAGTATAACCCTAATGTGGGTGGCACTTAAACATTCATTGGATATTTGAATCAATCGGACAATGAATCGTAGCAGCGATTGTGCTAATACCCTGATTGCAGCTTTAATTAAAGACCTGTGTGTGTTAATTGAAGTGTATAGCAGCTAATTCGATGTATAATTGAGAATTCTCTCGACGTAAAGTGTCCAGATTTCGAATGCCAATGCCTGCTATTTATAGCTGAAATTTGAGAAGCCCTGCGCATCGTAGCCAAAAATACCCTGCGCATCGTATGCTTAGCATACGCACCGTAGGCCACATTCCTCTACGCATCGTATGGCTTTTAAATAGCCTGCGCATCGTAGGCCAAACTTTGATACGGTGCGTAAGGTTTCAAAAGTCAGTTATAGAGTAGCCACGTGTGGAACTAGCTCTGATGACTTGACAAACTCGAATTCTCATATGTTGACAGCAATTTTTTATAGATAATCATCAACTAGGGTTTACCCCCCCTGAGTTTTAGGGGCCCTAATCCTGATTCTGAAAATTATAAAAATCTTAGGGTTTGCTCAGAATCACTTGGGTGTCTCAATTAGAGTTTCCTATTGGTCAAATTAATTTAATAATTATGACTTTTGATGAGAGTCGTTACATTCTCCCCAACTTAATAAAAATCTCGTCCTCGAGATTTACTGGAATAATTGAGAATACTTTCTCTTCCTTTTGGATTCCAGTTCCCAAGTATATTAGGATCCTATCTTTGAATCCTACTTTACTTAACACTATTTGTTTACCTTTCTTACTTCTTTCCAAGGAAATACTTCCAATTATATTTTGTCTCCAATTCGAACTCCAACGGCTTTTATCTATTATCTGCATACTCTTTATGACTATCTCTTGCCGTTTTCAGCTTTTCCTTTGTGATACTAATATCACAGTCGTAGTCACTTAGGATTTTCATTCATCTCCTTCGCTTTAAATTCTTTTTGCCCATAAATATATATCTTAGATTCTTATAATCTGTATAGATAGTATCCTTACTTCTATACAGATATTTTATCCAAATCTTAAGGGCAAAATTATGGTTCTAATTCTAACTCATAAGTAGTATAATTCCTTCGTACCTTTTTCAATTGTCTTGATGTATATGCAATTACCTTTTTGCATTGTTTAAGGAATATCCAAATCCTAGCTTTGAAGTATTACCTTATACTTCAAAATCTTCAATTTCTTCTAGTAAGGTTAGAATTTTGGTTAACTTAGTTAATGGTATAGCTATTTTGAAAATTCCTTAATAAACTGTCTATAATACTTAACCTACAGAATTCCTAATTTCTATTGCGGATTGCAGAATCTTCCATTTGATAATTACTGCTATCTTAGCAGAATTTATGTGAATACCTTCATGATTCATCATATGACCTAAAATTGCACTTCTAGCAGCCAAAATTCATTTTTCGAAAATTTGGCGTAAAGCTTTTCTTTTCTTAACAAAGTTAAGAGTAAATGCCAGTGCTGTCAATGTTCTTTCCTACTTTTGAAATAAATAAGTATATCGTCGTTGAAGACAATTACTAATTTATCCAAATATGGTTTACAGATAATTGGTTAAAAGTATAAGTAATGTTTAAATGATATATCGGATCAAATACATTGAGTTTAAACTCAATGAATTATGTAAGAAAAGGTTTCGAGGACGAAACCTCTTTAAGGGGGGTAGACTTGTAACACCCCAAAAACGGGTTTGGTAAGCAAACCACGTTAATATTACTAACGGGTAAAATACCGTTAGTGGTAAAAAAAAATTACCTGGTAAATATTAGGATTTAAATAATTAATCCTAATAATAAACAAAAAGTGAATAAAAAGCTTTTAAGAAATAAAGTGATAGAAGGCCCGAGTTAACGGGACCTGAAATAAACTTGGTTATAGATTTCCCGAACCCACTAATTTAACTAGGAATGTTTAACCTAGTTAATAAGTGGGGAATATTGTTAGAAATAAGTAGGTTGTGCCCTACTTAATTAACTAACCAAATTACAGGGGCCAATATTGTTAAAATTGAAACTTATATTATTGATTTTAATAAAAATAAAAACAAAACACCCCATTTGGGGGTTCTGGTCGATCAAGAATGAGCAGGGGCGACACCCCACTCTCAAACCCTAGAAAAGTTCACTAAAACTCTCAATTGGAGGTGCAAATTTGGTCCAAAACGAAATTCGAGCATAGATTATTGATCCTCATCACAAGAGGATTACAAGGTATGTAAAATTTGATGAAAACTCTCAACTTGAAAACCTCACGAAATTAGGAAATCTGAAAATTGATGATGCATGTTTGTTAATTGCATGGAATAGGAACAATATAGTGTCTAGGAGTAAGCCCTAGACAAGTATATGTCGAAATCATGCTTAGCTCAAGTTTTTGTTGATACTAAATTCATGTATGAGATGTTTTTATGGTTTTGATTGCAAAAAATAGTATTATGATGTCAAGAACAAGCTTAAATTGAAAGCTGAATTCAAACGATTCTTGATCAGAATTTACAGCCGATTTGTATTGGCTGTAACCTGGACAAAAAGTGATAAAATAATGTGTTTCTTGAGTCTAGAATGTAATTCCAGGAAATATCTTTAAAACCCCACTGGAATCGCATTTTTTCGACGAAAATCGAGCGTTTTATGAATTTTTCCGTATCAAAGGTTCAAGCTGCGTTTTCTGACAGAAATTGCAGCCCATCACGAATGTCATAACTCAATTTAGGAATTGAGTTATGATCTCAAATTCTTACTGTAGAAAGTTTTAAGCGATTAAAAGAATCGCCAATTCGAATTTCGTCAATCGGATAAACGAGGAATTTTTAATGAATTTTTCCGTAAGCTGCAGTCAGAAGTGACGAATCTGATTGCAGCTTAGTAAATGAATTTTCACGAATTTTTGGTAAAGAGTTAGATCTTGAAATTTTAACTCAAGGGCTAACCCTCCGAGAGGTACGCCACATAAAAAAATCATAATTTTTGAAGACTTGTAAACAGGTTAAACAAGTCACCAAAAACAGCCAATTTTCATTGATATGAAATGCCTAAATGAAATCGCGGCTTACTAAGTTAGTATGTAAAAATTTGATTTTTGTTAAGAGTTCGGATGAAATATGCCTAAGTGAGTTCAATGAACCAAATGTGCATATGAATATGTTGGTAAGTCAATTGACTTTTAAAAAGTCAAACTAACCAATGATAAAGTCAAATAGTAGTTTCGACATAGAAAATACGTGAGGTGGAATAGTCGTGAATTGAAATGACTAATCTAACCACCTTGTGAATGATGATAGTTTGACGCGTAACAAGCTAGGTGGAAGCTTGATGAGGGAGCGGATCAAACAAATCAAGAAGGAAAGGAAAAGCATAGTTCGGATGCGAGGTAAGTATAGCTTACACTAGTCATATAGTTTAGAATGTCCTTTTTGTTGTTTTGATTTCGAACAAGACAAATGGAAAGTTGAGATATGGTGTTTCCGGCGTGTAGTCGTACGGAACAAGATAACCAATAAGGGTAAAATTGAAATTTGGACACCTGTTGACAATAATTATTGGTTTTGAAAGATACATATTTCGTAAGCCTTATTAGGCCAAAAAGCGTTAAGAGGTGAATTATAGTTAAAACGACAGTGCAGTGTAAATCGGAACTAGTCGTGTAGACGAGATGGCAATAAGCTTTATCTCGCCAATATTATCGGTCATTTAGACCAACGGGTCAAAAGGTGAAAATATCACTTTTGACAAAATCGACTAATGGTTTGATGAGTTGTTTGATTTCAGAAATAAATATCGAGTGGATATTTACATCGCTATTACTTAGTAGATATTGAGGCAAGGTACTTAAATGGGTCAATGTAATGATCCGAGCCAGGTACGCATAATAAGATAATTCTCATTTAAATGTAAGGCTAATGAGAGTTAAACGAAGTCTAAAATAAGTTTTTGGTTACCTTAATATGTAAACCAAATGTTACGGACGATGGTCATTATATTTGTTATAGGTTTCTAACCATTACCAAGAGTTTAATAAGGGTTTTAGCCATGGAAATGGGTTGCATTTGATGGTTTGGTTCGAATTTAAAATGACCCTAAACATGATTTCCGCAGCTTTTTATACGGATTTCGACTAATCTTTAAAAAATCATATAAAATCAACCGTTTATCCGATTTGGGTGTTCTATACCTTTTCGGAAAGCTTATGAAGTAAATTTTTACTGTTTTCAATCATAAAAAACAAATGTGGTTGTTAAATAGGCCAAAAGAATGAATTAAACAGCTGTTCAAAACCTTGAAAGCTGTTTGAAAAATGAAAATATAGTTGCTGTGCTGATTTTATAAAAATCATATAAAATCATAGAAAATTCGTTAGAAGGTGTACCTTATATGCTTGCGAAGGTATTGAAGTTTTCTACGATCCATCTTTGAACATGTTAATCTAGTTCGGACTTTGAATGGGTCATAATGGTCAATTACAGCAGCTGTATAGAAAATCGCTGCACATTAATAATGTCATTATTAATCCAGAAAAAGACATATGATTGCGTATACTTGATTTAGTCATGCCACCGTAAGTTACGGTGGAGCTGATATGATTACAATGGTTACATACTGAGTTACGGTGGACCCAGAAACAAAGTATATTTTATTTAGTTTAAATTCCCGGATTCGTTTAGACACGTTTTAAACCCCGTTTGACTAAAGTATTTCATGTTTATGGAATATAGGTACTTTTGGATGCCGGAAGACGATCAAGCTCAGCGAAGAACCGAACACGATAAAGATACACGCTTCCGCACTTTGCCGCGTTGTAAATTTTAAACAACGAATTTGATCACGTTATGTAGAATAACTTATGATTTGTAAAACTTTTAGTAAACCCGTATTTCCGATGTATATGTAATAGTAATTACATGATTGTTTTCGTAAAAGATTCATTAAACCTTCAATTATAAGAATGGGTGTTACAAGTTGGTATCAGAGCCTTGGTTTAAGAGATTCGAGTATGGTGGGGAGGAACCATGCTTGGACTTAAACCTTATGCTCTTGACAAAGAATAGTGTTCGGTTCGAGGCTTGATCGCAAATCCGGTAAGTACAAGTACGTTAATAGTTAGTATGCTAAAGTGTCGTAAACAACACATAGGGCTATCGTGTGGTATATGTTACCCCAATTTAAATGATTGATATGGTTGACGAAAATACGCGCGTTGACGCGTATAGTAGAAAAAGCCTTGTATTATAATACGGGCGATTATTGAAGTTGACATTACTAACTCTTGTGAATGTTTTAATTGAAGGGCACTCGCGTCTGAAGATGACGGGAGTTGAACGAAATATGGATATGATGATGGAACGGTCCGAGGTATGATAGGAAGAGCATACTCATCAAGGACCAAAATCGCGTAACGGTCGCGAACAAGACTAATGACAAGAGAAGCCCGTTAGGGCAAGCATTACCAGGTGCACACTTTTAAATTTAATCGTACGAGTCGTTATATGCAACAAACACGTAAGTAATAACGGTTGCATACACATATGATAGAACTTGGAAAACCTGATTTCCAAGAGAAATCTAATAGGAAATGTGTTATTCACAATGATGAATAACAAATGAATAACAAGACTTGTTTATATAGAAACTTGGACGAGAGTGATCATCCAAGTAAATATTCTCAATATAAATCCTATTGAGAAAAGTAATGATCACATCAATGAATGTGAATAAATGTTTATAAAAAGGGACATTGTACATGTTCAAGGAATAAACGACTAAAACTAATAATTGTTAACTAACAATTAAATAAAGTTTTACCAAATGAAACCATAAACATGGAGATAATTTGAGGAGTTACTTACATGGGACGTGATGTGGTAATTATAATAAGGTCACGCGTACCACGTGTTGATCGCTTACTCTGGCCAAGTAAGTAGTGAACACATGATAGCATGAGCTTCTTATAATGAGCGCAGTTATGTCCGATGTAGTAAGGTCAAGATGAATGAAATTTAAAGGATCCTTAGGGTCAAGAAATCTCATGGGCATACTCGTATAAATGGTTTTCGCGGGAACCATAAAAACGATGTATGGCGCACATAGAAATAAAAGACCCAAGGAAATTCGTGACATAAGTCATTTTTGATGAAACAACCATGGTAGACAAAAAGGGCATTGTAAAACCAAAGTATAAATGACCCGCGGGGTCATAGAAACAAAGGTATTGCCCACACGAGAAAAACGATCAAAATCGTTGACTTTGGTCGTAGTAAAGAAATGATGATGATGATAATCATCATTCATAGTTTAAAAGACTGTCAAGGATGGTCAAATAAAGAATAAAGGTTTGGTTGAATAAAAGCGAGGGCTTCCGCTAAGACAACCAAACAAATTAAAACGAAAACTTGATGTATACCGGAATGCTTGCACTAATAATGACTTCGGTAAAGTACCCGGTTAATGGGTAAGGATTTAAACACATGCGTAAACCGAGAAACGAGAACACGAATTTAAAGTCAAAAGACTCGGATTATGAGTTATGACTAAAAGACCATAAAATTTCGTAAACAGAAATTTTGATAATTATATTCAACTATTTTGAGATTGAACGGGTTGAATAAAGTATAATGCTTGAAGGCATAAGTAAGCGCAAGCCGGATAACGGTAAGCTTGAGACAAATGATTTTCAAACGTAAAAAGAGTGCTTTGACACCAAATATATATTTTAATAAGACACGAGTAAAAAAGAGTGATCTACGGGATCAACATAACCTTTAGGGTTATAAACAAATGAGAGATCTACGGACTAAAACGACCCACGGGTCATGATTAGAAAGAAGTTATAAGGACTTCGCCCTAAAGAGGTGAATGTCGAATAAAAAATAGCCCGTAAGGCTAAGTGATAAAACCTACGGGTTAGATTGGATAAAGCGAGGAAATCAGTTAAGAATCCCCGCATAAAACTAAGACTGTAAAGGATTAAATTACGGACTGTCAATATCCGGGTATGGATGATAGACACAAGTTAAAGAAAAGATCCTAAAACTAAAACTTCGGTTTTAGTAAGAAATAATGTTTTTACAAACATAAATTCTGATAGGAATTTAAATAGTAAGCATGAAAGATACAAGTCTTGTCACTGATAGGCGCAAGATGATATATTCGAAAAGTGATATTTTCAAAAATGAAAGCTTGATACAAATTAAACATGATGTGACACGATCACGGTTAGGAAATGTAATGTGAAGTAAAATCACATTATAACCAAGTGAGTGATAAAAGTAACTGAACTAATAAGACTAGTTAATGAGACCGGTTAAGGTCACCAATTCAAATCAAGAAAATTTGGTTTGCTTGTAAGCGGTAGATTCGGTATAGCTGAACCGAATAGATAAATTTGAAAACAAAAGAATTTGTTGCTAAAAGTAAAAGATTTCACTAAAGATCTTTAAACGAGTCAAAATAACGGATTCGTAAGGAATTCGATAGTATATGAAAGCGATGGATATCGCTAAGTTAACTAAACTAGTGGAAATAACGAGATTACGTTATTTTAAGTTGCACTAAGTCATATGAGATACGTAGACAATTAGTGAACAAAAAGATGTTACCATGCTTATCTGGTAATACTAATAATTGGTTAAAAGTATAAGTAATGTTTAAATGATATATCGGATCAAATACATTGAGTTTAAACTCAATGAATTATGTAAGAAAAGGTTTCGAGGACGAAACCTCTTTAAGGGGGGTAGACTTGTAACACCCCAAAAACGGGTTTGGTAAGCAAACCACGTTAATATTACTAACGGGTAAAATACCGTTAGTGGTAAAAAAAATTACCCGGTAAATATTAGGATTTAAATAATTAATCCTAATAATAAACAAAAAGTGAATAAAAAGCTTTTAAGAAATAAAGTGATAGAAGGCCCGAGTTAACGGGACCTGAAATAAACTTGGTTATAGATTTCCCGAACCCACTAATTTAACTAGGAATGTTTAACCTAGTTAATAAGTGGGGAATATTGTTAGAAATAAGTAGGTTGTGCCCTACTTAATTAACTAACCAAATTACAGGGGCCAATATTGTTAAAATTGAAACTTATATTATTGATTTTAATAAAAATAAAAACAAAACACCCCATTTGGGGGGTTCTGGTCGATCAAGAATGAGCAGGGGCGACACCCCACTCTCAAACCCTAGAAAAGTTCACTAAAACTCTCAATTGGAGGTGCAAATTTGGTCCAAAACGAAATTCGAGCATAGATTATTGATCCTCATCACAAGAGGATTACAAGGTATGTAAAATTTGATGAAAACTCTCAACTTGAAAACCTCACGAAATTAGGAAATCTGAAAATTGATGATGCATGTTTGTTAATTGCATGGAATAGGAACAATATAGTGTCTAGGAGTAAGCCCTAGACAAGTATATGTCGAAATCATGCTTAGCTCAAGTTTTTGTTGATACTAAATTCATGTATGAGATGTTTTTATGGTTTTGATTGCAAAAAATAGTGTTATGATGTCAAGAACAAGCTTAAATTGAAAGCTGAATTCAAACGATTCTTGATCAGAATTTACAGCCGATTTGTATTGGCTGTAACCTGGACAAAAGGTGATAAAATAATGTGTTTCTTGAGTCTAGAATGTAATTCCAGGAAATATCTTTAAAACCCCACTGGAATCGCATTTTTTCGACGAAAATCGAGCGTTTTATGAATTTTTCCGTATCAAAGGTTCAAGCTGCGTTTTCTGACAGAAATTGCAGCCCATCACGAATGTCATAACTCAATTTAGGAATTGAGTTATGATCTCAAATTCTTACTGTAGAAAGTTTTTAGCGATTAAAAGAATCGCCAATTGGAATTTCGTCAATCGGATAAACGAGGAATTTTTAATGAATTTTTCCGTAAGCTGCAGTCAGAAGTGACGAATCTTATTGCAGCTTAGTAAATGAATTTTCACGAATTTTTGGTAAAGAGTTAGATCTTGAAATTTTAACTCAAGGGCTAACCCTCCGAGAGGTACGCCACATAAAAAAATCATAATTTTTGAAGACTTGTAAACAGGTTAAACAAGTCACCAAAAACAGCCAATTTTCATTGATATGAAATGCCTAAATGAAATCGCGGCTTACTAAGTTAGTATGTAAAAATTTGATTTTTGTTAAGAGTTCGGATGAAATATGCCTAAGTGAGTTCAATGAACCAAATGTGCATATGAATATGTTGGTAAGTCAATTGACTTTTAAAAAGTCAAACTAACCAATGATAAAGTCAAATAGTAGTTTCGACATAGAAAATACGTGAGGTGGAATAGTCGTGAATTGAAATGACTAATCTAACCACCTTGTGAATGATGATAGTTTGACGCGTAACAAGCTAGGTGGAAGCTTGATGAGGGAGCGGATCAAACAAATCAAGAAGGAAAGGAAAAGCATAGTTCGGATGCGAGGTAAGTATAGCTTACACTAGTCATATAGTTTAGAATGTCCTTTTTGTTGTTTTGATTTCGAACAAGACAAATGGAAAGTTGAGATATGGTGTTTCCGGCGTGTAGTCGTACGGAACAAGATAACCAATAAGGGTAAAATTGAAATTTGGACACTTGTTGACAATAATTATTGGTTTTGAAAGATACATATTTCGTAAGCCTTATTAGGCCAAAAAGCGTTAAGAGGTGAATTATAGTTAAAACGACCGTGCAGTGTAAATCGGAACGAGTCGTGTAGACGAGATGGCAATAAGCTTTATCTCGCCAATATTATCGGTCATTTAGACTGTAACAACCCGAAATTAAAAGTCCTAATTATTATTTTAATTGATAATTAGGAAACCCTTGTTAAGACACCCAAGTGATTCCGCACAAACCCTAAAATTTTCAGAACCAACGGAATCAGGATTAGGGCCCCTAAAACTCAGGGGGGGATAAACCCTAATGGACGATTATCCACAAATCAGCGTTGTCACGTAACTGAAATTCTAATATGTCAAGTCACCTGAGCTAGTCCCAACCGTGGCTACCCTATAGCCTATTTTGATACCTTACGGACCGTAACCTTGATAAGCTTACGGACCGTAAGCTGCCTTACGGACCTCAACATCGTTAAGCTTACGGTCCGTAAGCTATTCAAATTTTGTGTATAAATAGAGGACAGTGGCATTCGAAATCTGAACATTCAACGTCGAAATAATTTCAATCACACACGAAGATACACTCTGTATACTCCAAATTACACCCCCGGGTCTCGAAATTCTGCTGCAAAACAGGGTATTAGCACAATCGCTGCTACGATTCATTTTCCGACGATCAATATATCCAATGAATGTTTAAGTGCCGTCCACATTAGGGTTATACTTTATCGTTCGTCATTAATTTGACGGATCATCGTTAATTCGATGGATGAAGTATTGCACTTTGTCGTTCATTGTGAGAATTTGATCTCGTGAGTTATCGTAATTGCTGGATTGATTACTAACCCAGTTTTGTGTGCATTGTTATTTAAATTAGGTTAACAAGGCTAAAGTATAGACTAAACTCTGTCCGTATTAAATCAGCAATGTGAGTCATTCTCTCTTTTTATCAAATCTATTTACAAAACCCTATTTATTTCAAAGTTATAATTACAGGGATTAAGTTTATGTAATCACCATATTACAGCCGGTATGTGGGGTTTTGTATACATTACTTGATAATCGTCACCATTGGGGCAGCCAATGGGGGATATGACCATAGTCACAGACACCATTGGACGAATGGGCCAATGGGTCGAGTGGCAAATACCGTGGGTAGTTGGCTTGATATCAGAAACATTGTAATCACTCTTAATACTGTAAATTATAACAACTGTGTCATTTTAGTAAATAGAATGATTCACTCAGTATTTCCCGCTGACAAAACCTTTTTCAAACATGTTTCAGGTGATCTGTTGTAATTCAGGAAAAGTGCTGAGGAGCATTTCAAGCTTAAGATAGTGGCTCATTATAAAATAAAGAAATATGTTTTGTAATATCACGATTACGTATTAAAAACATAATATTGTAAATTATCGGGGTTTTATCCCGAATTGTGAAATAAAATAATCGGGAAAATTTTAGCTTTAAATGATCCTGTTAAATAAACTTCCGCTGTTAAACTCAATTAAATAAATACCGCAGGATTTCTGTCCCACGGCTCCTAAGTCGGGTCAAACCGGGTCGGGGGCCGTGACATAGACCAACGGGTCAAAAGGTGAAAATATCACTTTTGACAAAATCGACTAATGGTTTGATGAGTTGTTTGATTTCAGAAATAAATATCGAGTGGATATTTACATCGCTATTACTTAGTAGATATTGAGGCAAGGTACTTAAATGGGTCAATGTAATGATCCGAGCCAGGTACGCATAATAAGATAACTCTCATTTAAATGTAAGGCTAATGAGAGTTAAACGAAGTCTAAAATAAGTTTTTGGTTACCTTAATATGTAAACCAAATGTTACGGACGATGGTCATTATATTTGTTATAGGTTTCTAACCATTACCAAGAGTTTAATAAGGGTTTTAGCCATGGAAATGGGTTGCATTTGATGGTTTGGTTCGAATTTAAAATGACCCTAAACATGATTTCCGCAGCTTTTTATACGGATTACGACTAATCTTTAAAAAATCATATAAAATCAACCGTTTATCCGATTTGGGTGTTCTATACCTTTTCGGAAAGCTTATGAAGTAAATTTTTACTGTTTTCAATCATAAGAAACAAATGTGGTTGTTAAATAGGCCAAAAGAATGAATTAAACAGCTGTTCAAAACCTTGAAAGCTGTTTGAAAAATGAAAATATAGTTGCTGTGCTGATTTTATAAAAATCATATAAAATCATAGAAAATTCGTTAGAAGGTGTACCTTATATGCTTGCGAAGGTATTGAAGTTTTCTACGATCCATCTTTGAACATGTTAATCTAGTTCGGACTTTGAATGGGTCATAATGGTCAATTACAGCAGCTGTATAGAAAATTGCTGCACATTAATAATGTCATTATTAATCCAGAAAAAGACATATGATTGCGTATACTTGATTTAGTCATGCCACCGTAAGTTACGGTGGAGCTGATATGATTACAATGGTTACATACTGAGTTACGGTGGACCTAGAAACAAAGTATATTTTATTTAGTTTAAATTCCCGGATTCGTTTAGACACGTTTTAAACCCCGTTTGACTAAAGTATTTCATGTTTATGGAATATAGGTACTTTTGGATGCCGGAAGACGATCAAGCTCAGCGAAGAACCGAACACGATAAAGATACACGCTTCCGCACTTTGCCGCGTTGTAAATTTTAAACAACGAATTCGATCACGTTATGTAGAATAACTTATGATTTGTAAAACTTTTAGTAAACCCGTATTTCCGATGTATATGTAATAGTAATTACATGATTGTTTTCGTAAAAGATTCATTAAACCTTCAATTATAAGAACGGGTGTTACAAAAACCACTGCTGCTACTTCCTCACAGCAGTTGGTAGAAAGATCTCCACCCTTACCTCAAACTCCTCCTGCATCCTCACAAAAGGATCAGGTTGTAAACACAGGGACCCCACATTATGAAGCTCTGAATCCACTCGGATCCATCTTCCTCAGTCCTGATCCCAAGGACATGTCTCTTTCAACACCATTATCTTCACCCCTCACACTACCACAATCCATAATACCCTTGTGTGCATGCAGTTGATATAGCTCAGACACAAACCAATTCCTCTCTATCACCTATCACTGAGAGTACACTCCCACAAGTGACTGGGTCTGATGCTTATACCTCTGCTATCCAAGCAACATTTGAGGAGGTTACACTACAGGGGTTACAAGTAACCCCTGTCAGTAGTTCAATTGGAGCAGCAACTACAAATGTTGGATCAACAGATCTACATTTGGACAGTTGTTTCATCAGTCAGACTCCCTTGAAGGCAATTTCTTCTATAGCACCTCTGATAACCACTAGTGAAGCTGTTTTGACCACTGGTACAATCAAATGCTGAAGAAAGAAGTCCCCAGTACCAAAAACAAGGGTCATCAATGGATGATTTTTGGAATTATGTTCCTAAATCACACATTGATATAACCACTCCAGGTGGGGAATCAGATGATTCCATTAATTTGGATGATGATTCAAAATATCAGGAATTGACGGGCAGAATAGAAAATCTTGAGACATCTGTTGCTGAAATAAAGGATATGGTGCAACAGCTGTTAAAAGCTCAAAATGCACAATCCACTGCTGTTCCTGCTCAAGCACCTGCTCCTGCTACAAATGAGCTATGGAACTTATTCCAACCCCTGCTCCAACAACAAAGATAAATGGCTGATCAGCAGCATGCAATACATGTTCAAGAGCTGAGAAACATGATGGAGTCCAGGTTCAAAGATACTCAAGCAGACATCAAGGCTATAAAGGCCCACATCCTGAACACCACTGGCAAAGCTCCTCCCACTATACTCTTCATTGATAAACCCCCTCCAGATAATGCCAAAAAGGGGGAGAAAATCAAGCAGTGGAAGAAGAAGGGAATAGAAGATGGCCTCTATATTGAACCAGAAAAAGAAAACATGACCAAAAACATTCCTTTGCCAGATGGTAGCAAGAAAATTAATGAGACCACCAATGCACTTGCAGAAGCAAAAGCAAGTGTTAAAAGAGATAGAGAGGCTAAGGATAAAGCCTGGTGGGAACAGGAGAAAATAGCTTACTTAGAGCTGAATGCACAGGGTACTTCTGGGTTAAATGATGATGAAAACCCTAAGGATGAAAAGAAGAAGCCCACTAGACAAGTGAGGCAACCCAAATCCACACCATTCAGACCCACAAAGCTTGGTTCCAAACCACCTCCAAAAGGCTCCAAACCTCAAACCACAAAATCTCAAACTTCCATCCAAACAGCTGTTATGTCAGTGGTTTCAAAAACTGCTAGCCAAACAGCTGCCATCTCTTCAACACACACCATTACAACACACACTACAACCACTGCCCTACCATCACAACCTAAAACTACATCACCACCCACCAAATTACCACCTGCCCAAAAGCAGAAGACATCTACTGACACATCAGTAGTTGTAATAACAACAGAGGTTGAAACACCAGTTGTTTCAACAGCTGTTTGCCAGCCATCCACCACTGCTCTCATCAATGTCAGATCACCACCTCCATCAGCTCCTGCTAAAAAGCAGAAGACATCAGATGTTACAACATCTGTTGTAATGACAACAGTGGTTCAAACACCGGTTGTCTCAACACCTGTCAGTCCAAGCACTCTCACTTCATTTCAAACCATCTTCACTACAATCAATAAATCACCCAAAAGCACTCCTTCACTGAATAAAACTTACACCAGAAAAAGAAGAACAACTCAGGCAAATGAGGACAAATATGATCCTATTACTGCAAAATATCCACTGGAACTGGAAGCTGTAAAAAATGAGATGAGACAATTCTACACAGAGGATGATCCTTCAAAAAGAAGATTTCCTTCTCTCATAGGCTTCATAATCCCAGAAAATATGGATGAATATCTCGAGCTCAAAGCAAGGCTGGCTAAGATAAGAGCCAAACTTGAATGTGAAGATCAAAGTGACAAAGCCATTTATGAAAGAATGGAATTCTTGCTCACTAAAGTCAAACAGATGGAAGACTATGCAAGAGATCTGAGCAAAGAAATGTCAAATTTACCACCCAAAGCAGATCTACGAAAAGAAATGAGAAAATAATATCTTGCATACATCATGTAAGAAAAATTCTATCCAGCTGAAGAAAAACAATTTGAAGAATGGCCAATAGTTGGTTTAAAGCATGAGGCAAACAGAATAGAAAGAATAAAAAATAATCCAAGCAAGAAGAGAACAGCTCCAAACTGGAGCAAATACAAAAAGCTCATTGCTGACCTTACATCTGAGTACAAAAGAAAGAAGCAGGGGCTGGTGGATGCAAAGGTGGATACTGCTAAAGCCATAGCAAAATGGACAAAGCAGTATACAGATGAGGCTTATGAAAGGCTGAAAAGAAGAAAAATGACAGATCCTAATTCACCAAAGAAGCCTGAACACAAAGAGCCAAAACAGGTCACTGATCCTAAACCACTGTAGCAGATACCTCTATCATTGAAAAGAGTAAACATCTGACTGTTGCAAAAGAAAAGGAAAAGGAAGCTGAATACTTTGAAGAAGCCATCAAGAAAACGGCTTTAGATAAAGACAGATCAGCAAAGCTTCAAGACCTTTCCAAAAAGGTTTTAAACAAACCATCATCACCAAACACATCAGCAGAAAAATCAGACATTGAGCTAGATCAACAAAAGAGACAAGAGCAGATTGACAAAGAAGTTGCAGAAGATATAGCTGCAGCAAATGATGTCATAAAAATGGTTTCCAACAAATGTCTGAAAATTCTGAGCTAGCAAAAGCTCAGGATACTGCTTCACAAATATTTTCAAGGCCAAAATCTCCCAACTCATCTGTAATTAAACCTCTCCCAAGAAACCCATTGGGTTCAAAAATACTAAAATGGATGTCTGATCAAAAGACCCATGTATTGACCCTGTTCAGATCCAATGGAGAAGTGAAGTACATATCAAGGAAACAAGCACTAAGCCTTGGTGTTGAAGATTTACAAGATCTCCTTGAACTTACACTGTGCAGGGATGAGGATGACTCAAGTTCCAAGGACTTTGAAGCAGAATTTAAAAGACAAGCTAGGGAACTTCTGATGAGAGAATAAATATCCAAAATAATGAAGTGTTTTGGCATTATCTGTTCCAGGGGGAGATTGTTGGGAATGAACCCTACCAGAGGAACAGATAATGAAAGCCAAAACTGGTTCACATCAGTGGATTCATAATAAGCAGCTGTTTACACTAGGCTTCTCCCTTGAAAGTGATTATAACATCTGATGGTCCTCTATCCACTGTCCGTATACAACAGCGGCTGTCCTTCAAACTACTGATGAAGCCCTGAAGACTGCTAAGAAGTAAACACTGATGGATCAATCTACTGATGACAAAGCACTGCCCACTCAAGGACTGATCAACCTTGAGGAAAGCACTGATGTAAAGGGAAAGCAGTAGTTTAGTATGTCACTTATTTTGTATAAAGTCAGTGGTTAAGATTAGCAGTGTTTGTATAGGAACAGTGGTTACAGGTTGTTAGTCTGTTAGACGTCGCTTTCATGGTGACGTCAGCTGAGATGCTTCAGTGGTTTGGTTTGCCTATAAATAGAGCAGTACCCTGTACTGTTACATTTGATTGACTGAGCGAGTTCTTCTCCTCTAGTCCAATCCTTTCATCTTGTGTGCAATCAACCATGGAGTATCAGGCTGAGGGGGAGTTTAGTTTGTAAGCTTACTTTGTAATCTTTTGATTTGCTTTGTAACCTTTTGACTGATGAAAAGCATGTGTTTATCAAAACCATCTTCCTCTTTGGTTGTGTTTACAAAGTACGTATTCATTTCCGCTGCATATCTCATTGAATCATGTTTATTAATTGTTCAATTATTACAAACAAACACAATCATGAGAGCCACAGATCCTAACAGATCATATTCTAGAACAAAGTAGTACCAATAAATAAGAAATAACAAGGGTCAAGTGTTATTGCTTATTTATTATACTTGCAACGTTCTAATCATTATTTTTACGGCATACCAAAAACCCATCACACTTTATTTACACGAGTATTTAGCTTATCTCGAAGCTTATACTAAGGCATCTTTTCTTAAGTCCAAGTCTAAATGCTATCATATGTGCTACCAGTTAATAGTAATTTCCTAACTCTTTTATTTAAGCTTAGGTATTATTATCACAACACCTATTGGCTTAAATCAGTGGCTCTGATACCACCTTCTGTCACGACCCCCCGACCCCACCCTGGATTGAATCGGGAGCCGCGAACCAGTTTAGTGGTACCGGTGGTTATTTAGAAAAGTAGTGCAGCGGAAATTTCATCAGGACCGTGAGTTAGGAAAAATATCAGAGTTTAGAAAACACCGGATTTTGTTTATTAAATAGATGGGATAAAACCATGTTTTGAAAGGTAGCTTTAATATGGGATAAACCCGAATACATAAAACAACTTTTCTTCATTTAATTTAATTGATAAATTAAGCCACTTCTATAAGCCTTTTTGGTGTCGTATCCAACTCTTATTCCGATCTACTGTAATTACCTAAAACGCGTTTTAATAAGGTTTGGTCAGTAGGAAATACTGGTGAGTTCATTCGTTTTATGTAAAATGAAACATTGTTATAAATTACAGCATAAGAGCGATTACAATGGCTTCTATCTTATTTTTATCTGGCGTCGTGTCACCTGGTGACGATGGTCATACCACTATTGGGTCTTTCCCCAAGTGGTGCCGATTATCGCAGTTAGGATTTATTAGCCTAACCGTGAGAAATTAGTAATGTGCACAATACCCCACTAGCCAGTGATTCAAGATAACCACGACTTAATCCCTGTAATTATAACTTTTGAAAACACTTGGAGTATTGTAAAACATTATTGATAAAAGAGAATGACTCACATTATAAGCATGTAGTATTGATTTAACAAGCTTCTTGATTCCACTCCTTCTGATAATTAAGCATATACTTTATGGTTTTGAACCTTCTGATGATTAAGCATCCATTTTGATTGTAAGAGTATGGTGTAGAGTTTCTGGTAGTTAAACATTTAGTTTAACAGAGTGGAATACGTATTAGTGTAAAACCACATCAAACCTAACGATGGTCACTAGATCCAAACCTTAACGAACTCACAAAGTATAGTACTTTGGCATCCGTTTAACGAACGCACAAAGTACAGCACTTTTGGCATCCGTTAGTTGGTTCCCGAATCGATCGGACAGAACATCGCATCGGTGATTGTTGGTTAGAACACCAACGTATAGAGAGAAGAAGAAAAGAAATGAGCAAAGGAAATGAATTCCTAGGCTTCCTATTTATAGGTAAGAAGTATGAAATTTCTAGGAAGTTTCCTTTGTATTTCTAGGAAATTTCATATAGCTTTTCTAGGAAGTTACCTATACATTTTCTAGGAAGCTTTCTACTTACATATATATCTTTTTACACCTTCCTAGCACCTTCCTTTGATATTATCTATCTCACATATATATATATATATATATATATATTTCATGTATATCTATCTAGATGTTTAATTAATCTTATTTAGCTTAATTAATCTTACTTAGCTTAATTAATCTTACTTAACTTAATTAATCTTACTTAACTGATTAATAAATCTTACTTAGCTGATTAAGTTTAACTTATCTATTAAGGTTTCTTAACCGCTAAGTTTTATTTAACTAGTAAGATTACTTAATTACTAATTATTCTATTTTAGCATCTCCTTGGTTACGAGTTCTAATTTAGATAAATTAGTGTATTAACCCAATTCAACTTTAACAATAATCAGGAGATCAAAACCCTCACAACGAATGACAAAATGCAATACTTAAACATCCATCGAATTCACGACGAATGACAAAGTATAACCCTAATTTGGGCAGCACTTAAACATCCATCTGATAGTTTCAATCGATTGGATAAAGTATCGTACCAGTGATTAGAGTTATTATCCTAATAACGGGCAGAATTTTCGGGATTTAGAAGGTATAATCCAGAGCTACTATTTAATATAATAAAAGCTGAAGGAAAGAAAAGAATGATAGCAGTGATCGAGTTAATACCCTGTAGTCGTAGCAGCGTTTCACAACCTAGAATTTCGAATTTAAGAAGAAAGAAGCGATTTTGAATGAAGTTTTCGAGCACCGATGAAAGCCCCATGCACAGGCTACTTATAGCCACTTTTTGAGTTTTACGCGGCCCGCGTAAGCCTTACCAAGGCTTTTACGCGGCCCGCGAGAGAGTGTGGATCAGATCGGGGTTGCTGAGTCATCAAGGGTCTTGACGCGTATAACGACACGTGGCCTTCATGCATATCCGAAGACCTTCAAGCTGTCGCGGCCCGCCTAGGGTCTCCTTATTCTTTACGCAGCCCGTGTGAAAACCAAAAACCTTGTTTTCTTGGTTTTTCATGCACTTTAGGGTTTCAGGGGTCCGGGTTTTCACTTATGGGTCGTTTTAGGATATTTTTGTGCGAGTCGTTACACAAAGGATTGTTACGCGCTTCCAGAGATCGACGAGAAAGTCGACAACCTCGCCTCTATCCGATGGAAGTGCTTCCTTGATTGTTACAAAGGCTATCACCAAGTACAGATGGCAATCTAGGATGAAGATAAAACGGCATTCCGCACACCTACCGGGAATCACTGTTATACAAAAATGCCGTTCGGGTTGCGCAACGCGGGCGCAACCTATCAAAAATTGATGAATGACACTTTTGGTGATCAAATCAGCAAAAGTGTCAAGATCTACATGGACGACCTAGTCGTCATGAGCATGGAGGAGGATACCATGCTCAACGATATCGAAAGAACATTCCAAACTCTGCGAAGCGTCAATATGAAGCTCAACCCAGGGAATGCTCGTTTGGAATGGAAGAAGGCAAGTTCCTTGGATTCATCATCACCAAAGATGGATTCAAGGTAAACCCGGAAAAGGTTCAGGCGATCGAACGTATGCCATCGCCTTCCTGGATGAAGGAAATGCAACGACTAGCTGGCCGGCTAGCCGCACTGAACAGATTTTTAGCTAATCATGCAGCTAAATCTTATCCTTTCATCAAAACTCTACGGAACTGCTTAAAAAAGGAACAATTCCAAGGGACCGCAGAAGCCGAAAACGCTTTCTGGGAGATGAAAGAGTGTTTGATCCAACTCCCAACTCTAACAGCACCACGCAAGAAAGAGCCACTTATCTTGTACTTATCTGCCGCAGACAACGTGGTAGGCGCGGTACTCATAGTGGAGCGAGAGGGAGTTCAAACACCCATCTACTATATCAGCAAAATGGTCAACGACCTAGAGATAAGATACTCCATCATGGAAAAGTTGGTACTCGCAAATCACGTCATCACTGTGTTAACCAACTACAGGATCGGGCTGATCCTATCAATACCCGACATCTCTGGGAGATTAGCGAAATAGGCCATTGAACTGGGCGCGCACATAGTGATCTATAAGCCGCGCCCCGCAATCAAAGGCCAGGTTCTAGCTGATTTCGTTGCCGAAGTACCGGTGAATCGCATCAAGGAATGCGAAGAAGAACAAAACCCTACACCACCACCATCCTCCTCAGATACCTGGGCACTATATACCGATGGTGCATCCAATGAGGATGGTGCAGGTGCGGGTCTGCGACTCGTCAGCCCCGATGGCCAAGAGCTCACCTATGCAATCCACCTCGATTTCAAAAGCACAAATAACAAGGCAGAGTATGAGGCTCTACTGGCAGGGCTGCGTCTAGCAGTCAAACTCGGCGTCCAACATTTGGAAGCACACGTCGACTCACTATTAGTTGCAGGGAAACTGCGCGGGGACTATGCAGCAAAAGGGGATATCATGAGCCTCTACCTCGAGCAAGCCCTGCAACTGAAATAAAAGTTCACTTCCTTCAATATTCGCCATATCAACAGGAGTGAAAATAAACCCGCGGATGCACTTTCAAAACTCGCATCCACTAGCTTCCAACATCTTTCAAAAGAGATACGCATTGAGATTCTGCAGAATCCCTCAGTACCCCTGCGCCAAGTCAACGTCATCCAATACGGTACAACATCCTGGATGACACCAATCATTGCATACTTGCAATCAGGTGTTACTCCCGAAAGCAAAGCAGAGGCACGCAAATTGCAATACAAAGCGCGCCATTATCAGATGGGAGACGATATTTTATATCGTAAGTCATACCTGGGGCCACTCCTACGATGCGCCGACCCCCAAGATGCCACATACCTGATCAGAGAGATACATGAAGGGATATGTGGCATACACATGGGCCCACGCATGGTGGTGGCCAAAATTATGAATGCCGGGTACTACTGGCCCGGTATGCACCTGGACGCGGTCAAAATCTTGCGCAAGTGTTTCAATTGTCAGCGACATGCTCCCAAAACCTTGCGCACCAAGAACAACCTGATCCCGGTCACCACTGCATGGCCATTTCAAAAATGGGCAATCGATGTGGTGGGACCATTTCCAGACGCACCAGGTGCGGTGAAGTTTATCATAGTAGCTGTCGACTATTTCACGAAATGGGTAGAGGCAAAACCGCTCGCCTCCACTACCGCTATGATAACAACGAAATTCGTTTGGGAAGATATCATCTGCCGTTTCGGCCTACCGATGTGCATTGTTACCGACAACAACACCAACTTCGCTGCCGATGACTTTCAAAAATGGCTAAAGGAGCTAAACATTGAACACATATTCTCATCAGTGGCTCATCCGCAAGGAAATGGCCAAGTCGAGAGTATCAATAAAAGTTTAGTCGAGGGGCATATAGGCACGGTTGGGAACAGCCAGACGCGGCTGGGTCGATGAACTCCCTAGTATCTTATGGGCTCACAGGACTAGCCCAAAGACAAGTCACGGTGAGACACCCTTCAGCCTGGTCTATGGCTCGGAGGCGATGATCCCCGCTGAAGTAGGTCTCCCCTCACCCCGAATGTTGGCTATCAACAAGATAGATAACAACGATGAACGTAGGCTTGACTTGGACCTCCTAGAAGAAAGGCATGAAAACGCTGCCATCAACGAGGCCAAGTATAAAACCAAGCTTGAAAAGTACTACAACTCACGCATTCACGTTTGTACCTTCAACCCGGGAGACTACGTCCTTCGCGATAACGAAACGTCTAATGCAGAACGCCCGGGGAAACTTGCCCCCAAGTGGGAAGGACCCTACCTCATCCAAGAGGTCCTGGGCAAAGGCGCATTTAAACTAAAAACATTAGAAGGTGAACCCATCGCACGCACATGGAATGCACAACAACTTCGACGCTATTACATGTAAGCCATGTTTTTACATTTTCCATGTAACCTATCGGGCCGCAGGCCATTTGCAAATAAATAAATGAACAATTCAATGCAATATTGTTTATTACTTCTATTATAAATGCGTGTTCCACTTTGCGGTATCCGCAAAAACAGATTGGCAAAATCTTCATTCGCGATGCCCACACAAAGTGGTAACCACACGCAAACATTGTAATAGGCTAGCAAAGGCAAAATATCAATGTCTATCCGGCTGAATACGCACATACGGGTGTTACAAAACCTTTACAATTCCTACACCCTAACAGGATCCTAACCGAAATTGACTAATACTCAACCGCGCTTTATAGCCACCAGAGTCATTCATATACTTACGTGTCACCTAGATATGCAAACGACAAATTTAGAGATAATGTTATGTAAGGCCTTAAACATTGGCCTTCCCTAACATTAACTCACCCATGTTCAAACGCAAGAAGTAAAAACACTTGTGCAAATTGAATAAAAAGAGTAACCTTGTATTCCAAAAAATTTCTACACCTACGCGGTGCACAAGAAATTTGCTAAGTTTTTCTACCATTTACATCAAAGAGGAAATAAAAAAGAAGGGCACCCAGGCCAACCTAATCTTCCTTTGTATCGCTGGTACCCGCATCACCCTTGCCACTTCCACCGATCTCTTCCTCCTCTTCCTCTTCCGGATCACCGTACAACAACCGCAAGCGGTCCACATAATCTTCCGCCTCCAAGCATTTATCAATGTCATCAATAGCGGAAATGGACAGGTTGTTGTACGCCTCAACAGCTGCAGTAAGCCGCGCTTCAGTATCTACGCCATGGAACCCAGACCGTTCATCAGTAAATTTGCTTTGGTACAAGGGGTTCATATGACTAATGCATCGAGTGTAACCAGCCTTGAAACCCGCCTCCTACGCGCGCTCCCTAAGCTCATTTACAGTAGCTGTGTTCTCGGGCGCGTCAAGAATGGTTCCAACAATCTGCAAACACACAAGTAACAAAGGTAAACAAAGGCAAAAACTAAAGGCAACAAAGGCACCGGCTACTTACATGCACGATACCATGATCACGCATCCAGTCGCAGTCTGCCTTAAGCTGATCCAGAGAAGAAATCAGGCTATCCCTAGCCTCAGCAGCCTCCCTTGCCCGTGCTTCAGCCTCAGCTGCGCGGGAAGTGACCTCCTCAATAATGGTCACTCGATTCTGCACTTCAACCTATCAACAACAAAGAAAACACAAGTATACAAAGATCATCAATCATACTTTTGAAACAAAGATACAAATTCAAGTGCAAACACAACCCATACCTGGAGATCCTCAATAACCTTGTTCAAATTGGTGCGGTCAGCATTTGCCTCTTCAAGAGCCTTGGCAGCTCGGGCCTCCGCCTCCTTAGCCTCTTTGGCAACCGCCTCAGCTGCGGCCTTCTCCTTCATCAAAGCAGCATTCGCTGCTTTAAGAGTAGTGACCTCCTGACGAAAACGGTAAAGTTTTTCATTTTCTCGAGCGCAAGCTTCCCTCCAACCTTTGCGCTCATCAGAAAGTAACTTAGCAAGAGTAAGAACCTGTTTAAGGCCAGCTGTTGCGGCCCAAGCCTCAGACTGCCTATGCCTCTCAAAAGCAGCTTTCTCTTTTTCAAGCTGCTCCGCACCAACCCAAGCAGCCTTGGCCATCACCTCGGCCTCAGCCCGCAGGCGAGCAGTTTCTTCCTCCTTGCGATCCAGAACCTTGTAGTCTTCCATAATGGCATTCGCCATTATGGAACTCCCAACAAGCATGGAGGAAAGTTGGTTCATCCAATTCTCATGATACAAACCACGGGCACGAAGAACCTCGAACGGGGTGCCCAAACCACTTAAGATATCCCTACAAGCGGAGGGATCATTAGATATATCATCCCCTTGCATAACGCTCCAAGGGGGACGATGGTAGTTCACACCCGGTTTTTCGTATAAGTACGGTAGTAGAACTCCAATTCAGACTCACTTGGCTGAATGGACGGTTCTCCAGAACCCGTGTCTGTAGCAGTCGAACCAGATGTTTTGTCAGCAACGGGGGACTTTTGCTTTTCAACATCAGCAAACTTCAGATTACCCCCCTCAACATAAGTATCCCGCGGGGGGATCAGGTTGTCAGAAGAATCCACCGTATCAAAGATTTGATCCGCGGCCTTCTTCCCAACATCCTCCGCTTGCACAGAGGGCTCGGTAACCAATTTGATAGAAGGGCTTCTTGTAAACTCCTTATTGACGTCCGCAGCCGCGTCACGCGCGGGGGAACACGGAGCGTCAAACAAGGAAAAATTCCCTCTTGCGGTTCTACAACAAAGCAAAAACAACTATAAGTTACAAGCTGATAATGACAAAAACTTGTAAATTTATGGTCTACTTACCAGTCAAAACCGCAGGATTCGGCTGCGTAACCGCAGCTGTCCGAGTCGTTCTCAACCTCGGACGTTTCCGTTCACCAGCACCGGCGGCCTTTTCCTCTACCTTCCGTTTCTTCTTCTCATCAACAGGTTTGGAACCCGCAGCGGATCCACCTGCAGCCGCACCACTACTTAGAACACCCCAAACCTCAAGGGTGTCAAACACTACCACGTAATCGGTGTATCTGCGGAAACAAGTACGAGAGATACCTGCCACCTGCGGCACCAACGGAGAAACAACAGCAGGCTCATGCTTTTTCTTCTGGCGAAACCGCACGCCTTTCTCCACCTGCTTTTTGGGAACACCCTTCGCGTCAGGGTCTCCTAACGCCCCAAGATCACCTGTGTTTAAATCATCAAACAAGCAAATCAGCAAGTCCAACTCCTTTACAAGGCACATAAGGAAATTATCTACTATACCTTTGCCTTGCGGCAGTGGTGCCTCCATCGCCTCGCGATCGGGAATGAGGAAGGTATCACGAATGGTGAAGTTAAAACCTTCTTCACCATCCGCGCACGCAAGCAAGCACCTCAACCTTGCCCTTGAAGTCCGGGTCAAATATTCTCCAAAGGGCAGCATCCTCTGATAGTACATTTACAAAACTTCATTAACAAAGATAAGGAAGCAAGAAACCGCACAGGAAGGAAGGTACTTACCACCACTTTTCTCCCGCATAACGGGCCTTGCTTTCCTAGTCATCCTTGTCAGCATCATCCGCAGCACCCACAACTACGAGTTGCTCAGTTTCTTCCACTCGATGAGCCGCAACCGCAGTAACCACTCCACTGTATCAGCCCGGGGGACAGCAATAGTCTCCGCTATGATCGTCTCGGTCACATTTCGAAAGGTCATTTTGGCAGCGACCGCAGGAGCCTTAACGTAGAAGAACTTTGTCTTCCACTTCGTAATGCCTTTAGGAGGGGTCATCAACTTAGGGCTACCATGACGTTGGCCGAAAGAGAAAAAACCGGTATGCACCGTCAACTGATAAAACCGCCGGAAATTTGTGACAGTAGGTTCCATACCAAGAGCACGAAAAGTGTACTCAAAGTTTTGGACCCGAATCATCCCAAAAGGGCTCAGTTGAGAAATGTGGATCTTGTACCACTCCAAAACCTCGGCAACGAACACCGTCAACGGCAGCCAGAGGTTGCAATCACTAAAAAAATCAGCCCACATGGTGACGTAACCAGCCGGAGTGTCAGCACCGGTGTCACCTTCTTGTGGGTAAACAACCCCATATTCTTGGGGCATTTAAACTTCGGTCATCAGATGGTCAAACGAGGCTTTTGGCCACTTCAGTACCGTTAAACCTCCGCCGGGGGCACCACCACCTTCCTCCTCCTCTGCCGCTACCGGCGACGAAAGATTAGGGTTTTCACACTCAGCAACTTGGGGATTAGATGGTTCAGCCATCGTAATGTAGAAGACCGAAATTGAAGGATGAGTTCAGAAACTCATAAATCTCACAGGAAAATCAAACAAATTGATTGGAGAAGACGAAGGAATCTCTCTTTCTCTCCTCGTATTTTTTTGAAATTTTGAACAAGTGAGGGGAAACCCCAAACGGTTTCCCCTTTTATACTCATCGCATTAAATGCAGAACAGTAACCGAAACGTCGTAGGTAAAAGGAACGAACCATGCAGCGACACGTGTATAGCGACGTTTCCGCTGACGGTTACCACGCGCGAGTAGCCGCCCACGCGCCTGACCAACTTCCACCAACTCACACGTGCGTCTTGCCCTGGGTGCAACAAAAAGCGACAACAATATCTAAACTTAAGCGGCATGCGGTTTCCCTGGTATACCGCACCATCACCCATACCGCATGTCGTTTTTTACATACCCCTCAAAAAAGGCAAAAATATATATCTCTACATTATGTAAAGGGGTATAACTAATATCCTCATATACCCACGAGCACACGTGGAATATGCGGAGATGACACACACGAGCCCGCACAGGTGTGTCAGATACTCAGAACCAGTGTTGTTCTTTGGAGTGCGAAAACCGCTTCTCATGATGAGGCCAACCGCAGTCCCTTAAAGCTTCTTCAAGCTTCAAATCCCTCGTGTCCGGTTCACAACCACAGAGGGGACGCACACAGCTTCTCGTTAGGGAAAAGGATAAGTATGATGAGCGACCGCACATCAGCAACCCTAACTCTTGATCCTTCAAAAGCCGCATCCAAGCATAAAACTCTTTTAAAGCAAGTCTTTTGTTACAAGCCGCAGACACTCATGAGTCAATGCGGTTACACATAAAGCACCACGATCGGTAGCCACGGAAGAGCCACGACTAAGTCATCACGAAGATGAACGAAGCTACTTCAAGGAAAACTGCTTCCCATCTAAGCGTGAAGGAAAGTGGCTCCAGAACGAGTGCGGACGAGTTTCACCCAGATTCCCAATCATCTAAGGTGATCTCCTTTAGCAACTAGCCAAGGAACAGTGGTAACAAGTCTGCTTATGACTTTGTTTGCCCACCTATGAGCCTCATAGAATAAACAATGGTGGGCGCAACCCTGCCTATGACCATGTTTATTTGCCCATAGTACAGATTCACATTGTTCGACCAAACACGGCCAACAATGACGCAAGTACCCCACGTTGTTCAACCAAACATGGCCAACAATGTCATGGAACGAGGTAACCGTAAAGGACTTCGGTTACTAGAGAGCTAAACTGGAGAACACGAACACTCCACAAAATAGGGATCCGTGTTTCATGTCCAGTTGATAAACATAAAGCGAGAGCAAGGCACTTACAGCGTTGCATCAGCCACCGCAGAGGTTACAACTAGAGTTGCGGACGCGGACATCTCCCGTCACCGTCTCAAAGGTTGGTTCGAACCCTGCTGACATCTCCACTGACGATCTCAAAGGTTGGTTTGAAACACCAATAGGTGGCAACCAACTTGATGACATCAGAAAGAGGTAGACCATACTACCAGATCAAAACCCTAAGCTGAGAATTTCGCATCAGACGAAACTTGCTCACCGGTACGGAAGAGACGTCACACGACTCTACCAGATCCCCAGCTTGATTTACGTGAAGCAGGAGCCATCTAGATGGCCAAGAATCTTCTCCAGACTCCAAACTACCTTCTAGACACCATAGTCCAGCATTCCTCCAACATGCAACTTGCACGAGGAAGCAACACTAGACTGGGGGGGGACATGAAGGGGTATGGTCCCAGATCTCGCGTCAGCATGACCGCGAGTGACCATTACCCTTATCAAAAACCCACACCAGCAAGAACTTATCTGTGCCCGTGCGGGCACGAGCGAACACAGCGGTCGAATCCAATCGGTCAAGGGATGAGAAGAAGACTTACCTTGTGTATGAAAATGGGTGTACGTATAGCGATGCGGCCTAGCACCCCATCCTATGAACATTTTCGTCATGACAAGGGATCTGGACAACAGCAACAGTCACCATAAGTGGTGATGCGGCCCGACACCGCATCCCGCATGTGTCTTGGCCAGAACGAGAATGCGGGAACATCAGCAGTTACCGCAAACAGTGATGCGGCCCGGCACCGCATCCTGTCCATAAGGCAAGTGGGACTGACACCACAGAGCAAGTGTCATCAATGACAGTCGCCTGTCAGTCCATACGTAAGCAATAGACTGACATTGCAGTAGGACGTGGCTTCACCTCCACAACCGACAAGCCTGACACACCTGCATAAGGGCGGCACGTCGTCAGTCTGTCCACTCAACCACCCTCATTCACTCCTCGTCTATAAATACCCATCCCGAACCAGGTTTGAGGTATCTCTTCACAACTCTCTCACTACTACTACAATCACACTTTGCTTCATATGCAAATTAATGATTCTCACGCCAGAGAGTGGTAACAAGGAACACCCCCACCCCATCCTCCTTGTTACGAGTCACGGTTTGTTTCCTTGTGCAGGAGATCAACAAGCGGATGATCTAGCCAGTGATCATCAGAAAGAAAGGATTAACCTTACTTGACGAGACCAGTGAGTTAACCTCCTTTGGTTGACCATTGTTCCATCAGTAGTGTTGTTCATAATCCCTATGGTCATCAAACCATGGGTCATAGTCTGGGGGATGAGGTGCTGGCACTCTAGGTATTTCAGCTGGGTCAAAATCAAGTATTGGTATTTGATCTACAGGGTTTGGCTCCAATTCCATAGGTTGTGTGGGAAATAGTGGTAACAGCTGGGGTGCTATGAGTTGTTCTAGATTCGGGTCTGCAGCTGTAGTGGCTAATATGAGGAAATTTGCTAGACTCCTATTGAGCATATCCTGAGTGTGAGCATTCGTTTCTCTATTCGCGGCTGCTAAAGCACGCTGCTGCTGAAGTTTTCTTATCCTTTTTCTACGTTCATGAGCTCCTCTGCTGAACCATCCTCTCTTCTTAGGAGGGAATGACTCTTCAGATTGTGCTTTGAACACGAAAATCCCGTCTTCATTGTCAGCCGAATACCCTGAGAGGGTATGCTATGAAGATGTGCCTTCGTCCCTAGGTGAGCTGGAATCTGACGGTAAGCGTCTGAAGGTCCTTGGTCGCTCATACTGTAAACTAACAACTAGTCAAATAACACAAAACAATAATATATAGATATGCACTTATCCATGTAAATTACTTCCTAACATATTGAATAATATTTTGGTGTCAGGAAAACACTTCTGTGACTGAATCAGTGGCTGTAGCTCTAGCTCTGATACCACCTTCTGTCGCAACCCCCGTCCCTTAGCTACCCGGGAATGAGCGGCTGCGTCCAGTGTCAGTGGTATCGGTATTTATCAATTTGGCAGCGGAATTTACATCAGGACCGTAGTTAGGAAATATTTTATCAGAGTAAAATACCACACTTTTATAATATTAAACACATGGGAAATTCCCAAGTTTCCAGTACACATATTTTTATAGGGATAAACCCTCTTTTATTTAAATAAAACATCTCTTTATTTAGGTAACTTTTATAGCCACTTTTCCAAGCCTTTAGTGCTGTCCAGCTGGCTTCTATTTGGCTTTACATTTTGTTACCTGAAATGCGTTTAAAAACATTTTGTTAGTGGGAAATACTAGTGAGTGAATCCCAATTTAATCAAGACAAGTAAAACCGTTTACAGCATTGAGGGCAGTCGCGCAATTACATTTGTTTATTTTCTACTTTAATTACCACCCACGGTACTGTCAACCCGACTTGTGGTCATGTTACTACTCACAGTGTAGTTACAAATTTTATATACAAAACCCCAACATACCGACGATAATTGTAGAATACAAATACTCAATCACTATTTAATATAATGTAAATCATTTGAGGTTTTGTAAAAACAGTTTGCAAAAAGGAGGATTACTCACATTGCTATCTTAGGGTTTTCCTTTGTGATTTCCTGGTGATTATCTATTAATTACACAATGCACACACGTTAGTATAATAACCCAATATTTACATTAGTTATACCCTCCCTGAGATAGAACTCTAACGACTACGTTGGGCAGAACCTCAACAGCCGTTACGGAGCGCTAGATCAATTGGGCAGCGTATTTAATACGTAACCGGGGGTTAAAATACTTACAACGAGGCAAAGCTTTGCTATTTTAGTGGGTATAAAGCCCGGGTATTAATTCTACACTTCATAAATTAGAGAGAGAGTTTGAGATTTGAACGACTAAATTTGAATGCCGTTCGTTCCAATTTATAGGGTTGATCAGCAGGGCTATCGCGCCCCGCGGCGCCCTAAGGCTTAGCCTTCGCGGGCCGCGACATAGGGGATCTAGGGCATAGCCTTGTCCGGTCAACAATATAGGTTCGACAAGTGGTGGACACGTGGTTGCTCCGGGTGAGGCCTCGTAACCTGGTCGTCGCGCCCCGCGTAAGCCTTTAATGGCTCTATCGCGGGCCGCAAGGGACCATTAAAAATTGTTTTTATTTAATTTTTTATAAAAATAAAGGTATTTATGGCCAATTTACGTATACGGGGTGTATTTTAGGACGTATAGGGACATTCGAAATATTTTAGGGGTGTCGGAAATATTTTAGGAGGGTTGTTATAAAATCCCTCAAATTACCCAAAAAAAGCTGAAAATTTTACAAAAATCTTGAATCTTGAAATACCCACCTCGATCTGGCCATTGGCAGCAGCTATATGAAGAGCATAATGACGATCGTATGCAGTTGTTTGTTGAATGAGAGATGGATCTTTCTCAAGAAGAGTCTTTACATGCTCAAGATCACCAAACTATACGGCTGTAAACAACCCATGTTCATCTTGCACTCTACAAATTAACCCCTGCCCCATCTTATAAATCTTTAACTTTTGGGTATGATTACTACGCTAGAATCATCCATATCCACCCGTAGAGAGGTATAGGTGGTGGTGAAGAAAAAAGTGGTGAAGCATTCACATTTAAGCAGAGTAGAGAGAAATGGGGAGTTCTGGCAGGTTATGAGGGTGAGGAAAACAAGCAACTACCGGTGATGGCGATTCGTGTTGCAACCACCGCCCCCTATCTGTCCCGGGAACGGGCGGTCGCGATAATCAGTATTGGTGGTATTTGTGTTTATCATTTTGGCAGCGGAAATTACATCAGGACCGTAGTTAGGAAATATTTTATTAGAGTAAAATACCACATTTTCATAATACTAAACACATGGAAAAATCCCAAGTTTTAAGTACACACATTTTCATAGGGACAACCCTTATTTTAGTTAATAAAAACGTCTCTTTATTTAGGTAACTTTTATAGCCACTTTTCCAAGCCTTCAGTGCTGTCCAGCTGGCTTCTAATTGGCTTTCACATTTTGTTACCTGAAACGCGTTTAAAAACATTTTGTCAGTGGGAAATACTGGTGAGTGAATCCCAGTTTAATCAAGAAGAGTTTTATTATTTAACAGTATTGAGAGCGATTACAATGTTTATATCTACACAATTACTCATTCAGTACTGTCAATCCTGACTGGTGGGTCATATTACCCATTAGCTAACTCTTTGTCCAATGGTAACGTGTTCAAAATTTTGTATACAAAACCCAAGCATACTGGCAGTAATTTTGTATAAATAAAGGTTTTGTAAAACAGTTTGCAAAAAGGTTTACAAAAAGGAGATTACTCACATTACTGTCTTAGGGTTTTCTTTAAGGATTTCCTGGTGATTATCTATTAAATACACAAATGCACACGCGTTAGTATAATAATCCAATATTTACATTAGTAATACCCTCCCCGAGACGGAATTCCAACGACTACGTCGGGCAGAACCTCGACAGCCGTTACGGAACCCTGGATTAATCGGGCAGCGTATTTGATACGTAAACGGGGCTATGATACTTACAATGAGGCAGAACTTCGTTATTTAAGGGGGCATTATGCACGGAGATTACTATTGCTATGTGGAAATTCTAGAGAGAAATGAAATTTGGTGCGAGTTGGGACTGAAGGCCTGAGCTCCCATTAAATATTGCTGGTCGACCAGGCCTTCGCGGTCCGTGAAAGAGAAAGGAAGGGCCTACGCGGCCCGCGACATAGGGTCCGTAGGGCCAAGCTTGGTCAGCTCACCGATGTAGCCTCAACGCGTATCAGACACGTGGCAGCACCGAGCTGCGCCTCATGTCCCTTCGCTCGCGGCCCGCGTAAGACCAAGGGTAGGTCTTCGCGGCCCGCCACAGCTCTAAAAATCTTGTTTTTAATTAAATGTAATAAAAACAAAGGTATTCGAGGTCCGTTTTTGTATTCGGGGTGTATTTTAGGACGTATTGGGATATTTTGATTATTTTTAGGGTGTCGGAGTTATTTAGGAGGGTTGTTATAATTCGTCCGACAATTGCAAACATCACCACAAACAGTCCCTTCTAGCATGGCGCACCTGCCATCATTTTTTTTGTGTTTGTCGGTGATTTCCCCTGTGATCTAACATCACAGTGATGGTCTGCATTGAAAGCAACTGGAATACCTCACTTGTTTCTAGAGTGTTGTCTGTGCTTCGGAGGTGGCAATGTATAAAGTAGCTAGATGGTGGAATTAGGGTTTGGGGATGCTCAAATGAAGAAGATGAATGATGGGTATTTTTTTATTAAAGGGTTTATAAGTAGCTAGATGAATTAACATAAATGCCCCTCATGTGAAGGGCACATGATTAGATTTAACCGAGTAAATGGATGGAGTTAGTAAAGAGGTCCAAAATGGTTAGAAAAACAAACGTTCGGGGCTCATATGTTAAAAAGTTCTTTTTTAAGATAAAATGGTAAAAGTGATATAACCACAGGGGCCAAAATCGTAATTTACTCAATAAAAAATATATAAACACACTTTTGTTTGTAAAAACATAAAAGAAAAAAAAGAGAGAATTAAATAGTGGTCCAACAAGAACAGGTCACGTGGCCCAATCCAAAGTCCCATTGACCTTTATGTTTTTTTGGATTAATTATAAGTGTTTTTATCCTTAGATAAATTATGAAAGTGTGTTAAACCGCAAAAAAAGATTAGCGTCCTTACATAAGTACAAAATTTATCATACCATGCATAAGTACATAATTTATCAAACTAAGAATCCTCAATTGGGAATACAACTCTGTTTTTAACAAACTTTGTTCCGACCCACGGTAACAATGTTGTTTCTATTATTTGTACAGTATTCATAGCGTATACTTAATTGATACCGTATGAATTCTTATCTTCTTTTACAAACCTTTTGTATTCATTTTTTACCAAATGTAAAACCCGTCGTCTTATTTTAAATCAACATGTATGTTTTATTACAAATCTTGATATGCTGGTAACCACTCTTTTTGTTTATTTGACATAGGTAATCAGGTGCTAAAATAATAACCATGTTTTAGGCTGATAATATAAAACAGAGGCCATGATATACAATATAACCAAACCTAACCCACCCCTAACCATCCAACTTTGTGCCAATGATTGTCTAGTAGAATGGGGCACAATAATGAAACTAGTCTTGAGGTCAGGGAGAGGTACAAGGTTCAAGTCTTGAACAGACAAGAATTATTTGGAATGTTAGAAACTGAGTTTCTTTGTTTGCAAACAAATATTGATTATCACAATAATATTCACAAACTGTGAGTTATCATCAACGATTGTTTTTCATTAATCATCAACATTTAAATGTTTTACAACTCGATTGACTCTACAAACTCCCCCTCAGCTGATCACACAAACAAATCAGTTCGTACAAGAGTAAATGTGAGTGTGTGTGATAAATAGATTACTAACAGGTGTGATCTATTTATTCAAGTACGAAAGTTCTGTTATGAGATCAGCTGACGTCACCCTCATAGTGACATCTAACATTCCTAACAGAAAAGATTCTCAGATTTTTGCAAACATCTAAGCAACCTTATCATCCGATCTAGGCTATACTAAAACACTGATGAAATAAAGTACTCTTACATTGAGAAAACACTATCTAAACTATCCTCTGTTGTAGTTGTCCAAACATCTGTTTGGCTTAACAGATGTTTGGTCTTCTTCAACAGACCTTGGTTTCATCAGGGCTTTGGTCTTCAAGAGATGCTAGCCTTCAACAGATGCTTGTACTCTTGAACAGCGTTTCCATGTCTTCAACAGATGTTAGCCATGCTCTTGATCAGATGATTTTAATAGGTGTTCAAGATTCACTATCTTTGGGGAGAGTCTGGTTCAGTCTTTTCCTTATTTCTTGATCAGTGAATCATGCTTTGGCTTTTGGATATCATCTTTTCTTTTGTAGTTCCAACTGGAAACTTCCGGTGGCAACACATGGGATCAAACCTGGGTTGGTGGAATGGTGACGAACTATGCCTAGTTCTGGAAAGACTCCTCTCCCATTCAGTTTCGTTTAAAAAAAATCATCTACCTTTGATTAACCCATTGTTTACGACTTCCCTTCACCCTTTTCTCTTTGTAAAACTTGTTTTCCTCTATGAAGTCCTCATAGATTTGCATTCTGTCTTACTTTAGGAAACAATTCAACCCATGTCTCTTTCTCCTTCTACTTTGATATCTCCACCTTACTCACTCTGTGTGAACTCCATACCGGTAACCGGACCGAACAACAATGATGGTAACCAAGTATTCCGGCCTGACGTTGAAGGTAGAGAGAAAATACTAATAAACCGGTCGTAAAATAATGACTGTCGGTGACTCCACCTGAGGTGAGAGCTGATGACATTTCCTAATTAAACGGGATGATAGAGACCTTTGTATGTAACTTGTTACCAACGGTGAAAGGCATTATTGTAATTTCATGACTAAGTGCATTCTTCTAATTTGTTGGTGACATAGCCACCTTTACTTTAAGAATATAGATAAACATGTCCAACAAGAACAGTAAATCTAGAGCGGTTGGTTCGTTTTTTTTGGGATTAATTCAAAGTTGTTGACAAGACTATGGAATTTTCATTTTCTTTAATTTCTTGTAGGTGAGTGTTACTTGTTAGGATAGACGGAATCATCATCGCCATCTTTAGGTCACATCAGCTCCACTAAAATATTTTTCCATCCTTTTCATCCTTAAATCATGGAAATGGGTACTCGCAATCTCAATTATTCTCAAACCATTTTTTTAATAATTTTTTAAAGGCCAAAAAAATCTGTTAATCCTTCTGGTTAACCCAATGTTAAGCAGAAGGATTCACCAAAGTTTATACAGTTCATACACCAAATTGTAACAACCCGCACGTTCGTGTTACTACTCGTTATACTCGTTACGCCTAGCACCAGAGTTTCGGATCATAATGTACCTATATCGCATATATCGCTATATCGCAGTATTTTCGCATAATTTCGCATACTTTATCGCTATCACATCACAATGTACTTGCTGACAACCACGAAGATGTCGAGTGAGGACCAATTCTACCCTCCTTGATAGCCGTGATGTGTCGCAGTGCAACTCAATGATCAAAAACGCACCCGCAGGCACGCGTAACTCGATTATCGCAGGATTTGAAATATGGATATGTATATACGACCCCATGTGACTAATTATAATAAATATATAAAAATGTGGATGAAAATGTGTAACCAGACTATCGCAGCGCTTAACGACCGAAACGAAACGCCAAAACCCAACCATCCGATCGGACTGTCATCCGATCGGACTGTCATCTGATCGGACTGTCATCCGATCCGTTGCACTTCTTCACCTTCACCCCACCACACCTATAAATAGCACTTGTCACATCACTTGAACAGTGATGTGATAGCTCTCACTCGACCAGCACGATTTTGGACCTTTTTCTCTCGATTCCTCGCGATTCTTGTAAGTTTTCAACTCAAATCTTGTACTTCTTTGATCTACACGCACTCCTCCACCTTTCTATCTTTTGAATCTCAACTTTTAACCGTGAAATCAATGGATTTGAGGTGTTCTAGGGTGATGTCATCATGAAGTTCTTATGAACTTCAAGTGTTGGCCTCATTCCACCAATAACAACTCAGATCCGAAGGATTTCCACAAGAATAAACAACATTTTCACACAGATCTAAACATAATCATGAATAAAAGGATTGAAAGATGATTTTCCAACTTTCTTTCAACTCTTTTACACTCAAAGCACTCAAGACCGATAGAATCGGAGCTTGTACCAACCTTCTGCTCATTCTTAGTGTCGTGTTGGTTCAAGATCTGGTTTCTAACGCAGAGACGACCGATTTTGGGTTAACGAAGAACGACCGTCACGAACCTGTAAACCGGTCAGATTTGGGTGATTCCCGTCCGATCGGGTCCCCTGGTTCGAGATGGGGTTTCTGTTGTTTAGCACGTCACAACACCGTCACGATCAAAACCCCCAAAGACCTTCAAAATAGTCAAAGTGCCAAGGACAACTTGACCGTTTGTACGAATTTCCGTCTGATAGGACAGGCATCCGAACGGACAGGACATGTCATCTGATCGGAAAGGCATCCGAATGGACAGGACATGTCATCCGAACGGAGAGGACATGTCAACCGAACGGACAGGACATGTCATCCGATCGGACTGCCATCCGATTGGATTACACCTTGGGTTCCACAACTTGACTTTGATTTCAATAATTTGGAGTTTAAACATTGAACAGACTACCACCCGACCATGTGGTGTTTAGACTTCAACACTTAAACAATTTTCAACATATTCAATACAAACGGATTGTCACCCGACTGGACTACACTCCGATCGAGTGACAACTGCTGGGAACTTGATCTCACTAAAGTGTCCACCAATTGGGTCATCGCCCGATCGAACAGCCGTTCGATCAACCGACCTGAAAGGTAGAGATACTTCTCTGTTTTCAAAATGCTACAACGAAAACTTCAAAAGGCAACCATTATACACAAACACATCCTTCCCGAAGGAGGAAACAATCCACTCGAAAGGTCACCCGACCGGATGACCGTACAATCGGATTGTCACTCGATCGACCGGCCACCCGATCGGATTGCCATCCGATCGGAGTACTGTCCAATCCTTTGACACTTTACACCGATTAACGCACCATGCAACGCCTACGCTATCAATCTGTAATCAGGATAATCTCAGATGCGCTCCCTTCAATCCAACCAAGCTGTGTTTGCTTACCGAGCACCGACTGTGAGTATACTCGAACCCCTTTTTATCGCATTTTGGGTGTAACATATGTTCCTATTAAATCGAAATTATCAAACGAATTATTCAATTAAACTATTTATCACTTGCGAATAACTGTTATGCATATTTATACTTGATGCTAGTTACATATGTGTTAGGACTTATACTCGCGAGGTCCCGCTTTAACTAGTAAAGTACTATAGCACCCGACGGGGTCTAGTTAGGATGAATAGCAATCGCAATCGCAGCTCGAGTGACTTAGCTGGTAGTATCTGTCTAATGTGCATATATGTTGAGGCATCTCGTTTATGTATTTGGTAATTCGCAACACTTTTAACTATTTTTACTCTACTCTATCAAAACTTGTATACTCGCCAATACTTTTGTATTGACGTTGTTTTAACGTATGTTGCAGGTTTAGTAGAAGTCTACATCAAATCAAGCTAGGAAGTCTAGAAACTCACCTAAAATCTATGTTGTCGGATTTGTATTGTTCGAGAGGACAAGAAATCTGTGATACCTTATGTGATTGTATGGTTTATTACTATAGGATAATGAACACATTAAATACTGTCCCAATATAGTTGTTATGGATTCACTTGAGCAATCTGATTCGCCTAGTGCCGCGCCCCGATGATTCCGCCATCGGTTGGAGTGTGATAGATTGGTATCAGAGCCATAACTATAGGGAATTAGGCAAGACTTGACCTAGTCCGGGTCAATGTCTTAGAAACGACCTAGTCTATAGTCTAGGTACCTACGGGCCGACTCGTGCGAACCCAATTGGATTTGCACGGGCCTACTTGATACTCTCGTTCAAATTCGCTAAAAGCTACTACTTCGCGTGAACACCACATACTACAACTTCACGCGAAGAGCCTTTCCTAAGGCTGGAATGTTACTTGGCCTTTCCTAAGGCCAACACAATACACACGTTTTCGAAAATATTCGCGTAACACAACCGAGTGGTCCAGTTGAGATCAGGCGTGAAAACCAAGAACTCTCGACAAGATCGCTCACTCGGCGCCTTTTTCTAGCACGAGAACCTTCCGTTGAGCTAGGAGTGACGTCCATACCTCAACGAAAGCCTCCATTTCAAAATCTAGTGGAACTCCCAAATTTATTCGAAGAGCACAACCACAGTTAGGAGCAAAGTTATTAAGTCAGGGGTGAAACCCATACCTTAATAAACCGCTCCGCTCTTTATAAAATGATTTTCAAAAGCTCTCACCAAGGACTCGACTATAACAATAACTTGAGCCACGCGAAGACCAAAGAAGACAAATGCCATGAGCTGCATCCCAGTGGAAGCATATGCCTTCTAGAGCAATGCGCGTGCACGAGCTGGTTGGTTATGGTTGAGTTACCTTGGGTAGTCGATGCCTAAACACCCGAGGCACTCTATCTACTTTTCTAGCTTACGACTCGCCGATTATACGCTTATCAGAATCTATTTACGCTTATGTGTTTACACTTTTAAACTTTACGCTTTATCGATTTCTCGATTTATCAATTTTCGCTCCCTACTTTCGCAACCGCACAACTCGCACACCCATCGCAATCTAAAACGAAGACCGAATGATCGCAACAAAACAAATGTCTAATTACTCGCTTACGCTCTCGCTCTCTCCCTCTCATCGCGTCCTCGCGTATTCTACACTGATATGTATGTGGGTAAGTATAAACTACAACTATCTATATCTAAATACAAACAAATCATTGTGTGAGAACTTAGGAATCTCGTGTCTCCTATGTGGCTCCTATGTGAAATCCATTATATTGCATGCTACAAGTTTTGATCGCGCTCAATCGCATCGCAAACTCAAAAATCATTATGATCGAATCTCACTCCAAATATCTCTCTGTCTAGATGCCTTCCAACAACTCTACCTCGAGACGAACAGCTAGGAGAAGAGCCAAACGAAGCGCCGAGAAGAGGATTGCCTCGCTTGTGGCCAAGAAAGTGGCCAAGGTCATTCCACAAATTGTCGCTTAAGTGCACTCTCTCAGCAACTCTCGAACCCCGGAAGACTCTAAGACGGAAGCGCCGCAATCTGCTTTCCTCTACAAACACTTCAAAGCCTGTGACCCGATGGAGTTCACGGGTGAAGGAGGTGTGTTCCAGCTACTCCAGTGGTTCGATTCTATCGACGTTACCCTTCATCAGATTGGGTATCCCAATGGTTTTCGTACTACTTGCGCTACCGGAGTATTCCAATCGCGAGCACTTGGCTGGTGGACAGCCGAACGCAACAAACGTGGGATCTTCGCAGCTTACGCTCTCTCTTAGGATGAGCTGAAAGAGCTCATGAAGAAAGAGTACTGCCCTCCCCACGAAATCCAGAAGCTAGAAGACGAATTTTGGAAAATCAAGTAAGTCAAAGGTGACAATACTGGCTACACCGCAAGGTTTAAACAGCTTAGCAAAATCTGCCCAAGTCAAGTCAACACTTCAGAAAAAGCCATCACGAAGTACATTCGCGGCTTGCCTGAGTGTGTGGGTGATTTCGTCGAAGCTGCAAGACCTGCTACCATCGAAGAAACCTACCACTTGGCCACAGAAATCAACGACAAACGAGTCTTGGACGGGTTCTACTCCAAGAACCCTGTCAAACAAGCTCACCAAGCAATCGTCATCGAATCATCCAACGATTCTTCCAACGATTCTACCGACGATTCTTCTGAAGATTCCTCCAATGATATCTCCAGCGAATCATCAGACGAATCCTCCGACGACACTGCATCATCTCAGGAAGCTCAGCCCAACCGTAAACGAAAGACCATGAGCCCAGACTCTTCAACAACAGGATTGTCGCAACCGGAACCTCTCCAAGCAGCTCTAATTCACTTGAAACGCGCCAACAACGGAGCTCATCCCCTCTGTTTCACGTGTACGTATCATCACCCGCCAGAAGCTAACTATCCCTATTGCGCAAATTGCAACTGGTATGGTCATCTTACGCAGCACTGTCGCATGGGATCGCAGCCTTGAGGGATTTCAGCAACAACCGCAGTCTCCGCAAAAGTACCCCACAACAACGTTATTTTGCTTCTAATGATTGTTGTAATAATACGAGTTATCGCCGTCAATTTCTTTTATGTGTGGAAACTTATTCTATCTCTCGACGCACAATCTAAATGCTAGCACTATGTACTATACAATGTATTTTACCCCTACTATGCGTTCTTGAGATAAGGTACGATAAACGTGCAAGAATCAAATTAATCACGGGTGCACACGGGATTATTTTGGTTAGTGCACGGAGATCGTAGTGAGTTTTAATGATGCCTTAACGTTCATGGCATGGTTAAGCGTGGTGGATACACCGCTGGTACTTCCTATATATAAGCGTCTTGACCATGTCTGACGAAGTGTGACACCTATTCACGGGACAGAGGCGCCTGGTTGAAACATGACGGTGTTTCGCCATGCTAACCGAAGTTTTGTGAAGAAAGTGCCATGTGGAGTTGGAACGTAGACCTATTATGCTATTGTGGTTATTTTCGACACACTATACTACCTCGCAAGGCGTAACAATCTCAATCGCAACTCGAGCGTGTGATCGCAAGACTCTTCGTAAGTCAACACGCTCGCAATCACATTATCACTAGAATCTATCTAGCAAATCGCAATCGTTTATTACGTGTCTCGCACTATTGCTTATTGTGTGTTCTCAATCTCAATCGCTTATTATATGGATCGCTATCGCTTATGGTGTTTTCGCTTAATCGCATATTTTATGTGTATCGCTCTATCGCTTACCACTTACTGTGTATCACTTACTGTGAATCGCGTATCGTGGATCGCTTGACGAGGACCGCTTATCGCTCGTCGCTCTTCGCCTTAACGCTTCTCGCATCTATCTCATCGCTTTGATATTCTTATCGCTTATCGCTATCGCGTATCGTTATTGGTGTTATCTGTGCTATCTGCGTTATGTTAGCACTCACGACCTCGCTTCACGAGACGAAACTAATAGGGCTAAGACATGGTGGTGTTTTAACCGTATCAGCAGACTTTCATGGAAAAAGGCCATGTGGGCTAATGTTAGTTAAAATTGTGGTGTTGTTTAATCTAATCAAATCGCATATTCCCATCGCTTGCTACGCATCAACTATCGCTTATCGCTCAACGAATGTCGCTATCGCGTGTCGCTATCGCTCATCGCTTTTCGCTTGTCGCTTACCACTTTTCACTTATCGCCGCCGTCTTCGCTTACTATGCTTGGTGTTTGTGTTATCGATTATCGCGCATCGCTCGTCGCTTATCACGCTCGCTAGTGCCACTAAACTGAGTTCGAAAACGACTTCATCGCTCAGTTCGCCCTTTCAAGACTTGATCCAACCCTTTCTCGTTTGGATCGAATCATCGTAAATCTGTCAGTACTATGTCGACACGGATAACACTGCCTCACGGGACGAAAGCCATATGGATAAAACATGGTGGATTCGCCGCTGGTACTTCCTATATATAAGTGTTTTAGCTATATTATAGAAATTTCGTGGAAAAGTGCCATGCGGGGCCGACTCTAGAAAAAAATTAAATTTTTGGTATTATTAAAAAAGGCCTTGTTTACACAAAGTTTAAACCAACTTTTCCTATAAAACTTTTTCCAAAACCTTTGTACAAAACGAGATTTTCCTATAACACTGGTGTGACAATCAACTCAAGTTAACGCCGTGTGGCGAGAAAATTTCGTAAAACGAGTTTTAATCACCTTAAATTCTTTTATTAACTTAACAAAACCCTTCTCATAGCGCTGGTATGGACATCGATACAGTTAACGCCACGCCATGAGAAGACTTTCACAAACAAGTTTAATCCAATTAATCGACTTTTCAAAACTTAATAACGCCTTGGAATCGCATTCTTGTGTGTGTGTGTGTTATCGCCTTTTTGTTATACGAATCGCATTTCTCGTCGCTCTCGCTTGGTCTTCGCAATGCCCTCGCATGTGTATACTCAATAGATCGCTTGCTATCTCGTCGCTTTATCGCTTACTCGCTCGCATCAACTCTCGCAACCCTTCTTATGGATTAATTTCGGGACGAAATTTCCTAAAACAGGGGAGATTGTAACAACCCGAATGTTCGTGCGTTGTTACTACTCGTTATACTCGTTACGCCTAGCACCAGAGATTAGGATCATAATATACCTATATCGCATATATCGCTATATCGCAATATTTTCACATAATTTCGCATACTTTATCGCTATCACATCACAATGTACTTGCTAACAACCATGAATATGTCGAGTAAGGACCAATTCTACCCTCCTTGATAGCCGTGATGTGTCGCAGTGCAACTCAATGATTAAAAACGAACACGTAGGCACGCGTAACTCAATTATCGCAGGATTTGAAATATGGATATGTATATACGACCCCATGTGAATAATTATAATAAATATATAAAAATGTGGATGAAAATGTGTAACCAGACTATCGCAGCGCTTAACGACTGAAACGAAACGCCAAAACCCAACTCGCTGGTGACACTTGATCGAATGACAATTCAATCGGATTGCCTGCCATCTGATCGGACTGCCATCCGATCCATTGCACTTCTTCACCTTCACCCCACCTTATCTATAAATAGCACTTGTCACATCACTTGAACAGTGATGTGACAGCTCTCACTCGACCAGCACGCTTTTGGACCTTTTTCTCTCGATTCCTCGCGATTCTTGTAAGTTTTCAACTCAAATCTTGTACTTCTTTGATCTACATGCACTCCTCCACCTTTCTATCTTTTGAATCTCAACTTTTAACCGTGAAATCAATGGATTTGAGGTGTTCTAGGGTGATGTCATCATGAAGTTCTTATGAACTTCAAGTGTTGGCCTCATTCCACTAAGAACAACTCAGATCCGAAGGATTTCCACAAGAATAAACAACATTTTCACACAGATCTAAACATAATCATGAATAAAAGGATTGAAAGATGGTTTTCCAACTTTCTTTCAACTCTTTTACACTCAAAGCACTCAAGACCGATAGAATCGGAGCTTGTACCAACCTTCTGCTCATTCTTAGTGTCGTGTTGGTTCAAGATCTGGTTTCTAATGCAGAGACGACCGATTTCGGGTTAACTAAGAACGACCGTCACGAACCAGTAAACCGGTCAGATTTGGGTGATTCCCGTCCGATCGGGTCCCCTGGTTCGAGATGGGGTTTCTGTTGTTTAGCACGTCACAACACCGTCTCGATCAAAACCCCCAAAGACCTTCAAAATAGTCAAAGTGCCAAGGACAACTTGACCGTTTGTACGGATTGCCGTCTGATCGGACAGGCATCTGAACGGACAGGACATGTCATCTGATCTGACAGGCATCCGAACGGACAGGACATGTCATCCGAACGGACAGGACATGTCAACCGAACGGACATGACATGTCATCCGATCGAACTGCCATCCGATTGGATTACACCCGGATTGTCACTCGATCGACCGGCCAACCGATCGGAGTACTATCCGATCCTTTGACACTTTACACCGATTAACACACCATGCAACGCTTACGCTATCAATCTGTAATCAGGATAATCTCAGACGCGCTCCCTTCAATCCAACCAAGCCGTGTTTGCTTGCCGAGCACCGACTGTGAGTATACTCGAACACCTTTTTATCGCATTATTCAATTAAACTATTTATCACTTGCAAATAACTGTTATGCATATTTATACGTGATGCTAGTTACATATGTGTTAGGACTTATACTCGCGAGGTCCCGCCTTAACTAGTATAGTACTATAGCACCCGACGGGGTCTAGTTAGAATGAATAGCAATCGCAGCTCGAGTGACTTAGCTGGTAGTATCTGTCTTATGTGCATATATGTTGAGGTATCTCGTTTATGTATTTGGTAATTCGCAACACTTTTAACTATTTTTACGCTACTCTATCAAAACTTGTATACTCGCCAATACTTTTGTATTGACGTTGTTTTAACGTATGTTGCAGGTTTAGTAGCAGTCTACATCAAATCAAGCTAGGAAGTCTAGAAACTCACCTAAAATCTATGTTGTCGGATTTGTATTGTTCGAGAGGACAAGAAATCTGTGATACCTTATGTGATTGTATGGTTTATTAGTGTAGGATAATGAACACATTAAATACTGTCACAATATAGTTGTTATGGAATCTCTTGAGCAATCTGATTCGCCTAGTGCCGCACCCCGATGATTCCGCCATCGGTTGGGGTGTGACACAAATACAGTTATAACTCCAAACAATCAAGTCAAAGTTGCACCAATTCTCCAGGTGAGACTAGGGGTGTTCGCTTTACTCTTTAGCCACATGTATCCAAGCATTTTTATCTCTTCTTTCATCCTTGTCATATACACTCAGTTAGCATTGAAACTAGCTTTATTTCACGTTCTCCATATTACCCAGACCACAGTTTGAATCACCAAAGATATTACCTTCTACCACTTTCCTGATCCTCTATTTTGATTATGGATGCTTGTAAGGTCCTTTAATTCCAGAATAGAAATAGAGTTTAGCCTACACCACTGAGACACTAGGTTCCAAATCTTCTCCGTCACATGACACGAACCGAAGAGATGCAAGGTTGATTCTTCCGCCTCATTACATAGTTTACACCAAATGTTTTGCACCATAACATTTCTTCTTGCTAGGGTCGCAATCGTAAGAACCTTGTCATGTATAACCCTCCATAACAGAAAATTTACCTTAATTGGAGCCCAATTATTCCATACATTCTCTAACCTAGATCTGGAAATGCTTGTTTGTAAAGAAAATCCCTAATACTTCTGAATGAAATGAACCAGAAACATCCACAACCCAACCCCACTTATCTACCCCCTGCCCAAAATCGAAGGCCTACAGCGCTGCCACAAGGCAGCCGAGCTATGTTAACTCCACATCAGACGCTGGAGGTCTGGTCCAAGGGGTGACTAGCTCCGCCGCACTTGCTCTAATGTTCACTCGATCCTTCAACAATACATTTGTTTGACTCTTCAGCTGGTACAGAGAATGGAACCCGTCACAAAGCGCCTCATCGAAAAGCCACCTTTCTTTCCAAAATTATACATCTTTATCCTACCTCGGATACACATAAAAAAGGCCTCCAAGTTTACTCCCACGCCCCAAATTCAACCGATAAGTTGTGGATTTGCTTCCAAGGACCCGCCAACGATAATTTTATCGTCATAAAAGTCCACGTCCTTGATTTGTTATGCACACCCCACATTACTTTCCTCAGTAAACTGGCCCTATCTACCTTGAACCTCCATCACCATTTGGATAGCATGGCCAAGTTTGCCAACCGAAGCGAACCGACCCCCATCCCTCCTAGATCATTCGGTGTCATTATATTCTTCCACGAAGCCCAATTCATCTTGTCTTTATCCGGAGTTGAACCCCGTAAAAAGTCCCTATGCAACTTTTCTAACTTCTTAATAACCCAAACTGGAGCTTTGTATAATGAGAAATAATATGTCGGGAGCGCGTTTAAAACGGACGAGACCAAAGTGTCCACCAAAGGATAACGTATTTGCCCTCCACAATGATAGCCCTTTTTTGAAGACCTCCACAACCGGATCCCATTTTTTAATTAGGTTCATGTTTGCCCCTACTTGTAGTCCTAAATATTTAACGGGAAATTCCCCTCTCATGCATCCCATCACATTCGCCATAATTTGTACATGTGTGTCCTCCACCCCTACCCCATAAAGGCTACTTTCTTTTAGATTTACCGGAAGCCCCGTAGTGAGATAGAAGCATCTAAGAAGGCGTTTCAGGTTCACCGTATTTTGATACCACCACTCACCCACAAAAATCACGTCATCGGCATAGAGGAAGTGTGACAAAGGAGGCCCATTAGAAGAGATAGACAAACCTTGAAAATTTCTTTCGGTGCAAGCTTTCTACATTACACCGGTTAACGCTTCCATGGCGAGCACGGATAGGAAAGAAGATAATGGATCACCTTGTAGCAAACCCCTCGAACATGAAAACTCTTGAGTTGGGGAGCCATTAACAAGAACCGATGCACGTGCTAATGTCCCTATTGCCATGATGGCCATCCTGAATCCTAATGGTTTTGTTTGGCACCACAAACCATGCAACGTTATTGCCATCGGTACTCAACCTCCAATCATCATCCCTATATGTCCCTACATCCAATCCGTTGCACTTCTTCACCTTCACCCCACCTCACCTATAAATAGCACTTGTCACATCACTTGAACAGTGATGTGACAGCTCTCACTCGACCAGCACGCTTTTGGACCTTTTTCTCTCGATTCCTCGCGATTCTTGTAAGTTTTCAACTCAAATCTTGTACTTCTTTGATCTACATGCACTCCTCCACCTTTCTATCTTTTGAATCTCAACTTTTAACTGTGAAATCAATGGATTTAAGGTGTTCTAGGGTGATGTCATCATGAAGTTATCATGAACTTCAAGTGTTGGCCTCATTCCACCAAGAACAACTCAGATCCGAAGGATTTCCACAAGAATAAAAAACATTTTCACACAGATCTAAACATAATCATGAATAAAAGGATTGAAAGATGGTTTTCCAACTTTCTTTCAACTCTTTTACACTCAAAGCACTCAAGACCGATAGAATCGGAGCTTGTACCAACCTTCTGCTCATTCTTAGTGTCGTGTTGGTTCAAGATCTGGTTTCTAACGCAGAGACGACCAATTCCAGGTTAACTAAGAATGACCGTCACGAACCAGTAAACCGGTCAGATTTGGGTGATTCATGTCCGATCGGGTCCCCTGGTTCGAAATGGGGTTTCTGTTGTTTAGCACGTCACAACACCGTCTCGATCAAAACCCCCAAAGACCTTCAAAATAGTCAAAGTGCCAAGGACAACTTGACCATTTGGACGGATTGCCGTCTGATCGGACATGCATCCGAACGGACAGGACATGTCATCTGATCGGACAGGCATCCGAACGGACAGGACATGTCATCCGAACGGACAGGACATGTCATCCGAACGGACAGGACATGTCATCCGATCGGACTGCCATTGGTACTCAACCTCCAATCATCATCCCTATATGTCCCTACATCCGTACAAGAAGCCTTACGCAGACGGGAAATGAGATGCAATTGAACATAACTATTGAATGGTCGACAGTCATAAGTGATGGTTGGGTATATTTAAATCTGGAATTCAAAAAGGTAATTTAATTTCTTCCTCTAAACTAAGGGTGAGCGGGGTGGTTGGGTGGAGTTGGGGCGATGAGTCGAGTTACCGCATGGTAACACCGCCGCCAACCCCTTCTCCACGCGGTGATGTTGATGAATGCGGTAAGTATTCACCGCATGCGGTGATTGTAATTTTCGAAATGTAACGGCTATAATGCCATTGTGTTTAAAAAAATTCTTTATTTAAATACCACATTTTACAATTCCTTTTTTCTCACAACTACAAGCTAAAAACCACTCAACCATGGATAACTAAGAAAAAGGCGAGGGCAAGAAAAAATGTTTGGGATCCGGTTCGGTAGCAGAACAACGTGATGTGGAAAGAACACTTTTGTGTGATCGGGATTTAGAGACGTTTAATAAGCCACACGACAATGTTCCGTCGGAGATGTTGTCATTCACTCTAGTCCGAAAATGCAAGTTCGCCAAAATTGGTCATGTAATTTCTAATTTTTAGTTCAATTTTCCTAGTTTTAATTTTATGTAATGTTTTTTTTTAAATTTTAATTTAATGTAATGCTTTTTAAATTTTATTTTAATGTAATGTCTTTTTTTAGTTTAATGTATCTTTATATTGTTTAAAATATGTTTTAATTATTGTTGTATAGAAAAAATAAGGAACTCAGCCTCAGATGACCACCCAGTGGAAATAGGGGAATTGAAGAGGAGACTTAATATGGCATGAAGTTATTGGCTTAGGGAGAGTTTACCACTCCCCACAGAGTAATCACCTCTCTCACCCTAAGATGCAAATACTTGGTTTTAGTGCATGGTTGTAGAAATTTATATATTGTCATTGATTTGGATGATGTTTTTGTTTTCCAATATACGGTATATGGTATGCTATCTGATGCGGTCATCACGACTCCCGCGAGAGATGATGCGGTAGGGTAGCTACAGATGGGACATCACGACCCATTGGCGTGAGTGTAGTCACGTAGAAAGCAGTTGGGGATGTTTTTTTTTTCTTTAATAATTTTCGTTTATTAGTTAATTTGACTTCATTAATAACTCGTGCTATCTACTTTTTAGAAAATCTAAATACACATTATCGTTTCTTTTTTATTTTATGAATATTTTGACATAAACTTTATTGAAAATTGATTTGTTTTCAAAATAAAGTTTTTTTTTAATCTCGTTAAAGGCTTTAACACATACTTGTATTGGTAACTTTGACGTAAATTTACACACTCAACAACGGATATGAGTATATATTTAATTTATTTACCTTTTATATTCTACATTTGCGTGTGTAAATTAATTATAGTATTTTACTATGTAATGCAGTTTAAAAAAAAAAAAAACTAATGTATGGTTTTAACTTTTAATCCACCTTCTGGATTTTTGATCCATTATCGAGGCATGATTTCTTTGAATGTGAAACTAAAATTGAAAACAATTTCCTTTAATCACGTAACCTTTTTCTTTGAATGGCTGAATTTTCATTAAAAGAAAAGAATAGCAAGCAACTATTTGGGAAGAAACAAACAATTACAAGATGGAAAACAATACTAGAAACAATTGGTAGAAGTTTTAAAAGAGCATAAGTTAAAAGAAGGTGAAGATAGTTGGAGATGGAGAACAAAACCGAATGAAGAAATGACAGTGGCTACATTAAGAGATGAAATTACGAGAGCTTCTCTAAATGCGAATGACACGGCTTGGAAATTTTGTAATAGATGGATACCGCCGAAAGTGAACCTGTTTGTATGGAGGGCTACAAAAAAACGGATTCCGGCGAAAGTGGAGCTGAAACGTAGGGGCATTAACATCGAATACTTGCTGTGTTCAAGGTGTGGAGACGAAGAATCGACAGAACATTTACTGCTGAAATGTTTGTTGGCTCGGGCTACATGGTGGAACATCATGGTTTGGTTAAAATTACCGAACCACGAGGATTACAATTCTTGCGAAGAAGTGCTTCAACGAATACAGGAATGCAACGGGTCGAACGAATGGAAGAAACTGATTACGGCGATCGTCATGATAACAATGTGGCAAATATGGAAATCCAGAAATGACTTGGTTTTTAACGGACCAAATGGGTCGGTAACAAAGACGGTTGATGAAATAAAAGAGTTGTCGTTTATGTGGATTAAAGAAAGATCAAAGTTCAAAAATCTAGATTGGGAAAGATGGAAGGATTTCAACATAAGGAATATTATTATGTAATGTTGTAAGTAGTTTTTTGGTTGTATTTGTTTTTATTTCCTTGTACTTTGGGTTTTACAGCTTGCTGGCCCTCGTGCTATAATCATAGAATTTTCGCCGTTCAAAAAAAAAAAAAAAAAACTAGAAACAATTCTGTAACCATATCATTTAAAGACACATAGAAACGATTAGACAAACCAAAATCTTAGAAAACGTGTTTGTAACATCTATCACCTAGTTCGGAATATCACGCCTGATAGGAACCCAGCAACTTCTGACTTCTGGCTTCCACCGACTACTTCACATTTGCTTATTAATAAATAAATATATAATCACCCGTCATGATTAGTACTGGTCATGGTGTAGATGATATCAAAATATCTGTAGAACTCTTAATATATTTATTTAATTTCAGATTCTACAAAGATGTTATTACTCATTATTAAGTTGAGCAGTAATCAAATGATAAAATGGAGTTTTTGATGTTGTCACATTTATATAACGTGTTAGGAGCCTTCCTCTACAGTGAAAATAAATCATTGAACCAAACTTTCATCAAATTTAACTTTTCTAGAATTTTAGCCTTCGATCTCAACAATCACGCAATCGCAATCTCACTGATTGCCAAAATTATCGTGACTTTCGCTTTTGCTTTTATATATGTTATTCTTTAGTCGGATAAATTATTCCAAAGTGGGAAGATGGGTAATACTACAATTAAGTGCGCTTTTTTAAATATATATGTTTCTTTTTGCCTTTAGAAAGAGAAATATTATATCACGTATGGGTTGATACAAATAATTATATCAATTTTTAATATTGGTAGTCTGATTAGGTGATACCAATAATGTTATGTTTTAGTGACTTACATTTTGTTGTTTTTTTTACTTAGGTGTAAGCGGGGATTATCAGTAGTGTTTTCAAGAATTTTACATGAAAGAGACCTATAATCGTGTGTGTACACACACATCGATGGCCAAAATCAATGGTTTATTCGGTTTAGAACATCTTTTTGTTCTAACTAAAAGCTGAACTGATCCAAATTAGAAATATGTATAACTGAACCATATTCAATTGTTTAAACGGCTTATTCAGTTAGGCTATCCAATTAAACCGGATCATGCAGTTTATATTACCAAGATTTGTAGGACCAATAGCCGAACTGAAAAATACAAATAAGCAAGAAAATATTCCGGTTATATAATTTTCGGTTTGGGGTTTTCAGGTATGATTATATTCAATTTCCTCTTTTTTATCAAGGCATAATTTTATAAGTGTGATTTTTCTAAATAAATATATGTTTCATTTTGTCTTGAATAAAAAAACTTATAATCCATGTGCAGTGCTAAAGGAAGACCCTTGGGCATTATTTGCCATGTGACGGTCTAGTCAGCAATGAGGCATTGTGGGACGTTTTTCTAAAATGGATGTAGTAGTATAATGCGCCAACAATGATTACCTAATTATTAGCTTTTTAGAAAAATAAAACATCTAATATTATCATAAATGAGTTGAAAATTTCTTATTAGTCAATTAAATTTTCATTAGGCGTTTTAATCTACACACCCAACCAAAAAAATTCAAGAAAACGCCCACAGGGGCGGTGGGCGGTGCACGGGCGTTTTTGGGCGTGTTCCACTACGGGTGGTCTAAGTATGAATCAGTGGTCGAGGGCATTAATTAATTATACAATAAAAAATTATGGTTCCCTTTGTTCAAGTGGGGATCATGATGAGTGTGGCTTTAAGGAATTTTCTACTCAACTTAGTGTATACAATTATAATATATACAAAAGAAATTAGAAGGCATGTCGACAAAGTTGAATCTTTTTGACCAATATTGCTTTCTGGTCATAATCTAAGTTAAGACCATGATTATGCTAATGAGCTTTAGCTCAACTGACATCGGAAGAGAAGTAAAGGTTCACGTTAAAGGCCTATGTCTCAAGTTCGAATAAAATGGCCCAATCAAGTTTTACCGTTGTGGACCTTTGAGCCCTGGGTTTTTTCAGAACCGGAGATGGTGGGCTTGGGCTACCTAGCGCTGTTTGCGATCGATGACAACCTTTTGTTATTGGGTTACCCTGTGTAGCCGGGCTTTTATTTGTTAACAGTTCAAATAAAAAAAGATCATGATTACCTATCTACTGTATTATCAAGAAAAGACTTTTTAAAAAGTTCTAATTTCTTGCTACGGCTAAAAATCATATTCATGGGTTAATGCAACCATAGATTGTTCGCGAAAGCATAGTCGGCCCTGGAGGTGGGTGGGGAGGACCACTGGATATTTGGAAGTGCACGTTATTTATAAAAAAAACTCGATATGTATATGTATATTTTTTAATAGAGTATACTTATATAAACATCAACATATGCCCACTTACAAAACTATTGTTATGGTTTAAATTAGTTATTAGCCCATTGCATTAGGTTTAGACCTTTAGTGAGTCCAATATCCAATTTCATTAAGGCCTAAAGACACATTTTTTCGAGCCCAATATCCAATTTCATTAAGGCCTAAAGACACATTTTTCGAGCTCGAACAGGGTACACGAATTCTCACGTCCCTGCGCGAAAGGCTCCACATCCTAACAATCACTGTATCAAGGAGAAGCTCATTATTAGATGACATTTGATTAAATTTAAGAAAAAAAACAAACAAGGTTATAAAATTAATAAACCGACAATGACATTAAAGTTGTATTATTCAATTTCAACGGGTTGACGTCAATCCGTGCGTTATGACGGTATGTTGATTATGAGTATCTTTATATCAATAAGTCGGATCGGTTGGACCGGATTTAAAAACCGAATAACTTTTCTTTTTATGTTATTGTTATGGTATGGTTTAGTTATAATACTTAAAATTAATTAATTATTTACTAATAATACATTTTCCATGGAGGGGAATAGTGCCAGACAATAATACATTTTCCATGGAGAGGAATAATGCCAGACAGCTGTCTGGCACTTCCCCATTAGTCCAGCTAAATTACGATTTTATCATGTTTAAATTTATAGTTTTGGCATTAGTTTTGTTTTTCTCTTCTCCTAGCCAAATTTCTATTAAATTTTAACTAATAATTAAAGTATTTTTAATGACAAACATAGAATTCCTTAAAATCTATTTTGAAAGTGTAATTTTAACGGTGATAAACAATTGGTGTGACTAAACCAAGAAACCATTGGCCTAAGATGTTATTAATCACTATAAAGTTAAGCCAACAATTAAATTATTAAATGTAGGTTTTGATGTTATCACATTTATATATGTGTATTGAGCCCTTCTCTTTAGTGAAAAGGAAACTTTAATCATCAAGTTTAGCCTTTCTACAAAACTAGAAATTAAGTATGAAACATATATAATTCGTCTTTGATCTCACCAATCACGCTATCTCACCCGTTGCCAAAATCACCGTGATTGATTTTGTTTCGCTTTTGCTGTTTTATACATAGTACTTTACTCGAATAAATAAGTCCAACCCTTTGGTGTGGTGGCATTAACAGGAAACAACTAATTTTCTAACTTAAGGTCAGGGGTTCGACTCCCACTAACAGCAAGGATTGTGAAATATTTAGCCGTTCAAAAAAAATAAGTCCAAATTGGGAAAATGATCCAGGCATCCCACAATGAAGTCCTATTTTCAAATATATATTTTTGTTTTGGTCTTTAAAAAAGATAAATATTATATTACGTAGGGGTGTGCATGGGTCGGTTTTGACCAAAAAGTATAACCATAACCGCGATTCGGTTATTGGATAACCATAACCATAATCGATCGGTTATGGTGGTTATGGTTATTCGGTTTTGATGGTTATAGCGGGTCGGTTATGGGTGGTTAACCTTGTATTTAGCTTAGCTAAAAATAGCTTATTTTTTTTATAAAATGGAATAAATTGTTATTGCAAATTTGTATATATTAGTATATTACATAGTATTAAAAAATACATATAATCTATAATATTAATACCAATTATTATCGAATACCTAAATAAAGTGATATAATACATTTCATAAATTCAAATAAACATTCAACCAAAACCACAAAATGATATGAAAAAACCCTTAAGTACTAAAAATCTTCAGTAAAAAACATAAAATATTAAAAATATGGTGAACAATCCTAAATCCTACAAAGATTTATTACATGTCGGTTCGGTTCGGTTATGGTGGGTATGGAAAAAATGAAAACCATAACCGACCCGCTACTTTCTGTTTTAAAAAAAACCATTACTGGTTTTTTATTTGGTTGGGTTTTGTCGGTTAATTCGGTTATGGTTTGGTTAATTCGGTTTTTTGCACACCCCTAATATTACGTATGGATTAGTGGTTGAGAGATTTAATTGGTCTTATTTAATTTTCTTGAACACTTTTAAGTTCTTGAAATTTAATTCCATGTTATGCCAAATCATTTTTATCGGTTAAAGCAACCAACACTAGTTTAATGATATCAAGGAGTGTTGAATATTGGTGTAAAATTTAGGAGTATATTTAGTGGGTGGGTTTTTGTTCTAAAAAAGTATATAGAGGTATTTTTGATTTAAAGTTCACATAGATTATGAAAACACATTCGCACAAAAACACCTAACTAATGATTTGGAGAAATTTTATGACAAGAAAGATTTTAGGCTTGAAAGCTTGCACAATGCCAAGTTTCTTCCCTACTTATGATATATCTCAAGAAGCAATTATACAGGTGGCATCAACTCAACAAGTTCAATAAGATGATTCTTGATCTTGAAAATATTAAACTTTAGTTGGATAGAGCAATTATCTTCCTCACTTCCTACCCTGGTCCCATGTGTTTTCCGTCGAGACCCTGATATATGTGAGAGAACGCCTCACAATGGAGGAGCAGGTTGTTGCTTTGAATTAAAAAAGAATCTTAGAAACATAGTGATTTGACAGAGGAATCCTGTAAAGTGCTCTTTGTGAGGAAATGGGTGATAAAAGATGAATTTGTTTCACCAATATTGCTTCCTGAACACAATCAAAATAGAAACCACAATCACACACGTTTTTTTATATAATCCAGAGAAGCAACAACTTCTGCCAAGTGCAAAACAGCAACTCCAAAAACTGGAAATCAAAACCTCACTAAAATGAAATTATTACTGCTTCAAAACCCACACCTTTCATTCATTGCAAATTTACATTAAATAGACTCTAAACAAACTAACCATGTAACACATCATCTCCTAAAACTCCTACATTTATGCAGCGTTTTCTTGACCCACTAAACCTACACACGACTACTTAATATCACTAATAAATATGTGACTTAATAAACAAACTTCCTGTTGACCAATATCCACTTTTGACCCGTATCCATGACCTGCTTAGAACCAGTTAAGATTAACCCTACACTCACCTCCCTTAATCTTTACATGTTTCTTATTTCTTTCTTGGTGAAAAATAACTTTATTTCTTGCTTCTTCTCTTTCTTGATCGGTTCACAAAGATCCGACTTGTTTCTTGCTCTTGCTTCTTTCTTAGTCACTTGCTCTTGGTTGTTTTCGTGTTAACCCGTTTTGGCAGCCCTATACAACATCCCTCGGTACCATTTCATCACCAATGATGTCCCTAAAGTGGCTTCAATTAACACCCACTCGTTTGATTCTGATGTTTGATGAAGTCATTATGATGCTAATATGCGTTCATAGAAGCAGACAGAGGCTGTATATAAGATACCCGGCGATTTACAAGTGTCCTAGATTTTCTTTACTTACCGCCTTGCCGAGAAACAAATCCCAAGTAGCTGCTGCTATAATCCACAAACCCCTACATCAAACAAAAGCATATGTGACTGTAAGACATTTTTTTTTTTTTCATTGAATAAACAGACGTTCTTGACTGGTATACATGTTATGCTAGACCTTATTTTACATTGTTGCTTAATTGGCATTTTGTAGATTTTTAACAGGTTCAAACAATATAAACCATGCTTCATTTCTCATAGGAGTGGTTTTCATTGAAGCATTTCATCAAACCGATGGTGTGCATAGCTGGTTATCACGTTAACATAATCAGTTATGCTCAAAATGCAAGAAATCCTTTTGGGACAAATCCCCATATAGTAGCAAAGCCTCTAACACAACAATTATTGCTTCCTGATTAACCGGCAAGCAAACACATATCGTATATCTCTGTAGCAGCAACATGATTATATGCTGCGTACAGCAGCCAACTATGTATTATTCCAGAAAATCACAAACATACAAGGTTCGGTTCAGTAACGCTTAAAGTCTGTTAACGGAGATACATCAACCATACCCATAACCGAATGGTCGGTTAATCATATTTACTTAAGCATAACCAATTGAATATGTTGGTTTTGGTTAATTTTTGACGGTTCAGATTTTGGTTATGGTTTGGTTTTTTTTGCTCACCCTAAGTCAATAAGCATCAAATGTGTATGAGAACTGAAAGCATGTGAAGCAAATCTATGTATATATGAATACAAAAACAGTTCCTTACGTGTTTCTGAAAATGCTAGTAAAAGCAAATCTCACTACTTTGAGGATGACCAGTAGTAACCCGCATACTAGCCAATGACTTTTGCTTATTTTTTGACTTCCCATAGAAGCAAAGTGGCACCACTACAAACTCCACCCAACTTCTGGTCAACACGTTCAGATTTCACCTGGTTTGACCACAACAATCATATGATATCGGTCTGACCACTTAACCGGAGCAATAACCGGATTTTCCATATCCATATTAGACTAGATTTCAAAAGTTGCGAGCCTGGCTTGCTTCAAGTCCCTATGGTGAACCGTGTCCATGGTGTTGAACTAAATAAGACATTCAAGTAGGGGCTAGTAATCTCTATCACAGGTCAATGTTGGTTTCAGACCCAAGATCTGTTGGTGCTTTTATATTTATTGAAAAGTGATAACCAAAACTACCAACTTGCAGAAAGAAAAAATGGACAAAAATGCTTGTTTACTCCATAACCAAACCAAGCCTTATATATGACTCATTCAAATTAATAATGACTCTAAATTCTTTTAAGGAATCGGCTTAATCAACCAATCCATTTGACCCAGCTAAGAATTAACACATGCTAAGTAGACTTTTAACGGTCACATTGACCATGCAAATATTATTTGAGCTTTTTATCCGGCTGACTTATTCGTTTTTGAAAACCCACGAGACCCGTACCCGTCAAGATTATCCAACAACCAATTTACTTCAAAGTGATGCTTACGTCACAAAATAGACATCAATAAAACTTTATAGTTGTTTGGATTCCATGAAAATAAATTGAAGGAAGTTTGAGATATCATGCTTCAACGATCACATGAATTACTAGAAACATATAACAGTTTGTTGAAAAACATTTAATTTCTTATTTTTTTCAGGGGTTAGGGCAACCGTATATTATTGAAGAATCATACATAAATAGAGTAATTCAGAAAATTAATCATCTAGATACAAGCACTTTTGATTCAGAATAGACAAATAATTTTTTATGGTTACATTTATATGAGTAATTGTACCTCATGCAATGAAAGTTGTACCATGCTGTGACATATGTGACTCTGGTATCTTTTGAATCACTAATCAACAACATTCCCTTTAAAATGTGATGTGTGTCTATATTTCGGGTAGTAGCTAAGTGAGTTAGTTAGTGTAGTTAAGTCGGTTAGTAGGTGCTCAAACACGTCAATGGTTCAGCTATGTATGATACTCGTGTCTAATGAAATCTACTTACTCTCAAATGACTTTTTTCTCTTAGTTTTCGCTGATAATCACGCCATGTCACAAAATTACCAATATAATCAGGAGACAAAATCAAAAGACTATCTAACAGGTGACTTGATAACATACAATTCACCAAAAGTTAATGGTATGAAACCTGTTTGACTTCTGAAAGTGTAACAACCAACTTTTGAACTTTGAATTGATGTAAATCCATCTCATCACAGTTCTCATCCATTAATTATTTAACTTTTATATGACCCTTTCAAAAGAGAACAAGTGAAAAGTAAATCCAAATGGGAAACAGGAACTCACAGAGGCATTTAATCAAACAGGTGGTGTGCACGATTATAAGTTAATGAAATATTGAAAATTAAACATGAATAAACGAATCATACTTTACAATGGTGATAAGAAGCGTCTCATTCAGACGATATTTTACACGTGTTGGCTACTACGCACCCCTTGTTTTTGGGCCTGAAAACGTGCTGATTTCAAGTGCATAATTGTGGAGAAATGAGAATGGAAAAGACTGGTATAAACAACTGGGACCTAAATTTTTATGTACTGGGTTATGATCTCAACACAATCAAATTACACATCAAATTTTTTATGCATTGTGTTAGAACATATTAGTAACCGAAAAATCAGATACAAAAAACTCAAAATGTTTTACTTGGACCTGCATATGTCACTAACTTCCCCTAAAGTCTGTGATAACTAAGTTGAGCAGGGAACCTTATTATTCACCAAAGTGGACTAGATGAACTTGTTGCCGATTTCAATCGCATAATTTGTATACATGTTGGATTCAACTATAAAAAAGGATAAGTTAATGTAGAACAATTAATGTAAATGAAGTTCAAGAAAAGTTCAAAAATAACATGCTAATGAGAAAAGAAAAATCTCAAATTCGAAAGTGGTGTCAACCGCACCCGCGACCAACGAGAATCTTCCTTAAAATTATGTGTTTGCATCCAATAATCAACAAGAATAAAACGAAGAAATGTGATAACAAAGTTGTTGTGTATAGATATGGAATGAAAATCGATTTGCTTTCAATTGCATTTCCAAAAACCCACAATTGGATAAAGATGAAACCGAGGGTGTGTGAATAAAAATTATACCTGGTAATTGGGCAGGTCGTGTCAGGTGATCAGGTGACGGGTCAGAACAGGTTGGGTCGAGATGAGTTCGGGTCAGAAAAGTCATTTAAAAAAAGGGGTTCTTTTGGTTCTGGTCAGAACGGGTTTTGACACAAATGTGTTCTTATCAGAACAGGTTTGTTACTGTAGGTAAACACTGATGTTGCTCTTTTTGTAAGTCCTCAAAACATATTTTTGACAGTATATAATATAAATTTTCTGATATATTTATTCTTACATAACCATTAAAAGTTTCAAAGTCACAAGAATACACTCATTATCTGTGTTGAATTTAACTGGTGTTAATCTCCGTCCATCCATAAAACTTTCTTCCCTGGTACTTGTGCGTGAAGCTCAATCTCCTTCTGATATCTGCACGTGATTACATACTTAGCCACATTTAAGAGGCAAACTTTCACCGATAAAATCTAGTTTGTCATGACAGGTAGAAGAAAATCTAAATTTGATGCCTCTTTTAACTAAATGAAAGTTCATTATCAATATAAACAAATAAATACAAAACTAAAGAAGCATCAACATGACATTCATTTATACAAACAAATTAAGTTATATGCAAAAAAATGTCCAATCTAATCCACCCAGCTTGTTAATACCTACATGAAAAATGACCCGTTTAAACATGAACCCGTTATCCAGCCCACTCCACCTAATACAACAACTAAAAGTACCTACAACCGAGCCTCCTTTTCATATTTGTGTATCTGTTTTTGATATATTTGGCTGAGACGGTGTAGCAGCCTTACTGAGAGTCTTGACTTTCCTGAATTCACATGGTCAACCTGTAAGTATCACATAGATGTTGTCACCATCTTAAAATTCCACTTAATAAATCATAATAAATATTTATAACATATCAAACTTACAACAGCCAGGTTCAGCTGAGTCCTCGGTTTGGTGAAGTAACATCTTTTCCATGTTTTGAATTTCAGAATTTTCAGATTTGCCAGTCATGTTCATATCGTTCAATTCACCGGAAAGCTCAATTACTTGTGTCTCAATTATGGAAGCATGACTCCTCGTATCCACATAATCAGATTTAACCTCTGAATTCAAATTCAACTGGGACAATGAGAAAGCCAAACAAAATTAAAATCGGAATTATAATCTTGATGGTTCGGGTCGAGTATGGGTTAAGTCGGATACGGGTCAGCAGAGTGAATCCACATGGCCAACCTGTAAAAATCACATAGATGTTGTCACCATCTTAAAATTCCACTTGATAAATCATAATAAATATTTATAACATAGCAAACTTACAACAGCCAGATTCAGCTGAGTCCTCGGTTTGGTGAAGTAACATCTTTTCCAAGTTTTGAATTTCAGAATTTTCAGATTTGCCAGTCATGTTCATATCGTTCAATTCACCGGAAAGCTCAATTACTTGTGTCTCAATTATGGAAGCATGAATCCTCGTATCCACATAATCAGATTTAACCTCCGAGTTCAAATTCAACTGGGACAATGAGAAAGCCAAACAGAATTAAAATCGGAATTATAATCTTGATGGTTCAGGTCGAGTATGGGTTAAGTCGGATACGGGTCAGCAGAGAATTAATTTTAACATGTTTATTTTATGGGTTTTGATTGTATCAAGTAAATTAAATAGTGGGTCTGTCATGGGTTTGTTCACTATTTTTTGGGATATTTTTGAGTGCAGTAGGTGGATAAGTTCCTATGTAAGGTGTTTGATTGGAATGAAAGTAGAGAAAGTTGAGCAGCAAGTTTCTATTTTCCTTCATTTCTAATTCGTAAATAACAGTTAGAAACCCAACAAAAGATACTGCGTTTGGAGTTTCCAATTCAGTTGGGATAATGGTAAAAAAAGTTACCAGACATTACTTTTTAAGTCATTAAAGGAACACAAGTTAAAGTTCTGGTTTATATTATATTCGTTAAATGAACATTGTTAATTAGCTTTCATAAAACTATGATGATTAACTTACTTGTAATTCCATTGCCTTCTTAAGTTCTGTCAAAACTTCTTTTGTCGTCGGTCTTTTTTCTCGTTCAAGATGTAGGCATTGGTAGGCAATCTCTTGAAATGTAGTCAATGATTTCGGCAGAATCTCTTCCCTAATTTGATTGAACACCACCTCAGCATGTTTTCCTTCTTCAAAGTTCTTTTTAATGAAATCTGGTAGATAGTGACCCTCATGTTTGTGAATTGCAAACGTTGATCTCCCGCACAAAATCTCAAATAAAACAACACCAAACGAGTAAATATCGGATTCTATGGTTAGGAATCCCGATTGTCTATAAAGTGGGTCCACGTATCCTTTTGTGCCACACGCATGATCGATTATATAGTCTGTTTCCTCATTTATTGAACATATTAGCGAAAGCCCAAAATCAGCCAGTTTTGCTTTCCAATCATTGTTTAACAGGATGTTTTCAGTTTTGATGTCCCTATGTATCACCTTTGCTTGTTTTCCTACTCCTCCGTGTAGGAAATCCAACGCTCTTGCAACATCAATGCATATATTAAGTCGTTTCACCCATGTAAGAGAAGTATCATTCAAATACCTATCAAGACTTCCCCTGGACAAATACTCATAGATAAGGACTTTTTCATCATTTTCATCACAGTAGCCTACAAGACCAATGACATTCTCATGTTTATAATCCAAAAGAATTTGGAGCTCACTAAAGAATTGTTGTTCTCCTTGACCAAACCTCGTATCCAATCGCTTTGCAACAATGGTTTTAATTCCTTCTCCATCTTGAAGGTTTCCTTTATAGACTTTACCAAATCCTCCCCCACCGATGAAATTGTCATCATGAAAGTTTTGTGTCACTCGTTTTATGTCTTCAAGTGACATTTTGGGGTTATCCTTGTTGTTGTTCTGTGAAACATGACACACCAAATGAAATAAATATATTGATAACTATAATAAAGTGGAATAGAAAACTAAATAACGGGAAGAGGGGATTGACGGTTACAATTAATTAAGGAATTTGGAGAGCGTCGTGCTGATAACGTATGATAAAACAAGGGAGAAATAGAGAAACTGATTCAATCCATTTCATTCATCTGCCATATACATCCTATATATAAACTACTACAATAGAATCCCTAAAAGCCCAAAGCCCAGAAACATTGGGTTGGGCCATAAAATGGTTGCATTCATAACAGTATTATCTTTTTCTAAATATTATGAAAAACTATAAATGATGAGTAAAATAATAATTGAGTCATATCATTGATAACACTGAACAACATGATTTTAATATGATGATAAATGTCCCTTATGAATTAAATATGCACTGTACTGTGTTTTCTAAAGGTTTTGGACTGAACTTTTATTTATTATTATACTTCCATATAAGCAATTCTAGCAAAGTCCTAACTTGATAGTCTAAAAGGTAGGATTGATAAATTCCTACAATGTCTAAAAAGTAAACTTGATAGGTTGATGCTAGACATTATAATGTGGAAATGATTTTTAACGATGAATTTTATGTAATTTGAACCCAACCTCATAAAGCTTTCTAATTTTTGTTTTCTATATAACAGTGAACTGTCACACATATTACTTCTAGGTGTTGATAAACTGAATTTAGAACAATGGCTTACTTGAAAGAATAATGCTTTCTCAAGTTCCTTGACTATGACTTTCATTGTTGGGCGTTGGTCTTGAGTTTCAGCCACACACTGGTGTGCAATTGTAATAAACGTGTGCAAAGAATCCTTGTTGGGTCCTCTATTTAGAACAAAACTATTTTCACCAACTTCTTCCTTTATTATAGGATCTATCAACGCTTCTAGTGTTCTTGTGCTAAAGATTCGTCTTGCTACAGGTGCCAGCCCTCTCTCACTCTCCTTAAGGTTAATTAGGTCATTGGCTAACCTCCCACAAAGAGTCTCAAACAATACTACTCCAAAACCATAAACATCTGATTCTTTTTTTAACTTATGGATCTTCTCATATTCTGGATCTCTGTAGTGTGTTCTCCCAACACCGATGAGATGGTGATCTTTGTTTTCTTCATCTGGAGACAGGAATAGGGACCACCAAAAGTCAACAATCTTTGCCCCAAAATTCTCGTCTAACCCAATGTTGTAGCTCCATATATCACGATTTATTATCATCTTTTGGTCTTCCATCTCATAGTGAATGTATCTTAATGCGTGTGCAACATTAATTGAGATTTTCAAACGTTTTTCCCAAGTCAAAACACGTTTGTCTTTGAGGTTTTCCAAATATTCACCAAGAAATCCATTAGAAAAATCTTCAATGATAAGGATCATCTCAGAAGCTTCAACACAAAATCCAAGCAGATTGACTATGTTGGGATGCTTAACTCCACCGGAAAGAATTTCTATTTCTGTGAGAAACTCTTTTTCTCCAAACAACTCACTTCCAGAAGGGTAGCGTTTGATAAGTACAGTGTTGTGTCTCTTGGATGATGGATTCTCTTTATCATAATGCTCGAGTTCTGCTCTGTAGAAAGCATAGCCATCTTCTGGGAAATCTGCAATGTTGTATTCGTATGAGAAATAATGGGTTGCTGATTGAATATAAGTGAGAGGAATCTTCAAGTGTTCCAAGTTCTTCCCCACCTGCAAATTAAATACATGACAAGAGAGTTACAACTAAGATAGAAAAACGAGAAGGGAATTGAAAGAAATCGAATAGTTAATATCTCTTCAAATGAAGTTAATATCCATCTAATTCCACCCTCTTCGCACCACAGTGAAAGTTCCAGCGAGATTTGAGGTAAGCAAAGGTCCGTCACTCGACTCTGGAAACCAGACGATCCCTGCTTTGCTTTTGTTTCATGTGCCCTTGTTTTACTTTTGGTTGGCTTACAATGGTCCAGCCCACCACGTTTTTACAAGCCCATGAATCATTTATAGTTAGCTCAATAAGTAAATAAGGCCCATATAGATTGAGTGATAATATGAAACCAATATAAATCTTATGGGTTAAGCTTGGTCAAATTTATTGTCCGTTACTATACTAAGCCTAAGAATAGATTTGCTAAAATTATATATTGTTGTTAATAATATGTGTTGCCTTAGTGTTATTGAACTGAAATAAGTTACTAGACCAACTAATTAAGTTAATTGTTGGTAAGAAAGAGGATTATATATGTTAATCTTTATGTAATTTAAATAAAATTAAATAATAAACTGTAAAAGGGGAGTTGAGGAAGTATCTATTGTAACACTTAAAATTATTTAACGTATTTAACTTGTTTCATAAATCAAATGAAAAATTAGATGTTATAAATAATTATATGATAATGCATAGGAACAAGAATTTTGTAAGACAACTTAATAAGAATAAGAGAGCTTACAGGTTAGTTTAATATACCTTTTTTGTTTGTTTTAAAGGTAGACTAGGCATGTATGAAGAGAGATACATAGTCCCATTATCGGTTGAATTTGAAAATTTTTAGGAGATCACTCATGGATTAATTACAAAAAAAATTGACAGTGGGCCACAAAATCTTAAAGGAGCTGAATTTTCTATCTAAAAAAAATTATTTAAAGGGTGCTAAACAGTTGAATTATGTGAGAATAGAAAATAAAACAGGCCCAATGGCAATTAGAAACCTAACGCCAATTAATCTAGAAACAGTAAAGTTGTGTGTCCTTGGAATAGATAAGAAGAAACAAAACATTATTCCTTTTACCCCAGGTGGCTTTGGTCCGTTGGTAGAACTAAGGATAAGTTTCTTGAAAGATGGAGAGTATATCATTATCATTATCCGTATATTTAAATTCAAATATTTACTTTAATTATCTTTTCCTTATATTGTTTCATTTTTATCTTTTAATTTGTTAGTGTTTATCGCTTAGTTTTTTTTATTGAATTTGAATTATAGAACTTTGTTCTTGGAACCTATGGTTCAAATTAGAGATTTTGATTATTTTTTTATTGAATTTGAATTATAGAACTTTGTTCTTGGAACCTATGGTTGAAATTACGGGTGGCAACAAAAACCCAACCATGATATTTTGTGTTATTTTGGGTCTTTAAAAAGGAAACAAGTCAGAATGGGCTGAGGATTTAGTCAAGATGGGTTAGGATGGGTTTTAAAATACCCATCTAAATTTTAACACGGGTCAGGATGGGTTTTTAATTCTCTAACCCAAAAACGCATCAGATTTCATGGATTCAACCCTAAATCACCGTACTCTCTCTATGTATATGTCGTTTAACACAACAATGACTACAACGACACCATTTGCGATGAATGCAGCTCTGGTGACCGGGGCTGCTGTTGTGCGATAAATGTGATAAAGCGCCGGGGCTGCTGCTGTGCGACAAATGTGATAAAGCCTTTCACATGACGTGTCTCCGCCCTATCGTTGTTCGTGTTCCGATTGGCCCCTGGTTCTGCCCTCAATGCTCCGATCCTCCTCCTCCGGCGGTTAAAAGTATTGAGTTTTCCGTTTACGTATTGTGTGTCTGCATGAAATGTTTGAGAGTTTTGATTTGATTTTAATTTTAGGTTTTACGCAGACCCAAATATTTGATTTCCTCAAGATAAAGAAATGTACACAGCTTCTGCTGTCAAGAGAATATCTCCTCAAGGTAGATTTATCATTTGTGTTTGTTTTATTATTCGATCTACCTGCTGATTAATTAGAGATTTATTTTGTGAAGAAAAAGGATTTTTGAATTTTAGGGTTGTGATTACCATTAGTTTTGTGAATTGATGATTAGATCATATTCAAATAAACCTAAAAAGATAAATTGAGGTTTTTTATTTTTAAATGATTATAATTTAGTATTGCAAATGAATCATGTGTGTGAATATAATATTTGGCTGGTTCAGCTGAGTGCAAGTTTCATTTGTGGATGATCTATGTATGTATACAACCGGAAAGTTTTGGTATTACTTCACAAGCTTATATTTCTGTCAATCTGTCATCTAGATTGATTTGCTTGCATTAAAATGCTAAAGCCGTGTACAAATATCTATTTTAAAAAAAAAAATTCTGATTTTTTGCCACCTCTACGTACAATCCTCAAAAAGTACTGAACCTTTTTTTGATTTTTTTTAATTTTTTTTATTTTTTAAAATTTTTAAATTTTTTTTTATTTTCTTAATTTTTTTTGACTTTTTTTATTTTTTATTTTATTTATTTATATTTTTAGCCTACCATGCCCAAATCCATCTTGACTAAAACCCATTTTGACCTAAACCCATCCTAACTTATTTCTTAACAAACCCATTCTAACCCAAACCCATCCTAACCCATTTCTTAATAAACCCATCCTAACTCATTTCTTAATAAACCCATCCTAACCCATACCCATCCTAACCCATTACCAAAACCTGCCCAACCCACCCATTTTGCCAACCCTAGTTCAAATTAGAGACTTTGATTAACTAAGTGTTCTTGAGCCATTTAATTGCTTCCGTAATTGCATCACGCCACACAAGTGAAGCTCTTGCCTCTCATCTAGCACCTCACCACATTTAAGATGCAAACGCCTCATACTACCTCATGCTTTTCTCTTATTAGAACCACAAGTCAAATTAATATGAGAGAACAATGAAAGGAAAACAAAAAGGAGGGTCTTACAGTAATTTCATGTGTCACCTGAAGTTCCAATTGCTTCCCAAGCTTATTTGCAACGTCATCCCTATCTGGGCATTGTACTTCCTCCTCCTTTAAGCGATGATAAGAAAATAAAATGAGTGCCAAAATTATTACTATATATTAATATTAATAGTGATTTTAATATTATAATATAATAATATTTATTTTCTTTCTTTTTAAATTTAATATTTTTTTAATATCAGGGGTTGGGATAAGTTTGGTGTCAACCGGTATCGAAAATACTAGGACGGTCCTGTTCGGTATCAGTACATACATGAAGGTAAAAACCGGCACTAATACAGAAAACGTCAAAAGTTGGTGCCGAATTGATATTGGAAATCTTTTGGTTCGGGAAATTAAATGCTGCTACCCGGTACCATTTGGTCATCCCTAATTACGGTTACCGTACGAACAACGGTATCGTACAACTTTTTTGTTGATTTTCTTCAACTTCTATTTTTTTCTTTTTTTAGTTTTAGGGGTAGGGATGAGCTCGGTGCCAACCGATACAGAATCGGTACTGATACCGAAAATACCGGTTACGGTACCGGTATATGAAGGTAAAAAACAGTAGTAAACGGTACCAGGAACGCCAAAAGTCGGTACCGAATTGGTACTTAAGCTCTTTCGGTTCGACAAATTTGGTACCGGTACCCAGAACAATTTGCTCATCTCTAACCACGAGTTTCATACGAACAACATTGTTACCATACAACTTTTTTGGTTGATTTTCTTTCGGTTATCTTTTAGTGTTTTTTTCTACATTTTCTTTTTATTCTTGCTAGCAGTTCTGTTCGCAACATGCTCGTAGTGATTTCAAAACACATGTAAACACAGACTAAATAACAAAATAAATTCGCCGCAACGCGGGCGAACTTCTTTAAACCTAGTTCTAACAATAAATTACCTGTTGTGAAACTTCTTACGTCATACCATGAGTAAACTTCAACCTTTTTAGACCATGTGTAGTGGTAACAACTTATAATGCCCCCACCATGGGGCATTATCCGACACGTGTCATCCCAGTCAGCATGGAGCATTATAGCATAAAGTGGTGTAGTGGGGCATTATTCCAATAACCCCATGCAATCATTTCCCAATTATTTTTTTTAATTTAAAACATAAAAAACTTCATTAATTTAAAATAAAAATTACACTACTTGAAAAAAAAAAACCGAAATAAAAAACAGAAAATAAAAATACAGAAAATTAAAAAACCTAAAAAAAAATAATGTTAAAAAAAAACAAGAATAATTCGGTGTAACTTCAAAGGTCCTTTTGTTAAAAAAAAAAAAACAAGAAAATTACCTTTTGTTTTTTTTCCCACCAAAGGTCCCACTGCTTTACCCCTTCTTCTTCTTCCTTTCTTCTTCTTCTTCTTCTTCTTCTTCTTCTTCTTCTTCCTTTCTTCTTCCCCACTACCTGCAACTTCAAAAAAAACCATTATCTTCTTCCTTTTCTTTTGTTTTTTTAAATAAAACTAATTATAAACACACACAAATATTATACACACATGGCAAGCTTTCATTGGACAACCAAATGAAGTTCCGGCGTTTTTTAAATCACGCCAAACCCATTTTTTTTTCAAAAAAAACGCCCGGAAACGCCGGGTGTAGTGGAGGAGTGGGCGTTTTCCGGCGTTTTTTTTGAATTTTTTTTAAAGAAAACGCCCCACTACAGGCAGACTTAGTAAAACTAGCCAACCACATAGATATAAATGGAAATCGTACAAAACAATAGCATTTAGAAAAAAAAATAATAATTAAAATTGTGATCCTTTTGACATCCAACCTTGGTGGTCTCATAATTCTTCCTTTTCCCATGCAGGAAAAAAAGTTATATAAATGTGATGAAACGAAAGATCCCCTAAAGATAGTATCAAAGATTCTCTTTCGCAACCCGGCCCATGAGTATGCTATCGTCATCTATTAGTGATTATACAATAAGCAGACCTCCTACGGACCTTTTTCGAACATTTGTTGGATATGGTCAGGCTTGTTTTAAGTTTGAGGGCAAGAAATCAATATATTTATGAACAGTTGCGCATATCACACTTCTTTACAATATACATACAATTATAATATACAAGATGGAACACATGTAAGTTAAAACTTAAAGCCAGGGCCGTCTCCGAAAATCCCAAAAAAAAATTTGGCCCTGTTCGAAATAAAAAATTTGGGCCCTATTCGCAAATCTTTATATAACATAAACTCATCAATCATTCAATTATATAACTAAAAATTCATAATACTACGATAATTGTTATGAAATAGATAAAACAAATTAGAAATCAGGATATGAAAACACTTAGCGGCAATTTTTACCGGCAATTTTACAAGGATATATTCAATTACCTTACCGGCAATTTTTATTCACTGGCTGAAAGTTGCCACAAATGTGTAATTCTAATATATCCTTGGTAATTGAATTATGATCTCTTGTAATATCTAATTTAATATTTCAGTTTAATGTTTTTTCTTCTTGTTAGAATAATGGAACCGATTCAGGGGACACATAAAGCATCCAAGTTCGCACCACAAGATGTTATCAGCAATTTTCGAAATCAATATGTAACTCGGAACAACAGTAACATCAATCAACAGGCAAAAATCAAAAGACAACAAACAATTGAACACATACCTCTCCTGAATCGCGATTCGCGAATCTGCGGAATGCGGAATTGCGGATGTCCGGTGGCCTGGTGCAGCGTTTGATGAGTTTGATCAGATCCCTGGTGGCCTGGTGCAAAGCAAAGAACCACGCGAGTACGCGACTTTTGATTTCCTGCGACCGATTGTATTTTGAGTCAAAGGTTTGGGGCCTATAATCAATTAAGGGATTGGGTTTGTTACCAAACTTTGGGGCCTTCTAAAAATTTGGGCTATATATATATAAAGAAAACATAAAAAAATTTGGGCCCTTTAATCATTTGGGCCCTGTTCTCAAGCACACTTTGAACTTGCTTATAACCGGCCCTGCTTAAAGCCTAAGATAAATAAGTGACATATAATATGTTAGTTAAAACTTAAAGCCTAAGATAAATAAGTGACATATAATATAACACCCCCTCCCAAGCTTACGAAAGGATAGCGTGGGTTAATGTTCATGGGGTGCCGCTGCATCTAATGTTAGAACCGGTTTTCAATGCAATTTGAGGTCTCTTTGGAAAGGTTATAAAACCAGCTCAAATATCGATTGAGGATAACGACCTCTCTTATGTTTGTTTGGGAGTTCTTAGGTGGGATTGCACCAGAATTAATGAAGAAGTGGAATTGAAGTGGAACAATCGAACATTGCGAGTCTGGGTGGAGGAAGACACGAGTGAATGGACCCCAGATTGCCTAGAAGAAGAGTGGTGTTCAGACGATGAGGAAGAGGTGCGTAGCGTTTCAGTTGCTTCAAAGGAGGATAACTCGGACTCCGGTGATCATATTTCCTCCGATGAGGTTTCCGGTGACAATCATAATTCCGGCCAAGGCATTAATGAGACAATCTCTAAGCAAGGAAATGATCCTGAACATTCTAAACTTATGGAGGAAAATATTATGGAAGATTCGGAGATGGACCGAAATTCACGTGATAGAGGTGAGCACATGCAAAATTCAAATTTTGATATGGGAAGTATCAAAAGTCAAAGGAAATTTAAAGAGGTAAAAGCCATTTTAGTCCATGTGGTTTGGGCCATTTTGTCAGTTTAGTCCAAAGGTTTCATTTTTAACCTGTGGGTCCAAAAAGGTTTCACAGTTGCCATTTTAGTCCACAGGGTTAACTTCATCCATTTTTTCTGTTAACGAGAAAGCCAATTCAGTCATTTTATATGGCTGAATTGCCCTTTTAGTTAACAGAATTACATACAAAATGACCAAATTAGCCTTCTCGTTAACAGAAAAAATGGATGAAGTTAACCAAGTGGACTAAAATGGCAAATGTGAACCCTTTTTGGACCCACAGGTTAAAAATGAAACCTTTGGACTAAACTGGCAAAATGGCCCAAACCACAGGGACTAAAATGGCATTTAACTCAAATTTAAAAAACTAAGAGGTAAATCTGGACGGGCCTCAGGTTCTCCTGTGGATCAAGGCAGGCCCAAAAAGAGGCAAAGAGATAATGAGGATTATAATGTTGCACAAGCCCAGTTGGGGAGGAATGTAAATTCTGATGTTAAAACAAGCGCTCAATTCCAAACTCCTGACCTAAATAAACAACTAAGAAATGAGGATAATTTTATGGGTAACTAGGTTAGAACCCCGTGTATTACACGGGTTGAATAAATGTAATTTTATATACTAAATTGAAACAATTATTTTTTTTTAAAACTCGTTTATTACACTGGTTGAACAAATGTAATTTTATATATTAAATAATAAAAAAAATTATATCTCTAAGAACCCAATAATGTTAAAATTAGTGCAATTTCACTTTTGCCCTCCGAGCGTCCACACATATACATTATATACGCATACCGCAAGCAGGGCGAATCTATACTACGTAATAAAAAAAAGTTATATATTTAAAAACACCATGTATTACACGGTTTAAATAAATGTAATTTTGTATAGTAAATAATATGTTATTGGATACGTTTAAAAAAAAGCATAAATTTGGTTCGGTTTAATTCGAATCAAGTCGTAAACTTGGTTAAGTTTAATTCGAATTGATTAGAACCCCAATTTGAAAAATCAAAAACAAAATTATATTATAAGCTTCTCTTCCTAATTAGTGTTTTTTAAAGTTTGATCTAATGTCTAATAAGTTATTTTGTATATTTAGTTTGTATTTTAAAATTTTTTATGAGCGTATTATTGTTTTTTTAAGCTTAAAATTATTGTTTTGTGTTATTATTTAAAAAATCTTTAATTTATAATTTAAATTTGAAGATAATATATTATTAGATTAAATAGAATGATTCTATCCGACATTCAAAGTAAGATAAGATTTAATATTAATTGATTATTTATTATTTAATTATTTGATATAAGATAAGTATGAAAATGCAGGAAATTAAAATGTAGACGCCCTCAATGAGTGACACGTGTCCCAAAGTTGATTTCTTTTATTATATAGTATAGATTCCGATGACACTGGTCGAGATGACGTTGGTAGGGAGAGTGGAGGCGGTGATGATGGGTCGGGACAGGGGTCGAAGCGAGAGCTGCGTTTCGTGGTGTGGTAGAAGAGACTCTTGCGTTGGGTGTGGCGGTTGGTGTTGATAATCTGGGGCAATTTTCGGACCAAGTGGATGACGTGGTTCACGAAGAAGGCTTTCAACGAGGTAATCAATGAATTTGATGTCCTTAAACATTAGGGGTATGGGTGTGGGCGGTAAAGGGGATTGGGTGAGGGAATACAAAAGGCTTCATGAAGTTGAGTTTGTTCTTCTTCAAGAAACTCAATGTAGTGAGCTTAATGGGAGTGTGCTGGTGAATTTCTGGGGTAACCAGGATTTTTAGAAGACCATGTTGATGCTACGGGGAGGTCTGGGGGCCTGGTAAACATGTGGGATAAAAAAGTTTTCGACAGATTAGAGACAGTTCGTGATAGAAATTACCTGTTGTCTAGAGGGGTTCTAAAAGGGGATGGAACTGAATTGAATGTTCTAAACGTTTATGCACCGCATAATATTGTTGAAAAAAGAAGATTGTGGGGTAAACTGGTGGTCTTGATCAGTAGTTACCAATGGGAGTGGGTTGTGGCAGGGGACTTTAATTCGGTCAGAAATGAGAATGAAAGGAGAAATTCTGTGTTTAATTCTCTGGCGGCTAGAGACTTTAATGACTTTATTGAAGATGCAGGTCTGTTTGAATATGTACTGAAAGGAAGCAGGTACACTTTTGCTGCTGGTAATAAGCTGAGTCGGATTGACAGGATGTTTGTTAACGTTGAGTTCTTTAATAAATGGCCGTCGGCGATTTACAGAGCCTTACCCAGGGGTTTATCGGACCACAATCCGCTGGTTTTGGTTATTCAGTCCAGGAATTTCCGTCCATAACCATTTAAATTCTTTAACTCCTGGATGGAACAGGATTCATTTCCCATCTTAGTTAATAAGACGTTGGATGATTTTGAGGAGGATGGTCCTCCTGACTGCAAGCTTATGCACAAATGTAGGAAATTGAGGCAGGTCATTAAAGTATGGAAAGAGGAGGTCTTTAAGGCGGAATATGAGGAGGAAGGCATTAATAAATCCGAGATTGAGATTTTAGAGCATACTTTGGAAAAACAGAGATCTTAATGAAGAGGAGAATTGGATATTGGTAGAAAGCAAAAAAGGGGTGATTGAGCGGGATAGATTTAAAAGGTTAGATTTGTGTCAGCGGGCTAGAAACAAATGGGCAGGTTTGGGTGACGAAAACACTAAGGATTATGGTGTTATCAACAAAAGAAGGGTGGTTAACAGTAATCCAGGGTTGAAGATTAAAGGCATTTGGGTGTCTAAACCTGAAAAGGTGAAGAAAGAGGTATTTACTTATTTTCGTAACAGGTTTGTGGAAAAGATGGAAAAGCGGCCAAAGCTTCTCTGTTGTACATAGGCAGGTTGACGACTGCTGAAAGTGATTTGCTGATAGAGCCTTTTTTCTGATACGGAGATTAAAGATGCGGTGTTTGGTTGTGGGGATGATAAAGCCCCCGGCCTGGATGGTTTCAATTTTAAATTCATAAAGCATTTTTGGTCTAAGTTTGCTAATGATTTTAAAGATATTATGCAGTGTTTTTATGATGAAGGTTCGATTAGTAAAGGGGTGGGTTCATCTTTCATCGCGTTGATTCCAAAGATCCAAGACCCGGTTAATCTGGGGGAGTACAAACCAATTACTTTGATCAGTGTTATTAGCAAAGTCATCTCCAAGATCTTAGCTAATCGGATGAGGCGAGTATTGGGGAGGGTAACGTCTGAAACTCAATTAGCGTTCTTGAGTGGTCGGTACATTTTGGATAGGCCTCTGATTATTAATGAAATTTTGTCATGGGCGAGGAAAAAAAGAAAAAAAATGATTTTCTTACTAAAAATTGATTTTGAGAAAGCCTATGATAATGTAAATTGGGGCTTTCTCAAAGATTTGCTGGGGCAAATGAATTTCCCGTTGCGGTGGAGTGCTTGAATTAGTGGGGTGTTGAGGTCGGCTAGATCGTCTGTGCTTGTGAATGAATCCCCCACATATGAGTTTGATTGCCATAAAGGATTACGGCAAGGAGATCCCATTTTTCCGTTTGTTTATTGTGGTTATGGAAGCACTGTCTAGTATGTTTTCTAAAGCCGTGGAGCTGGATTTATTTCGGGATATTCAAATGATGAAGGAAGGCATGTCTGTTTTGCATCTTCTGTACGCGGATGATGCAATGTTGATAGGGGAATAGTCGGAAGATAACTTAAAAGTGGTGATTAGATTGCTACGGGTTTTTTATTTATGTTTAGGCTTAAAGATAAACTTGCACAAATCTAATATGTTCGGGGTTGGGGTCAGTAATGATGAGTTGCGGTATATAGCAGCTAGAGTGGGGTGTAAAGCGGGGAATATTCCGTTTCTTTATTTGGGCATTAAGGTGGGAGCCAACATGAATCGTATCTCTACTTGGGATCCGGTGATAGATGTGTTTAAGAGGCGTTTGACAAAGTGGAAAGCCCTTTCATTATCTATTGGTGGGCGGGTGGTTCTTATCAAATCGGTGTTGGAGAGTCTTCCTACATACTATTTCTCTTTGTGCAAGTCGCCGAAGAAAGTGATAGAAGATCTTGATAAGCTTATAAAAAGATTCTTGTGGGGAGGGAGCATGGTAGAAAGGAAAATGAACTGGGTTGGCTGGGATAAGGTTGCGACTCCTAGAAGCTTGGGTGGTTTGGGTCTCACTAAGCTGGCCTCGAGCAATGTGGCACTTTTATCTAAGTGGATTTTGAGGTTTCGTACAGAAGAGGGTGGTTTTTGGAAGAGAGTTATCAAGGCAATTCATCATTCGAATCGCCTAATTTAGCTGTGGAAGTGAAGGAGCTGATGTCATGCCTTGACCTTTTGTTCTCTGTGCAGATTTCAAACACTAAAGACAGATGGCGATGGGAATTGGATGAGTCCGGGTGATTCACTGTGGCCTCTGTGAAGAATCTTATTATTGAAAGCGAGGACTATATTTTTAATTGGTGCAAATGGGTTCCCCTAAAGTGTAATATTTTTGCCTAGTGGGCGGAAATGGACCGACTCCCTTCTAAAATGGCGTTAGCAAACCGTAACGTGCTGGTCGAAGACGTCAGATGTGTTTTTTTGCGGTGATGCCGAAGAAACAGCTGATCATATTTTTTGTGCCAGAGGGGTTGCAGCGGGAGTCTGGTGGTTACTTTCTAGGTGGTGTTCGGTCTCCCCTATCTTTGCTTTCACGGTTCAAGATTTGTTCGAGACTTATAACAGGTTAATGTCAATGATATCAAGAAAAAGGTTCTTCATGGGCTTATTATTATATCTTGTTGGCGGATTTGGAAAGCTCGAAACGAGATCATCTTCGCAAATAAGAGGTATAATGTGGTTTACATTATTACTACGGATGTTAAGGCTTTAGGATTTCTTTGGTACAAAAATAGGCATAAAAATAACAATGTAGATTGGAGGATGTGGTGTAATTTTAAATTTATGTATTTTTTGGGTTGCGGCTCTGTCTCGTCTTGAGACATAGTGCACGCCTTTGGTTGTTGTGAATGAAGCTTAACTTTCAAAAAAACAAAAAAAAAAACAATAATAAAAAGGAAGGTCTTACACGAATTTGAAAAGTTGCTATCTGAAGTTCGTCGACAACTTGGTCCTTATTTGGTTCATGTACTTGCTCCTCCTTTAAGAAATAGTATTTGAGAAAAAAAAATTAATGCTCAAAACTATAAATTTGTGATAAACTACAAATTGGTTGTGAAAGCTATTTGCTAAGAAAAACTATAAAACAATGAAATAATTAGATGTAAAGATGTCATTGAAATTGGTGTCTAAAGATGATACCTTAAAAACAATCAAATAAATTTAAGGATAAATTACCACTTAAATTTGGTAACAAAATAATGAATATGAAAAGGAAATTAACAGTATATAAAATAAAAACCATATACAAGTCAAATTTGCTAACAAAATAATGAATATCAAAGAAAGTGGGCGTTCCATTGTAACTTTTATATACGAAAATGATTGGTGTCACCAGGATATGGATGATGTAAACTGAAGATTTGTTTATTTTTTTTTTTTTTTTTGAACAATGCATATATGTTATGGAACATGCAATATTTCAAATCCAAATAAAAAGGTGAGAAAGTGACAAAACACATTATTATTTACCCCAAACGGCTGCCAATCAGCAAGGGCATGCCCTTCATCAAAGGAGGTCCCCATCTAGGTCCCATAAGCCTCAACTAGGGGTGTGAATTTCTGACACGACCCGAAAACCCGACACGAACCTAACACGAAATTCGCGGGTGTAGGTTTAGTTTAAACGGGTTCGGGTCAGTTTCAGGTTGAACCCGCAAACCCGTTTAGGTAAACAGGTCGGGTTCGGGTCAACCTGGTCGGGTTGGCGGGTTGACCCGTTTAACACATTTATACTGTATTATATTTTTTACAATATATTTTATGTTATAAATTAAATAGGGTGTGTATTTTATGCCATGATTATCGCTTAAAAAGAGAAATTAACATAGATTTTATAATTTAAATATGATATTATTATATTCATTTTTGTTTTTAAGTAAATTGTAATTTTAATATATAAATTTCAGAAAAAAAAATTAAAAAATTCGGGTTAAACGGGTCATGTTCGGGTCAACCCATGAAACTTCGGGTCATGTTCGGGTTCATATGTATGACACGATTTTCGGGTTCGGGTTGGGTTCGGATTCGTGTAAAATTTTCGGGTTCGGGTCGGGTTGAACCCGCCAACCTGCGAACACTACCCGTTTAGCACCCCTAGCCTCAACAAAGGGGCAGCCTCCCTAACCAATTCTTTAAATGGAAGCACTAGAGATTGGGTTCTTATAAAGTAGAAATTTACTTTATTTGACAAAAAGTATGGACATACAGTTTTAGTTGTGGATCAACATCTATGTCTTTGTAAGAAGTCTAGCTTAAGTTTCAATAGCATTAGCATAGGTTGGCTTTAATCTTTGAAAGGTTTTGTGATTAAATGACATTTTCTTCTCTTCAATTGTGTCTTATTTGGATATTTTCAGGACCCTTTCTATGTAATAATTTAGCCAAAAGAATTTGTATCATTGAATATGCATAATACTTATTTCTAATGCATTAAGATAATATGCACCCCAGATTATACACACACACACAAACATACCCGACTTACTTGAAAGACCAATGCTTTCTCAAGTTCCTTGAGAACAACTTTCATTGTTGGGCGTTGGTCTTGAGTCTCCGCCACACACTGGTTTGCAACTTTTAAGAATGTGTACAAAGAATCCTTTTTGGCTCCTCTAATTGGCCTATGACTTCGTCTGGTTTCTTCCTTTAGTATAGGATCTATGATGTCCTCTATTGTCCCATTGGAGAAGTTTTGTCTTGCAACATGAACCAGCCCTTTCTCACTCTGCTTAAGGTAAATTTGGTCCCGAGCTTTTCTTCCGCATAAAATTTCAAACATAACTACTCCAAAGCTATACACATCTGATTCTCTTTTTAGCTTACCAGTCTTCGCATATTCTGGATCCAAGTGCCACGATGACTTAAAATATGTTCTTTTATATAGAGCTTCGTCCTTTTGATTTGGAGGCAGGAATACTGCCAACTCAAAGTCTTCGATCTTTGCCCTCCAATTCTCATACAACCCAAATATAAAAGGATCTATACCACAGTGTATCATCACTTTTTTATCATCCATCTCATAGTGAAGGTAATTCAGTGCGTGCGCACCGTCAATGCAGATTTTCAAACGTTTTTCCCAAGTCAAATTATGCATTTTTTTTTCACTACCCAAATAATCACCAAGTGATCCATTAGAAAATTTCTCGGTGACAAGTATCCTCTCAAAACCTTCAACACAAAATCCTATTAGAGTGACTATGTTGTGATGCTTAGCACTAGCAAGCGCTTCAAGTTCTGTGAAAAATAATTCTTCGAGCTCGTCAACTTTAGGAAGGAAGCGCTTTATAACAGCTGCGTCGTGTCTCTTAAATAGTTTACTTTTACTTATCCCTTCTATGGAGGAAGGGTTTTCTCTATTAAAATGGCCAAGTTCTACTTCGTACCAAGTATAGCAATTGCGAGAGATAGTTTTATATTTGTTTGAAAAATTATGGGTGGCTAACTTTATATCATGAAGCCCAATCTTCAAGTGTTCCAAGTTATTTCCCTGCAAACATGAGACGAAGGGAACAGAGAATTAAAAATTATGGAATTATATATACTTGTTAGATACACGAGAATGAATTGTGGTTAATAAAATTGATCTTGAAGGCTCTATAAAAACAAGAAATGTGGGGTCATGAATTGAGTGATTCCATGGATGGTTTTTCTTTAGTTTAGTATTTGGGATTCGGTTGAGAGGTTTTTGATTAAGTATAAATTCGTAAGGGGGGATGGTGTAATTAGAGAAAGTAGTGTTGTTAAAATGGCCGAGTTCTACTGTTGAATTACAAATTATGCAACTTATGGAATTTTTTAGCGTGTCTATGTTTAACATCCCCTTCTAAAGTCCATCTACTGAAAGGATGGATACGTAAGAAATGCTAAATGAAAAGGAGAATAAGGGTAATTGTCAAAGTTAAACAAAAACTTTAAACATAATTTTGTGGGTAGTGGCGGTGGTAAGGTGGCTGTGATATATAAGCGTACCAAATACATCTTGATAATTATCACAAAGAAGCAATACAAAGATTTAAAAATATCAGTACTGGAAATTATAAAATACAATATAAAAACATTTAATAAACAACTGATATATGGTAATTCTGAAATAATTTTAATTAAAATTTTCATTTAGTTGTAACTAACAACAATGAAATTTAAAGAATAATTAACAATATTATTTTGAACGTCTAACATAGCCCGGCCACTTAGTGTCCATAGAGAAAAGGCCAATAATATTATGAAATCTTACAAAGCTAGGTTACATACATTTGTATATGTGGGCTAGTGTATCCATTATGTAGATGTACTTTCTAGATTTTCTTTATCTATATTAAAAATTGCACATGTTCATCGTTCAATTTCAATGAGTACACTTATTTTATCGTCATATCGGTTAAATATTTGTCACAAATTCCATATATCCTTCAATAAGATAAGTTAAATGTAGTGGGCAACCAATGGGGTGTTGGTGTAAGATTAAATATATTTTATTTTATATTTAATCTATTAGCCATTATAATCATTTACATTATATGGATCAAAATATATAACAATCCTATTAAATAATTAGTTGGTGATTGTTGATGAGCCAAATTACCCTTATTAACTAATTAGGGTTTCCTCTTAGGTGCATATATAAAGAGACTTATGTAGAGGTTCTAAGGTTAGACACATAACCTAATTACTCTCATAACATCAATCTACCTCCTCTCCTAGCCGATTTCCCTTTATCGGTTTCTTCATCACCATCATTAGATTGCACCCTAAGGAGGAACCAGATCAAGCTGACAATCATGTCAAACACTGTTACTGCATCTCCATCTGGATTCTCTGCTGGCATGTGCTGATGCAATCATAGGTATGTTTTTCATGTTTTCCATTATGTCTAAACAGAACTGATCAACATGTGGTATCAGAGCATATGTTGGTAAATCAGTTCTGTTTCCGTATCCATTATTCTGGGATTGAAATCTGGAAAACGAAATTTTGATAACTTAATAAACTTAACAGCCGGTTTCGAGTTATAAAGATCCACTCGAGATCATTGTTTCGAGGAAAAGAATTTGTTTTTAATATCTCGAAATCAAAACGTGTAAGCTTATTACCGAAATCTGTTTAGAAAAGCCTTAAAATTCAAGTTTCGGGGTTCCAGAATTATTATTTTATTTATTAGGGTTCTTCATGTTCTTAGTGAAATTCGAATAAATTCCCTTATTTTGGAATGAATTAAGGATTAGAAGGTGTTTTTCCTGTATTTGATTAATTTTTATCCCTTAAGATTTCGAAAAAATCTGTTAATGTTATTAGATATAATTTTCGAAATTATTGGATAAATATAAAATATCTTTTAAAACAGGAAATAAAATATACCAAATCCCTTAAAATTTGAATTTCAAACTTATCACACTAACAGCTGTTAACAGGAAGTTTCGAGATAAGTTTTAACCACCCGAGACCAAGGTCTTGACTCGAGACCACAAGAACTCGACTCGAAATCATAAGTGTTCTCAAATGTTTATAACTCGAGACAACGATTTCGACTCGAGATCATAAGGTCTCGACTCGAGACACTGAGGTTTCGACTAAGGGCTTAAATCTTTACAACTCGAGACAAAGGTCTCGACTCGAGACCATAAGGTCATAACTCGAGACCATAAGGTTGTGACTCGAGACCATAAAGGTCACAACTCGAGACCATGGTTGCGACTCGAGACCTCATAAGGAGTCGAGATCTCATAATTCACAGCAGTCGAGACCATGATTACGACTCGAGACACTGAGGTTGCGACTCGAGACCATTAATGAGTCGAGACCTCATAACGTTATAAGCTGAGTCGAGACTTGACTCGAGATCTCACTCGAGACCTCATAACTGAGTCGAGATCTCACTCGAAACCTCATTATTTTAGGCTGTTTAATGTGAACTAAGACTTAGCTCGGGGCTCCGCCCCGAACCCCGTGCGGGGGCACTTTGTCCCACTGCAAAACCCCAGCGAACTCAACATGGAGTTCGATCCGTGCTAACAGATGGTTTGTTACTAAATAATTGGTTTTTGTAATTAGTTAGTTAATTAATAAGGATCAAATAATGTTTTACAAAACCAAAATGGCTTTACTTGAATGAGCTTCTAATGTATCATTTCTGGCCAAAGCTGATTTGATACATCTACTTATCATCCAAGTATTACGAAAGCTATGTTAAGTGTGCATCATAAACATGAATGTCTTAATATCTGGCCAAAGCTGATTTAATTCCTTCATTGATGGCATACTTAACGAGTGTATAACTAAAGTGATTGTTTCAATTCTGGCCAAAGCTGATTTGTCACAAATACTTTGCACACATGCTTAAATGATTACACTTCTGGCCAAAGCTGATTTGTTTTCGTTTAAGTAGAACTTTAAATAAGTCTATTATTTTGATGTTAGTAATAGACATATCACAACCTCTTCACATAATGATCCTTATATTAATGATCCTTAATTAACTTTTATGATCATTTCGTCTGCCTTATTATTAGTACCCATAATTTTTACTCACTGTAATTTTCTTCTATAAATATATATCTCATCCACTCTAATTCCTAAATCTAATATGTTTTGCTTTATTTAAAGTTTCTATAAGAATTAACTCTTAAATTAAATCCTTGATTATCTCTTAAGACACGATAATCCTATTGCTCTCTTCTGATAAAGCACTACAGAAGAAAAGTAGAGCATGCTGATTAGGATAAATCGAACATGATGTCTCTTATGATAATGAAGAACTCTCTAACATAAGTGTTGTCACTAAAAAGTTATTTCAGATTAAGTCTTTCCAAAGATTAATCTATAATTGTGGAATAATCACTAGAACTCCTAAGATGCATGCCTTCATTTAAAATTCTAAACTATAAAGCTAAGTGGTATATGTGAATACATAATAATGTACAATACCATGACCCATAAAGTTAGGGGCTTACGCATGGAAATAAGTACATTTTTCCAGTACATTACATACTAAGATTTTCACTTGTACAATTTGATGCCTTATAAATCAACTATAACACTCAAAAGTACCAAAGTATAATGAGTGTGTTGATAAGCAACATATGTACAAAGAAATAAATGTTTGAAGCTGGAAAATATGTTGTTACTCATCTTACAACCACTTAAACTTTAAAAGAGGATTGTTCTAAGGTCCATAGACAAATTACAAGTGCTAATTCCACATCTAAAGTTCTTCAAGGGAAAATTTCACTGCATAATTATGCCATTAGACTAGACATAAGCAACGAGACTATCCATTATTCTAAAGAACAGTTGTATAAATTAATTAGATAGTCACTTACTAATGATATTTAAGTCTGGTAATTTTAATATTCCAATTAACACATGATTAGTTGACTCTAGTTCCATACGTTTCCTTACCAGAACTCGACAAATAACTAACATGAGAGTTAGTGACAAAATTAAATGTTAAGGCTATAAGAATCATAATAAGCAGTCTTCTAACAAAGCCTTTTCGATACCTTACAAATTCTGAAGATTAATCAGAATACAGTATCATTACTTAGTAATAGCATATTGTATATTTGTAAAATATTATCTCCATTAATGTAGGAGATTTAGTTAGATTATTCTTGTATTATTTATACCCTTGGTGATTAATAAGAATATCAAGTTGAATCACAATCTTTCATGGTATCATACCTAAACGATCCTCTCTCCTAAACCCTATTTTCACCACCGCCGCTGCCCCACCTCTCCGGCCGCCGGCTCCCTTTCTTCGTTCTTCTTTCTTTGTCTTCTCCCCTCATGGAACCCAAACTACATCCCGCTCTCACTGTCTCCAACATTAAAACTCATGTTCCAGTTATCCTGGAAAAAGATTCAACCCACTACACAACCTGGAAGACCCTTTTCAAGGTCCATTGTCAGATATACGAGGTCCTTGATCACCTCGCCGCTAAGCCGGTTGCCGCCTCTTCTTCTACTACAACCGAATCCACAGACTCGGCTAAAGACAAAGCAGCCGCCGCCGCCGCCGCTGAGACTCTTTGGAAACAACTGGACGCCGTCGTGCTCCAGTGGATCTATGCCACCATCTCCACGCCACTTCTGCACACTATCCTTCAACCGGGTCAGACTGCTTATGAAGCCTGGCTTGTTGTTGAAAGCGAATTCAATGACAATAAAAATACGCGGGCTATCTTTCTTGGTCAGGAGTTCGCCAACTTATGTCTTGAGAATTTTTCCTCCATGGCGGAATACTGTCAACACGCCAAACATCTTGCTGACCAACTTCAAAGTGTTGGCTCTTCGGTTGACGACCGGATGTTAGTCATCAAAATCCTAACCGGCTTGACTGACCAGTATGACAGCATCTCCACCGTCCTACAAAACCGGGATCCGCTACCCGACTTCAATGAAGTTCGTTCTAGGCTCAACATGGAAGAACAAAAGAAGAAGCGTCAGGTTACTCGCGGTGCTCAGTCCGCCGCCACGGCTCTCGCTGCCACCTCCTCAAACCCGCCGCCATCCAACACCCCGCCTACCTTCTACCCTTCGGACCGCGGCCGCGGGGGTCGCTCACGAGGAAGTCGCGGACGTGGCCGTGGCCGCAATTACTCGCGTCGCGGTAATTAAAACAACAACCGCTACCAGCCATCGCCCACTCCATCGCACCCTTACACCGTGTTTCCTAGCAACTGGACTGCTGCTCAATGGGCTGGCCTGCTCAATCAGCCCAACTCGGCCCAACCCCCTTGCCCGTACCCTTCAAAGCCGGACCCATCTTCTTCACGAGGCATCTTGGGCCCGCGGCCCGATCAGGCCCATCATACAACTTATTCGCCCACTGACATCGAGCAAGCGCTTTACTCCCTGGCACTTAATCAATCGGACCCGGGGGTGATGGATACTGCAGCTACATCTCACTCGGCCAATGAGCAACGTATATACTCCCCGTCTACTTTTAATACTTGCACTAATAAAAATATAATTGTTGGTAATGGCATGACTATCCCTGTTTTGGCTCAAGGAAACCAGGTCCTACCACCCCCTTATCCACCACTTAAACTTAATAATGTCCTGTTTGCCCCGAACCTAATCAAAAATCTTATTTCTATGCATCGCCTTACCACCGATAACCTTGTTTCTGTTGAATTTGACCCATTTGGTTTTCTTGTGAAGGATCTCAAAACACGGGCTCCTATCCTACGATGCAATAGCACGGGCGATCTTTATCCACTGACTGAACCACTTCCTCTTCAACCCACCCAACCATCTGTTTTTGTTGTTGTTTCTCAAGATCGCTGGCATCAACGTTTGGGTCATCCTGGCAAAAACTTATTACAGTCTTTAAAACTTTCATCTTTTGTTGATTTTGGGAAATTTAATAAAACTCTTTGTCAATCTTGCGTGTTTAGTAAGAGTGTTAAATTGCCATTTTATGATTCTGTCAATCATACTAGTTCTGCTTTTGATATTATACACAGCGACTTATGGACGTCACCCATACTTAGTACGGGTGGTCATAAATATTATATCCACTTTTTAGATGATTTCACAAATTTTTTGTGGACTTATCCCATATCAAACAAATCTCACGTTTTTAATGCCTTTACTACCTTCCATAATCTCATTCACACTCAATTTGAACGTAAAATCAAGCAATTTTAGTGTGATAATGGCAAAGAATACGCAAATCAAAATTTTTATAACTTTTGCAATCATAACGGAATGCAATTTCGCTTCTCTTACCCCTACACCTCCTCTCAAAACGGTAAGGCAGAACGAAAAATCCGCACTATCAATAACATGATCCGCACCCTCCTTGCTCAAGCCTCCTTACCCTCTAACATGTGGCATCATGCTTTAGAAACTGTCACATACCTTCTTAACATTTTACCAAGCAAATTACATAATTTCAAATCCCCTACCACCTTGCTTTACAATTGCATTCCTGAATACGATCATCTTAGGATTTTTGGGTGTCTTTGTTACCCGCTAACTCCTTCCACCACAATCCACAAACTCAACCATCGATCTCACCCTTGCGTTTTTCTTGGGTATCCGCCAAACCATCGCGGTTATAAGTGTCTCGACCTTACCTCACATCAATTAATTATATCGAGACATGTTCACTTTGAGGAATCCATCTTTCCTTATACCATACAATCACCCACTAAAACCCCGTCTTACGATTTTCTAAACCCGACCATTAACCCACTCGTTTGGGACTATCTACAACAATCCCAATCTTCTCAGTCCAACGCTCAACCTCCTCCCACTCCTAATTCATCAATCCTCGGCCCACCCCTCCCACACAGCCCTGGCCCAAATGTTACGGCCCAGTCTCTAAGCTCACCCACTCATGTTCTCGGCCCACACCAAGGTCCGATAACACCTGCCCAAAACGCTTCCCCAACGGCCCAACCCTCCTTAGCCCAAAACGCCACCTCAGCCCAAAACGTCGTACCATCCACACCCGCTGTTCCTTTGCCCACGTCCAGACCACTCCCTTCCGTACCCTCGGCCCCAAATCCAACCACCCGTACCATCCACACTCGTTCAATGAGTGGTATTGTTAAACCCAAGCAAATTTTTAATCTTAACATGTCCACCGTTGTTCCTATTCCGAAAACTCCACAGGTTTCCTTGTCCTCTCCAGAGTGGTTTAATGCCATGTCCAACGAATTTAGTGCACTTATTAAAAACAATACCTGGGAGCTTGTACCTAGGACACCTGACATGAACATTATATGTAGCTTGTGGTTATTTAAACATAAATTCAGGTCGGACGGGAGTCTGGAACGTTATAAGGCCAGGTTGGTTTGTGATGGTCGTAAGCAGCAAACAGGTATAGACTGTGGTGAGACGTTTAGTCCGGTTGTTAAGCCGTCTACTATTCGGCTAGTTCTTTCTCTTGCGTTATCCAAGTCATGGCCGATTCACCAGTTGGATGTCACTAATGCCTTCTTACATGGCAATTTGGAAGAAACAGTTTATATGCATCAGCCCATGGGTTTTCGTCATCGAGACTTTCCAGATCATGTATGTCTTCTTAGGAAGTCGTTATACGGTCTCAAACAGGCTCCGCGAGCCTGGTACCAGCGGTTTACAGATTTTGTCACCTTACAGGGCTTTCGGCAAAGCAAGTCAGACAACTCTTTGTTTATTTATCATCACGGTGCTGACATTACTTATCTCCTAATTTATGTGGATGATATTATCATTACCACATCTTCTGAGGCTCTTCGTACACGACTGTTACACACCCTCTCAGGAGAATTTGCAATGAAAGACTTGGGGCCACTTTCGTATTTCTTGGGCATACAGGTGACAAGAACTGGTGATCATATGTTTTTATCTCAGCAGGCGTATGTTAATGATGTCATTCATCGGGCATCTATGGACTCCTGCAAATCGGTTGCCACACCGGTTGACACACAGTCAAAGTTATCCGCTTCTTTCGGGCCTCTATATGAAGATCCGACCAACTATCGTAGTCTTGCAGGTGCTCTCTAGTATCTCACTTTTACTCGCCCGGACATCTCTTATGCGGTTCAACAGATATGCATGCATATGCATGCTCCTACGCTTGATCACTGGAATGCTTTAAAGCGCATTATTCGATATCTTAAAGGTACGACTCACTTTGGTCTTCATTTAGAGCCTGTACCAACTTTACGGGTGCTGGCTTATACTGATGCGGATTGGGCTGGCTGCCCGGACACTCGTCGGTCTACGTCAGGTTATTGTGTATACTTGGGTGACAATCTCATTTCCTGGTCTTCTAAGCGTCAGCCAACTATTTCACGCTCCAGTGCAGAAGCCGAATATAGGGGGGTTGCCAATGTTGTTGCGGATTTTTGTTGGTTGCGTAATCTCCTTCTCGAGCTACATCATCCTCTTTCTACTGCCACCTTGGTCTACTGTGATAATGTCAGTGTTGTGTATCTCTCCGGCAATCCTGTTCAGCATCAGCGGACTAAACATATTGAGCTCGACATTCACTTCGTTCGTGAACAAGTACAGCGTGGCCATATTCGCGTTTTGCATATACCATCTCGTCATCATATTGCTGATATCTTCACGAAAGGTCTTCCGCGAGTATTGTTTGATGATTTTCGTACCAGTCTCAACATCGGTCCTCCCGACGTTTCAACTGCGGGGGTGTAATAGCATATTGTATATTTGTAAAATATTATCTCCATTAATGTAGGAAATTTAGTTAGATTATTCTTGTATTATTTATACCCTTGGTGATTAATGAGAATATCAAGTTGAATCACAATCTTTCACTTAGGCTATGTTATGAAGGTTGTGAGGTTCACATAGTTAGCATAAAGTCACACTTATCTTAAACTCTCATTTTATTTGTTCTAAATATCTGGATTGAAACATTACTAAAATAAAACTAGATGATACCTTACACTTTCACAACTTTTGTCATCATGTAATTGAGAATTTGACAAATGAAAAAATGAGACTTATAAATTTCATCCATTCTAACCGAAATTCATGAGAAATCATAACATGGTTAATGAGGATGATTTTTTATCTAATCTCATTCTACGTGATTTTAAATCATGACGTTATAGCCCTAAATATTACTTGGCTTAAGGAATAAGTATAGGTCCATCATAAGTCATTCACTGACATTCGTGGAACTTATTCCAAATGGAATATTCAGACATAATGCATTTATCATTTAACAGACTATCAACTTGTATCTAAATTTTGTCGCATATGGCTCACGGTCTTAGAAGAAATCTATTCATATATATATATACTTAATAAGATTTCTATTAAATATGTCCCTAAGTTTTTCTTATGACATCTGGACATTAAAGGAATCAAATAAAGTCTAACGTATATATGATAGGTTCCCACGTACCTCATTGTAACTTCTCTTGTAGCATTTCTAGAGATATTAAAGATCAGTGGGAGCATTAAGTGTCTTTTAGTAAAAACTTGCAGTAGTTGCAAGAGGTGGGGGAGTGAAAATTTTACATTACCTAAATTTGCACCTCTTGTACAAGACACCGCTTCATCACGACACTGTTCTATCATAACTTGTCTCCTTAAAATCTAATGCTACTATTACAAAAGTTTCATTGTTCTTAATTGTGGGCACACTTAGATTTCTTACCCAAACTAACTTAATCTTCAACAAGAGAAACTACAACGACTTACGTTATTAACTTGTTTCTCTATTAGAATTTGTTGGTCGTTAAATATTGACCCTAGCATGCTGAGTTCCTAAAGATTTCTAACGTCAGTGGGAGCAGTCAAAAGTCCTTATCATGACTTATAAGGAATACAAGAGGCGGGGGGAAGAGTGTCATTAAATTTCACTCCGAATTTAACTCCGATTACACCTCTTGTACACCATACTGCACCAACTCTTACAAACTTAGAATCCTGAAAATGATAGCAACCTAACCAAGAGCTAATCCATAAAATTGAAACTTCTAACAAACCCAATGATCAACTCAGGAGGTCATCTAGGTTTAAAAGCCTACTAACTTTGATGATTACATAACCTCCCTAACTGAAGCTGAAATGGATTTTGGAAATGTTTACTGATCCTATCTCTTCAAAATTAAGCCATTAGTGTCAATTAATCCTCTGAATGGAATAAAACAGTTTTCTAGTAAAACTGATTTTATGTGTTCGTATAACGTTTGGGATTTGATTGAATTACCTAAGAGTGTTCATAACTAAACCAAATCCTAATATAAGCGTTAAGACACGAAAAGGCATGATTGATTGTCAAAGGTTGTACCCAGGAAGAGATAAATTATTAAAGAATCTTTATTACATATCTAACAAAAGATTTCTTTGAGGATCATCACTGTTCTAGTAGCTTATAATAGTTTAAAGCTACATTAGATGAATATTAAAACAATTTTCCCTAACAAGTGGCTGACATATTTACATGTTCATAAAACAACCTGAAAGTTCCAAACTGAAGGTTAAAGAACATTTTATTTCTAAGCCAATAAAATCTATGTATGGGTTAATGCAAACATCATAATGTGATGAAATCTTAACGTAATTATTTTCATCAACAACCAAGTGGATTAATGTACCTACCTCAAAATGAGTGGGAGCAACTAAGATAAACTTGTCTATATAGATGATATTCTTTTGACAAGTATATGTTACATAAGTCAAAGCATTGTTAACACAAACTTTGATATAATAGATATCAGAGATGTCTCTTATGTAATAGATATCATAACGTACCGAGATAGACCCAATGGGACAATAGTATCGTTCCATAAGTTTAACATTAAATGGGTCCTTACATATGTAACAAACAATACTGCTCTTCCTTTAGAGGGTAATATGATAAATGAGATTATTTATTTACGCTTCATTAATTGGAAGCCTTATGTAAGTTCAAGTCTATACTCGTTTAGATATTACTCACATTGCAACACACTAGATATGTCTAGATTAATGTGAAGCATCTAATGGAGTATTACAATATCTTTAAAAGAAACTCAAGGCTAAAATTTGAAGAAAAAGGTGAGAACTAAAAACCGGTTGATTACTGTAACTTTGTAATATTCAAAGATGACAAAATGTAATTTCGGGTATATCTTTATGTCAGCAGACAAAACCTATCTCATGGAGGAGTCATAATGGACTGATATCAACAACCTAAGTTATTACGACATAATATAGTCACTAAATATTGTTGGAAATTTATCAGTAGACTCATAAGTTTATTAACTCCATATAATTAATGTTTTGAAGACTTAGTGTGATAAAGTCGGCTACCATGACTCCTTGAACAGTAACAGTTCGAGAGGTGTTGCATTAAATTTCGATACACAATTAATTATTCGCTTATGAACGAATTGAGGAAACTAAGTTTTGTATCGAATACATTCATGATATGCTTGAGGATCCTATAACTAAAGGGCTATTACCCATAAGTCTTATTAAGAGAGCTCATAGACGGGTATTAATTAATGGTCGTGCGCAATTGCATATCGTACTATGAATGACTAAGTATTAGTTAATTTTCCTCATCAGTTTGATTTTGTATGTCTCTAAGAATATGTCAAGTCGACATAATGGCATATAGACAAATAAAGTTACAAATCAAACAAAGGGCTTATGCATATTTTGATCATGACGACTAGGTTTTAAATTAAGGCTATAGTATAACTAATGGGGGTCCTGAGTCGCATAATGATTTAACGGCTGTATTTCTCTGCTATAGTACTTGTTTAAGGCTAAAATGAGTGTTAACTCCTGATCAGGCTTATCTAATACTCATAGTAAATGATTACTCGGCTAAGTGGGAGAATGTAAGATTAAATATATTTAATCTAGTAGCCATTATAATCATTTACATTATATGGATCAAAATATATAACAATCCTATTAAATAATTAGTTGGTAATTGTTGATGGGCCTAATTACCCTTATTAACTAATTAGGGTTTCCTCTTGGGTGCATATATAAGGAGACTTATGTAGAGGTTCTTAGGTTAGACACATAACCTAATTACTCTCATAACATCAATCTACCTCCTCTCCGAGCCGATTTCCCTTTATCGGTTTCTTCATCACCATCATTAGATTGCACCCTAAGGAGGAACTAGATCAAGCTGACAATCATGTCAAACACTGTTACTGCATCTCCATCTGGATTCTCTGCTGGCCTGTGCTGATACAATCAAAGGTATGTTTTTCATGTTTTCCATTATGTCTAAACAGAACTGATCAACAGTTGGTCCATTGGCAAAGGCAATGCATTTAAACACCTTGATGAGAGGGAGATCTTGGGTTTAAGTCTCACATACAAAAAAAATAAATAAAAGAGATTTGCCGTTAAGAAAATGTAGTGGGCAATATTTCCCAACTCTTTAAGCTCATTTACTTTCTTTCTCTATGACTCGCACATTATAGCATAACAACGCTAACCACGAACCCAATTTCTTCTACTCAAAGCCTCCAAGATAAAAAGAAAAAGTTCATTTTAATTGGGAGTAAATTAGATCACCGATTTGAGAAAGAATTTCATCAAGAAAAAAAGCGACTGTTGGTTCTGTTTGGTAGATTCAATGGCGATATAGGCCGAATATTTCTCTCTCATAACATGTATGTCTGTACAGAGAGGAAAATCGTAATTATATTTTGAACGGGAGGCGAAATCATAATTTTAAACTGAGAGCAAAATCATAATTTTGAGCTAGGGGAAAAACGTAATTTTATTTTGACTGTAGGAAAAAACGTAATTTTGAGTTGATGGCAAAATCGTAATTTTGAGCTAGAGGAAAAAACAACAATTTATTTTGAACTGGGGAAAAAAGTAATTTTAAACGGAGGGCGAAACCGTAATTTTAAACTGGGAACAAAATTAAAAATGAGCTTTTGAACCGAGGGCAAAAGCGTAATTTTGAGCTAGGGGTAAAATATAATTTTCTTTTGAGCTAAGGGTTTTTAATTTTAAACGAAGGCCGAAAACGTAATTTTAAACTGGGAATAAATTAAAATAAAAATGGGTTGGTCTAATAGGGAAGTGCCAGACAAACGTAATTTTGAGCTAGAGGAAAAAACAAAATTTTATTTTGAACTGGGGGCAAAAACGTAAATTTAAACGGAGGGCGAAACCGTAATTTTAAACTGGGAACAAAATTAAAAATGAGTTTTTGAACCGGGGGCAAAAACGTAATTTTGAGCTAGGGCAAAATTATAATTTATTTTTAGCTGAGGGCAAAAATCATAATTTTAAACTTGGGGGTAAAATCATAATATACCCAAACCAATAAGAAAGTGACAAGTACATATACAATCGAAAAAAAAAGAAAAAAAAAGGAAAAGTCAACCGCCCTTTTCCTCCACTTGTTGTAACGCGTTGCGGGGCAATGTCCGAATTATTCTCAGCCAATTAAAAAAACAATACTATAGTTTTGCTAAAAATAAAAAGTAAAAAGAGTGTTAATTAGGCAGCTCTTTGACACGATTTTTAGCTGGGGGCAAAGTCATATTTTTATTTTTACTTGACGGAAAAATCAAATTTTTTCGAGTGTAAAATCCTAATTTTTAGCTAGGGCAAAACCATAATTTTATTTTGCACTGGGGGCAAAAACGTAATTTTAAATTGAGGGTGATATCATAATTTTGAACCGAGGGGAAATTCGTAAATTTTAGCTGGGGGCAAAAACATAAATTTATTTTGAACTGGGGGCAAATACGTAATTTTAAACTATGGGCAAAACCGTAATGTTAAAGTAGGTATAAAATAATAAAGTGGTGTAAATTCGTAATTTTAAGCCGGGGGGAAAAACAAAATTTTATTTTGAACTGGGACGAAAACGTAAATTTGGCTGAGGGTAAAAGCGTATTTTTTTTAGAGGGCGAAATCGTATTTTTTAGCTCAGGGCAAAAGGGTAAATGTATTTTGAAGTTGAGACAAAACTGTATTTTTTTAACTGGGGGCAAAAACGTAATTTTAAAGTGGATATAAAATAATAAACTGGGTGTTCCAATAGGTATTGCTCGCCGTCCATTTGAACCAATGGGAGAGAAACACTATTGCAGGGCGAAAACGTAATTTTAAAGTGTGTATAAAATAATAAAATGGTTGATCCAATGAGGGAGAGACGGCCGCCCATTTCAACCAATGGCAGGGTGATACCTATTTTGTGCAAAAAAAAAATTAAAAAGATAAAGCTGGCCGCCACCCTAGCCAACCATTTACCTTTCCTATTGCCGGCTGACATCATCAATCTTGTGTTTGTATATGTGGGAAATATAAATACTGGTAACTAAAGAATTAAAGATAAAAACATTTTTTTATAGTAACCAACTGTTATATGGATACTTTACCGTAACTAACAACGAATTTTTAAGTATAATTAACAATATTAAATTGTTAAAGTTAACAAATGTTATAACGTTACTTTATTTTTCTTTCTTAAAGTGCTATTTTCTAAAATAAACAAATTAAAACGATGGGAAGTAATTGACAAAGAAAAATAAGAATGAAGGTCTTACAAAAAGATCATGTGTCAGCTGAAACTTCAATGCTTTCTCCAGTACTTTCTCAAGTTCATCAACAACATCGAGCATATTCGGGCGTTGTACTCTATCTTCCTTTAAGCAAGAATATGCCGTTTTTGAGTATTTTCTAAGTGATTCCGGGAATATTTGATTCCTTAGATCAGGATGGATAATATCCTGCAACGTTTGGTTCTCATAATGATATTTAGCAAATCGAGCTAGGAACCTGTTAGCCTCGTTCTTGATATATGCTCTCCTCCCGCACAATATTTCGAATAAGACGACACCGAATGCGTAGATATCCGACTTGAAGGTCACACCTTTGGTCTTTCCAATTTCTGGGTCCATATATCCTATTGTGCCAATAGGTTCAGAAAGGACGACCTGGTCCATTCGGTTAAGTGATTGTTTGATGGAAACTTTAAAACCGGATAATTTGGGTTCCCAATTCTCGTCTAATAAAATTGTTGAGCTGTTGATGTTAAGATGTATAACACCATAGCCACGTCCCTCGTCATAATGGAGGTAACTCAACGCACGAGCCACGCCTACACATATCTTCAATCTTTGCGTCCATGTGAGGTTCTGGTTGCTTAGATGCTCCTTGAGACTTCCATTTTTGGCCTTATACGTGGTCACAATGATCTTCTCATGTTTTTCATCACAAAATCCGACAATAGAGACTATATTTGGATGCATGAGATCAGAAAGCATTGAAACTTCGGTCCAGAACTCGACGACTCCTCCACCGTGCTTACGATCTAACCTCAGCGCAGAAATCGTGATCAACTCCCCGGACCGCTGGAGTTGTCCTTTGTATACATGTCCCAATCCACCGCGTCCGATTATGTTATCATGATGAAAGTTGTCGGTGGCCTTTACTACCTCTTCAAGTGGGATTTGTAAGTGAGCAAACTTGGCAATTGTTGTTGTCATGTTTCTGTTTATAAAGTAGAAAAAGATTGAAAAATTATTGGGTTACAAAGGATTGAGAAGGTAACTTATACATACCAGCCACCACACTATATGTGAAAAATTTTGAAGCACTTTATTTTGAAAAAAACTCTGTTAAAAATTATAACTTTTCTTTTAGATTTCAAAAGTATTGTAACCGGGTTAGTAATCCCGGGTTCTGGTTTCGTTGATTTATCATAACCACCTTAGAAAGTTTTTGTAGTGCCAAACAGAGAGGCTGGTAATAGATAAAATGGGTTGAAGGTGCGAACCTGTAATGGGTATGAAAAGGCTCTGAACAGAAGCAGCGGGTAGATTGAATGGCAGTGGCGTGAGAGGGATTTGGAGATCTTGACGGAATGTGAGTGAGAGGGAATTAAAGGGAAAGGTAGTGGAAACGAGTGTAAATAGCACCTACCGTCCTCCCTTTTTTCTTATTTCTTAATTTCATAGTCGGTGTATAAAATATAAAAAATGGATCTCTTTTTTAATATATTTTTTTTTGAACGTCTAAATATAAAACGGTAACGTGCAATCATCATGTTTTGAGCTGTCCGGATATAATAATAAGATGACTTGCTCATTTTATAATGCAAGTCTAGTCTGAACAACTATTATCATATATGTACTTAGGTAATATTTAATGAGATAGCTAGGATATTTTTAAATGGTAACGTGCGAATATGCAATTACCTTGTTTCCAGCTGAGAAAATGATACTTTAACTACGCCAAAGTTGACTCTTACATTTTATAATCGAAGTCTACTCTAAACAAATAATATAAAAAGATCACGTAAGATTTAAAGAAAAAGTCATACAGATCCAATGAAATCAAATTAATTGCAAGATTGGTGCTAATGAGGTAGTAGTGGTAGAATGGTTGGGGAAAGACTTTTTTGTGATCCAGATTCGACTTCCACTCTCTGTATTATATTTTGCGGCATACAGATGAAGGGCGAATATGGTTGGTATCAGTTCGTATTGGATGGGAGGCGAGGTTTTACCGTTTATTCCATTGTCGTGCCTTCGGACGGGTGGAGGTCGGGTTTCTACGCATCTGGGAGAGCCAAGGGGCTGGCGGCGGTCAAGTAGTCGACGTTGGCCACAACGCCCGGTGTCACGATGGTTGGTTCCTTTCTGTTCAAAAAAAATTTGCAAGATTGGTGCTATTTCCCTTCACAACATGTACTTTATATAGGGATGACAATTAAACCCGAAACCCGACTCATTTGGGATGGGTTTGGGGTCGGTTTTGGGACGGGCTTGGGATTGGTTTTTATTTTTTTTCGGCGGTTTGGGACGGGTTTGGGATTTGGTGATATACCTGTTTACCCAACCCGATTACCCGATAAAGTGTTCCTATTTACCCGATTGTATACCCGACATAATTTCTTTTATATTTTTAAATATGTATACATATTGTAAGTTTGTAACATCCCGAATTTACGTCTTTGTTTGTTGAACGGATAATTAACGAGGTTTGGAGATCTCGGGTGATGAGGAGATCTCGGGTGATGAGGGGTGGGTGATGAGGAGATCTCGGGTTTGGCGTGGGGGTGGGTGATGAGGAGATCTCGGGTTTGGCGTCAATACTTGGATGTGAAAAAGGCTTGTTGCCATTTACCTATTTAGGTCTTCCAGTGGGCTCGAATATGGGATTGGTGAAAAATTGGAAACCTGTTATTGATCGTTTTGAAAGCAAATTATCAGTATGGAAGGCACGAACACTATCTTTCGGAGGTAGGACGACACTTGTAAAAGCAGTACTTGGTAGTCTTCCAACTTATTACTTCTCCTTATTTAGCGCTCCTGTTCATGTTATTAAATATCTAGAGAAGATCAGACGTAGATTCCTGTGGGGAGGTTGTGTTGATAAAAACAAAATGAATTGGGTACCATGGTTCAAGGTTGTGGCTCCTAAAGATCAAGGGGGTTTGGGTATAGGCAGTTTGGCTTCAATGAATAAAGCAATGATGGTTAAATGGATAGTAAAATTCAGGAATGAAACTTCTCATTTATGGTCAAAAGTAATCATGGCAATACATGGGAGGAGACGTTCGTACCCGGTCATTCCGGTTATGAATTCGATTAGCGGAGTATGGAAAAACATTGTACATTTGGGAAAGGGTTCGGGTCTCAAACTATCAGATGTGGAGAGCAGGCTTGAGGTACGAGTGGGATGCGGTAACAAAACGTTTTTTTGGTTAGATAAATGGGCAGGGGGACCTTCACTAAAGGAGCAATTTCCAAGCCTTTTTGAGTTGCAAGAGGACAAAAGGTGCCTGGTGCAGCAGCGATATAACTCAAACGGGGGACATACAGGTTGGACGTGGGGTGGTGAATCACAGATCTCTCAAACGCATATAAGTAACCTGTGGGACGATTGTGTTAAGCGGCTGGAACACATTCAGTTAAACAACAAACCGGATAGGTGGCTTTGGAAAAATGAAGATGTTCGAGATGAGTTTACGGTCGGAAGTCTACGTGCTGAATTGGATGGAATAGTTACTATACCAGAAACACAAGTTCTTCGTTGGCTTAATTGGATTCCAAAGAAAATTAACTGCTTTCTTTGGAGAGTAGTCTTGGATCGGATCCCTACTAGAGAGGCCTTGGCATTAAGGAATATACATATTCCCTCGGCTGTGTGTGTTTTATGCCAACTTCGAAATGAATCTGTAGATCACCTGCTGATTTCATGTCAATACGCTCAGTTGGTTTGGTCTGCAATATCGTCGTGGGTTAAAATACCACTACCGAGGTACCTATTAAGCGTGGTGGGTTTGTTGGAACATATCGAAGCTCACAGTTCATCACAAGAGAAGAAGAAGGTGGTACATCTCATAATGGCAGCAACATGTTGGACGTTATGGAGGATCAGGAACGATTTGATTTTTAGAGGCAAAACAACAGACGTTTCAAGAGCTGTAGGCGACATTAAGGCTATCACGTTTGTATGGGTGAAGGAAAGGGCTGGAAAGAGGAATTTGGATTGGAATGATTGGGGCAAGTTCAATTGTTTCAAGTAAAATTTGTGAACATCTGTACTGTTTTTCTTTCTGTTTCTGTACTTGTACTATGCCTTAGTATCTTGCTAAGGTGTGTTATTTTATCTATAAAATCGCCTCTTTTCAAAAAAAAAAAAATTAACGAGGTTTGGAAGTCACTAGACGGAACATCGAACTTAATGTGATTGTTCTCATTTAATGGACTTGGAGGGGCCTTTTATGTAAGATGTTATAAGCAAAGAACAAATATGTTATCATGATAAGATGAAGGCATTTACTGTAAATTTTGAAACCAACTCTCTGCTTAAAAAAAAAAAGGTCTACATATTTACACACCTTATTGCCTATTTGGACACCCTTTAAGACGCCTCGTATAGACCTATACGAGGCGTATAGCCTTTTTCAATTTCCAAGAGAATCTCTGATTATGTCATATTTTGTCTTATTTGCCTCGTATACGCCTCGTATAGGCCTATACTGGGCGTCTAGGGGAAAAAAGACCATTTAGCCCCTGATTTAGGCCTATACTGGGGTAAATTGGTCTTTTTTGCCTCTCTTATATGCCTAGTATAGGCCTATACTAGGCGTATATAAGGGGTTTTTTTTTTTTTTTTTTAACAAACATTTTAACAATATTAATTGTTTTAGCAAAACTTTTATAAAAAAACAAGTTTTTTTATTTTAAATAATTAATATTAGGACCCCTCGTTGGTTTTTTTTTTGAGTTGAAAAATGGATGTTTTGGTAGGGTAATTTGATTGTTTTTGGAGGGTAATGTTTTTTGAGTAAAAAAATGGGTGTTTTGGTGGGGTAATTTGAGTTGTTTTTTAAAAAAAAGTTTTATCGTTTTTGTATAAAAGTTTGCTAAAACGATTAATATTGTATAAAATGTTTGTTAAAAAAAAAAAAAAAAAAAAAAAAAAAAAAACCTTCAAGACGCCCAGTATAGGGCTATACTGGGGCTATACGAAGGGTCCAAAAGACCATTAAACCCCTGAATTGCCCCCAGTATAGGCCTAATTCAGGGCTATAATGGTCTTTTGGACCCCTCGTATACGCCCAGTATAGCCCTATACTGGGCGTCTATTATTATTTTTTTTTGTTTTCTTTTTTTAATATTTAAAAAGAAAAAACAAAAAAATAAATAAAAATAGACGCCCAGTATAGGGCTATACTGGGGCTATACGAAGGGTCCAAAAGACCATTAAACCCCTGAATTGCCCCCAGTATAGGCCTAATTCAGGGGTATAATGATCTTTTGGTCCACATAGACGCCCAGTATAGCCCTATACTGGGCGTCTTGAAGGGTTTTTTTTTGTTTTCTCTTTTTAAGAGTTAAGTTCTTTTTGAGTCCCTGTGGTTTGTGTAGTTTAACTGTTTGAGTCCAAAAATCAAACTTGTCTTGATTTGAGTCCCTGTGGTTTTGTATTTTTAACCATTTGAATCCAAAATGCAAACCTCATCCAAAAACCATTTGGATTCAAATGGTTAAAAATACAAACCACAGGGACTCAAATCAAGAAAAGTTTTTGCATTTTGGATTCAAATGGTTAAAAATACAAACCACAGGGACTCAAATCAAGACAAGTTTGGTTTTTGGACTCAAACAGTTAAACTGCACAAACCACAGGGACTCAAAAAGAACTTAACTCTCTTTTTAAATATCAATAACACTAATATTAACTATAAAAAACTCATATTAATTATAATAACACTAATATTAATTATAAAAAACTCATATTAATTATAATAACACTCATATTAATTATAATAACACTAATATTAATTATAAAAACTCATATTAATTATAATAACACTAATATTAATTATAAAAAAACTCATATTAATTATAATAACACTAATAACACTAATATTAATTATAAAAAAACTCATATTAATTATAAAAAACTCATATTAATTATAATAACACTCATATTAATTATAATAACACTCATATTAATTATACGATGCCTATACGAGACTTATACTATACTATACGATACGATACAACACGATAGGCTTATACAAGACCTATAGGAGACTTATACTACACTATACTATACTATACGATACGATATGATACGATACAATACAATACGATATTAGACTATTGGATAAGATACAACACTCGTATAGGACTATAGGTGTGGTTTAGGTCCCGTTTAGGCCTATAGGCTTATACAAGACCTATATGGGACCTATACTAGACTTATACTATACACCATTTTTTTACTTAAAAAACATCACCCTCAAAAACAATCAAATTACCCTACCAAAACATCTATTTTTCAACTAAAAAAAACCAACGAGGGGTCCTAATATTAATTATTTAAAATAAAAAAAAATTGTTTTTGTATAAAAGTTTGCTAAAACGATTAATATTGTATAAAATATTTGTTAAAAAAAAAAAAAAAAAAAAACCCTTCAAGACGCCCAGTATAGGCCTATACGAGGCATATAAGGGGCAAAGGGTCACATATGAGGCCTATACGAAGGGTCCTATACGCCCAGTATAGGCCTATACGAGGCGTCTTGAAGGGGTCAAACCAGAAGTGACATGAGGCAGGCACTGATTTTGATGTAACCCTATACGCCTCGTATAGGCCTATACGAGGCAAAGGGTGTCTAAATAGGCAGATAAGGTGTCCAAATAGATTGACCCAAAAAAAAACCCTACACCGCCGAAACCGTATATCATCTCCATAAACCCTAGAACAACCTGCTATACTCTTTTAAACGTTAGGCGTGGTAGCATCTCCTTAATTCGATATCACACATCCGTTGTAAGGCTATCATCAATCCACTTTGCTCTTGATTGTGTCTTTCTTTATCATTTAGAAGCCCTAACATAAAACTTTGTGATGTGTATGGTTCCGCTACTGGGTTGTTTTCGGTTTGGCACCTCCTGATTGCCATTTTAATAGTCTTAAAGCTTTATGTTTTGATCTTAGGATGGGTCGAGTAAACTCGAATTTGTCTCGCTTCGATTCCGGTAACTGAGTCGGTTTGTAGCTGCTAAGTCAAGGCTATCAAAGGTATGTGTGACGGTTCGTATACGGTAACAGGTTATACCCATGGGATGGTTCAGGATCGTATGTGGGTTGGTGTGAACTTGCTGCTGTCTAGAAAGTGGTTAGGGACGAGTTAGGATGGTAAATCTGTTAATAGAAGTTTGCACGATCACATTGGTCATTCTTGAAGATAGTCCTTTGCGACTCAGGTGGTAAGGCTTTCGATGGCGATTCATGGAGGGCGTTGGCGACTTAATTTTGGTTGTGCTTGTAACTCGTTTGCGGTTTTGCCACACACGTTAAGGTCTCCGTTTAGACGAGCTTTTGGACACGGTTTCATTCTGCGATATTGAACTGTGAACCATTTGATTGAGGTTCAAGTATTGGATGACGACTATGCATGTATTTAACCAGGTTGTTGGTTATGGTCGTGTGGGTAGGGTGCCATGTAAAGGGTGATACATGAAGATGAAAATGAAGTATGGAATCGGGTGATCCACATTAATCAATTTAATGTTTGGATGGTGGGTGTACAGTTGAACGAATATTATGATTTAGTGGATGGTGTTGAAGATAGAATAAAAACAACTTCATTGTGTGTAGGAGATGGTTTGGATGATACGTTTATAGAGTCTGGATGGTGTGGCATGAATTAATTAATAAAAGGGTGATCCATGCTAATGAGTAAAATGACACGTATGAGAGAATTTGAGTTCAAAGCATACTAGCTTAATTAATAAGTATGCATGCTAGCATGTTAATTCTCGTTCATGCTTAATTCATGGTTTGTGAGTGAAATGTTTGGTCGAGTGGTGATTAAACGTCGCTACGAGGGACTCCATAATATTGTTAGTGTTGTATACGTATGTATAAACAGGCCTTGCTCGTTCTACGATTCAAGCTTCTTTACAGTGCCATAGCTTCGTACCCGAACGTTACGATAAGGTGAGTTCTTGAGCCCACTCTTTTAAATGTTTTAAATCTTTTGGGCTAATGTGCATACTAAACTCGTATGATTATTTTTATAAAGGAAGTTGTGAAGTTTTTGTTACGGATTTATAAAATTCATTTTTACTCATATACCTTTTAAGCATGAGACGTGAGAAGGGTTATATGCTTTTTTTATATCTATCCATCTGATACTTATATTTATATATATGTAACTATATTTTTTTATGTAACTATATATATATATGTATATATATATATATATATAGGGGAAGGATGTATAGAACACCCACTTTAATTTAGAAAACCCGGGAAACTCTAACCTCCCGATGTTTAAAAAAAAATATATACACATGTTATATACATGTTTTTAAGGTATTTGGGCCAAAAAAATCAAAAAAGCGCCGAGTAGATATTTTAAAAAAAAATAAACAAGTTTTGGTATAACACGTGTTACATTCATCTGACATATTGTTAACACGTGTTAGACCAAAACTTGTTTATTTTTTTAAAAAATATCTACTCGGCGCTTTTTTGTTTTTTTTGGCCCAAATACCTTAAAAACATTTATATAACATGTGTATATATATATATTTTTTTTAAACATCGGGAGGTTAGAGTTTCCCGGGTTTTCTAAATTAAAGTGGGTTTTTTATAGATACTTACACTATATATATATATAGGGGAGGGTTATCTTGAGAACGCTAAATATTGCGAGAACCGTGAGAACGAATGAAAAAACCAACCAAAACAATTTTTTTAATACAAAACTCATTGTAATTAAGATACAACATTAAAAAAAGAATTTACAACATCAAATCATTCATTTCTCCTTCCAAAATCACTCTTTTTAGATTTTTTACACATGTGTAAATATAACAGATTTACACATGTGTAAATGACAAACTTACACATGTGTAAACTTTCTTTATTTACGAATTCACGTAAATTTAAACGTGTAAATTAAATTTCTAACATTATATTCGAATAATAATGATAAGTGTAGAAAAAAATTTTGAATTTGAATTGTTTTTGACCAAGTTCTCGTGGTTTTTTCATTTGTTCTCACGGTTCTCACAATATTTAGCGTTCTCATTTAAACCCTCCCCTAGGGAGGAGTTCATGCGAGAACCACCTTTATTGTGAGAACCGCGAGAACCAATGTGAACACAACCTAAAATAGCTAAAAAAAACCTAAAAAAAACTAACCCCACCCCCCCCCCCCAAAAAAAAAAACCTAACCCCCCCCCCCCCCCAAGCTAAATGCTAAAACCTAATAAAAACCTAACCCCCCCCCCCCCCCAAAAAAAAACCTAAACCCCCCTCCCCCACTCACCAAAAACCTAACCCCCCCCCCCCAAGCTAAAATGCTAAAAACTAAACCCCAAAAAAACCTAAAAAAATCTAAAAAAAATCTAAAATTTTTTTTTTTGAATTTTTAATATTTTTTATGTTAAAATCGCTACTTTTCGAAGCCAAAAAAAATAATTTAAAAAAAAATTAAAATTTTTTTTTTGCTTCGACAAGTAGCGATTTTTTTATAAAAAATTCAAAAAAAAAAATTTTTTTGTGATTTTTAGGCATTTTTGGTTGTGTTCACATTGGTTCTCGCAATAAGAGGTGGTTCTCGCATGATCTTCTCCCTATATGTATATATATATATATATACATGCTTGAGTTTATGAAGTGAAGAGGTATATATATTCAGGAGGTGTGTAGGTACGAACGTATACATACGATGGTTGAAGTATATACATACACACACAGGTATATCTGTGTAAGTTTATGATGCCCTTATTTAATGTTTTAAAGTTTAGTGCTGATATGGATGTTCGATGTATTAATTTGATGATAAACTTCTACGATGTGTGTATGGTTACTTTGAATCTTCATTTTAACTATACATGAGGATTATTTGCTTGCCCTTCTATGTGCTTGCGTGTGATGTGTTGGGTAATGCCACAACCAGGTCGAACAGAGAAAGTCCCCTAACAGTTTATCTGTCTTTGGGGCAGAAGAAGTCCCCTAACAGTTTATCTGTCCTTGGGGCGAGAGGAAGTCCCCTAGCAGTGTATCTGCCCTTGGGGTAAGAGGAGAAGAAAAATTCCTTTATCCCCTACTTTAGTGTTTGGGATTTAAGGTGAGGAGATCTGTGTTGTGTGCCTGACTCATTAAAAGATGAATTTTAATTTTCAGGATAAAATAAATATGTTTATTTATAACCATGATGAAACTGTTTTACAATAGTTTATTCGTTTACATTATAAAACTTGAACCCACTCAGCCTAGCTGACTTTTGCATGCATGTTAGATTGATTTCAGGTTAGACGAATGGACGCGAGACCCCTTGGATGTTGCATGAAGCTACCCGGCATATGAAGTTGGCATTTCTAGTTGAAGACGTTATCTAATTAATAGATTTCAAACATTAAATTATGTATTTTAAATTTGGATCTTTCCCATGATTTGGGTATTTTATTTTGATGACTTCCGTTGCGTATACTTTGATTTATATAAGAAGATTTTTTTAGGTGTTTTAGACTTTTTTTTTTTTTTTGCAATGGTGTTGCAACTGTTTGACACCCAGATTTAGGGGTCTTACACATATGATACACTCATTTTTTATACATACAAGTATTTTATTTTGTCCACATTATATAATTATTTCATACATTTTTATAGTGATAATATTAAATGTAACGGATTCTTAGTTACCCGATGGGTTTTGGGTCAGGTATATCCAACGGATAATTTTTTAAAGAGTAAATTACAAGTTTTGTCCTTTATGTTTACATCAAATTTCAGGTGCTGCCCTTTAAGCCAAAAGTTGACAGGCGGTGTCCTTTACCTTTCAAAATCTTGCAGGTTTTGTCCTTTAGGCCAAACCTGGTTAGAAATCTCAGTTAAAATATATCATGTGCAAGGCACTAATGTAGTAACAAATTTTGTATACAAAACCCCAACATACCGATGATAATTGTAGAATACAAATACTCAATCACTGCTTAATATATTATAAATTAATTGAGGTTTTGTAAAAACAATTTGCAAAAAGGAGGATTACTCACATTGCTGTCTTAGGGTTTTCCTTAAGGGTTTCCTGGTGATTGTCTTTTAATTACACAAATGCACACGCGTTAGTATAGTAACCCAATATTTACATTAGTAATACCCTCCCTGAGACGACATTCGAACGACTACATCGGGCAGAACCACGACAGCCGTTACGGAACCCTAGATCAATCGGGCAGCATATCTAATAAGTAACCGGGGGTTATGATACTTACAACGAGGCAGGGCTTTGCTAATTAGGGGGGGTATAATGCCCGAAAATTACTTTAATTATGCAGAAATTCGAGAGAGAAAGTTGTGTGATGCGAATTGGGACCGAAGGTCGATGGCCTCTATTTATAGGGCCTGATTTCGTGTTTGTCGCGCCCCGCGAAGAAAGAAGGCAGCGCCTTCGCGGCCCGCTACGAAGGCCGCCTAGGGCTTAGCCTTGGCCAGTCACGAGCATAGGTCGTCCGTGTGTCTTGCCACATGGCGGCCTGGGGTTGCGCCATCCGTCACTCGCTCGCGGCCCGCGTAAGACCAGGGCTAGGTCTTCGCGGCCCGCTACAGCCCTAAAAATCTAATTTTTAATTAAATTTAATAAAAATAAAGGTATTCAGGGTCTGTTTTCGTATACGGGGTGTATTTTAGGACATATAGGGACACTCTAAATATTTTTAGGGTGTCGGAATTATTTTGGAGGGTTGTTATATAACAACCATCCAAAATATTTTCCGACACCCCTAATATAATTAAAATGTCCCAAAATGTCTTAAAATACACCCCATACGTGAAAACGGGCCCTAAATACCTTTATTTTTATAAAAATTAATTAAAAAAATTAAGGGGCTGTCACGGGGCGCGTAGCCTTGGCTACCCTCTACGCGGGGCGCGACAAACTGGCTACGAGGCGACACCCGAAAGCTGCCACGTGTCGACACGTGGTGAAGCTAGACCGGTGACAACTCAAGGCTAGGGTCTACGGACACTACTACGCGGGCCGCGAGGGGAGGCGAAGGGTCACTATAAATAGAGGCCTCCAGCCTTAGTTTCAATTCGCTCAGTTCTCGATCTCTCTCAATATTCTACATAGCAATTATAATTCTCGGGCATAATACCCCCTTAATAACGAAGTTCTGCCTCGTTGTAAGTATCATAACCCCAGTTACGTATTAGATACGTTGCCCGATTGATCCAGGGTTCCGTAACGGCTGTCGTGGTTCTGCCCGACGTAGTCATTGGAATGCCGTCTCGGGGAGGGTATCATTAATATAAATAATGGGTTAAGATACTAACACGTGCGCATTTGTGTAAATTATAGATAATCACCAGGAAACCCTTAAAGAAAACCTAAGACAGCAATGTGAGTAATCTCATTTTTGTAAACTGTTTTTACAAAACCTTAAATATTTTACAATGCGATTAAGCAGTGATTGAGTCTTTGTAATTCTTCAATTACTGCCGGTATTATGGGGTTTTGTATACATTACTTGATAATCTTCACAATTGGACAACGGGTTAGCCAATATGTGATATGACCATAGCCACAGATCCGGTCGAGTGGCAAGTACTGAATGAGTAATTGTGTAGATATAAACATTGTAATCACTCTCAATATTGTGTTAATTGATAAAACTCTTCTTGATTATACTGGGATTCACTCACCAGTATTTCCCACTGACAGAATGTTTTTAAACGCGTTTCAGGTAACAAAATGTGAAAGCCAACATAGAAACCAGCTGGACAGCACAAAAAGCTTGGAAAAGTGGCTATAAAAGTTACCTAAATAAAAGAAGATGTTTTATTCAATAAAATGGAGATTATCTCTATAAATCAGTTTGTAATGAAAACTTGGGTTTTATCCCAATATGTTTAATATTATAAAAGTGTGGTATTCACTCTGATAAAATACTTCCTAACTACGGTCCTGATGAAATTTCCGCCGCCAAATAATAATAAACATCGATACCATCAAAACTAGTCTCGCGGCCGCCCGTTCTCGGGACAAATAGGGGCGGGGGTTGCGACATCTTATATCCTCCCCACCTTGTTTTAGAACTCGTCCTCGAGGTCTACTGGAATAAGTGTGGATATTTCTTTTGCATTTCTGATTTTGTCACGACCCCCGACCCACCCTGGACGGAATCGGGAGCCGCGAACGGCCACGTGGTACCGGTGATTATTTTGAAAAATATTGCAGCGGAAATTTCATCAGGACCGTGAGTTAGGAAAAATATCAGAGTTTAGAAAACACCAGATTTTATTTATTAAATATATTGGGATAAACCCATGTTTTACAATGGTAGCTTTAATAAAGATAAATTTGATTACATAAAACAATATTTCTTAATTTGATTTAATTAATAAAATAAGCCACTTCTTGATGCCTTTCAGTGCCGTATCCATCTCTTACTCCAATCTACTGTAATTACCTGAAACGCGTTTTAAAAAGGTTTTGTCAGCAGGAAATACTGGTGAGTTCATTCATTTTGCTAAAACGACACGTTTGTTATAATTTACAGTATTAAGAGCGATTACAATGTTTCCTGATATCAAACCAACTACCCACGGTATTTTGTCACTCGACCCATTGGCCCTCTTATTGTCCAATGGTGTCTGTGACTATGGTCATATCACCCCTTGGCTGCCCCAATGGTGAAGATTATCAAGTAATGTATACAAAACCCCACATACCGGCTGTAACTTGGTGATTACAAAGACTTAATCCATGTAATTATAACTTTGAAAATAAACATGATTTTGAAAGTAATTTGATAAAAAGAGAATGACTCACATTATAAGCATGCAGATTTATACGGGCAGAGCTTAGCCTATTGATTAGTCTTGTAACCTAGTGCACATGAACTAGGTAAGTAACTAATACATCATTTACGATAACTCACGAGATTAAAACCTTCACAACGAATGACAAAGTGTAATCACTTAAACATCCATTAGATTCACAACGAATGACAAAGTATAATCACTTAAACATCCATCGGATTCACAACGAATGACAAAGTATTCCCCGAGTTCGGGTGATACTTAAACATCCGGTCGGAATCACGACTAATGACAAAGGATAGCACTTAAACATCCATTGGATAGTTTTAATCGATCGGACATTGAATCGTAGCAGCGATCGAGTTAATACCTGGTATCGTAGCAGAATTCGAGCTAGTGTGTGCTTGGTAGTAATCAGATCATAACTCAGTATGTATAACGAATTTTCTCGTCGTTCAAATGCCAGAATTCAAGTCCCAATGCCTGCTATTTATACACGAAAATTGACCCCCTCGCGTGACGCGAGGGGTCACCCTGGGGGCGTCGCGTGGCGCGACGGGTCTTATTCCACCATAGGGTTGCCACGTGTCCAACTAGCTTGTATGAGTCGACGGAATATTAAATTTCGATTTCTACAGCGAGATATGAAGATAATCGTCAAGTGGGAATATCCCCCCTTGAGTTTTAGGGGCCCTGATTCTGATTGTTCTGAAATTTTTAGAGTTTATGTAGGATTACTTAGGGGTCTTAACTAAGGTTTCCTTGTGAACAAAATATAATAATAAATAATAGTTTTGGTGAGAGTTGTTATGGTTTGAGACAAAAAGGGAATAAAATAGTGAGAAAAGAGAATGGACCCACTTTGTAACTTTAGGGTTCAACTAGAAAGTCTCCTGGTATAAATTTTGGGTATAACTTCTGAGCTATTGTAAAAATATATAATGCACTTGTATTAAGTATAATACCCCTCATTCAACCTTGTCCCTATGTTACGAGACAGAACCCCAATAACTTAGTCGGGCAGAGCACTGACATATGTTATGAGGCTCAGATCATTCGGAAAGGGTAGCGGTGATCGGGAGTTAAAACACTTAAAACAGGGCATGCCATTATTATTATTATAGGTAAAAAGAAAATAAAATAATAGAAATCTACAGAGGAGGAGGGCGATGGCTGAGGAGGAGGGCGATGGCTAAAGAGATGAAACATGGTTGAAGTTGCATTTCTATTCCTATTTATAGGAACTCCTGGAATCTTGTTATCTTACACGTATTCATGCATTAAAGTCTTTCTTATCTTTAGTCTTTTACATGCAGACATGTAATATTAATCTTATGTACACATATTTTCAAAATGGACATGTAGTGTTTTGTGTCTGACACATGTCTAGTTTTCTAGATTTAAATATAGGTGTTATTAGTTTATTATTTTATTTATTTATTTCTTTATTTAAGTAAGTTTATTTATTATTATTATTATATTTTATTTTGATTCCTGTCTTCGACATACACACATATAGTTCAAACAAAATTAAATTTGTTAACATTATTATTATTTTATTATTTTGATATTAATTTAACTGCTTCACTTATTTGGCGCGTATAACTTTTAAAATATGTCGTTTTATAAAATAATAAATATGTCATCAGAACGAGAATATTTTTGTCTACATTTGGGTCTAAGTTTCATTAAAAACGGAGTAGGTTCAAAATACAATGTATTTTTATAATTTAATATTTAGACGGTCACTAGGCTCGTCTAGGTACTTTATATTTCTAACATTCAACTTACCCGTAATCTACCCGTCTAATAATATAAGTTTTTATAGACTTTTTATTTTATTAGAAAGGTCACTCATATACAGGCCAATTAATATAATATTTCAACCAACTATAAAATAGTGTTTAAAACTATTTGGGTTGAATATTTATATTAAAAATAAACTAGTTACTAGTTACTAGTGGTTAATAAATTTAACCAAACCTATAATTCTTATATAAAAATAGGAATGTTACATTCTCCCAACCTTGTTTTAAATCTCGTCCTCGAGATTTGGGTTACGATATTTCTTTTAGACTTATGTCATATTTTAGTCAATAAAAACAATATTAAGGTAAATGATACAGAATCAAAATATCTAATTTTGTGAATATGAGTTGTACAATAAGTAGGACTCAATGGTTCAACTGAATAAGTTCAAGAAATTGATGACAAACGAAAGAGATGAAATGATATAATTTCCAAAGTGACTAGGTTCAAGCCAAAAGATATATATAATCAATAGATATTTAAAATGAATGTGAAGGACTTTTAGAATTAATAAAATTCTTTGTCAAAAGAAAGCTTACTTTGATCGACTACTGAAGAAGACTTAGAATTAACAGGTTCAAAATGAAATAAAAGCATGAAAATGATTTGTCAAATATTGAATTATGATATGAGAAAATCAATGTGCTGAGATGAGTGAATTGCAAGGATACACGAAAAGACAATAGAGTTAGTGTATTATTGTTTAGAGTTTCAAGTTGTTTTAATTGTGAAACAATGTGATAGTACACTATTAGTGACCATATTTTTTTCATACTATGTCCTAGAGATCGAAATATAATAAGAACAAGTTGTTTTGGTATGAACAACCATTATATTATATTTGTAAAGCAAATGTAATATATATTATTTGTTACGTATTTTTACTATATGTAAATGGTCACCACTTTTAAATAAATATTATTTTAGTATTTTACTATACTATGTAAAATAACTTATATTTACTATGTAATATATATTACAAAACACCGCAATGAAGTTTATTACATTACAAAATATACATGGGGCTTAACTATCCCTTTTTTTATGAATCTTACCACTTCTTTCCAAGGAGAGACTTTCAATAACACCTTGTCACCTACCTGAAATTCCAACGGTTTTCGTCTGTTATTAGCATAACTCTTTTGTCAATCACGTGCTGCTTTCAGTCGTTCCTTGACTTGGATAATCTTGTCGGTTGTTTCTTGTACTATTTCTGGTCCAGAAAGTTGTTTTTCTCCAATTTCTGCCCAACAGACTGGGTTCGACACTTTCGTCCATAAAGTGCTTCGAATGGTGCAGCATTGATACTTGTGTGATAACTGTTATTGTAAGAAAATTCTATTAACGGTAAGTGATCGTCCCAATTACCTTCGAAATCAATTACACAAGCTCTAAGCATGTCCTCCATTGTCTGAATTGTCCTTTCGCTTTGTCCATCCGTTTGAAGATGATAAGCTGTGCTTATGTTTAGCTTGGTTCCCATGGCTTTTTGGAAACTTGTCCAAAAATGAGAGGTAAAACGACTATCCCTATCAGAAACAATTGATAAAGGAATTCCATGTAATGAAACTATTTCATTTACATATAACTTAGCTAATTGTTCCATACTGAAAGTTTCCTTCATTGGTAGTAAATGAGCTGACTTAGTTAGTCTGTCTACAATCACCCAGATTGTATCATTACCTTTCCTTGTTTTGGATAATTTGGTAACAAAATCCATTGTTATCAATTCCCACTTCCATACTGGCATTTCTAACTGCTGCCATAAACCTGAGGGTTTCTGATGTTCAACTTTGACTTGTGAACAGGTTAAACATTTAGAAACATAAGCTGTTATATCCTTCTTCATTCCTATCCACCAGGAATTCTTTCTTAAGTCCTGATACATTTTATCATTTCCAGGATGCATTGTATACTTAGACTTATATGCTTCTTCTAATATACGGTGGCGTATGTTTCCTAGTTTAGGTATCCACATTCTTTTCTTATGGAATCTCCAGATTCCATCTGTTCCTTGTTCTAATTCCTTAATCATTCCTTTCAATTTCTCAATATCATCCTTGATTACTGATTCTTGTGCCTTTCTAATCTGTTCATTTAAATCTACCTGTAGATTTAGTTTAAGAGAACATACTCTTTTTGGCTTTTCGTTATATTTCTGACTTAAAGCATCAGCTACTACATTTGCCTTTCCTGCATGATACTGGATATTACAATCGTAATCACTAAGTATCTCCATCCAGCGTCTTTGTCTCATATTCAACTCCTTTTGCCCGAAGACATACCTTAAACTCTTATGATCAGTGAAAATGGTAAACTTACTACCGTAAAGGTAATGTCTCTAAATCTTAAGGGAAAAAATTATAGCTCCTAATTCCAAATCATGGGTTGAATAGTTTTCTTCATGATTCATAAGTTGTCTGGAAATGTAAGCTATAACCTTTTGACGTTGCATCAACACACATCCATAACCTAACTTAGAAGCATCACAATAGACTATAAAGTCTTCAGTTCCTTCTGGTAACGTTAGTATGGGTGCATTGGTTAGTCTTTGCTTAAGAACTCTAAAGGCTTCTTCTTGTTTTGGTCCCCATTCAAACTTAACGGATTTACAGGTTAGCTTAGTTAAAGGAATGGCTATTCTAGAAAAATCTCGAATAAACCTCCTATAATCACCGACCAATCCTAAGAAACTTCTAACCTCAGTTGGTGACTCAGGGGTTTTGCATTTGGTAATCGCCTCGATCTTGGTGGGATCTACATGAATTCCTTCATGATTGACTGAATGCTCAAGAAACTGTACCTGTTCTAACCAAAACTCACACTTTGAAAACTTTGCATAAAGCTTTGCTTTTCTCAATAAACTTAAAAGTTTGTGCAAATGCTTTGCATGTTCCTCTTTACTCTTAGAGTAAATGAGAATATCATCTATAAAGACAATTATGAATTTATCCAAATATGGCTTACATATTCGGTTCATCATGTCCATAAATGCGGCTGGGGCATTGGTTAAACCAAATGGCATGACAGTAAATTCATAATGGACATACCTTGTTCTAAATGCGGTCTTAGGAATGTCCTCTTCCTGTACCTTTAATTGATGATATCCTGACCGTAAATTGATTTTTGAGAAAAATCGAGCTCCTTGCAATTGATCGAACAGATCATCGATTGTTGGCAATGGATACCGATTTTTAATCGTGACTTCAATTCGCAGTAATCAATGCACATACGCATTGATCTGTCTTTCTTTTTAACGAATAAGATCGACGCTCCCCATGGCGATGAACTCGGCTGTATGAATCCTTTGTCCAACAATTCGTCTAATTGTTACTTCAATTCTTGCATTTCTGCAGGTGCCAAACGGTAAGGTGCTTTGGCAATTGGTACTGTTCCTGGTAGAAGGTGGATTCTGAATTCAACTTCTCTGTCTGGAGGTAGTCCTGGTAACTCTTCTGGAAACACATCTGGAAACTTAGATACTACAGAAATATCTTTCAATTCTTTTTCTTTAGTGTTAGTGATTATGGAAATCAAATACACTAATGATCCTTTTCTTATATAACTTGTTGTTTACATCACAAAGATGAATTTCGTGGATCTAGAGGGCTTATCTCCTTTAGTTATGATCTTTTCACCCTTTGGTGAATTCACTTGAATCGACTTTTGATCACATAAAATACTGGCTATATTGGCTATTAACCAATCCGTTCCTAATACAATATCAAATCCTGCCAGATTCATTGGATAAAGGTTTGCAATAAACTTTTGATTTAAAAATTCTATTCTTGCTCCCTGCAAGATTTCAGAAATCTTAATGGTTTCCCATTTGTTGTCTCTACTAGACATTCTTGTGGGAGTTTAGTTAATGGTTGATTAAGAAGTTTGCAAAATGAAGTATTAATAAAACTTTGGTTCGCACCAGAGTCAAATAATACTTTAGCAAAAACATCATTAACTAAAAACATACCGGCTATCACGTCCGGGATCATCTTAGCTTCTTCCGCAGTCAGAACAAATGCCCTATCATTTTTAGTAGTCTTGTTGTTCATGGCTGGAACTAGTTTCGGACAGTTTGGCTTGATATGACCTTTTTCTCCACAGTTGAAGCACATTCCATTATTAGGTTTCTTCCTATAATCTTCTTCCTTGTGTCCTGGTATCTTGCAGAAATTACATTAGGTGGAGCATCTTCCTGAATGCTTCTTCTTGCAGGCCTTGCAATAAGGTGTAGAGGTAGAACCTACATTTTTCCCACGGTTGGAATTTCCATAAAGAAATTCTTGGGTAAGCCTCTGGGCTAGGTTCCTCCTCTGGTCTTCTTCTCGTGTACGCGCTCATTCATCAGTCAAGGTGTTTGCTAGTTCTACAGCTTCTTCTAAAGTTTGAGGTCTAGCCGCCTTGACTACATGCCTAATCTCACTGATTAATCCCCAGATGTAACGGGAGATTAATACTGGTTCAGGTGATGCAGGGGTTGACACTATTCTAGAATATTCAAAGAATAATGTAGTGTATCCCTTACTATCCACTCCAGTCATTCTAAGGTTTAAGAACTTATTTGCTATCTGTTCTTTTTCATTGAGAGGGAAGAATTTCCTTTCCACCATGTCCTTAAATTCCTCCCATTCCATATTATAAACCCTATCACTCCCCTGGATTGGAGGATAGTGTTCCACTATTCTAGTGCCGAGTTCTTAAACAGATTTGAAGCAAACATTATCTTATCCTCTTCTGCACACTTGCTTATTTTTAAGACAGCCTCAGTCTTTTCTATCCAGCGTAGAGCTGCAACGGCCCCTTCATTGCCCGAGAATTCCATTGGTTTACAAGACCATAATTCTTTATAAGAATAACCATAAGACATGGTTCTTCTTCTTTTGGGAATTGGCACTTGAAGTATGGGTCCATTATTTATGTTGTGTTCAGGTTCAGTGGGTCGTTTACTGCCATGATCACTTTTGTTTTATGCTTCCTTAACCGTTTTAATAATATATGGCATTGCATCTATTATTCCTTGTGCCACTATGTGTTGAATGGCACTGTTATCCACTGGGTTTCCATTGTTATTGTTGTTCGGGTGTTATCGTTATTCTGGTTATTATCATTCTGGTTTTCCTGGTTCACTTCGTTGTCCATCTGAAAGTTAAACATTTGCCAATTATTAATATCACAAGATAACATTTAATGCAAACAATTACACAACACACATATTGATCAAAATCGTCGAACATTGCGACTTACTCTTTCTTATATATTATGCATCTAATACAAACTGAAACTGGAATTTAAAATTACAATACTATTATGCATCTATAACTATTATCTAGATTTTTTTTTCAAACATACACATATATTATATATTATTATTTTATTATTATTATTATCACCATTACTGATATGGGTTCATCCAGAACTCCATATTACGTTCGTCATACTTCCAGACGAGTCATTCTCCGATCTGCCTCATCCTCTCACTACCTTCTAAAATCTCCTCACCAAAGGTTCGGAGTTCTTGCAAGTTCTCTGTGCTCATTGGGGGTGCAGGGGCTGGTACTGGGTTTGGGAACTGGGGCATGGGTTCTTGGTAAGGATATGGATTCTCTAGAATTTCCCTAATGTATTGGTCATTATCATAGTAGGGATCTAGAGGGTCAAAATCTAGGTAGGCTGCTAGGTTTGGCATGGGTTCGTCTTCTGGTATTGGGTAATGTTGCTGGTAATCCCTATGGTCGTTAAACCACGGGTCGTAGTCTGGGTCTAAGGGATTGGGTGCTGGTACTCTAGGTATCTCTGCTGGGTCAAAGGCTAGTGCTGGGAATTGGTTTTCTGGATTGTTTTCAATTTCCATTGGCTGTGAGGGAAACAATGGTAAGGGTTGGGGTGCTATGAGTTGCTCCAGGTTAGGGTCTGCAGCTGTGGTTGCTTGGATATAGAAATTTGCTAGACTCCTATTGAGCATATCCAGGGTGTGAGCATCTGTTTCTCTCTTGGCGGCTGCTACAACACGCTGTTGTTGTAACTTTTTCTTTCTCTTCCTACGTTCATGCGTTCCTCTACTGAACCATCCTCTCTTTTTAGGAGGGAATGGCTCTTCAGACTGAGCCTTAAACACTGTCACGCCCCGATATTTCCACGTATTACCAGTGGGCCCGGTGGGGAGTATCGTGACGTAGTTGATATCATCATAGTCAATACATCACAGTTCAATGAACAGCGGAAGTCCAAAATTAATAATCATACAAACCGATTCGAAAGTAACATACAGTATTACAAACGGAATGTAAAATGATCCACAGGCGGATCAAAGATAAAAAGAAAAATTGTTCAACAGATTTAGTCATCAAAAGCTTGCAAGACTCTTTAATTGATACTAGGAGTAGCCAGCCCATTTTGCATAGTACCTGCACTTAACCTTTTGGAAAATACGTCAGTTTACACTGGTAAATACAATTAACCGACTCATTTTGAAAATGTTTAAGAAAATTATTTTAAGTGCACAAGGCACAAATATTCTTTTATAACTTGGTATAATTATTTAAAAATAATCTTGTAAAAGAATTATCTGTTTGTTATACATTCAGTAGCCCGGGTTAGAAGTACTGGGTTAAAGATTAATCGACACACCACATAATATAATCCCACGGCGAGTTATTCTCAACAAGCGGGTATATCTTTTTACATACGCACCGGCAGGTGTATGCCTACACCCCGTGCTTAAGTCGTGACCATTTCAATGAATGAGCTGAGGATATCCAGGACACGGTCATTAACCTCCCAAAGGCTTAAAACAAACAAAACAGATTAAACGGGTTATCTCAATGATTTAACCATTATTCGATTAAAGATTCAATACCCGACCAAACGATATTATTATATACCGTACCCAAAGCCGGTATAACGGAAAATAAGTTAAAAGTATTTACCTGAGCAAAAATATAATTTTTTTTATCCCAGCCGTATATCAATCAGCAAGTATAGATAGCTTTTACTGGGCTCTTAAATCTGGAATGAAGATTTTAATAACCTATTAGATTCCTAACGGGTCTTACTTAAGTTTAAACTTAGACCGATTAGTTTTAATGAAAGGTTTACGGTTCAAAACGCAAGATTAAGCGACGACCGGATTAGAATGTGATTTAGACCCGACAAGTATGAAGACTTGCATAATATGGGTAAACTAAACACATTCTGGATTTTGAAGTAAAAATGATAAGGTTTGACCCGTTTCGGTTAATTTATGCAAACTAGTTACATAAACCCTTCCGAACGCGTATATGCACAACGGGTAACCAAATGAGTCACGAACAGGTTCCACAAGTTAATATGCTTTAAATATGTTGTGATATCAGTAGGATACCTTCCATTATGCCCAAAACGAATTTAAAACCAATCTATGCCCCGCAGGGGTATTTTGGTCATTTTAATGTTTATAAAAGAGGTTAAATAGTAATCTAAGTTTCTGGTCAAAAAAATTCTTTAAAAATATTTATTTTATGTTGTTATATCAGTAATATATTGTATATATGTGAATTTTATCATGTATTGCCAAACTATGCACCGTATGGGCATTTTGGTCATTTCACATAGCTTTAAGGGTCAAATTTGGAAATCTGAGTTCAAAAATTTTACTTACTGTTAAAGTATAAAAATGTATTCATAACATCAGTAGGAAACAAGTCTTAGGTGCTAAATATGGTTTTAAACCATACTATGCGCCTAAATCGCATAAAAGTCGGTATTTGACGATATTCGGGTTGATTAAGGAAGTATGAGATTATGGTCATCCTTTACTGTTTAAAATAACTTATTTAACATATAAAATTAGTAGAAAAAGGTTTGGTACGTAAAGGATGTGTAAAACCCATTTTATTAGTAAAAAGGGCGTAACCGTCAATTACCGAGTCAATGCAAGAACCCTAAGTTATGATCTGTTTAAAATTTAATAAAAATTTCCAAAAATCCCTAAATATTATGTTACATCAGTGGGTAGAAAGTTTGGAGTCAAAATTTGGGTTTAAATAGGTTTTATGCCAAAAATGCCGTTTAATTAATAAAAAGGCTTTCATTTACGATATGGAACATAACTCCCAATTTAGACCACAAACTGATGTCAAATTTTTAGGACATGTTTATAAATAAGTAATAGAGGTTTTTGTCCACTCACATTTTAAAAAATCTCGTTTTAACATAAAAAGGGCATTATGGTTAACATTTAAGCGTTTAACGGAAACATGCAAATGATTCGGATTATTAAGGAACCATGTAGCATAACCTCAGAGGGTTTTACTAACATATAATATGGTCCTAAAGGAACCTTAAGGCATATCTAAAACAAGCTAAATCGGGTCAGAACTGAAAGTCAAAGCAAAAGTCTGCTTTTGCGACTTTCGGTTGCGAACCGAGCCTAAACTCAGAATTGTCGGGTTGAACATGCCTAAACATGTTCTTATATTATTTACCAAGTTATTTAAGTGTTAAAACATGTTCCATAACCTTAGCATTATCAGTTATGTATTATTTTGCAAAAATAGGTTCTGTTGACTTTTTATTAATAAGTTTGACCCGACAATTGACCAAGTTAGAGTGAGAATCAGTAGGTGCCCCTTTAAGGGTTTATTACCTACATAATTACCAACTCATAGCCACTTTCAATTCAAATAATGGCTGGAACATTAGTGATTAATCACTAAGTCAAAGCTAAATTACGATAGATTCGACTTTTGGTCATTAAACTAATAAAACTTGAACTTAGGAGGCTAAGAATGCTTACAATAACTCTTAGCACGAAATATGAACTGAGGAAAGCTTCCTAGAGCTCCAAGGGACTCCAGAGATTGAGTTTTGAAATAAAATTTCAAGTGTGCAAATGACAAGTGAAGAACAAGGCCTTTATATAGCAAATTTCCATCTCATGTGATCAATCCACATGTCCCTATATGATCCCTGATGTTCCCAGGTGTCCCTAGTGCTTGAAAAACCATTGGCACAGTCCCTGGTATCGAATTTAGGCTTGCAAAGATGGTGGAACTGGCTATACATGCAGCTGTCCTTATCTTCTGCATCTGGCACTTCTACGCGGCCCGCGTAAACCCCAGAGAAGGGTTACGCGGCCCGCGAGGATCTCCAAAACCGGGAAAAATCTTTTAAACTTTGCAATTTCAGTTCCTGATCCATTTTAACTTTATTTAACTTTCATTTATTGTACTTAGGACCCCATAGTTAACTTTTAAGGGCCTTGGGTCAAAAACTAACTCCGTTAAGCTCCCGGTTAGTTGTACGATCACCCGAAATGTCTTGATTTCATCGATACTCCAAGAGATTACTATCCAATATTCTTGGAAGCGAAATATACAATTATTACAATGTTTTTAGGATTGTTAAAAGGTCACTCAGAGGTTACTTTCAACATGTTGGTACTTTTAACCCCTATGCTTCGTAAGATCCTTAATTTAAGCACAAACGACTTTCTAAGTTCGACAATTTATTCGTTAAAGAAAACGAACGTCGTGTGAGGTCAATCAGAGGCACAAGAATGGCATGTAGACACTTTGGATCCTTTTACTTACATATTTACATTGTTTGATAAATTTAGTCCCTTCAGATCAATCCATTACACGTTTAAAGTCCATGATACGTGTCTTCATTATATTGGACATGATTTTACGAGGTGTTACAAACACGAATATCCCATCATCATTATCAGCTGAATACCCTGAGAGGGTAGGCTGTGAAGAGGTGCCTTCGCTCCTAGGTAAGCTGGACAACTGACGGTAGGCGTCGGAAGGTCCTTGGTTGCTCATACTGTAAACTAACAAATTGTCAAATAACACACAACGATAATATACAGATATGCACGTATATCCGTAATTTATTTCCTAACATTTTGAATAATATCTTGGTGTCAGCAAAACACTTCTGTGGCTGAATCAGTGGCTTAGCTCTGATACCACCTTCTGTCGCAACCCCCGCCCCCTAATTACCCGGGAACGGGCGGCCGCGGCCAGTTTCGGTGGTATCAATGTTTATCATTTTTGCAGCGGAAATTACATCAGGATCGTAGTTAGGAAATATTTTATCAGAATAAAATACCACGCTTTTATAGTATTAAATAAATGGGAAAATCCCAAGTTTCAAGTACACACATTTTTATAGGGGTAAACCCTATTTTTATTTAAATAAAACATTTCTTTATTTTATGTAACTTTATAGCCACTTTTCCAAGCCTTCAGTGCTGTCCAGCTGGCTTCTATTCGGCTTTCACATTTTGTTACCTGAAACACGTTTAAAAACTTTTTGTCAGTGGGAAATACTGCTGAGTGAATCCCAGTTTAATCAAGACATGTAAAAACCATTGTACAGTATTGAGGGCGGTCGCGCAATTACATTTGTTTCCATCTACTTTAATTACCACCCACGGTATTGTTAAACTGACTTGTGGTCATGTTACTACTCACAATGTAGTAACAAATTTTGTATACAAAACCCCAACATACCGACGATAATTGTAGAATACAAATACTCAATCACTGCTTAATATATTATAAATTAATTGAGGTTTTGTAAAAACAATTTGCAAAAAGGAGGATTACTCACATTGCTGTCTTAGGGTTTTCCTTAAGGGTTTCCTGGTGATTATCTATTAATTACACAAATGCACACGCGCTAGTATAATAATCCAATATTTACATTAGTAATACCCTCCCCAAGACGGCATTCCAACGACTACGTCGGGCAGAACCACGACAGCCGTTACGGAACCCTAGATCAATCGAGCAGCGTATCTAATACGTAACCGGGGGTTATGATACTTACAACGAGGCAGAGCTTCGCTAATCAGGGGGGTACAATGCCCAAAAATTACTTTAATTAAGGAGAAATTCGAGAGAGAAAGTTGTGTGATGCGAATTGGGACTGAAGGTCGATGGCCTCTATTTATAGGGCCTGATTTCGTGTTTGTTGCGCCTCGCGAAGAAAGAAGGCAGGGCCTTCGCGGAATAGGTCGCCTAGGGCTTAGCCTTAGCCAGTCACGAGCATAGGTCGTCCGTGTGTCTTGCCACGTGGCAGCCTGGGGTTGCGCCATCCGTCACTCGCTCGCGGCCCGCGTAAGACCAAGGCTAGGTCTTTGCGGCCCGCCACAGCCCTAAAAATCTGATTTTAATTAAATTTAATAATAATAAAGGTATTCAGGGTCTGTTTTCGTATACGGGGTGTATTTTAGGACATATAGGGACACTCTAAATATTTTTAGGGTGTCGGATTTATTTTGGAGGGTTGTTATACGTATAACATGCAATAGCGGTTAGCGTTAAAGTGTTTGCGTTGTGTGATGATGTGATTTGAATATAAGTAACGTATGTAACACCTAAAAGTGCGTAAAGCAAAAAGGGATCGAGTATACTCACAGATGATGGTAGCTACTAAACACGATCTGTGTTGGATTGAAGCGAGCGCTTAGAGTAAGCCTGAACAGTTAACGATAGCATAAGCGATTGAACGACACGTTAAACGGTGCGAAGTGACTAAGTGTCGAGTGGTAATCCAATCGGATGGCAATCCGATCGGATGGTCATTCGATCTGATGTCAATCTGTTCGGATGGCCATTCGGTCGGATTGACATTCGTTTGGTAAGGATGTGTTTTTGTATGATGGCTTTGAAGCTTTTGTTGTAGCATTTTGAAAACAGAGAAGTATCTCTACCTTTCAGGTCGATCGATCAAACGGTCATTCGATCGGATTGCGATCCGATAGGCGAGACATTTCAGTTGAGAACAAGTTCACAGCGGGATGGTCATCCAATCGGATGGTCTTTCGATCGGATAGCAATCCGTTAGAACTGATGATCTTTGAAAATTATGAAAATGTTTAGGTGTCGGAGATTCAAATGCCAATCGATCGGATTGTCGTTCGATCGGATGGAAATCCAATCGGATGGCAATCCGTTCGACATTAAAATCTTTTGAAAACTTGAAAATTGTTTAAGTGTTGGAGCTCAAGTGCAATCCGATCGGATTGCAGCTCGATCGGAGGGGTACTTATAGGTTGCCAAAAAGGGAAAGTGCACAAGTGTCGGATAGGATGGCACTTCGATCGGATAGCCATCCGATCGGATGACCATTCAATCGAGTGGCCATTCGATCGAGGTGTCCGACGAGTTAAGGTTCGATGTTTTGTTTCGCGTGTTGAGCGTTGCGATGCGTTTAAGCGTGTTTTGATTTAAGCGATGCGATAGATTGATAATAATTACACAAATACTATATCTAACATACAATCATCCTAAGTAACTTGCGTTTAGCGTTTGCGATTAGACTGCGATTGCGATAGAGTTGCGATTGCGTTTCGATTAATCACCACCACAAACACTAAATAAACATGCACAACTAATACATAAATAGCACACACACGTAAAACAATATCCAGAACGCATAATTCGAGTTTGCGAACGCGATTGCGATGCGATTAGCGATAAAGCGATAAAACATGCGATTAAACCTCGATTATTAATAGATACTCCACATAATACAACTAAAGCAAACAAATAAAAGATTCGATTACAAGTCAAGAAGCACAATTCAGTAGTTAAGCAAGGAGTGACAGATCGCAATTAGCAATCCCTTCTTCCTTTGACTTTGACTTTGACTTGTACTTTGACTTTTGTAACACGGGGTGTTACAGCCTCCCCTACTTAAGGGAATTTCGTCCCGAAATTTGGCCTTAGCTATAACAAAAAACTGCGGGTACTTCGCCTTCATATCACTTTCGAGTTCCTAGGTGAACTCTGCGCCGCGTATGCCTTCCCAGCGAACCTTCACAATGGGAATGCGTGAGCGCCTGAGCTTCTTGGTTTCTAGGTCCATGATCTCGACAGGCTTCTCCACGAAGTGTAATGTTTCGTCCACTTGTAGATCCTCGAGTGGCACTTGTAAATCTTGCTTGGCTAGGCACTTTCTGAAGTTCGAAACGTGGAAAGTCGGGTGGACGTTGCTAAGTTCCTCCGGTAGTTCGAGTCTGTAGGCCACTTTGCCGATCCTTTCCAGAATCTTAAAGGGTCCAACATATCGAGGCGCGAGCTTTCCTTTCTTTCCAAATCTGATCACACCCTTCTAAGGTGATACCTTTAGGAGTACGTGATCGCCAACGTCAAATTCAAGGGGCTTGCGGCGTCTATCGGCGTAACTTTTCTATCGACTCCAAGCTTTCAACAGATTGTCTCGAATTTGGTGGATTTTGTCAGTCGTTTCTTGCAACAGCTCAGGACCGGTTATTTGCGAGTCTCCGATCTCGTGCCATACAATAGGCGATCGACATTTTCTTCCGCATAACAACTCAAATGGTGCCATTTGGATGCTGGAATGATAACTGTTATTGTACGAGAATTCGACTAAAGGTACGTGGGCATCCCAATTACCACCGAAATCTACGACACACGAGCGAAGCATGTCTTCAAGGGTACGAATCGTTCTCTCAGTCAGACCGTCGGTTTGGGGATGGAAAACGGTATTTAGATTAAGCGTAGTACCGAGAGCATATTGAAACATTTCCCAAAGACACGAGGTAAACCGACCATCGCGGTCAGAGATGATGTCGCGAGGTGTCCCATGTCGACAAATGATCTCATCGGTGTAGATTCGGGCTAATTTTTCTACCTTAAAGTCTTCTCGTATCGGCAGAAAATGAGCAGATTTAGTCAAACGGTCAACGACAACCCAGATGCTGTCGTGACCTGATGGCGTGCGCGGAAGTTTCGTTATGAAGTCCATAGCTATACTCTCCCATTTCTACGTAGGGATCTCGGGTTGGACGAGTAAGCCAGAGGGTCTTTGGTGCTCGGCCTTGACTTTCTAGCAAGTTAGACACTTCAAAACATAGGGAGCGATATCTTTCTTCATGCCCGGCCACCAGTACTTGTAGTGAAGGTCCTGGTACATCTTATTGGCACCGGGATGAATAGAATATCGAGACTTGTGGGCTTCGTCGAGCAGGATTTGTCGTAAGTTGGTATGCTTGGGAATCCAAATTCGGTCCAGAAAGTGGAATATACCATTCGACTTGTTCTCTAACTGGGCGCCATCGTTAAGAATCGTTTCCTTCTTCAAAGTGCGTTCAGTAAAACAAGCATGCTGCGTGTCGCGGATAAGAGTTTCGAGATGGTGCTGGGCTTGGACATTACGAACACTATGCAAATAGCTTCGTTGGCTTAGAGTGTCGGTAACGACATTTGCTTTGCCAGGATGATAGCGAATCTTACAGTCGTAATCGTTGAGAAGTTCAACCCATCGGTGTTGGCTCATATTCAGTTCATTTTGGCTAAGGATGTGTTGTAGGCTCTTATGGTTGGTGAAGACCATACACTTGGTACCGTAAAGGTAGTGTCGCCAAATCTTCAATGCAAAAACAACTGAGCCTAGCTCGAGGTCGTGGGTTGTATAGTTCTTCTTATGGATTTTGAGCTGACGAGACGTGTAAGCGATAACCTTGTCCCGTTGTATGAGAACACAACCAAGACCAAGGTTCGTGGCATCGCAGTAGACAACGAAGTCATCGTTTTCGTCAGGCAAAGCGAGAACGGGAGCATTGCAGAGCATATGCTTCAAAGTTTGAAAGGCAGTCTCTTGTTCGGTTCCCCAAACAAAAGGCTCATCTTTATGTGTCAAGGAAGTAAGCGGGACAGTGATTTTCGAGAAGTCAGCGATGAATCGACGGTAATAGCCCGCCAATCCGAGGAATGAACGAACATCGGATGGTGATTTTGGAGTAGTCCAACTCTTAACAGCTTCGATCTTCGCGGGGTCTACGTGAATACCTTGACTATTGACAATGTAACCGAGGAATTGAACCTCCTCCAGCCAAAATTCACACTTGGAGAACATGGCATAGAGTCGATTCCCTTGGAGTAACTCGAGAACCAAACGTAGATGTTGCACGTGTTCGGCTTTCGACTTGGAATAGATCAGGATATCGTCGATGAACACGATGACGAAACGGTCGAGAAAGGGTCTACACACTCGATTCATTAGATCCATGAAAATCGCAGGTGCGTTGGTTAAACCAAAAGGCATAACAACGAATTCGTAGTGGCCGTATCGGGTGTGAAAAGCGGTTTTGGGTATATCTTCCTCCTGAATGCGTAACTGGTGATAGCCTGAGCGTAAATCAATCTTCGAAAAACACGTAGCACCTTGCAATTGGTCAAACAAATCATCGATTCAAGGCAGGGGATAGCGATTCTTGATTGTTAGCTTATTCAAATCCCTATAGTCGATGCACATCCGGAACGACCCATCCTTCTTTTTGACGAAAAGGACTGGCGTGCCCCAAGGAGAAGTGCTAGGGCAAATAAAGCCTTTGTCAAGTAATTCCTGGAGTTGACTCGAGAGTTCGCGCATTTCGGACGGAGCGAGTCGATAAAGAGCTCTAGCAACATGATTGGCTCCAGGAATGAGGTCGATACGAAATTCGATATCATGACTCGGAGATAATCCCGGTAGATCATCAGGAAATACGTTAGGAAATTCACGAACAACGGGAACGTCTTTCACTCCTGTCTTTCCTTTCTTTTCCTTCTCCGCTACTACAATGTTAGCCAAGAAAGCTTTGTATTCCTTGCGGAGATACTTGCTCGCTTGGATACACGACATGAGTTGGAGTTTCTTCAATGCGACTTCACCGTAAACACACAATTGATCACCATTAGAGAGCGAGAAACGAATCATCTTATCGAAGTAAACAACTTCAGCATGGTTTTCACGAAGGAAGTCCATGCCTACTATGACGTCAAAACTACCGAGCTGCATCGGAATAAGGTCGATGGGAAAGACGTGATTATTGAGTTCGAGAGTACAATCACGAAGAACAGAATTGACAGCGATGGTTCTTCCAGTGGCAACTTCAACATCGAACGTCAAGGGGAGATAGGCGCGCTTACGATTAAGGAGCTTTTCGAATTCAAACGATACAAAACAGTTATCGGCTCCAGTATCAAATAAACACGAAGCATGTATACCATTCACAAGGAACGTACCATTGACCACATTGTTGTCTGCTTGAGCCTGGCGGGCATTGATGTTGAAAGCACGTCCGCGGGCTGCTAGCTGCTGCTGTTGCTGGGGCGGCTGCTGTTGTGGCTCTTGCTTCACCACTTGGTTTGGGCACATGTTTGCGAAGTGGTTGGGATCACCACACGCAAAGCAAGTTCTAGCGTGGATCGCGGGTGCAGGAGCCGCTTGTTGGCCTTGAGGAACAGGATGTAGAGCTTGTTGAGCAGGAGCTTGACCTTGAGCTGGAGCTGGAGTTTGACGTGGACCTGTACGGCAGTTGGCGGTGAAGTGGTCGTACATGTTGTAGTGAACACAGTATCTGTAAGCAATCCCCACGGGATGATGGTAGGTACTAGTAGGGCAAGCCGGGTGAGGACCAGTATACGCACGCTTAGCCAACGGTGCGTTAGTAACCGGGGCCGCTACTTGGCGGTGTTGGGGTTGTGGTTGATCTTGAACAGCTTGTAGTGGAGCGGCAGCTGTGACAGCGCAATTCTTGCTACTGTTGTTGTTGTTCTTTCTTTTGCGGCGGGAGGACTTCGAAGACTGCGGTGCGGCGGAGGTTTCAGCGGTGGGAGCAGTGGTAACTTGGTGCATATTCTTGGAGGCCTTATCAAAGTAACCAGCCCGAACTCGCTTATCATTGATCTCTGCAGCGAGTAAGAAGGTTTCCTCAATAGTTGTCGTCTTCGCATCTTGAACGAAATCAGCCACGCAATCCGGTAGAGCACGGATATACTTCTTGATGGTGATTTCGGGCGTAGTAAACTGGCCTGGGCAGATTATGCTTAGCTGCTTAAAGCAAGAAGTTAACCCAGCGTTGTCACCATCCTTTTGTTTGATATGCCAGAACTCGTCCTCCAACTTTTGGCGCTCGTGGGGAGGGCAGAACTCTTGCATCATGATGTCCTTCAACTCATCCCACGTCAGCCCGTAAGCTGCATCATTCCCTCGTTTGTTCCTCTCGACTGTCCACCAATCTAGAGCTCGGGATTGGAAGACGCCGGTGGCGTTAAGAGTGCGAAGGTTTTACGGACAGCCGCTCTGGCGTAGGGTGACTTCGATCGAATCAAACCATTGAAACATAGCCGTAGGTCCATCTTTGTCGGTAAATTCTTTCGGGCCGCAAGCTTTGAACTGCTTGAAGCTAAAAGCAGACTTAGGAGAATCAGTCCTGGACTCTTCAGAAGACTTGCTAGCGTTTTCATTCAGCACGCTAACAATTTGCGGTATGACTTTTGCCATTTACTTAGCGACGAGAGCAGCAATGCGTTTGTCATCATGATTGCGGCGAGCGGAGCGAGAGTGAAACGATCCAAATGACGACATTGTCTGCAACAGAAATCGCCATAGGACTCAAACACAATTTCGATTAATCCTAGCATAGTCTAGCGAATCTCCCAAAAGCTACTTTATAAAGCACAGGAACACGTCTATTCACATAATCACATAGGCACAAAATCACAGAATCAAATAAGCACAGAAGCATATAAGCATTTAGAGCACATAAGCACATAATCCACAGAAACCACGCTATATTTTGCACGTATTCACCTACATATATTGTACGTCTTCACCTATCCTTCAAAGCTGCGTAAAGCGTTCGAGAGTTGCGAGTGCGAATAGCGAGATAGTGAATAACATAGCATGCGATTTGTTAGTGTATTGAGATAGATGTGTAGTGCGAGTTATGCGTGTCGATCAAAGCGAGAGCGAAAAGCGAATAAATCACCAGGAACCAAAACACATAAACAGATAAAACCACATAAACACATAAAAATCGTAAATAGATTGTCTTGGCTAGTAGACGTCGACTACCCAAAGTGGTTCGACTATTCTCAAGGACTTCGAGCGCACACTTTGGCTTTCAGGAGTGTGCTCTCGCCTCGAATTTGGGCGAACGACACGCATCCTTACAGTTAGAGCGTGACTTCAAGTCGTTGGAATCCGTCGAGACTTTGGTGAGAGTTTTGTAAAACCAAAATTGAACGGTATAAGTCATCAAGGTTCGGGTTTCACCCTTGTCTTAACAACTTCTTTCCTGTTTTGATGAGATAGAGAGGGAAAATTTGCGTCGAAGTATGGGTTTCACTCCTGATTCAATGCAATCTCTCTTGTTTATAGTAGAAATGCGGGTCGAACAAGTGATTCAATCAAGAGTTTGCGGCTTTCACACCTAATATCAATTTAATCACTCATTCATTTTCGAAAATAACGTGCAGTGATAGTGTTCAGCGAGTGCGAGCGAGAATAGCAAGTTAGCTCGTACAAAACCACTTACAGGGTACGCACAAGTCGGTCTGTTGGTAATTAAACTATAGACTAGGTCGTTTCTAATACATCGACCCGGACTAGGTCGAGTCTTGCCTAATTCCCTATAGTTATGGCTTTGATACCAATCTGTCACACCCCAACCGATGGCAGAATCATCGGGGCGCGGCACTGAGTGAAACAGATTGTTCAAGAGAATCCACAACAACTATTAAATTACCAATCTTTAATGTCAATATCCCATACTACTAACAGATAAAGTAAAAATAGTAATTACAGATAATTGTCTCAAAAACAAGCAAACTGTTTCGACAACTCAGATTTTATTAGGTTTGTTTCTAGACTCCATCCTAGCTTGATTCCAGCAAGTAACAAGCAAAGCATCCTAAACACCTGTCACATATATTAAAATAGAGGTCAATACACAGAGTGTAAAGGTGAGCACACAAGTTTGATACTATAAGAGAGTTCGAAAGCGTTTACGCATAACCATCATGTACAACGTATAATGTGAAGCATGTAAGTTATCGACAAAGATCCTATCAATACCAATGACTGCGATTTGACTGCGAGTATCGAGTGCACAACACATGTTCACCACTACGAACACGTGAAGTAATATCCTTAACAACCCATGGCGAACAGGTGCTGAGTCCAAACTATAGTACTATCATTGCTAAGGCAGGTAGACAGCAATCAATGTGTAAACATAACAAACAGACATTCATCGAGTCACGTATAACCTGCAATATCGGTTAGCGTTAAAGTGTTTACATTGTGTGATGATGTGATTTAAATATAAGTAACGTATTTAACACCCAAAAGTGCGTAAAGAAAAAAGGGATCGAGTATACTCATAGATGATGGTAGCTACTAAACACGATCTGTGTTGGATTGAAGGGACCGCTTAGAGTATGCCTGAACAGTTAACGATAGCATAAGCGATTGAACGACGCGTTAAACGGTGCGAAGTGACTAAGTGTCGAGTGGTAATCCGATCGGATGGTCATTCGATTGGATGTCAATCCGTTCGGATGGTCATCCAATCGGATGGCCATTCGGTCGGATTAACATTCGTTTGGTAAGGATGTGTTTGTGTATGATGGCTTTGAAGTTTTTGTTGTAGCATTTTGAAAATAGAGAAGTATCTCTACCTTTCAGGTCGATCAATCGAACAGTCGTTCGGTCGGATTGCGATCCGATAGGCGAGACATTTCAGTTGAGAACAAGTTCACAGCAGGATGGTCACCCAATCGGATGGTCTTCCGATCGGATAGCAATCAGTTAGAACTGATGATCTTTGAAAATTATGAAAATCTTTAAGTGTCGGGGATTCAAATATCAATCGATCGGATGGAATCCGATCGGATGGCAATCCGTTCGACATTCAAATCTTTTGAAAACTTGAAAATTGTTTAAGTGTTGGAGCTCAAGTGCAATCCGATCGGATTGCAGTTCGATCGGATGGCAATCCGATCAGACGGGAATCTATCCCATGAATCTGATCGTCTTGAACTTGGTTATTTTGAAAGGTTTTGCGATTTGCTCGAGACGGTATAACTACGTACTAAACAACGGAACCTCGTCAAGTCCCAAGTCGTCCGATCGAACATGAATCAATTCGACCACTTAACTGGTCTTGACGGTTGTTCATGTTTAATCCGAAATCGGTTGTCTCTTTGATAGAAACCAGATCTTGAACCAACACATCACTAAGAACGAGTAGAAGGTCTGAACAAGCTTCGATTCCACCGGTTTGAGTGCATTGAGTGTAAAAGAGTTGAAAGAAAGTTGAAAAAGTATCTTTCAATCCTTTTAACTTTGAAAATGTTTAGATCTATGAGAAATCGTTGTGAAATCATGTGGAAATCCTTCAGATCTGGGTTATTCTTAATGGAATGAGGTCAAAACTTGAAGTTCATAAGAACTCCATGATGACATCATCCTAGAACACCTCAAATCCACCGATTTCACGGTTAAAAGTTAAGAATCAAAGGTGAAAAAGATGAAGAAGTGCGTGTAGATCATAGAAGTACAAGATTTGAGTTGAAAACTTACAAGAATCGCGAGAAATCGAAGGAAAAGTAGTCTGGAGCGCTGTTGGTCGAATGAGGGAGCACAGGAGGGGTATTTATAGGTTGCCAAAAAGGGAAAGTGCACAAGCATCGGATAGGATGGCACTTCGATCGGATAGCCATCCGATCAGATGACCATTCGATCCAGTGGCCGTTTGATCGAGGTGTCCGGCGAGTTGAGGTTCGGCGTTTCATTTCGCGTGTTGAGCGTTGCGATGCGTTTAAGCGTGTTTTGATTTAAGCGATCCGATAGATTGATAATAATTACACAAATACTATATCTAACATACAATCATCCTAAGTAACTTGCGTTTAGCGTTTGCGATTAGACTGCGATTGCGTTTTGATTAATCACCACCACAAACAATAAATAAACATGTATAAGTAACACATAAATAGCACACACACATGTAAAACAATATCCAGGACGCATAATTCGAGTGTGCAAACACGATTGCGATGCGATTAACGATAAAGCGATAAAAAATGCGATTAAACCTCGATTATTAATAGGTACTCCACATAATACAACTAAAGCAAACAAATAAAAGCTTTGATTACAAGTCAAGAAGCACAATCCAGTAGTTAAGCAAGGAGTGACAGATCGCAATTAGCAATCCCTTCTTCCTTTGACTTTGACTTGTACTTTGACTTTCGTAACACGGGGTGTTACAATAATCCTATTGCTTGCTATCCTTCCTAGCGAAAATAAACTTCCCATTTCATCATCTCCGTATTTAAGTTCCACCACCACATCATCTTTTTCTACACAAATACTAAATGCATTCACATCCGTTCTACCATTTTTTTTTACTCTAAAGTATACTAAAAACACTATATTTTCTCTCTCCTTCTAAATTAAATAATATTTTCTTATACTTTTGTTATTACATTTTCTCTCTGCTCCACTCACAACCACTTTCAAAATATATTAAAAAATTATAGGGAGTGAACAGTGTGCTCTCAAATATACAATTTTCTGTCTACTCCACTCACAACCACCTTTTTAACTCTTTATATTATAAAAACATCACTCACACAATTTAGTGGAATGGATGTGAATGCTCTAAAACACCAAAGACCCGGTGCTATCTCGGATGCAAAGCCATCTATGAAATATTGTACCTTTGGATACAAACAGAATACGTTTTAAGAGACCCCTGTTGAGCATCAATCCGAACTGTTAACGGATTAGTTCACTCATTTTGCATTCAAGACTACTCGTTGAAGACTTTTTAGTTCCACTCATTTTGCATTCAAGACGATGGGAGTGGGTGCCAAGCAGCTTATCATGAGGACGTCGGTCGATGGTGTTGGTTATAGGATTCAAAGACAGTGATAGACGGTTTAATCATCACTGTCTCCGGCAAGATAACACTGGCACCACAACCATCGCCACCGCAACCACCTCCACCACATCAGTTCTTACTTTTGAAACAGAAAACCATTCAAATCTTGATTTCTTAACAAAAAAATACTTCAGATCTTTCACGGATCTAGGGTATCTGCAACTATAAAAAAGATTTTGAGTATACGTCGACGAAAAACTGAGGTGAAGGGGAGGGGTTCACGATGGCTTGCAGTTGTGGACTACCGGTGGTAATGGTGGCGGTTTAGGTGATGTGTTGTGTCACCTGAGGCTAGCATTTTTTATGGTGACCATTGTCTTTTAAGAGAGAGTGGAATCAGTTGTGGATTACTAGTGCTAGTAGTGGCATTGATGTGTAGCCATTCATCTAAACAGTCGATGATGTAACTTGGAAGATTTGGAAATTGGATTGGGATACTAGAGCTGAACACTCTCTGGCGTAACACACAGCGGGACGAAAACCCAGGTGGGTTCAGCCGTTTAGGATAGAACCTGGCACCTATGCATGAAGGCTAGACTCTATCCGTCATTTCCTAATCCACCAAAGTGACACAAGTGGGGATTGAACTTGGGTCTCCATTGGAGAACCCAATCCTCCCTACCACTAGGCCACAACTGATGGATTCTTTACGAATATATTTAATCTCCTTCTTGATCTGGTGTTTTTTTTTTCACATGGACATATTTAGGGTCTACGTATTCATACACCCTCATGCCTATCTAGACATCCTTTTATACCACACATACAAACATGTACATGTCGTATAGATTTATATTGGACCCATATGAGAAAACATCGTACAACTTTCAAATCAATCATATATACGCCACATATCGTTCTATAGATTACGTATACACTAACACGTATAACACATATAGACCCATGGTTGTAAAAGTCCCGCCTAGGCTCCAAGTACTCCCCGAGTACTCGGTACAAGGTAGGCTGCCGAGGCACGAGTACTGTTCTCCCAGGCCAATTACTATCACACCCCCAAAATACCACATGCGGAAACCCCCGCGAGGCGTGTGACGTACCAGGATCTAGCCACCAATCACATTGAACTCATAGGTATATTTGATCAAAACTTTCATTTGTTAACATTAAGTGTTACAACGTTACAAATAATTTACAGTATACAGTGGAAGCATAATTCATTCGTTAAGAGTTTATAAACCACATGTAAAAAAACCATTAGTCTTGTGTTGCGATTCCATGTATCTCGACCCATGACCACTCCAGCCTCCCAGACAGCAAGTTCCAACAATATGCACCTAAAGACCTGCAAGGCATGTAACAGCGAATCAACAACAAAGTTGAGCGAGTTCACAGTTGGTTGTCCATTTTAAAGTTGTTCAAAAAAAAACCATAAATTCTTTCGAAAACCATGTGTTAACCAATTCCTTGTTTCCCAAACCATAACCAGTGGGGGCTTCCCCATGTGAACCACTAGACCCGTTACCATATCGACCACTGGCTGAAGTAAGTTGGTGCCCTAGTGTCAATGTCTATCATCATTGACGTGCCCAGATTCATTAGTTCACGCCCGTCCTCTGCGGCACGGTGTGAGGCTTGTCAAACCTACATAGCGCTATCTAACTAATGACCCGCTCGCCATTGGCCCGACGATTAAGTCGATATAAAAATGAGGGACTTCATGATAAAGTTGTTGGTCTAGTATCAGTGTTGTCACCCTTCAATAAAGAGGATGTGGTACGTGTCCCCAAACCAGGAGATCACGCAGGTTCCGTGTTATCACCCTTCAATAAAGAGGATGTAGTACGTGTTCCAAACCAGGAGATCACGCAGTTTCCGATTTGTTGATACATATTATGTGGACGTGACTCGGTTCGGTTTGACTTGGTTCGATTCGACTCGGTTAGGATCGGCTCAAGCCCGACGTCACGACATTCCTCCGTCGTGCGCCCCAGAGTTCGACACGTGAAGCACAGAGAGCCGTGAACATTTCCGAGGCGCCACATCACCATGACATCATCATGATGATGTCATGATGATGTCACAAGTTGACAATTGTTTAGAAATGCTATTTGTGTACGTGCATGTCATGAGAATCGGCGAAAAGGAAAGATGGGCCTCAACTGTTGGGCCAATCAGAATGCAACATGGGCCTTCACTGTTTGGACCAAAGCCCACATCGACGAAACAGCCTGGAAGTCGACGAAACAGACTATGTTTCGTCGACCATGATCCTGATTCGTCGCCTGTTTTTCATTTCGTCAATGCTGGTGCTATATATAGACTGAAGACAGAACAGACAGATTAGAGCACACAGAGAACACACACACGAGAGAGTTTGAGAGAGTTTACAGAAAACATTTGTAAACCTTGTGCTGTAACTGACTTTCATAGTATTAATACATTGGTGTTAATCGTTGAATCTCGTGTCTATATTATCATTGTCGTGTTCGATCTCGGTTTGCTTTCCCGGTTGGATTCCGCACAACCGGGTTGGTTTGTACACAAGGATTAGGCGACTAGATCCTCCCCTAGCCGGACCTACAAGTGGTATCAGAGCCTTGGCTCTTCTCCTTGTTAAAACCGAGGTGTTCTTGGGTGTGTTTCGGGTTTATAAAGTTTATATTTTTCTGGAAAACATCTTAAAATCGGAGTAAATCTTGGTGTTTTGCTTTATGTTTTGTTAAAAACCGTGTTATTTTCATGCTCACATGTTAGTCTTTGGTTTTTATTAAACATTTTAGCAAAATCGCGTTTCGGAAGTTTGTGGGTTTATCGGAAAACTCATATATCTGGGCTGTGTTCTTGACATATTCAAGTGTTCTTCAAGCTTTCACTTTTTGATCCTTATCAAACAAACTATTCAAGTTGTTTATGTATTGGAAATTGTATAAAGGATTAAAATATTGCAAACCATACCTTGGTTGGTGAAATGAGGATGGTGTAGCCGAAAGTAGCATACTTGTGTCAGAAAAGTTTGAAAAAGTTTACCACTCAGTTACCTTTTTGACAAAACAGAACATCAACGAAACAAAATTTCAGTTTCGTCGACCCTTGAGTGGACTCCCTGTTTCGCCATCATCATTGGGCCTCTAGTTGTTGTTGGGCTCATTTCGTCGAGCATCATATTTGGGTTCCTGTTTCGCCGAGTTGAAAGCCCAAAAAGGACTTCTCCCCTGTTTCGTCAATTAAAAGCCCAAAGTGGCCTGTTTCGTTAACTTTAAATCAGAAGTGGTTTGGGCCGGTGTTGATTACTATTAGGTGAATCCCAACAATTTGACAGTTTTTAAAATTAAAAAAAAAAACAACCGTGGGCCTAGATCTAATTAGTGACAGCCCAACAACAGCCCAACATCATTCATTTATCTTTGTTTCGCCGGGTTTGTTTTCAAACAACTAATGTGGTTTGTTTCGTGGTAATAGCCCAATATTCTTGTTTCGCCAAGCCCATTTTCACAAAATCTGTTTCGTAAAAAGTTACAAAACAATTTCAGTTTCGTCAACAAAGTCCAACAAATTCTATTTCGTGGAAACCTGTTTCGTCAAAACACTTGTAATTTTAAACAGAAGGTTTGCACTAGTTGTTTAACTGTTTGTTTCAAGTGTGTTAATCAGGTTGTTATCATTCATACGTCAAATATGAGCTGAACAAGCCCTTGGGATTGGAGTACGGATCCACTACCAGATCTAACTCAGATGTCGATGGCCGAATATATGAATCGTACCATACCTCAACAACAACAGTCAATAAGTGCAAGTCAATGGGCAATGGTGTCGAATCAAAATCAGAGTATTCAAAATATTTTGCTTAGTGAGAATGAGACGGGTAGCAACAATCGCCCTCCAAAGTTAAATTACATGAACGACTATCCATCATGGAAGGGTCGTTTCCATAACTACGTTCTAGGGCAAAACACAGAATTATGGACGTGTTTCATCTCTGCATTTAGTGAAGCTCTTGAAGAAGCAGGATCAAACGCGACAACTTTCAATAACATGCAAGAAGCCGACAAAAAGGCATATGATCTGGAGAAGAAGGCGTATGCTATTCTCACTCAAGCACTTCACAGAGACATCTTTCATCAATTCTCATATTGTAAGACCACGAAAGCTTTATGGGATGCATTGGTAGCGAGAGGAGAAGGAAATGCAGCTACTAGAAAGATACGCCATGATTTATTGAAGAAAGAGTTTGAATCATTTCAGTTCTTGGAGAATGAGACTCTAAATGATATGACTACTCGTTTTTATCATTTGATTAGTGAAATGACTTCCTATAGTGTTGCTACAAATCATCCGGAAATGATTGCACGATTTGCTGATGCTCTACCTCCTAAGTGGAGTCCATTCATTGAACTTCTAAAGCATACGGGCGCTCTGGATGCAGCCAATGTCAGTCTTTATGAATTCATTCAGAAGTTGGAGAACAAGAACGAAGAGGAAATTCGGAAAGCTAAAAGGATTGCATCTGCACCTCTTCAAAACACAGAAATGTATTTGCCTGGTTTTAGTCCTTCGGCTAGTTCTAGTTCCATTCAGCAACCGAAGCTTCAAACGGCGTTTGTATCCAATACAAACTCTTCTCCGTTTCCATCGCAACCACAGTGGAATCAAAGTGCTTACATGTCACAATCTGTATCTCAACCTCCACCTCAAGCCCAACCACAACAACAACAAGCGCATTATACCAACAATCCTTCACCCCAAAACACCAACACTGTCAGAGTTGATACTTCCAATCTTTCAAAAGTCAGTGTAGAAGTTGCAAAGGAACATTTGGAACTTCTCAACACAATGTTCAGTTCATACTGTGGATTGGTAGCAGGTCAAATTGGAAACATCAATATGACCAATGAAGATTATCAGCAGATAGACCGTGATGAAATGGAGTTAATGGATATCAAGTGGGCGTTTGCAAGTGCAGTTAGAAGGGAAAAGGATTTCATGGCTCGAACAGGAAGAACTTCGTTGGAAGGCAAAAATGATACGAAGTATGGGTTCAATAAAGATGCTGTTACATGTTACAATTGTGGCAAAAAGGGTCACTTCAAACGTGAGTGCACCCGACCAAGCAAGCAAGGCAATCAGAATCCGTTCAGAAATCAGACGAGTACTTCTAATGCAAATCAAGACAATCCTGAACGAAGGATAGTAGCGGTGAACAACAATCAGAACCAGAACCAGTCTGGACCTTCAAACACCAATCAAGCATTGATTGTTCAAGCTGATGAAGGATGCGATTGGTCTGTACAATTGGGAGATAATAATCAAGGAGGTGGAACTGCATGCTATGCAAAAATTATCAATCACATCAAGCATGTTCACAAGGAAGAGTTTTCTGAAAGTGATGATAGCTCGGGTTATAGTGGGAGTTCAGATGAAGAAAGCTCGAATGCAGGAGATTCTAATTCTGAAAATGGATCTTTTTCTTATCAGACTGCCTTTATGGCGAATGTCTCGGCCTCGACAAGTCAGGTAAAGTCTGAAACTCCTAGAATATGTAGTGATTGTGCTGATTTAAAACATGAATGTGCTAATGCTAAACATGCTTTTGAAGAATTAAAACATGAATGTGATAGAGTGAAACTTGAATGTGATACGATTCATAGTCACAATCAGAGTTTAGTTGTTGAACTGTCAAAGTGAAAAGAGGCAAACATGGCCTTAGCTCGCAATGAAAAAGAGTTTAAAACAGTTATTGAAACCCAAAAGAAAAGTGTTTCCGAATTAACAAAAACTGTTTGTAACAAACAAATTGGTATTAATAACTACATTAATATCATCGAGGAAACAAAGAAAGAGCTAGCCGTGGCGAAATGTGAGCATGAAGCGATCAAGCTCAAATTGGAGAGTTACTCAAACTCCCGATATGTGCTTGATCACATCATTGACGTTCAACAACTAAAGGGAAACGTTAAAGGCGTTGGTTATAGGAAGTGTCCACCCCCTTTGAGACACGATTATACCAAGTTGCCCGATGAAGAGGATATGCCTCGGTATGAACCCAGTGTGCCTCTTGATTACGAGGAAGTTACTACTGGCCTAGGGTTCAAACCAGACAATTCATCGGAGGGCTCATCTGATCGGAAAGAAAAGTCATCATGTGCTTCAAATCAAAGTTCTCCAACCATTGAGGACTATGATTCTTCAGATGATGAATCAGATGTGAATGACCAGGATGAATCACTTGATCTGACGAAAGGAGTAGAAATTCCAATTGAGAATCATATTCTTTGTGATCTTCCTACTCTTGTCGTGCAACGTGTTGCCAAGCAAGTGATAGATTCTGTCAAGGATGTCAAAGATGACAATGAATGTGTGTCTGCTGTTAAGAGCAATAACTTGTTGTATACTTTAGTCGGTGATAACAAAATTTATTCAAACAGAGATTTTCCAATCAAAAACGTCAATCAATCATTGATTGATAAAGTGTTTGAAGATAATACAACTAAGTTTTTGGGAAAAGCGATCCCGAGAGTTTCAGTAACTCAGTGTGATCCTATTCCAAAAGCTGAAGTGAGGAAACAATTTGGAAACCAAAAATTACCGACTAAACAACAACCTGTCGCTTCTAAGGGTAAGCAACAACAACAACGAGCTCCAAAGCCAAAGGCTAAGGTTGAATCAAAAGGAGCTCGTTTCAAGAAGAAAAACAAAGATATCAAGTTTGTAGCATCAAGGGGTACTGATAAAATTGAGACTTTTGAAAATAAATCAAACACCGATTTTATTCAACAAGTCAAGATTTTAAAACGTAACAGCCAAAACAATTACACCCAGCAGACAAACGGGTGTGAAGCTAGTACCTCTGGGTCTACAGGTTCAACACATGAAAGTCGAACCGGTTCTCCTAAGTTTGTTGAAAGGAGAATTTGTTTCAAATGTGGGAAGGTTGGGCACATCATTAAAGATTGCAAAAACTCGCCCAAACCAAATTTTGTTGAAAGAGCCCCCTCTGAACAAGGTCACTCACAACGTCGTCTTGTTTATCCAAAACATGATAAAAGAACTGTTAAAGAACAGGAAACAAAACAACGACGTAAAAATGTGAAGGTGATTGAAAAGGCGTTGAAACCGGAGGTTGTCCAAACAAAGTCTGTTAAGTTAGAAATTAAAAATGAAAAACAAAAACAGATTTGGAAACCAAAATCGGTAACTGGTTCAGGGGAAGCTCAATCCATTCCAAATCATCAGGAAATCGAAGTCACAATCCTCGATGATGAAGGAAGACCCAAGTCTGTTAAGGCTTGGGTCCCCCTCTCCAACTAATCTATGAGTGAGTGTGCAGGATGTTCCAGGAGGAACTATCGATAGTCATCGGATTGTTGATAGTGGAGTGTCCATGCACAAGGTCGGCGACAAAGAAGTTGTTGCCTGTGATGGAGAGAAGAAAAAGAAAAGAAGACAGAATTGTCTGTCGAAAGAAATTGAAAGCTTCGACAAAATGAAAATCATTTCAAAGTTTGATTGTTCAAGGCTATAATCGGGTCCCCAGGATAGATTCAATCAAAATGTACGCACCTGCAGCACGTTTGAAGTTCAAAATCAACAAGATGAACGTGCAGTGTACATTTCTTCGCGGTATGATTGAAGAAAATGTGTTTGTTGAACAAACCAACCGGGTGTGCGGATGCCTTGGCGTGGATTGAACAACCGCACACTACTTCTGAAAGAGAAAGACAAAAACCTTCGCTGGTGAAATGTGGAAGACCAGCCGGACCCAAAGGGTTATGATCTTGTTGCTGTCAAGAGATTTCTCAGTAGCTACAAAAATCGTCTTTGAAATCCACACCGGGTGGATATCCAGTTTGGGAGAGCGCTCAGATTCCTTGCAATGCACGAGGCAGTTGCAGGATACGGTTTTAAATTTCTAATCTCTCCTATACTTGTCGATATTTAAGCTGCTTTGTGAATTATTATCTCGAATAGCACTCTTTGACCAGACACGTTGAACTCGAATATCACCTCACACGTGATTGTTTCACTATGAAACTCGTCAATGTTGTCATGGTCCGCACCGCTTACCGACGTGCCAACTCATTTTTCCAAAATTTGAGAAATCTTTTCTGATTAAAACTTAATTTTGGTAAACGGCATTGAGGTAAAACATGAGTTAACAACATCGGGAAATCGTTTTTGTAAATATCCTTTGTGTTTTTAAATTTTATCTTAGTTTGTTGATTTTAGGGGGGAGTAAATCCAAATTTGAAAATTCAAAAACATCGAAAATTTTCAAAAGCACAAAAACAGTAGAAAAACAAAAATGAGTTTCCTGGCGAGCAAAAGAGAAAATGATAGTACATCAGTGGTCTGTCTAAACCTCTTTAAACCTTAAATGAAAAATGATAAGCAGCTCTATATAAGATGTATCGGTAGGCTCACAATCATTTTAAAGTGTGCAGGGTGATATAAACTTAAATCGACTGAAGACCAGGTGGGAACCACTCATTGGCATATGGTCTTAGTACCGAAATTTCGTTTGAGAGATTGCCGAGGTTCTGAGATATTCGGTCTTTATGCTGCTTATCATCTGGGTATCATGGTTGTATCTTTTACCGAAAAATAACGGGGACGCAAGTCTAGATCTTCCATGATACCATACATACGTGTACATATTGCATTCGACCTCAATAAGTGATCAACAATCACATGTCCAAACAAAATAAGTGATAATATATCACAGATTCTTTGTGGGAGTCAAGTTCGTCTCTCTGCTGTACGAAAGTACTGACCTGTTCACGGACTTGCTCCAGTGCCCTCATGCATATGAAAATCAAGTTCCTCATAAATAAGTGATTCTATCACATAGGGCTTGTTTTCAAATCAAAATAAGTGAGTTTCTCACATTCTCATATACGGTCAAACAGATGATAATCGGTATACTCACCGGTAAGATGAACCCTCGTGCATACCTTGATACGGGAATGTGTCGTGATGTGGATGAACACCGGTCTGTAAGTATAAATCATACCTTAACGTATCCCCTCGCCATTATTACATCTGATAAGTTGAGCTTATGTGGACAACAATACCGATAATTGTTATAGGATGCTTATCTTAATGTGAACTAATTGAACAAAAAGAGCGTTTTGGCGTGACCGTACACTGATATGATTCTCTTACCCTCGAAACTCGCAAAAAGAATGTCTGTAAATACTTGTTTACTGCTTTCGTTTCTGCATCTTTGTATATATTTATTTATTGCTTTCCGTCTTTACATTTGAAAAATGAAAAATTTCAAAAAGATTTTAGGTGTGTTTTAATATAAACTTTATAAAAGCCAAAAACATTTTGCTTCTAGTTTATTTTTGATTGACTGATGTTGGAACTCGAGTCTATCCTACCCAAAATCCTGATCGTAAGCCGGAAAACAATTGCATCTTCATAAACAGTCGAAGTTAACAAGTTTTGAAAGTTAAGAACTAAAATTGAACAAATTTGTTTAAACTTTCAAACTGTTGTCGGTCGGTAGTTGATTGAGATTTGATCTCATATGTGTCGTTTGTTTATGTTAACTATATTCCAAGCGGTTGTTCTCATTATGCGTTTAGCTTTCTTGCATGTGCAGATGCTAAAGGCGAGGAGAACATGTTCAATGACAAGCTTTGGAATGAAGACACGAAGTGGAGGCACTCAAAGGATAAAATGATCGAGTTGCCGCTAACCCTTCATCAACACCACAAGGATCTCAAGTATTGAAGATCAAAAGATTCACGAGCATAATCAAAGGGGGAGTTTATTGATACACTTCCTAAATGAAAGCGGGAGTTTGTTAATACACTTTCTACTTACAACGCGTGAAGACTTTGAAGATCCTCCGACATGGAAGACATGGAAGTCGAACCTCACGAGTAGCGTCCAAGGGGGAGTTTGTTGATACATATTATGTGGACGCGACTCGGTTCGGTTCGACTTGGTTCGATTCAACTCGGTTAGGATCGGCTCAAGCCCGACGTCACGACATTCCTCCGTCGTGCGCCCCAGCGTTCGACACGTGAAGCACAGAGAGCCGTGAGCATTTCCGAGGCGCCACATCACCATGACATCATCATGATGATGTCACAAGTTGACAATTGTTTAGAAATGCTATTTGTGTACGTGCATGTCATGAGAATCGGCGAAAAGGAAAGATGGGCCTCAACTGTTGGGCCAATCAGAATGCAACATGGGCCTTCACTGTTTGGACCAAAGCCCACATCGACGAAACAGCCTGGAAGTCGACGAAACAGACTATGTTTCGTCGACCATGATCCTGATTCGTCGCCTGTTTTTCATTTCGTCAATGCTGGTGCTATATATAGACTGAAGACAGAACAGACAGATTAGAGCACACAGAGAACACACACACGAGAGAGTTTGAGAGAGTTTACAGAAAACATTTGTAAACCTTGTGCTGTAACTAACTTTCATAGTATTAATACATTGGTGTTAATCGTTGAATCTCGTGTCTATATTATCATTGTCGTGTTCGATCTCGGTTTGCTTTCCCGGTTGGATTCCGCACAACCGGGTTGGTTTGTACACAAGGATTAGGCGACTAGATCCTCCCCTAGCCGGACCTACACGATTAAATCCTTTACCCATTCCCAACCACCGGGAATCCATGCCTTATAGAAAGTGTGAACTCACCTGTGGTTTGCTCGGTAAGATTAAGTACTTTTTTATCAGTTGAGCAACCGCGCCCTAAAAGGGTTACCGATCGGTCAGTTTTACGTGCACATAAACCACATACTATACACAAAATTAACGCATGTGTTTCCTTGTTCCATACTATTCAGCCAATTCCTAATGTAATGACTATTGGCAAGTTAGTTTCATATCCAAGTAGTTCACTCTTCCCTATATATATGCTAACACTTAGTACACGTAGTCATGCCTCATGTCACCTTTCACATACTGCTCACATAACAATTTTCACACCATAATACATAATCTAGTTCACCACACACTACATACATCGACTAGCTAATGTGCACATAAATGGAAATTTGGCCCAACCACAGCTGGCCCAATCCCACTCGTGTGACCCAATCCCCATTATGCGATCCATTATACTTTATATATATATGGCCTAGTTCACTGACTGCGGCCCGGCTATCACTACCGGCCCAAAGTGCGTTACGGTTGTTGTGCATTGAGGTTACATTATGTGATCAATGAGATAATATTCATAACACCTCCACAGGATCAAACGGCAAACATCAAGATTTACATCAGTTAACATACCACAACATCATCCGATTAACATCGCATATTCCTAAATATCATGCAAATCTTAGTATTTATTATCGAGGCCCATAATTATCCCTAATAATTATGTCTTAGCTATCAATATTAAACCAAGTTAACTAAATCAAATCTCATAATATCCATCACTGAACTAGCCAAGTTATGATTATCCTATCAGTTTAACAAGTGAACTACCATACAAATCACTCATATCATTGCTTAACATGAATCCTCAAATAACAATTTAGTTGTTCACAACATATACACATCAGACAAATCATCATCATTATGTCGAGCCCTCCATATTCGATTCATGCATGCTAACAGTTTCATATTATCCATTTATTACGTAACATATGATCATGCAATTATCATCCCATATCCCAACCATCACAAATAATTATATCATATATCATAGTTGTCAGTATTCATGCAACATATTAGAATACTCAAAACACACCCAATTAACTACAAGCATTATACCGAACGTACCCGAATACAAGAGAAGAGAAGAAGGGCTTCGGTTGATGGTGACCTAGGGACAGCCGTAGTTCGCGAGGGGAGGGGTCTCCTTTGCTGCCGTCACCGAGAGGAAAAAGGAAAAGGGAAATAGGGTTGTTTGTGGTTTTTGTTTTTGCTAGATTATAAAAGTCATGAAGTTTAAAGATTTGCATGTGATTATCGAGTGGGCCGGACCCAGCTAAAACCCATCAGCCCCTCATCAACTTTGATAGTTTCTAAACTCCATTTATATAATACTAATGTTTTAAGATAATTATTAATACAAATAGATTTGTATATGTGATATATTTACAATATGAGGTTGCTAAGAGTATTTTATATTTGACGTGCGAAATGATAAAGTTAAAACTCATATTGAATTGAGAAGCCATGAAAACAATATCAGACAGCCAAACACCCACACACACGCATGCATACATGTAACAAATTTTTGTAACATGAACATGCAACACTTTTATAACATAATTATGCAACACGATCAATATGTATGACTAATTCATAAAACGTACACAAAATCACAACGCTAGACGGATCATGAAAGGAAACAGTATACGATAAAACCTTGAAGTTTCTGGTTGTCACAATTACTCCCCGAGTAATCTCCACCTAAGCCGAGTACTTCCCGAGTACTCCCGAATCCGACTAGGGAGCGCGCGATTTTTGCAACCATGTATAGACCTATACATGTCAATGTATACGCCACGTGTAAGCCTATACATGACGTATAAGAGACTGATTTGACTGCAATACGATGCTGTCTGGGCACGTGAATCAAAAGTAAAAGTTATACCAAGCATACATGTCTATACACACTTATAGCTTTCAAATTGCAAATTACAAATAGAGGCCTGCAAAAGATTCATCTTCAACCATTTGTCAATTTCAATCTCCTACATTCTCAAACCATCAATCATTAGTGATGCCGTACTGGGACCTCAACTATTTCTTTGAGCAATCTCCTAAGGAGTCATGGGTGCCTGAGACTGATCTAGTATAACATCTAATAACTTATTTGTTGTTTTGATTATCAAATACTTATCATACCATTGTTTTAGGAGGAGTTTGGTGTTCAATATTCTAACGAGGATGAGGAGGTTGTGCCTGACGTTCATTCTCAGCAAAACATATTGTTGCTAGATTTGAATGAGCCTCCCCTGTTGATGAACCATCTTATCCGGCACAACAAGAATATATCCCAATTACAAATACGAGTGTCAATCTTTTTACATGCAACAAGGCTATTTGGATGGTAGAGGATATGTGTTGAACCTCCGTACATACCATTAAACCATGATTAGCAAACCCCTAAACAGAGTGTATGAAACTAACGAGATATGACATTACTTTAGTTCCATCATTGCACCAAGCTTCAAATGATGCATATCAGAGGGCATGATGCGGTTGACTGGTTACAGGCCGACGATCATTCATGGACTCGTCAGATCGAGCGGCTTGAAAACATGCTGTGATTGTTGGTTGAGAAGTTGCATGATTGCCGTGTGCGTGAGGGTCTCGATCCCCCTCCGCTCCCACCAGCTCAACGATATCCATAGCCGGCAGATCAAGATCTACAGGGAGACCAGGATCTTACGGCATAGACTGGGTGCTTCTTATTATTTTTGTATTTGATATTCAGTTTTATCTTAACTTTTGTTATGTAATACATTTTTTATCTTATCATATCTTTTGTTAAGTATGTACCGACATATGTTATATATGTAAAGTTTTGGTTGTTACATATATGTAATGTTTGTTTACAATGTTTTACATTTTAACTGTTAGGTGATGTGTATTTGCAGTTGTAATATGTAACATTGTAATTATTAAGCTTTTATAAACTTAAAACATAATAATGTTGTTACAACAATAAATCTTGAAACATGTTTCTATATGATAAAATATTAATAAATGTTGTTAAAACGTTATATATGTGACCAATAAGCTAGAATAGTTAAAACAACAAATATTGAAAGGTTCAGTTTTTATAAAATAAAATTTTAATAAATGTTGTTTTTGGCATTACACGTGTGACAAGTTTGAATAGTTAAAACGGTAAATATTGATAGATTATGTTTTTATTAGATAAAATTTTAATAAATGTTGATAAAACACTTTGGAATGAAATTTTGGCTGTTTGATGAACATTTGATCGCCGGAAGCAATGGCTCCCGAACTCAACTTAAAAAAAAGCCCCTATGCTATATGCGGCGAATATAACAAAAAACTTAAACACAACACAAACTATCCCCAAAAACTACACTTATTGCATATAGGCCTATACGTGGCGGCGATGTATAAATAGTATTTTATTTTTTTATTTTTTTGGAGGAGGGGGGAGGGTTGTGGTAAATCTATGCTATATTTAATTCCTTTAGTCAATATCAAATTCATATATTAAACTAGAAGAGTGGGTTTGTAAAAGAAATAAACATGTTATTTTGACAAATGTGCATATTTATTACTTTTAAGATTTGCTGGTTGACAAACCGAACCGATAACAATTAAATTCCTCTCACAATCCCTCGGCATTGCCCGGGTTGAATCATCTAGTTATTTTTAATAAAAAGTGAATCACCCTCCTACAAATTATGCATACAAGCATTCTTCCTAGTTTTAATGGAATGGTATGCTATTTGTTTACACCCATCCATCTAAGCTCGACCTTATGTGATAATTTTAATGAACTTAACTTGATTAGTTTAAGGGCGATTCATTTGTTACACCACTAGTTACATGCACTCACCTTGTTTTAAGTGAATGAATGTGGGTCGTTTTTTGTTGATATGAATAAGTCTATAATAATAGCGTCTTCAAAGATGAAAGTTATAATTGATTGTATTTTTCAATTAATTTTAGTTGTTAATTTCAAGTGGGCTTACATTCAAACATAATATAAGTAGTTTTCTTTTCACACCTTGGTTAACAGTATTATTATTCTGAAATAAAACTGCTTTTTATGTTATTTTGATTTATATTCTAAGGGGACCCGGGGTGGGCATTTTTTTGTGCGTGATGGCCAACTTTAACGCGTGGAAGATTGCAAGAAACCACCGCCACCCCTATATTTCAACGCGTGAACATTGATTGGCGTTAAAATTTTGACGCGTGATAATTTAAGGGTTGTGAGGGAAATTGTTGGTTGGGGGGAAATTATTGGGTGTGGTGGTGAGTGATGGGAATTTCCACTAAAAAAAGGTTGTGAGTGATGAAATAATGGTTGATGACATGACGGAACTTGATTGGATGTTGTAAGTGATAAATGGGTGGTGAGTGATAACCACCCCTACCCCCTAATTGTTAATGTCCATCTCCCCACTTCCTTACACATCAAACCCACTTTCCCACGTTTGTCATTTGGATTACATCAATAAACTCTTAAACTAAATCACGCATTCGTTAAAAATCAAACCAAACCGGATGTTAAATTGATATAAATCAAACACATTGTAAAAATCGTACTTAGAGAGAAGAAAAACAAAATTAAGGGGCCTTGGGAGAATGAAGAAAATATTAATTAATTATGGTATGTATCCATCATGTACCAAGTCAAATATTCATGCACATTAACGTGTTTCTCTTATAGTCTTATTATTTAATATTTATCATAAACCGATTATATAAATATGTAGGAAGTTTCTTGTAATAAATACTTGAAGTGTTCAAATATAAAAAAAAGACTACGCGTTACACTACACTATATAGGAAGTTTCTTGTTTCTTGTAACAAGTACTTCAATTTTTCAAATTACACGTTAAGTTGACCTTCACCTCTTATAGCTTACTCACACTATATATACACATATCACCCGAACTCAAACCCCATCCTACCGGAAAACCTTCTTCTCCGGCTAAAAATGAATTACAGCGGCTCCTCACCAACTCTCTCAGCTACATTCGAACGTTCCGCCAGCATCGATCCCACGAATCACGTCAGCTATACTCCCGAGCCAACAGCTCCAACCGTCTCATCTGTTCTTAACGGACACTCCGAACCTCAGTTGACCGCAACCAGTCAGCACTGGGTGCCTCCGGTACAGTCAGATGTACGTCCAATAATGAAGTCAACTAATCAAATTAGCGATCGCGGGTTGAGTTCAACCAGTTCCAGTGGTCAAGCACCGGGGCTTTCAGGTGCTGTGCACAATATCATGTCTGCGAATGAAGTCACCAGCAAGGTTGCTAGTGAAGCAAAAGCGCCCACAATGACCGGTGTTGCAGAACGAGAACAGAGTAACAAGGGAGAATCCGATGAAGCTGAGGCGGATAATGATAATGAACAGGAGCTTGTCGGGGTTAGTATGGTTGGAAAGAAGTTCAAGCCGGTTAACCCGGAGGCATACGATGTGGAGGATGATGATGAATATTAGATGATCCATCTTCCTGATTTTAATTTGTGTTATTTGTTTGCTTTAAATGTGAGATCAAAAGAATATTCATATTTGTATTTCCGTTAATTGAATATCTTCCATGAATGGGTTTTAAGTTTTAAATATGTTTAATTGTTTGATACAGAAATGTTGTTTTTGTAAACGTTTGAATAATAATTTTTATGGGAACGATTCTGACATGTTATACGAGTCATATGATATGTAAGTAGTGTCAATGTAGAATGTTGTATCTGATATTAACACATGAGGGGATGCACGAATAATCGAGATAAGGTTTCGGGGCTATATATTAATAGAATCGACAGGAAATATTGTAAATATAGAATAGATTGTCATAATTATAGGAGAGATTGATTGTAAACTTATTCTCCAAGAAAAGGAGATCTGATGTATACTCTATATATTGTTATTCATTGATCAATAACAGGCAACGATTTGAACCATAATTCTTACATGGTATCACACGCCTATAGATACTCCTCTTCGAAACCCTCTGCTTCGAAACCCTCTGCTGCCACCTTCCTGTTTCTCGTTTTCTTTCCAATGGCTGAACACAAGATTCATCCCGGTTGCACCGTGTCCAACATTAAATCTTTCATCCCCATTTAACTCGAAAATGAATCCTCTAATTACATAACCTGGTCCGAGCTCTTTCGGATCCACTGCACTGCGTTTCTTGTTGATGACCATCTCCAGCCCCGTCCCAAACCTGCTCAACCCGTGGCAGATTCTTGGGAATGCCTAGACACTATTGTGCTTCAATGGCTCTATGGCACGATCTCACCCGACCTCCTCAAAACTGTCATGAAGCGTGGCACCACCGCTTACGCAGCATGGACCACCCTTGAATCCCTCTTCCAGGATAACAAAGGTATCCATGCCTTGTACCTCAAACAGAAACTTGCCACCACACGCCTAGAGAATTTTTCTTCTGTGTCTGCATAGTGCCAGGAAGTCAAGGTTCTGGTCGATCAGCTTACCAATGTTGATGCACCCGTTGACGAGCAAACCCTTGTCCTCCAAACCCTCTCAGGCCTTACCGAGCAATACGAAAGTGTTGCCACTATCCTGCAAAACACCAAACCTCTGCCTTCCTTCTTCGAGGTTCGTTCCCAACTCTGTATGAACGAAACTCGGAAGGCTCATAATGCTCTCCACTCCTCCTCCACTGCTGCCACCGCGCTTCATGTCTCCTCCACTGCTGCCACTGACAACCGCACCATCACCTCCACTGCTGACACCCGATCCGACACCACCTCCCGTGGTCACGGTCGCTCCCGAGGGAGGGGCCGTGGCCGCTCAAACTCACAAACTACCCGCAACAACCACACCTACCAACCGGCCCAAACTTCTAACCCATACATTGTCTTCCCAAATTCATGGACTCAACAGCAGTGGGCTACCATTCTGCAGCAGGCCCAAAGGGGCTCCTGCCCATTCTCCTCTCAGAACACTGGGCCACCATGTCCCTATCCATCAGCCCCACCATCTCATTCTGGCCCAGGTATTCTCGGAGCTGCTCCGGCTCAGGCTAACACGGCATACACGCCTACACCGACTGACATTGCTCAGGCACTTTGCACACTCTCTTTGAACCAATAGCAGGACCCCACTGGTTATATGGACACAGGTGCAACGGGACACATGCAACTGCGAGGTAATCTCTCCCCGTCTGTTTTTAATACTTGCACTACTAAACAAATTATTGTCGGAAATGGCATGACCATTCCCGTTGTTGGACAAGGCAACCAAATCCTACCACCCCTTTCCCCCCTCTAAAACTTAATAATGTCCTTTATTCACGTAACCTTGTCAAGAACCTTATATCTGTTCGTCGCCTCGCGAATGACAATTTAGTTTCTATCGAATTTCACCCATTCGGTTTTCTTGTGAAGGATCTCAAGACCAAGGCTCCTATCCTACGATGCAATAGCTCGGGCGACCTCTACCCTCTCACATCGGACATCACCAAGTATCTCCCAACACCTTCCGCCTTTATTGCAACTACTCAAGACCGTTGGCATCAACGACTTGGACACCCGGGCCATGACTTATTGCATTCGTCATCTATTAGTTATCTAAAACCAAATAAATTGCTTTGTCAATCTTGTGTGTTTGGCAAAAGTGTGAAACTTCCGTTTTATGATTCTCCTAATGTTACTAAATTACCTTTTGATATCGTGCACAGTGACTTATGGACCTCCCTGGTACTCAGCACCGGCGGTCATCATTATTATATATTGTTTCTTGACGATTTTAGTGATTTTCTTTGGACATACCCACTTACAAACAAATCCCAAGTTTACTAAACCTTCACCCATTTTTACAACCTTATTAACACACAATTTGAATGAAAAATCAAACAATTCCAATGCGACAACGACACAGAATATAAAAATAAAAATTTTCAACAATTTTGTCACAATAGTGGAATGATTTTTCGCTTCTCTTGCCCCTATACTTCTTCTCAAAATGGAAAGGCAGAGCGCAAAATTCGTACTATAAATAATATGATTCGCACTCTTCTTGCCCAAGCCACCCTGCCCCCCAACCTCTGGAACCACGCGCTCTAGGTCGCCACCTACCTTCTCAATATTCTACCAAAAAAATCGCAAAACTTCCTCACCCCCACAACTCTTCTTTATAACTGCCTTCCTACATACGAACACCTTCGAGTGTTCGGTTGCCTTTGCTTTCCTATATTGCCCTCTACCACCATACATAAACTCGCCAATCGCTCAAAGCCTTGTGTCTTTCTTAGTTACCCATCTAACCACCGAGGGTACAAGTGTTTTGATCTTTCCACCCACACCATCTTCGTCTCTCGACATGTCCAATTCGAGGAAACTATCTTTCCTTTCTCACACCAAAAACCCACTTCATCACCCACTTATGACTTCCTTACCACCCCTCTACACCCACTTCTATGGCCACATGTTGGTTCAGCAACTACTGGCCCAACCGATTCCGCTACCCCATCGACCACGGCCCAACCCCAGACCTCATCCCCATCTCATCAGCCACCTCCTTCAACCCAAACACAAACCGGCCCAATTACCGCCCCTTTCTCACCTCCGCCCCTGTCCCCCACATCCCGTCCTCAGCCCACTAAAACATACTTTCGTCGCCAACTTTCCTCCCGTACCCCTTCGGCCCCACTCTCACAATCAACTACTAACTTCGCCCCTTTAGCACCCCCTCCACCTCCCGAAACCCTCCCTTCCGACCAGCTTAACACCTCCACTAATACCCGTTCCATGCGAACCCGCTCCATGGACGGTATTTCCAAACCTAAACAGTTTCTTAATCTTAATACTACCACCGTCATTCCCGTTCCTAAAAACCCTCAGGTAGCCTTGTCCACACCCGAATGGCATAAAGCCATGACTGGCGAGTTTAGTGCACTTATTAAGAATGAGACTTGGGAGTTGGTTCCTCGTCTACCACACATGAATGTGATTCGCAGTATGTGGCTCTTTAAGCATAAATTTCGGTCGGATGGTAGCCTTGAGCGTTATAAGGCGCGCTTAGTCTGTGATGGGCGTACGCAACAGGTAGGTATTGATTGCGGTGACACCTTCAGCCCGGTGGTCAAACCCGCTACCATTCATACGGTTTTGTCTCTTGCCCTCTCTCAATCATGGCCGATTCATCAACTGGATATTACTAATGCATTTTTACATGGACATTTGCATGAGACCGTCTATATGTAACAGCCAATGGGTTTTCGTCACCGTCAGTATCCCGATCATGTTTGCCGACTTAAGAAATCTCTTTATGGGCTAAAGCAAGCCCCTCGGGCGTGGTATCAACGTTTTACGAATTTTTTCCTTCAACAGGGGTTCACTCAGTGCAAAACAGACACATCTTTGTTTATTTATCATCATGGCAGTGATATTGCTTACCTTTTAATATATGTAGACGACATTATCCTGACCACTTCTTCTAATACATTACGCTACAGGCTCATGTCTACATTATCAGGAGAATTCGCCATGAAGGACTTGGGTCCTTTATCATATTTTTTGGGTATATCTGTTACTCGCACGGGCAACTCCATGTTTTTGTCACAAGCAGCATATGCAAAGGACATCATCAGTCGAGCAGCTATGGATTCTTGCAAGCCTGCAACGACTCCAGTTGATACACAGTCCAAACTTTCAGCCGAAGGATCCCAGTTTGATGACCCATCTTTGTTTCGCAGTCTTGCTGGAGCTTTGCAGTATCTTACTTTTACCAGACCGGATATCACCTACAGTGTCCAGCAAATTTGTATACACATGCATTCTCCTCGGGTTGACACACTGGAATGCCTTGAAGCGGATCATTCGTTACATACAGGGTACTCTTGATTTTGGTCTTACTTTGGGCCCTTCCACGTCTCTTTCTCTCCGTGCTTACACTGATGCTGACTGGGCTGGCTGCCCTGACACTCGGCGGTCTACCTCAGGCTACTGTGTCTATCTTGGCGACAATCTAATTTCTTGGTCTTCTAAACGACAGTCCACCATCTCCCGCTCCAGTGCTGAAGCCGAATATCGTGGAGTTGCAAATGCTGTTGCTGAAATATGTTGGCTTCGCAATCTTCTCTTGGAGCTTCATCGCCCTCTCTCTCAGGCGACTGTTGTCTACTGTGACAACGTTAGCGCTATTTATCTGTCCGGGAATCCAGTTCAACATCAACGGACCAAACATATCGAGCTCGATATTCACTTTGTTCGTGAGCATGTTCAGAAAGGCCTGGTTCGTATTCTCCACATCCCCTCTCGGTTTCAAATAGCTGACATCTTCACCAAGGGACTTCCAAAGATCTTGTTTGACGACTTTCGGTCCAGTCTAACCGTTCGCCTTCCTCCCGCTTCGACTGCGGGGGTGTAATAGAATCGACAGGAAATATTGTAAATATAGAATAGATTATCATAATTATAGGAGAGATTGATTGTAAACTTATTCTCCAAGAAAAGGAGATCTGATGTATACTCTATATATTGTTATTCATTGATCAATAACAGGCAACATTTGAACCATAATTCTTACATATATAATGCGGGTTGTGATGGCTGGTGGTTTTTTTGTTACTGTAATCGAAGCTCATTTCTTATGCATTACAATGACATTGAAGCTCAAAACTTACTCTGTAGGGGCGTGCATTATTATCCGTAATTGACAAACACCTAAATCCGAAACCGTATCGAAAAAATAAACGGAAATCATTTTGGATTATTCTGTTTAGTTCCTAACCTTAGCCGAATTGCTTATTCGGTTTTCGGTTTGCTTATCAGCTCCACAAATCTTTCTTATCCAATCGAGTAAAACAAATAATAACCGGTTTAATCATTTATTGGTTTAATCGGTTGAAGTTGAATTTGGTTCGGTTAGACACATTTCTACCATTTATCAGTTTAATCGGTTGAAATTGAATTTGGTTCGGTTAGACACATTTCTAGTTCTGATTGGTTCCGTTATCGGTTAGGCCCGAAAAAGTTACTACACCCAATAAACTGATATCCGAACCAATGAACATCCATAGATATAGGAGGGAGAGATAAGGCACTAGGCATGTATATACGCAGTCCTTTACTTAAAATTGGTTTTGTATTGAACGATGTTCGTCTGACGACCACAATAGAAGACTATTTGATTCTTGATGATATTTGCGTCGAAGTTTGATTCTGTAATGTGCTTTTAGACTTCTTAGTTGTTTGTTTTCCCATTCATGAGGGTTTTATACAAATTGAGAAACAAATAGGCAAAGGAAAGAGATGAAGAAGTTTAAAGGTTACACCGCAATTGAACTTTGCATATGTCCATTGGCTTGTCAAATATTTGGAAAGAATTCATGGCCATGTTCCCGCAAAACCTCGTGCGGTAAAGCCACCACAGACCATTAAATCGAATACATGCAGATGCACAGATGGTTAGATCTGGACCTAAATGATCCTGACCTCACACACATTTGTTCTATTAACAATAACGGTTGAATTCAGTTTTGGGTGTACATTCGACATGTAGAATTCTGTTTTCTAAAGTTCAAATTCTGTTTTTTTCTTATTACTAAAAATTGGATTCCTATTTTTTTTTGCAGCAGCCACTCATTTTGACTTGATATGAACCGGATCACTCAGTTTTGGGCTAGTTAGTTGCTGACTTTGGTTCAGTTTTTTCAACAAAATTTGCATTTTAGTTTTTCAGATTAGGACTGGCAATTTGTTGACACAACACAACACAATACGAATCCATTACAAAATATGCGGGTTAGTGACTAGTCTAAAGCCTAAACGGGTTCGCGTTAGTCTTGTGTCAATTATGTGAATACATTTAGCTAAACGGGCCAACACCAGGTTGTGTTGACCCAGTCGTCTGCAACAAACACCTTGCTGCGTGGTTGATCCAATTCCCCAGATTATAGAAACCCTCCAATGATAAGACATGATGTTATTTTTGTTGGGCATTACGTCGAACAACTTCACTGCATTATTGCATTCAGCAATTCATGTCCTTCATTGCCCTCATCACTTCGCTATAGGGCCTGTATGGATGCCCAAGATCAGACCACACACACCAGCCCTCTGCGACCTTTTTATTTCTTTGTTTTTTATATCACAGTTATTGTTGATGATATTATCACTTAAACAGTTAAAGATAAAGCATAGCATGAAATCACGGGGTGTCAGCCCAGTGGCCACCAGCACCCATCTAAAACCAGTTCGGGAGTCCAAGTGGCGCGGGTTCGAATCCTGCTTGCAGGCTCTTCGCTCCCCTCGAACTCGGCTGGGTATTCACCGCCAGGAAGCGTTGCCGGGTCACTAGCTTGGGAAGGGGGATCCCTTCAGCGGTCAGGGGTACCGTGCAATTACCCTTTTTTTAAAGCATAACATTAAAACCCATTTTCATACTGTTGTTCAATCAGTTTCTATGTAATTTTATGATTTGTCACATGTCGATTATCTAAGAAAATAGTTGGAGGATGTTATTTCCAAGTTGTTCGCACTGATTTTATATGTATTTAACGGTCTATTTCATTTTTACATGTCTTAGAATGTCATTAATATGACTGGAAAATGGTGGGTTGGGTCAGGTTGTGTAACAGGTCAAAACTAACAGGACAGGTTGGGTTGGGTTGGGTTGGGTTGGGTTGGGTTGGGTTGGGTTGGGTTGGGTTGTGTAAAGTATCAAATTGGTTTCGTCTCTGAATGGGCAGCTCTTAGAAAAACGTGTCAAATGAATTCGGGTCAAAACAGGTTGGTCAGAGCGGGTTCGCATGCTATGTTTGTTTTTATGGGGGTTAGTGGCGATGGTCGTGTTGGCGGCATGGCTACTGCTGTGTTGGACAGATGACGACTGATAGAAGACTCTTTTTGCTTTAACAGCACATAGATCGCCACAGCGTAATGCATCACATGGATCACTGAGGTGGATTAACATCCTATAATCCGGATTGCCAACCGGGCAGGTGACACAATGCCTTGCATTTTGTCTAACAAAAGAATAACCAGACTTTTGTGAATCAAATAATAAGCCCAATTTGATTTCCTAGTTCACTTTTGCTTTTAACCTGAATTTAGACCATGGGGTATGGGGCGGGGGTTTGGGCGTGGGTTTGGGCATGGGTTGGGGGAAAATGTAGCAACTCTCACTAAAAAGTCATATTTAGTATTATTAGTCCAATAGGAACCCTAATTGAGAAACCCAAGTGATTCTGCAGAAACCCTAAGATTTCCAGAACAATCAGAATCAGGATTAGGGCCCCTAAAACTCAGGGGGGGTATTTTCTATGGACGATTATCCACTTATCTCGTTGTCAGAATAGAATTTTAAGAATCTGTCGACTCAGCAGGCCTAGTCTCACACGTAGCTACCCTATAAGAATTAAGTGTCCCTTACGGACCGTAATGGGATATTGTTACGGTCCGTAAGCAGTTCAAAATCGGTGTATAAATACAGAACATTGGCACTCGATTTCTGTCTCTGAAACGTCGTAGAAATTCCAATTCTACGCTGAGTTATAGTCGAAATACTACAATTAACACACACGATCGCTAATTGATGCTACGATACAGGGTATTAATTCGATCGCTATTACGATTCAATGTCCGATCGATTGAAACTATCCGATAGATGTTTAAGTGCTGCTCAAATTGGGTTTATACTTTGTCATTCGTCGTGATTTCGACTGGATGTTTGAGTGCTATCCAAAATCGGACTATACTCTGTCATTCGTTGTGAATCCGCTGGATGTTTAAGTATCACACTTTGTCATTTGTTGTGAGGGTTTGATCTCGTGAGTTATCGTAAAAGCTGTATTAAGTTACTTACCTAGTTTCGTGTGCAAATTAGGTTATTAAGCTTATCAGTAGGCTAAACTCTACCTCATACCAAAGTAGATGATAATTCTCAGAAGAGTTAGAATCAGGAAGCTTGTTAAATCAAGGTGAGTTCACAGACTTTCTACAAGGCACGTCCATCCTCAGTAGGTAGGATGCCACTCCACTAATCTTCGCACACATGTCTGGGAGACCGCGATACATACGAATTCTCCAGAGTGCAGAATAACGTACGTTCGTCCTGGGTAGGACAACAAAACAAAACTTCGGGATAATCCTACGGGCTAGTAAGCCAGAGAACAGAAACCGTTAATTCACTCAACTTTGTTGTTGACTCGTTGTTACATGCCTTGCAGGTCGTTAGATCCCTAGCTTAAGGAGCTTGCACGAGGAGGCGTGGTCGTTGTGGGAAAACATTTCAATTAATATTAAACTTATGTTTTGTGCTTCCGCTGTAAACTCAAACTATGTTTTGACACAAATTGTATTGTGTTGGATTTTATAAAAATTACTTACTTGCTTTGTTCAATATGATTGGTGGCTATGATCCTGGGCATGTCACGCCTCCAAGGCGGGGTGGGGTTTTTGGAGGGTGTGACAGAAAACGCCCAAGCCACCACCCCGGGTGGGCTTGGGTTGGGGCGTGGCCCTCGGGCTTGGGTTTCAAGCCGGGACTGGGGGGCGGTCTGGCCAAGCTGACATGGCGGGCTCTCACTGGACAAACCAAAGTAGCCGTTGGCCAACGGCTGTCTTAAAAAAAATCCACTATAAAACTCACATTTTTCTTCCATTTTTTACCACATTCAACCACATCTTCTATAATCATCTTCAATTCTCCTTCTACAAAACGAAAAAATGCATCCTCATAACCGTCCTTTTGACCCGAACAACCCGTATGCATTCCAAGAAAATAATCCTAGCCCACCACCCATTCGTCCAATGCCTCGTCCATTTTTGATACACTCTTCTATGCCCCAAGAAGCGAGTTATGCATCGTATCTTGGGAATTGTTTGTTTACTAACTTCCCACACACCGAAGATTCGATACCTACCCCGTTTACACAAACGCCCATCAACCTTTCACCAACCTCCATCGACCTTTCACAAAACGAAACCGTCCCCGAAACTCAACCACCCAACGATGGTCCTTCCGCATCGAAACCCATCAATAAGAGAAGCCATAAGAAAAAAACCGAGGCGGATAAAGCACTTGAAACCGCTAAGCGAAAACAACTAAAATGGACCGTTCCTGAAGAACTTGCATTGGCGAGGGGTTGGTTTCAACAATCTCAACATGCAACTTTAGGTATTCTTAAACTTTGTTTTTATTAATATTTTTTTTATATAACTTTGTAATATATTAAATTTTGTTTTTATAAAAATAGGAAATTCTCAACATTGAATCCATTTATGGCAAGGGGTTAGTAGAGTATTCCATCAAGAATTGGGAAGAGAGGTTTATCGTGAAAACGATAGCTTATCCTCGAAGTGGAGCGAGATAAGCGGCCAACTTACAAAATATAGTGGTTATTTAAATAAAGCAAAACAAAACCCAAAAGGTGGTGAAACCGAAGCCGACATTGTGACGAATGCATTGGTTCAATTCAAATCAAATGTGGGGACCGACTTCCGTTTCATACATTGTTGGGAGATTTGTAAGTTCCATCCAAAGTGGGCGAATATCCCCAGTGGTAGCGAAAGTAACACGTCTTCCAAAAGGTCAAGGGCCTCGTCCCAAGCCCAATCTGATGCACGAGATCAAGAGTTTGAGGACCTTTTGGATGATTCGCCAAGCCCAAACCGGCCTGAGTATGGAAGAGATGCCGCAAAAAGGCGTGCTCAAAAATCAAGATCTGGTACGGCATCGCCTTCAGCTGGGAGTTCGGGCTTGCGTAGGGGAATATACAGCGACCAGTTGGATGACATTTCATCCAAGTTAGATACATTCAACGTCTTCCAACAACAAAGGGCCGAACAACGAAGGAGCAAAGAAGCTAGAGATGCCGCTAGAGATGCCCTGAGACAAAGACGGGATTATTTGAAAATTCTATCCCAGCCGATTGATCACCTACAGGGTGACGAGTTACAACTAGTCTTGGAGATGAGAGAAGAGATAAAAAAGAAATATAAACATTAGGAATTTTTTTAATGTAATTTTCTTTAATTAAAAATATTAAAAAAAATTAAATTTGTTGTTTTAAAACAAACAGCCCACCGGGTCAGCCCAGCGAAGCCCACCAAACCCACGCCCCAAACCCCCGCCCCACCATACTCTGTTTAAATGTGGGTCGCCCCATGTCTGCCCCCCCCCCCCCAAGCCACGTGTCAACAAATGCCCTAACCCAAGCCCAACCCAAGCCACACCATACCCATGGTTTTACCATATCAATATTAAGGTTTCCTGCCACATAGATCAGATGTTGGCTAGCAGCATTATGATTTTGACTATTCCAACTGCTGTTGACTTTGACCCTCCACCCATTGATTCCTAGCTCTATGTTTCATTGGAACAGTAGTTTTTGCAGTTTCTTATATTAATTCATTCTGTGCTTAGTGCTTATCCCTGTGGAACCGATAGTGTGGTGCCTTTGAAAGTTTTATTTATTATTTGGGATAAACAATTGGTGTCACTAAACCAAACCATTGGCCGAAGATGTTATTAATCATTATAAAGTTGTGCCAGTAATCAAATTATTAAATGTAGGTTTTGATGTAATCGCTTTTATATATAAAGTGTATTGAGCCCTCCACTTTAATGAAAATAACTCGTTGAAGAAAACTTTAATCATCAAGTTTAACCTTTCTAAAAAACTATATATATAAAGTGTATTGAGCCCTCCACTTTAATGAAAATAACTCGTTGAAGAAAACTTTAATCATCAAGTTTAACCTTTCTAAAAAACTAGAAATAAAATGTGAAACCAGTATAATTTTAGTCTTTGATCTCACCAATCACGTTGCCAAAATCGTGGTGATCAATTTTCTATTGCTTTTGCTATTTTATATGTAGTAGTTTTGTCGAATAAATAAGTCCAAATTGGGAAAATGACTGAGCCATCCCACAATGAAGTCTCTTTTTTAAATATATATGTTTGTTTTGGTCTTTAAAAAAGATAAATATTATATTACGTATGGATTAGGGGTTGAGAGATTTAATTGGTTAAAGTTCTTGAAATTTAATTCCATGCTATGCTATGCCAAATCATTTTCATTGGTTAAAGCAACGATGGTCTAATGGTATTAAGGAGTGTTGAATATTAGTGTAAAATTTAGGAGTATATTTAGTGGGTGGGTTTTTGTCGTCTAAAAAAAGTGTATAGAGGTACTTTTGATTTTAAAGTTCATATAGATTATCAAACCACATTTGCACAAAAACACCTATCTAGGTAAGAAAATATTACATAGTAACCTTCCCAGTGGCTTGTTGTAAGCCTCTTGAGGACCATAGGGATGAATTTAATAAATGGGTTCTTGATTTTGGGAATATAAAAGTGGTACCAGATATAGCTAAATACTAAAACTAAACCATAAAGATAAACCCTCAAAAAATGTTTAAAAAATCTAAAAAACACACAAGTTTTTTTTTAAATATTTTTTTAATAAAATTTGCTAGTTTTAGCCTGAATTTTTTTTTAATTTTTTATTGACGTAAAGTAGCGATTTTTATTAAAAAAAATTGTGTGTTTTTTAGATTTTTTTAGGTATTTTTAGTTGTGTTCACATTGATTCTTGCGGTTCTCGCAATAAAGGGTGGTTGCTAATGGATCCTCTCCTATATATATATATATATATATGAAGATATGGCTATAATATTCTTATCCTCATTACTAAATTCATTTGAGCATTTTGTAGACGCTCGCTCTATTGTATTTGGAGGGACAGGTTCTTGCATCCATAGACTAAAAATAGTTGAAGAAAAGGGTTGATAGAAGAGATGAGTACCGAGATGGATTATTTGTCACACGTACATAACAAAGGCCTTTAAAAGGATATCGTGTCCAGTTAAAAATTAACTAAGACATTTAGGGTTGCAGCTACGGGTACTATAACTTATTTGGTGAACAATATCACCATCATCAGCAATTCATAAGAAAACAGGAATGGATGTGTTGTTGGGTTTAGACTGTTGAGATTAGATGATGCAAGTCTTAAAGTCACAGTGAGCACAAGAAGTTTGTTTATTAAGTCACATGGATATGATTCAAAACTAAATATGCTCAGTATATTGACCAAAGCATTAGGACAAGACTTAAAACTGGATTCAAGCTATCATTGCTGATGATGGTGAGATTAAAGAGGTTAAATTAATTTGACAACCTTCCTGATCGAGAAAGTCAGAAATCTTTGAACATTGAGCAAAGCTTGAAAGCTTGCACAATGCCATGTTTCTTTCCGGTATAATATATCTCAAGAAGCATCATACCCCTTTCAGGTGGCGTCAGCTCAACAACTTCAATAAGATGACTCTTGATCTTGAAAACATTAAAGTTGAGTTGGATAGAGCACAATCGAAGTAGAAGCCACAATCACACACGTTTTTTATATAATCCAGAGAAGCACTAAAGACGGTGCAACTTCCGCCAAGTGCAAAACAGCAACTACAAATTTGAAAGCCAAAACTAGATATCAACTTGACACATGATGAATTCTTTCAGGTTATGACTTCTTATATTACAAATCCACAAGTATCATGCAGAATATTATAGAGCACAAAAATGCGCATTACAAAATCAGTTTGAATACCAAATCTCAAAAATAAACATGCCATAACTTAGAACCAACTTAATAATAAAATATTTAACACAGTTTATTGATCAGGTCGTGCATAGTTTAGATCGTCAAGTTCATCTCACGAATATAAATGATCTGTTTTCAAAAGGTTGAACGGTCCTTTTAAGAACATCACACAAACAGCAACAATATTCGATGGTCTCAAGCTTCAAACACTGGAAATCAAAACCTCACTAAAATGAAATTATTACTGCTTCAAAACACACACCTTTCATTCATTGCAAATTTAGATTAAATAGACTCTAAACAAACTAACCATGTAACACATTATCTCCTAAAACTCCTACATTTATGCCGCGTTTTCTTGACCCACTAAACCTACACACGACTACTTAAAATCACTAATAAATATGTGACTTAATAAACAAACTTCCTGCTGACCAATATCCACTTTTGACCCGTATCCATGACCTGCTTAGAACCTGTTAAGATTAACCCTACACTCACCTCCCTTACCCTTTACCTGTTTCTTCTTTCTTTCTTGGTGAAAACTAACTTTCTTTCTTGCTTCTCTTTCTTGATCGGTTCACAACTTGCTCTTGCTTAGTCACTTGCTTCAAACTTGCTCTTGGTTGTTTTCATATTAACCCGTTTTGGCAGCCCTATACAACATCCCACGGTACTGTTTCATCACCGATGCTGTCCCGATACAGCCTCCCAACAGCTCTCAAATCACACCGGTACGCCACAGCCCTGTGCAACGACACAGTAAATTAATTACATCAGTCGCTACATTACATAATGATTGTTCCTATACTTACAAGGGAACTAAAGCAAAATTTCTAAAGAAACAGATATAGTGAAACCTCAGAAACAAAAGTCTCTTCAACCAGTTGAGTATCAATCTCTTGCGATACATGCTTAAAAACATACGCTGGAGAGTTTATGAACACAAAAATTATCATAACATTATGAAAACCATCTTGACATTGTAATGACCCGTACTCAAGTCACTTGAATTCTATATCAAAGCTGATAGGAATCATGTTCTAGTTTCTAGTCTAAATGTCAATTGTCTATTTAGGAGGGGGGTAAGTGCAAATAATATAGTATAAGTATGAGTCAGTAATTACTTGGGGAAGGGGATAAGAAAATACGCAAGTTTGTTAGGGCTCTGTTGTTTACAGAGAGAGGGCGTAGCCCTGGGAACACTTCGGTGTTAGTATCGAGTCTGTAAGATCTAATCGGATCATCTTCTTCGTATCAATTTCAATTTCTGTTTATATTACTTCTTACAATATCAGCTGAATTGTTATTATTCAGTATCGGATCTTATCATTGGTCCGACCTGCCGCTTCTGCTCTACCACCAATCGATCTCAGATTCAACCGCCAATCGATCTATCTCAGATTCAATCTCCAATCGATTCATTTATCGATTCAATATCTGATTTCACTCTCCGATTTCAATCTCTGATTCGAATTCTAATTTCTGATTTCTGCTTTCAACCGATTCAATTTCCAGCTCCGATTTCTTCAACTGGTGTTCTTCCAAATTCCGATTCAATCATGGTGATACAAACCTCGCGATTTGATGCTCAGGATCAGAATTCTCGATTGGATGCTCAGGAACAGCAGATCAAACAACTTCAAGGTGAGGTTGCTAAAATCGAAACCTCTTTGAAAGTGTTAGAAGAGGATCTCGTTGAATCCAGGGAGTTTCGGAAGTTGGTTCTCAATTGGATGCACCAACAGGATTCGAGTTCAAATTCCAGATCGACTTCACATCTTCCAGCTTCGTCTTCTGATTCATCGCTTCAATGTGTAATCGCTAAATTGGAGGAGATAGTCTCCAGATCTGAAGAACGCTGGTATGGCAAGGAGCATCAATTTCAGGTCGATCACTTAGACGAATCTGGACCTCCGATTTCTGATTCAGCTAAAATAATATATGTTGAAGGTACATCTCCAATAACTTCTACAGAGTTTGATAGTAAAGCAAATGAAAAGATAATTGGTACAAATCATGATGATAGTGGTGTTTTGGAAATTAACAGTTCCGATCAGCATTTAGATGAGGTTATTACTTCCTCAAAATTTGAGTTATATGACATTCTAAAGGGATCAGGTTCACCTCCTGATTATGGTGTGGATATGTCCAATCTAGAGTGGGCACCTACTAATACCTTCATTTCCGGTTCCATCGGATTTGCGACTCCGGCGGGTAATCCCCAATTTGGTGTGTTCGCGCCCTCACCAATCCCTAATAATCACCCAAGTCAAGACCGAATTGGTAGTAAATTGCTTGATGTTCAAACCTTTGAGTGGAAACCGGGTTGGGACTTTGGTTGGCTCGACTATAACCGACCTCCTGCTTTTGCTTCGAAGTTGTTTGTTTTGGATGAGGATCCTAAACCACCTGACCCGTATACAAACCTTACATCAGATTTGTTATGCAAACTGTTTCATGGTTGGTGCAAGACTACAAGTCAGGTTGCTGCGGGTGTTGTTGGTTCATATCATTTGTGGGTAGTGCATGGGCAAGGTCGACCACCTGAAGACGCAACCAAGACGATCTCCACATTGGATTTGAAGTTAGTTAGCCGATTCCAGTCTTGAGGACAAGACTGTTTTGAAGGGGGGAGTAATGATAGGAATCATGTTCTAGTTTCTAGTCTAAATGTCAATTGTCTATTTAGGAGGGGGGTAAGTGCAAATAATATAGTATAAGTATGAGTCAGTAATTACTTGGGGAAGGGGATAAGAAAATACGCAAGTTTGTTAGGGCTCTGTTGTTTACAGAGAGAGGGCGTAGCCCTGGGAACACTTCGGTGTTAGTATCGAGTCTGTAAGATCTAATCGGATCATCTTCTTCGTATCAATTTCAATTTCTGTTTATATTACTTCTTACAATATCAGCTGAATTGTTATTATTCAGTATCGGATCTTATCAAAAGCTCTGTTTTCAATTGTCACTAGATGTATACATTATATATACTTCTGAAGCTTGAACACCGCAGTGCATATAACCGGGCCTGTTTTTACGCATATATAATTCACGAGTTATATCCTTCATTTACCATGCCTTACAGTTTTGTCAAGAATATATAGCATGTTCAAATTTTGTATTTAAAACCCTTAAGTGGCTTCAATTAACACCCACTCGTTTGATTCTGATGTTTGATGAAGTGATTATGATGCTAATATGTGTTCATAGAAGCAGACAGAGGCTGTATATAAGATACCCGACGATTTACAAGTGTCCTAGATTTTCTTTACTTACCGCCTTGCCAAGAAACAAGTCCTAAGTAGCTGCTGCTATAATCCACAAACCCCTACATCAAACAAAAGCATATGTGACTGTAAGACATTGAATAAACAGACATTCTTGACTGGTATACAAGTTATGCTAGACCTTTTTTACATTGTCGCTTAATTGGCATTTTGCAGATTTTAAACAGGTTCAAAACAATATAAACCATGCTTCATTTCTCATAGAAGTGGGTTTCATTGAAGCATTTCTCATAGAAGTGGGTTATCACGTTGACATGATCAGTGTCGAAGAACCCATGACATTTATGCACAAAATGCAAAATATATCCTTTTGAGACAAATCCCCATATAGTAAAAAAGCCAACACAAATTATTGATTGCTTCCTGAATAACTGGCAAGCAAGCACATATCGTATATATCTGTAGCAGCAACATGATTATATAGTGTGTACAGCAGCCAACAACAATATATTATTCCAGAAAATCATAAACATAATACAAGGTTCGGTTCAGTTTCGCTTGAAGTCTGTTAACGGAGATACATCAACCATAACCATGGTCGGTTCATCATATTACTTAAGCATAACCAATTGTTTATGTTGGTTTTGGTTAATTTTTGACGGTTCGGATTTCGGTTATGGTTTGGTTTTTGCTCCCCCTAAGTCAATAAGCATCAAATGTGTATGAGAACCGAAAGCATGTGAAGCAAATCTATGTATATATGAATACAAAAACGGTTCCTTACGTGTGTCTGAAAATGCTAGTAAAAGCAAATCTCACTACTTTGAGGATGACCCAGTAGTAACCCGCATACTAGCCAAATGACTTTTTCTTATTTTTTGACTTCCCATAGAAGCAAAGTGGCACTAGTACAAACTCCACCCAACTTCTGGTCAACACGTTCAGGATTTCACCTGGTTTGACCACAACAATCATATGATATCGGTCTGGCCACTTAACCGGAGCAATATCCTGACTTTCCATATCCATATTAGACTAGATTTCAAAAGTTGCGAGCCTGGCATGCGTCAAGTCACTATGGTGCATTGTGTCCTTGGTGTTGAACTAAATAAAACATTCAAGTAGGGGCTAGTAATCTGTATCACAGGTCAAAATCAGTGTCATGATCCATTGTTTTTATTTGTGTTAACTGTAACTTAAAGTTATACAAAGTTATGGATTCCAGCTAAGGGTAACCAATGTTGGTTTTAGACCCAAGATCTGTCGGTGCTTTTGTATATATTGAAAAGTGATAAGCAAAACTACCAACTTGCAGAAAGAAAAAATGGAGAAAAATGCTTGTTTATTCCATAACCAAACCAAGCCTTTTATAACGTAAACAATAACTCATTCAAATTAATAATGACTCTAAATTCTCTTAAGGAATCGGCTTAATCAACCAATCCATTTGACCCAGCTAAGAATTAACACACGCTAAATAGACTTCTAACGGTCACATTGACCATGCAAATATTATTTGAGCTTTTTATCCAGCTGACTTATTCGTTTTTGAAATCCACGAGTCAAGATTATCCAACAACCAATTTACTTCAAGTGATGCGTACGCCACAAAATAGACATCAGTAAAACTTTATAGTTGTTTGGATTCCATGAAAATAAATTGAAGGAAGTTTGAGATATCATGCTTCAACGATCACATGAATGACTAGAAACATATAACAGTTTCTTGAAAAACATTTAATTTCTTATTTTTTTTCATGGGTTAGGGCAACCATAGATTATTGAAGAATCATACATAAATATAATAATTCAGAAAATTGACTTTATTCATGCATAATAGCTGCTTTTGCTTTGGATTTACACACATCCTTCCACACATCCATTGCTTTTGATCTCCGTCAAAAGGCATCACAAAAACTTTATTAGTACTCCTTCACCCGATTAAAATAATAAAGAAACCAACATTAACAATGACAATCATATAGCTATATCAGCAAAACTCATGCTTCACAACTATGTCATGAAGTTAATGTACTAAAACAGAATAAACTTTTACTATTCTCCTCTCCCTCTATGTTCTTGTTTAGTTTATGAGGGATTCCTATTTCCTCTCCCCTCGGATTTTAGATACGAACAAATACATTAGCAACCGAATCATGAATAATTAAAGATTGACTCAATATGCACTTCAATTGGACAGTATTTTAGGGGAAAACCTCTTCTGCAAAGCTTATAATCTTGATCGATTTTGACAACCAACTGACTTTACAACTTTCCAGTGCTCCTTCATGTGGTTAAAATAATAAACAAAACAACATTAACAAAGGCTATATCATATGTTTAAATTAGCAGAAATAATGCCTCACAGCTATATCATGAAGTCAGTGTACTATACAGATAAAAATGGTTCTTATTTAGTTTATGAGGGGTTCTAACTTCTAAAAACCCTAACATACATTTCATATAGCAAACAATACAAATATCAAATCAAAATCAACAACATCAAGTAATCAAAAGCTAGATCCATATGTTTAATGTAACAACTGAAAATCACCAAACGAAATCGCGTAATGAAACCCTAACTTACGATTTTTTGGTCTGCACAAGAGAACGAGCATGACCGAATTGAAATAGGTCGTACAAGCCGTCGGCATAGACGCGGCCCGGCCTGTCCGTTGGTGGTTCCAACATCCAATTCTGCTGTTGTGTTGTTCACCTTCCATTATTGACCACATAATTTCGATGGAGGGGAGAATTTGGGGGTCTCAGGTGGCGGCAGCATAGTGCTCCGACGGTGGTTGTGGTGGTCGTCTTAGACCCAGCAACAGCGGTGGCGTCTCAGGGTTGTGCGATTGGGGGGAAAGAGATGTCGGATGGGAAAACAAAGCCCGCCAAGGGTTTTGTTGACTTTTGGGGCAATATGTGAAGACATAACACAACCGTCGGATAGTTTTGTAGATCAAGGGACAGAATCTCATCACATGTTATAACACGGATTAGACTTTTTTTTGGGGTGTGATAAATATACCCATCACAAGGATTATTATACCCAAAACTCAATTATAGTAATGATTTTGTCATGATTAACTACTTTATTATATTATTTTATTATAAAGTAAAAAGTAATAATTATATTTTATTAGAAAGTCAAAAGTAATGATTATGTTTTTTATCTTATTTTATTTTATAATACTTTTATTACTTTTTTAATATCAACTAGGGTTAAGACCCGCCCGCGTTGCGGCGCGGGTACATCGTAAATATTGAATGGATTAGTTCAAACGTTATATGATGCATTAACCATATGAAAACACACATTTCGACATATCTAGTTGAACTCAATGTAACCTGTATAAGCATTGTGATTGGATCAAACGTAAAGTAAATCAAACTCATATCGAACAATCATAACGTATTACATGTGACCCAAGTCATACATAGAAAACGTAATGAGTATGAAGGAAAATATGCACATGTAATCAAAAGTGATTAATTAGAGCTTTCGAAAAAATAGGAGAAAAAGAAACCATAATTTGAGTCCACTCGGTTCGAAACAAACTTTACGAAACATACATAAAATAAACACGAAAACATATTGTATTTGACGTGAATCATTTTCCAAAAAAGTTTACGTCGTAACGTAGAACAACTTGAATTTATACCAAAACGTACATAAAAATATGCACGTAAAAATGGTTTCTTTAAACGAAAACGTATTATATTTGACGTGATTCGTCTATAAAAAAAGTTTACGGCGGAATGCAATCCGCCGCAATGCGGCGATGATTCTTTAGTTATAACTAAGTCGATCTAGGACCCGCACGTTATGTTAAACCTGTCAAACGGGAAAAAAATAGACGATGTAAAGACGTTCACCCACACACGCACGTTGCGTCGTGTTAACTCGCAAAATTTAGAACGAAACGTAAAAACGTTAAACCAAAGACGCATGTTGCGATGTATTAAGTCACAAAATTTAGAACCAAGCATAAAGCGAACAATTTGCGGAAGTGAAAACTATAAAGGACCAAAGTTGAAAGTAAAAAAAGTTGTGAGTATAGATTGCAAAAGATAAAAAGTTTTGAGTTAAAAGTAAAAAAAAAAAAACAAATAGTTTTGGGTTAAAAGTAATTTATGAAATACTTTTGGGTGAAAAGTAAAAAAAAATCATTTTTTTTTGGAAAATCACTAAAGCCAAGGTTTCGACAACCATATGCATAACCATTTTTCTTTGAAAAACCCCTAAAACACACCCCGCGTTGCGGCGGGGCGTAAAACGGTGTCAAATAGTACTAATGTCACACAACCGTTATCGACCACCAACACTGACTCGACCTATGATCTGCGTGTTGCGACAAACCTATCAAACATGAAAAAATAAAGGTAAAAATGTTGAACCACACAAGCACGTTGCGCCGTGTTAACTTGCAAAATTTGAAACAAAACATAAAAAAGTTGAAGCACACTCGTACGTTGCGTCGTATTAACTCGAAAAATTTAGAACTATACGTAAAACGAAAATTTGCGAAAGATGAAAACTATAAGTGACAAAAGTTGTGAAGTTAAATTGGAAATAATGAAAAGTTTTGGGTTAAAGTTAAAAAAAATTATGTAAGGTTAAAATTGTAAAAGGTAAAAACCTTTGGGTTAAAAGTTAAAAATCAAGTTTTTTTTTTTTGGAAAAGATTCAAAGCACAATGTACAAGTTGATATGCATAAAAAACTTACAAATTTATATATGGAATAATATTAATAGAGTAAACTGTAATTTTACCTCCTGAGGTTAGGGGGCATTGGCACTCTTACCCCCCCCCCCCCCCTAAGGAAATAAATGCAAATTTACCCCCCCTACTGTTAACTCTTATGTCGCAATTCTACCCCCCGGATTCATTTTTCTTGACCAGCCTGTTGACTTGGGTGTGAAAAGACTATTTTACCCTTTTGTTTTACCCCCCAACGTTTGCTGTTATTTCGCATGTTTACCCCCTGGAATCAAATATGTTGCTGATCTGTTGACTTGAGGTAAATTACTAAAATACCCTTTCTTATAACCCCCTATAATTTATGTTTAGAAGCAAAATTACCCCCTGCAACAACCAAAACCTTTCCCGCCACCATCCATATTCGATTCCACCACCATATAAACAGGCTTGTAACAGAATTCAAGCCACTCAGCCACCGTTGACCACCCTTCGCTACTGTCCTATCTCCATGAACCAGGCTGAAGCCTATACACATCCAGAACCAGGTTCACATGTCCAACTAGGTTCATTGGCAGCAAAAATCATAACCATTGTGTGTTTGGCATCAAGTGTTTTAACAGAATTCAAAAAGCATGAAGAAGTGTTGTAACAGAATTCAAAAACCATGAAGAAGTCAAACAGGTTCACTGTCAATTCAAAAATCATATGCATTGTACAAGCCTGTTGCATTTGTAGAAGCCTGCATAATATCCATATTATTGCCTAAAAACAACACATATACATTGACCTATAGTATTGAAGAACCTTGCAGCACTGTCAATTCAAAAACCATGAAGAACCTTCAGCATTTGACAGGTTCACTGTCAAGTCAAACAGAATTCAAACAAGTTTGTAATGACAAATCTTGGCCTATATTATTGACCCATAAGTCATAAGCATTTGTACAAGCATGTTTGACTTTCATAAGTCAAATTGCACATACACCTATTGCATTTGTAGAAGCCTGCATAATATCCATATTATTGCCTAAAAGTGATGGTGATTATTGACCCATAAGTCACAAGTGATGGTGATTATTGTAGAAGCCTGCACATATTATTGACCCATAAGTCACATACACCCTCTTTCACTTATGCATGGGACTGAAAGTGATGGTGATTGCACCAAGTGCCATGACAGCCTTTTTCACTTATGCATGGGACTGAAAGTCACCTATTGCATTGACCTATATTATTGACCCATAAGTCACATACACCCTCTTTCACTTATGCATGGGACTGAAAGTGATGGTGATTGCACCAAGTGCCATGACAGCACCTCTGCATCAGTCAATGTGTTTTGTTTTGTTCTGTTCTATGATCAAACCAAACAACAGCAACTTAACAGTCAAATATAACCAACATTAACCCACATTATGTCGTGATCAAACATTAACCCACTTAACAGTCAAATATAACCAACTTAACAGTCAATGTGTTTTGTTCTGTTCTGTTCTATGATTAAACCAAACAACAGCAACTTAACAGTCAAATATAACCAACATTAACCCACATTATGTCGTGATCAAACATTAACCCACTTAACAGTCAAATATAACCAACTTAACAGTCAATGTGTTCTATGATCAAACATAACTTGTTCTATGATCAAACATAACCTGTTCTATGATCAAGCAAAAGATCTTACACATTAACCCAAAAGATCCTAGAAGATTAGAGTTTAAGTATCCTACACTACATATTAACCTAAAAGAACCTAGAAGATTAGAGTTTAAGTATCCTACACAACCATTTCCTGCTGAGGCGGAAACTGGAAATGCAGGAACGGGCGGCCTCGCATTTTGAGCACCAATGAGACCACAATCGATCGTAGTGAAACATGAATCCTCATGTCCACTGAAAATACACAAACATCCATTACTAGTTGTTTGATTGTACCCCACAATCAAAATTGTTGTTTGATTTTACCTGAAAATTGCGAGAAAAGGGAGGATCTCTGGACCACATCTGGATCGATGGTGGCCGGTGGTGTGGTCGCCGGCCCTGGCTCAGCCGGTGGAGCTCGATGCATAATGCCATTATGTTCAGTCATCCTGTGCTAGTGTGGTGAAGGAGTGGTGAAGAAGATGGAGTGGATGTCGCTGGAGGGAAGGAGAATCGAGTGGAGGTCGCCGGTGAAGAAGCCGGGGATAGGACTTCGCCGGAAGAGATGAAGAAGAGTGGGGGAAAACTTAGGGGGTAAGGTTGTGATGTTATGTTGAGTTTGAGGGGTTATTTTAATATATAAAGTACAATTTTTGGTGAAATTACATTTATACCCTTTGACCCTCCCTTGTTTAGATTGACCGGTCAAGAAAAATGAATCCGGGGGGTAGAATTGCGACATAAGAGTTAACAGTAGGGGGTAAATTTGCATTTATTTCCTTAGGGGGGGTAAGAGTGCCAATGCCCCCTAACCTCAGGGGGTAAAATTGCAGTTTACTCATATTAATAAATAAATAATCAAGACACTTTATTATAAATACGAAAGTGAAAAAGTTAATTATAAATAAATAATGAGTCTCTAATAAAACAGTAAACGTGCAAACATTAAAACATTTAATCCCCTAGATCGACAAAACCACTTTCACGACGATAAAGTTGGGTATATAATTCTAGACGCCACCTATACATGGTCTCCCATCCAGCCGCAGACATGCTAATGTTGCGAAAATTCCAATAAGGCGTGATTGTAGGCATTGGGTGTAACATCCATATTTTTATCATATAATAATTATAGGTTTATTTAAATTATTACCCACTAGTAACTAGTTTATTTTTAATATAAATATTCAACCCAAATAGTTTTAAACATTATTTTATATAGTTGGTTGAAATATTATATTAGTTAATTGGCTTGTATAGGAGTGCCCTTTCTAATAAAATAAAAGTCTATAAAAATTTATACTATTAGACATGTAACTTACGGGTAGGTTGACCATAAGAAATATGAAGTTCCTAGACGGGCCTAGGAACCGTATAATAATTAAATTATAAAATACATTGTATTTTGAACCTACTATATTTTTAATGAAACTTAGACCCAAATGTAGACAAAAATATTCTCGTTCTAAAGACATATTTATTATTTTCTAAGAACATTATATTTTATAAGTTATACACGCCAAATAAGTAAAGTAGTAAATTAATATTTATAATAATAATATAATAAACTTACAAATTAATTTCTGTCAAATATATTTCGTAACTATTACATATTACTACAAAATAATTATAATATTTAATTTAATATTTAACTTAATATTTTAAATTATAATAATAAATTTACAATACAAATTCAATTGAACTAGGGGTATTCGTGGTCGCGCGTTGCGCGACATTACAAGCTAGTTTCGTTTAGACTATGGCTGCAAGTATTCCTCATGTTAATAACACCCTGTGATTAAATAAGCATGCTAGTTTTAGACCGCTATCCCACCTTTGCCTATTCTTTTAGGAGGGCAAGAAGGATGTCTCTAGCAAATCGAGCTATACTCCACCAGCCCGCCTTTACCTGGTCTTTTCGATGGTGGATCTTTTAATCTGTGAATGAACATATGCTTGATGTCAGTATTTGTATTGTATGTTTGTGTAGGATTTTTTTTGGCTTGGAATTAGGATTAACAAATTTAGAAGCGTGGAATTGGGATTAAAAAAGCGCGTCACTTACATTATGTTTGCTTTCTCCTGCTGCCCGCTATGTGAGCGAAACCATTCAGTGCAACTTCAGGTATAGATTGACTACATTTGGGGCACGTCGTGTAAGGCCTTCTTTTTGTGCCGCAGCCAACAAAATCGACTTGCAGTCGATGAGAATATTTTATCATAGAATCTGCAAAGTGCATCACAAATTTTGCACAGAATTTAATTGGCTTATACTGAAAGTTGTTGCAAATAAATCTTACCATGTTGGTTTACTTGTTTCTCTTGCTTTATTTTTTAGCAACCTTCTTCTTCTTTACTCTATGCATCTCTATGGCAGCTGAAATTCAAGGACTTCTTGCCTCCTGTGGTTGCAGGGGTGTTGTTAGCCACATGAGAACTGAATCCCTGTGAAGAAAACCTACAAAATCTGTCGTTTAAGGTTGTAAGCAAGTAAAGGAAGGAAAGATAGATAGTCATAGAACCAGTATAATATAGATTGGTTAACTCTTTAACACTTGTTTCTTATTTTACATTGTGATCATTACATTATGACAAAAGTGACAGTGGGGTAAAATTTTGTTGATTAACAAACACTTTTTTCAACTGTTTTGTAAATTATTGAATATGTTATATGTTAGATAATGGATAGAAAACGTATTTCGCACTTTCAGCAAAGCGTAGATGTGATCTCTATTCCATAAAGGAATCGATGAACTTTTTAGCAAGTATGTTTATTAATCTTTGTTTAGTTCGTTTCAAGTCCAAATAAGCAATAAGTATGAATGCACTAAAAAATTCTTACATGCCTCTCGTTTGAAGATAGAAGCTTTACATAGTTGTCAATATCTTTTCAAAGCCAATGATCACGTTCAACTTTAGAGCGGAACTCGGTTGCACTCCCTTACAAAAATATGTAAACTTTTTTTTTTTAATTTAAAACTATCATTCTAATATGGCTGAAATACTAAAAGAAGATACATTTTCATAATATCCTCTTCCCGTTTAACTTAATCATTCTACAAAGGATTGATCGATTTGTTCAGCTTAGATGTGTACAATATATGCGTGTCTGTGGCTCTGCGTATCTCTATATTTTTTGCAAAATTTAATAATGTAAACTTTTTCAAAATAAGTAAAAATAAATAAATATCTTGATCATCATAATCTTTCAAGAAAAGAAAAGAAGGTAGATGAACAAAATGAAACCCATGTTAGGACGAAAGTTAGTTGCATAGTTTAATTAAAGGTGTATTTAAGTTCAAATGCATACACATCAGAGAAAACTTTTTTAACAGAAGGATAAAACAAATAAATACTCCAGATCTTAAATAAATAAGTTTGAACAACGAAATTATCCAAATTGAACATCGCAATGGAGACTGCTCTATAAACTCACTTAATTGTAACAGAGAATAACTTACTTGTCTTCCGTCCTAAACCCATCAATAAGTTGCCGAGGCCGCGGCGATGAGTACATGTGGCGGTGATGATTGCCGGCGCCGGAGGCGCTCTTCGGCTGCCGAGCAGCAGTGATTAAAGGAGGTGGTGTTTGGTGTATCTTGGAATATATTCGGCCCATCACTCTAGCAATGGCACCAAAATCATTGTTGGGTCAGTTCCTTCACAACCACATACCACTGTGTAAGCAAACCGTAGGTTACCAGAACTTACCCCATTCGTCGGAGATGCACATCAAACGTCGTCTTCAATTTCCAATCACTGATAGCTCGGCTCTTGCAGCCGCCTACAACCATTGAACGCCCTAAGAACCAAACCCTTGACACCTCTTTGTCGTCATTACCGCCATATCATGTCGCAGTTCCTTGTTCTTTTCTTCGAAACCCTCAATAACCTACCTATACTCATCCAAGTATCTTTAATTGGGGATAATATAAACCTAACAAATAGATTGAAATACGGAAAAGCATCGCGGTTTCTATGTATCAGTCTTACGATTTATGTGTGATTTTCGGTCAACCACTATATGTGAAGACATTTTGTGCATATGAAGAGAAATTCCTTCTCTCAGTTGTTGCTACTGCCAATTGATTTGCAGTATATAGTTGGTGGAGCTAAAAATTATGGAAAAAATAGCTTTTTGAATATAGACTTTAAAGAAATCAGTTTGAGAAGTTAAGTTTAAACCATACTGCAAATTCAAAGGGTTTTTCTAGAATTCTTTTTGAAAGAAAAAACTGCTAAAATAAAATTCCAACTTTAAATTTTACGAGACAATTTACATGTTTCTATCTAGAAAGTGTATAACCACTGTTGACACCTGAGGTTGCAGGAATGAACATATAAGCATGTTATATATTATGTTTTATTTTTATAAATGCTAACCTTCAAGATCACAACGACAGCCATATTTTATTATTTACAAATTCAGATGTAACAAATTTAGGTTATATTTCATCGCTAATGGGTCAAATCGGTAACATCGAATAATTTTGCTAATGGGTCGATATGTATTGATAACCAAAACACTTTCAACACTAATTACCAAATCATTTAGTCATATGTCTGTAAACATATAATAAAGCTAAAAAGACTGAAACCCTACCCATCTTTTCTTGAAACAGCGCGAAACTCTGCTCAAAGTTGTCTCATCTGAGAGAAATCAAACCAAAAGAACATATTTAAATTAAGAAACAAATCAAACACATGGAATAAAAAGGTTAACTAAATTCAAGAGTTTGATAGAGTATAATCGGAAAACATACTCGAGAGGAATAATTATACCTTAAATTGCCACAGGAGCACATCTGACCACCACAAACGTCGTCGCAAACCTGATCTTCACCAGTGCAGCCTCTGTAACTCTACCATCACCATAGCCGGAGTGAAACCCTACAATTGTAAATATCGAGATCAACATAAACCCTAAACATAAAAAGTACGGTAATTATCGAGATCAACATAAACCCTAAACAATAAACGTAAAAGGGAAGGAGGGGAATTACCTGTGACCGACCAACCCATCGGTTGTTAACGTATTCAACTCAACAATGACGCCGCGATTGGGGATAATTACGACGTTTGGGAGATTTTGGTGGGGCTTTTTGATTTGAGAAACAGGGAGCCAATGATTGGTCAATGACGACGAACACAACGGATTTTTCCGCTCCAAAATTGGTAGCGCGCGGCTCCTGAACCTGATACGTCACCACCTGTGGAAACCATCACCTGTGGAAAGCATCGTTCGATTTAGGGTTCTTTGGTTGTCCCTGTTGTTCATCTCTCAATTTGTAGTCTGTACTAAAAGAATAAAACGGGGAGGAAAAAAATTAACACCAGGGTAGTCTGCACTAAAAGAATAAAACGGGGAGGGAAAAATTAACACCAGGGATCGAACCTGCGTGAGTGGAGCATAATAACCAACACAACCAATTTACCGGCTGAACAAATATGATTACCTTCAAAAACAATTCATATTTATACACAAACGAAAAAGGAAAGGTAAAAAAGGAGCTAATGAGAGTGTGCCACGTGGCAGACGTTAATGTTCATAAGCTTCTAAAATTAATATATAGATAATTAGTATATGAAGACGTGTCTTCATAGAGAAACAAAGGAATAATATAATAACTAAATTTAATAAGAATACAACAAGTGTTTTGCAAATAAATGTAAGAGTGATACGTGTACATCATTAGTAACTTCATTGTCCCATATAAATAGGAGTATAACCTTTCGAAATCCCTGAGAATTCCCTTCTTCTCTCGATCATTTCCCTTTGTATTCTCTTTATATATTTTTCTTTTACACTGTAATAATAAAGCTTTGCTTCGTTTTAAGTGTTTTAACTCCCGATCACCGCTACCCTTTCCGATTGATCTGAACCCCATAACGCATGTCAGGGCTCTGCCCGACTCAGTTCGTTTGGGTTCTGTCTCGGGACATCGGGATAAGGTTGAATTAGGGGTACTATATTTAAATATATATATATATATATATTTGTATAGTCCAAAAGTTATACCCAAAATTTATACCAGGAGTCTTTCTAGTTGAACCCTAAAGTTACAAAGTGAGTCCATTTTCTTTTCTCATTATTTTATTCCCTTTTTCTTTGTAATATAATTATATTCAAAAATGTCCCAAACCATAACAACTCTCACCAAAACTATTATATTTTTATTTTTATTATTATTATTTATATTTTGTCTAAAAAGAAACCCTAATTAAGACACCCAAGTGATTCTACACAAACCCTAAAATTATCAGAACAATCAGAATCAGGATCAGGGCCCCTAAAACTCAGGGGGGGCATTCCCTACTCAACGATTATCTTCATATCTCGCTGTCAAAATTAAAAATAATATTTCCGTCAACTCAGCTGAACTCCAAACACACGTGGCAATCATCTGAGAATATGTAAGCCGTCGCGTAGCGCGACGACTATAGGAGTTACCAGTCGCGCTACGCGACTGAGTCAAAAGTTCAGTATAAATAGAGGGCTTTGGCAATTGATTTCTGGCGTTCGTTCGACGAAGAAATTCGTTATACACTCCGAGTTATAGTAGAAACAGTCTCAAAACCACTAATTAGAGAGGGGGGTACTGCTACGATGTTAGGTATTAACTCAATTGCTGCTACGATTCATTGTCCGATCGATCAATGTACTCAATGGATGTTTAAGTGCTGCCCACATTAGGGTGATGCTTTGTCATTCGTTGTGAATCCGATGGATGTTTAAGTAATTATACTTTTTCATTCGTTGTGAATCCGATGGATGTTTAAGCATAGCACTTTGTCATTCGTTGTGAGGGTTGATCTCGTGAGTTATCGTAATTGCTATATTAAGTTACCTACCTAGTTCATATGCACTAGGTTACAAGGCTAAATCAGTAGGCTAAGCTCTGCCCGTATAAATCTGCAATATCAAGGCTTATCTGTAGACTAAACTCTGCCCGTATGAATCTGCATAATTATAATGTGAGTCATTCTCTCTTTTTATCAAATCTATTTACAAAATCATGTTTATTTTCAAAGTTATAATTACGGGGATTAAGTCTTTGTAATCACCAAGTTACAGCCGGTATGTGGGGTTTTGTATACATTACTTGATAATCGTCACCATTGGGGTAGCCAATTGGGGGATATGACCATAGTCACAGATTCGGTCGAGTGACAAATACCGTGGGTAGTTGGTTTGATATCAGAAACATTGTAATCGCTCTTAATACTGTAAATTATAACAAACGTGTCGTTTTAGTAAAATGAATGAACTCACTCAGTATTTCCCCTGACAAAACCTTTTTAAAACGCGTTTCAGGTAATTACAGTAGATTGGAGTAAAAGATGGATACGGCACCGAAAGGCATCAAGAAGTGGCTTATTTTATTAATTAAAATCAAATTAAGAAATATGGTTTTATGTAATAAAATTTATCTTTATTTAAGCTACCTTTGTAAAATATGGATTTATTCCATCTATTTAATAAATAAAATCCGGTGTTTCTAAACTCTGATAATTTTCCTAACTCACGGTCCTGATGAAATTTCCGCTGCATCGTTTTCAAAATAATCACCGGTACCACTGGGCTGTTCACGGCTCCCGATTCCGTCCAGGGTGGGTCGGGGGACGTGACATTGGGTACCCTCCTTGTAATTCCACCATGACATAATGGTTCTCGTCATTTACTAGGGCAATTGTAAGAGCTCTGTGATGTTGAATCTCTTCTGGACCACTCCAAAACGGGAAAATAGTGAAACTGCCTGACATGCTTAAAGAGTGGGCGATTACACCAAACTTATTGGCAATCAGAACACCTGCTTCAGGCATTTTCATCCAGTGTTCTCTTGGACAAGGCGACCCAAAGAAACACAAGTCATGATATAATGAATTTACATCCCTGAAAAAAATGCCCGCTTAGATATGATATCGATTTTGTAACTCTTCTCTCATTTGCTGTCGAATGTACTCATAGTATTCATGTTCATCAAGTCCGAGGCAAACAGCTAGTGCTCGAAATCCACAATTTCCATCGGGTTTAACATTTCGTATATTTGTTATGTATGGATGAAATACTTTTGGAATATCACCCATCATATTCAAGTGATTCATCAGTGGCACTTCGTTCAAGTCTATCATGTATGAACTATGTCTGGCCGGCTTATCTGGGACCTCGTTCCAATCTATCACCGGTTCCATGTTCAAGTCAAATTCGTATGAACTATGTCTGGCCGGCTTATCTTGTTGCGATTTCTTCAAGCTTGGTCGTCCACGAGTTTTTTTTAGCTTGAGGTTCCGACTCCTTTTTGGCACTTTGTTGTTGTGATTTCTTCAAGCTTGGTCGTCCACGAGTTTTTTTTTTTTGAACTTGAGGTTCTTGAATGTCGGTTTTACCTGGAAAAAGGATATCCTTCAGTTTTCTTAACCAACTTTTTTGTCCATCTTTAGAATGCTTCTTAAAGTATTCTTTAAAAAGTAGTAGTTCATCATCACAGCTAATATCGTCATTTTGAAAAGATACCGATGGTGAAATATCTAGCTTCTTCCAAAAAATATCAATCGAATCCAAGGAAACATATTGATATGCATGCAAATACAAATACATATTGTTTTATTGAAACTTTAACATGAAGAGTCTTATTTGATGTACATGAATATACTTACGTGATTTTATATACTTTGAAATTTCGCAAGCACATGGTAAACCATGACTAGTGCGAAGTCGACAATCACAGTGCACCAGGCGATCCTTCCATCGTTCACGATCTTCAAGAATTATTTTGAGAGCCTCATTTGAAACAGAACCACGCAATAGTGTGAAACATCGTAGGTTATGTTGATGAATGAGGACAATTCTACTACTTTCCAAGCTTTCTTTAATTGTTATTTGTTGAGACGTCACGATTCGGTCAATACAACGTAGAAATATATCCAAACTAGAATTCGAACCATCCAAATATTTTTTAAGCTTTGCATGCTGACTCTCTACTCTATTGGTTGTGTTATTTCCAAAGTTGAGATGTTGATCAATCCAGACAGAAACAAACCTTTCCTTGTAGTCGTTTAACCAATTTTCATTTACATATGCTAAAACACCTGAAAATCAAAATAAATCAGTATGAGATATATATAAAAGATATATATAAAAGATATATATACATATATATATATATATATATATACTTTTGTGTGATTATGGAAGACATACGTGGATGTTTGATCAACAATGTCTCAAGCTGCCTGTAATTTTCTGTGTAAGATTCCAACGTTGTAGAATTTTCTAGTGACTTCCATAACGAAAGAAATTCTTCCCAAGCCTTTACTAACCTAAAAGATTGCCTACATCTTCTAAAGAGGTTCTGCTCAATGTGCCACCTACAAAGCAAATGAGCAGCATCCGGAAAAACTTCTTTGCATGCATTCATTAGTGCCATCTCCCTGTCTGTAACTATAACACGTGGGAGCATGCACTGGTCTAGTGTCAACTTTAGACAGTTTAAGACCCATGTATAGTTAACTGTCTTCTCATTATGCATAAAGGCGAAAGCTATGGAAAATGTTTCGCTGGTTGAAGTTACACCAACAACCTCAAGAAAAGGCATATTATAGTGGTTTGTTTTGTACGTGACATCTATAATCAACACATGTGGAAATGCACGCCAAATATCAAATGATGTCGGATGAATGAAGAATAAATTTTCTAATTCGTTTAACCCGGTTGTAGTAATTTCATAAACATAACCATTAGAATGCAAAAGGGATAATAGAACCTGCATTGGAGATTTGCCTACTTGATCGACCATGCGAATTTTGTTGCGTGCGTTGTAAATAGTCCTAAGTGTAGACGCGTTACTTAAATTCCTCTCTTTAAGTATTGCTAGAATATCACGTGGTGCCACATTCATCCTTGTCAATTCTACAACCAAGTTAAATTCATCTTCGGAAAGCCGCTTTGCATATGGATGACCCTCCATAAATAGTACATGTTGATGATTATGTTGATCACATGTCACCTTTAAGGTCCAACAATCATAGTCATCTGAATATGTTCCTTCTAATTCGAAAGGACAATTAGTTTTTTTGGTGCCTGTAACTTTACTTGAATCCTTAACTTTATATTCGCCGCCACGATCACATTGGAGCACAACCCTATACACGAAACCATAAGATCTTTTATTCGACCTTCTTTTGATGACGACAACACCGATTGAGTATGCCAACTTTTGTACCCAATTTATCAATTCTTCACAAGACCCAAATACCTATAAATGAAATTTAGAAATAACTTATTATTATATAAATAAATCAATAAACAAATTATATATAATAAATTATTATTATATGGACACATGTCTATTTTTGAAATCAATTCATATATATAAAAAAATGAATAAAGAACATTCTTGAAGGTCGTTCACAAGACTCATTTTATTCACAAGACCCATTTTATAAAGAACTCCAAATTCACAAGACCCATTTTATTTTTCCTTCACCAACATATGGTCATTCTCACAAGACCCATTTTATTATTATTACAAGAACATTCTTGAAAGACATACACACAAGAACATCCACAGGTTACCGGCGGCTTCACCGGAGAAACCAGCCATCATTACCGAGTTGTCACAATTTTCCGGCGACTTCACCGGAGAAACCAGCCGTCATCCGCCGGTTGTTCATCATCCATATCAAAGACGGTTCCGGCGAAAAGACAAGAAAGAATTCCGGTAAAAAACTTGTTTTTTTTTTTACAGATCTGGTTGAAAAAAAAGTATGTATTTTTAAAGATCTAGTTGTAAAAAAATTGTTCAATTGAGTTTTTTTTGTACCTAATTAGTGAAAAATTGAGGTGTCCTCATGATAAATTCATCTTCTTCCATTGACCGGAGGTGTGCGGTGGGTGGTGGTGGCTGGAGGTGTGCGGTGGGGTGGTGGCCGGAGGTGTGCGATGGTTGGTTTAGATTACATAGTTTAGTTTATATAGAAATATGTATCTGTTTGTGTATGAGGTCTAATTTGACTCATTGAAGAAGATGATAGTCATGATATTGTTGGTCCAATAAATTTACTTTATGGAAAATTGAAATAATAATGAAAAGTTACTGAAATATAGTTGACTTCTGGGTAAAACTAAAAAAGGTTTGACTTGCCGGGTGTATTTAACAACTCCCTTTTTTTTAACGCACGGATCAGACTTTTAGAGGAGATTTTCTACGGCTAGTGGGTACGTTGATGGTCCATCCTTGGAGGATGATCCGCCACGTAGACGCCACGTCATAGTCCTCCCAAGGATGGTCCATCCTCCAAAACTAGAGGGCATGGGAGGATGGTCCTAGTCATAGTCATCCACCACTTTTATGTTTTTTTATTTTTTTTAGTCTTCTATTTTTTTAACATTTAACAAATATACTAACAAAATATTTTCATTAATATTAAAACCACATTACATAAACATAAAAAAAAACATAAACTTAAATAATATTATGCTTCTTCATGATGTCGGTTTGAAGTTTTTTCAACATCGAACGTTTCGGCTCGGGATACTGATCGACATCCATCGTTATCATTTCCCATTCCTTTAGCCGAATTTTTTCATCCGAAATTCTTATTTTCTCATTCGACAATCGGACCTTCTCGCGTAACTTTTCTTCCGCTACACGAGCTTTTTCTTCGACGGCCCGCTCCTTCGCCTTCGTCTTTTGGGCCGAGACGTCATTGTACATTTTTAAGTGTTCCATAAACTCAACCATATTCGGGTCCACCTTTTCCTTTTCTTTCCCCTTGGCCCGCTCCTTCTTTGATTTGTCTCGGCCCTGTGGACGCTCCGCTTCATGTACGGCGTACTCCTCTTCGTCAAAGTCGGCGTCATCATTTAAGTTTATGTGACACCTCGCGTCCGATCCACCGGCGCTAAAACTACCCGTTTCCGATGTTTTTTGGCGTTTCGCCATTGCCACCTCGTTGGGAATCGGCGCCCATTTTGGTTCGTCTTTTAGAATTGCCCACGCGCGAACGTGAGCAAAGTTGGTATTACCATTGTTCGCCTTATACTTGTCCAACGCTTTTTTGAACACATCGTCGTCGCTCATGCCGCTACGACGGTCACTTGTATATAATTTATTATATTCCTCCCAAAACCTATTGACGGACTCATTCATTTTCCGCCACTTTGAGGAGACCGAGTCGATATCTCGATACGGGCCTTGGTCCATAAGGACGAGGAACTTCGCCAAAACCTTGGACCAAAACCCCTCACCCGATTGGTTATTAAACACTATAAATAAGCAAGATGTTAGTGCATATATGTGTTGTAAGTTGGGCTTTGGGAGTCTTTCAAAAAAAATGGAAATTTTTCTTTTTAACCCTAAAGTTTTAATATTTGACAATTGAAGTTTAAACTTCTAATCTTTGTTTCCTTTTTAACCCTAAAGTTTTAATCTTTGATAATTTACTCAAAAATTTTAAACTTTGACAATTTAAGTTTAAAATTTTTAATCTTTCTTTCCTTTTTAACCTAAAGTTTTAATCTTTGACAATTTAAGTTTAAAGTTTTAAGAGTAAACTGTCATTTTGGTCCCTGAGGTTTGGTCACTTTTGCCACTTTAGTCCAAAACTCAAACCTTTTGCATCTGGGTCCCTGTGGTTTCTGTTTTATTGCCATTTTGGTCCAAAAATGAAATCAGGTCATATTTATCTTATAAAATCCTGCAATTTTGTCCTTTTCCTCAGGGGCAAATCAGGTCATATTTGTCTTATAAAATCTGGTATTTATTTATAAAAAAAATGACCATTTTACCACTGAGGAAAATGACAAAATTGCAGGATTCTATAAGATAAATATGACATGATTTCATTTTTGAACAAAAATGGCAATAAAACTGAAATCACAGGGACCCAGATGCAAAAAGTTTAAGTTTTGGACTAAAATGGCAAAAGTGACCAAACCACAGGGACCAAAATGGCAGTTTACTCAAGTTTTAATCTTTGGTAATTTAACCCCCTTTGATTAATTTGATTTTTTTTACTTCTAAATCAAACGTTTCCATCTTTTGTGATTTAACCACTTTGATTTTTTTTTACTTATGTGTTGTAATTTTGGCTTTGGGGGGTTTTCAAAGAAAAAATGGTTATGCATATGGTTGTTGTAACCTTGGCTTTGGGGCTTTTTCAAAAAAAAAATTTGTTTTTTTTTTTACTTTTCACCCAAAAGTATTTCATAAATTACTTTTAACCCAAAACTATTTGTTTTTTTACTTTTAACACAAAACTTTTGATCTTTTGCAATCTATCCTCACAACGTTTTTACTTTCAACTTTGGTCCTTTATAGTTTTCATTTTCCGCAAATTTTTCGCTTTATGATTCGTTCTGAATTTTGTGACTTAAAACATCGCAGCGTGCGTCTATGGTTTAGCATATTTCACGTTTCGTTCTAAACTTTGCGAGTTAACACGACTCAACGTGCGTGTGTGGGTGAACGTTTTTATGTCGTCTATTTTTTCCCGTTTGACAGGTTCAACATAACGTGCGCGTCCTAAATCGACTTAGTTATAATTAAAGAATCCCCGCCGCATTGCGGCGGGTCGTAATTCTAGTTACCTATAAAAAACAAACAAAATATATAAAGTGTTAACAAAAATAAAAAACCTTTAAAAAAATACAAACTGTTAACAAAATAATAAACAAAAAAATTAAACTTTAAAACTATTATAAACCAACTGTTTAAGAAAATAATAAACCAAAAAAATTAAACTTTAGAAAAAAAGCAACTGTTAAGAAAAAAAAATTTAACTTAAAAAAAAAACAAACTGTTTAGATAAAAAAAAAACAAAAAATTTAACCTTAAAAAAAATACGAACCTTTTTTCGGGTTGTCAGACGTGCCAATGTAAGCCTTGGCTAAGGCTTCTTCTTCGATTGGTGTCCACTTAGTCGGCTTCTGTTTGGACGGTTGATCACCCACCACTTGCTTGCCTTTGTTTCGTTTTCCTTTTCCTTTAGGCGGTTGGGTTTCGGGAACAACCTCCACATCGTCTTCGGGTTCGGATTGTTGAAAGGGTTGCGTCGGGATCGGTTGGGGTTGAAAGGGTGGTGTGGGGTTCGGTGGGAAATTATAAGCACCCCGCATCATCATTTGTTGAAGGGCTTGATTTTGAGAGAATTGAGCGAATTGGTTTGGCGAGTGTTGGAATGATGCAAACGCATTTGATGAATATTGCGAGAATTGGTTTGGTTCTAGCGTCAGATAATATCCCGGAACCGAGAAAACATTAGGTTGGGTCGGGTTGTTGGGATTGTTCGGGTTGTTCGGGTTGTTGAAGGGATCCATGAAAGAGTATAAGGTTTATAAAAGTGGAAGAAGATTTATAAAAATTATGTGAGAGAGAGATGAAATTTTGGGGTTAAATTTGTGAATGAAAGTGAAAATGGAATGGAAATATATATATTTTATAAATTTGACCGTTTGTTTGTTTGTTTAAAATGTTTTTTTTATAACGGTAACTTTAGGTAGGGGGCCCCACCTTTTTGGACCGTCGCAAACGGCGAGAAAAGAACGACGACGACGAGACGTGGGGGGGCGGCACGGTGTAGCAACCGGCGACGGACCAGGACGGTAGGGGGACGACCCCCATACCGTGTAGCCTACTATATCTTAAAAGAGAAAGTAGCCCACTTATGTTTTCATCACAGCACATCTAATTCTTAAATAAGTGTAGTCCACCAAAGCCCTACTTATGTTCCCGAGTCATTTAACAGGGGGAGGTGAGGGGAGGGGAAGGAAAAATTTTTCTCCTAATCTCTCCAATTTGGGAGGATGAATATTTGGTCATATTTTCTTCCCTTTTCCCTCCCCTCCCCCTGTTAAATGAAACTCGGGAACATGGTTTTTCATATTTTCATCTCTTTTCCCTCCCCTCCCCCTGTTAAATGAGACTCGGGAACATCTAGAGTAAACTTTTATTTTGCTCCCTGTGATTTGGTTATTTTAACGGTTTTGCTCCAATAGTTTAAAAATAGCTATTTTCCTCCCTGATATTTCGAGTTTGTCTCCAGTTTGCTCCCTAAGCTTTCGAGTTTGTCGCCAGTTTCCTCCCTTATGGAGTTAGAGGCGGGGAGCAAAATGATGATAAGTTAGAAAAATCAGGGAGGAAAATGGCTATTTTTAAACTATTGGGGCAAAACCGTCAAAATTACCAAATCACAGGGAGCAAAATAGAAATTTCTAAAATCATATATTCTATTCTACTATATTTTAAAAGAGAAAGTCTCTTCTACTTTTTTTAATACTTTCATAATTAATTCAAAATTATATACTATCAATACGAATTTACATGCACTTTGACGTTCACAAGTACTTTGACATTCAAATATAATTTATTCTAGAGTAAACTTCCGTTTTACTCCCTGTGGTTTAGTCACTTTAACGGTTTTGCCCCAAACCTTATAGTCATTTTCCTCCAATAGTTTGCTATGGTTTTTCTATTTTGCTCCCGCCTCTAACTCCATCCAAATTGTCGCAGGGAGCAAAATGGAAAAACCATATCAAACTTGGAGGAAAATGGCTATTTTCAAAGTTTTGGACAAAACCGTTAAAGTGACTAAACCACATGGAGCAAAACGGAAGTTTACTCTTTATTCTATATAATTTATTCATTTTACATACACTGCTTTTTTTCTTCCATATTTTAATAAAATTGTTTTTCTGGTCCCTTTCTTTTAATTTTTCTAAGAGTTAAATGCCACTCTTTTTCTAAATTGCATTTTTAGTCCTTGTCTTTCTAGCCCAAATTTCCATCACATTACAATATTAGTTGATTGGCTTTACTACCTTCAAGGTTTAATACCTAAAATTTATAATGTTTCAACTTTACCCCTTTATCATATATAATATACATTTTTAACCTATTGTATTCGTAAATAAATTTCTTTACCTAAATTCTTTTTTAAAGAACTAATTTGTCTAAATTCGAATTACTTTACGCTTTGATTCAACGGTACATTGAGTTGAACTGAGTACGTCGAGACAAGCTCTTTCATATGGTTTGCGCATGACATAACACTTGGACCAATTCATTCAATGTTTGTAAAGTGCTCACGGCGCATCGCCTGCGGGTTGTATTATATAAATTGCAATTTATGCATCCGTATAAGTTTGAGTTGGTCTACGCTTAGGTGTAAGATGTTTTAGGGAAACAAGTCAGGTCAAATACAAAATGTTTTTTTGGCTTATTTTATGTTCGCTTCCAGTTCTACATTTCGACCCCATCGTCACGCGCTAGGGGTAGAATTTATGCCCTTGATATGAAAATGTCTTTTGATTACATGTGTCAGTTTTTCCGTTGATACACGTATTTTAGATATTTGCAATGTACCTGCGCCGCTACGCGCGCGTGTCAAATTACTAGCTATATTTTAAAAGAAAAGTTGGTGGAAACCCCATCGGCTTTGCCTCCCTCACCCATACTTTTACGATATTGTAATTTTAGCCCCTTAACTTTGGTACATTTAAAGTTTCATAAAATGACAAATTTAGTTCCTAAACTATTACTCCATTTTACAAATAGTTTGCTTTTGACATCCCAACTTTGTGATAGTTTCCTTTACAGCCCCAACTTTGTTATAGTTTTCTTCTTACCCTAAAACTTTATCAAATTTTTGTTTACCCTTTCTTAGCCCTTAAGTTTAGGAAATGCAATTTTTAACCACTTATTTTTTTATGAACTTTCTAAATGCCACTTTGAACCCCTCGAGAGTTTTTGGATTGACGATATAAATTCGAGTTAGTCGTGTCGCGTATAATACGTTATGATTGTACGAAATAAATTCGATTTACGTTACGTTTTGATCCAATTGCAATGCAACTGTAGGATACATTGAGTTCAATCTGATACGTCAAAACGTGCGTTTTCATATGGTTGACACATCACATAACGCTTGGACTAATCCGTTTGATATTTGTGAAGTACCCGAGCCGCAACGCGTGCGGGTCTTATTACTAGTTTAATTAACTAAAATATAATATTATATAACTAATTTTAAAAATCCATTTATTACTTGCACAAACAAACAGAGCATAGCACGTGAAACCTGAAAAGGCTTCCCAATACAATTCAATATGATTTTGGGTTTCCTTCACGTCCGCTCCGCCACATGTCCACTATGTTCCCGAGTCTCATTTAACAGGAGGAGGGGAAGGAAAATTTTCTCTCCTAATCTCTCCAATTTGGGAGGATGAATATATGGTCATATTTTCTTCCCTTTTCCCTCCCCTCCCCTTGTTAAATGAAACTCGGGAACATGGTTTTTCATATTTTCATCTCTTTTCCCTCCCCTCCCCCTGTTAAATGAGACTCGGGAACAAAGTGAATTTCAAATCAAAGTCTTAGTTACATCCCTCTCCCTTTGCTCCCTCTCTCCACCAAGGAAAGGAAACCGGTAACATTACTCTCTCTCTCTCTCTGCACTAAGGAAACCCAACGACACCGCCATCGAAAAAAGAAAACAATCCGGCCCAAACTCCCGTGATGAACCGCCGGCCCAACCGCCCGGTCCCCGGTCCGACCACCGGCTCGATGTTGAAACGGTCTAACATGCTGAACCAGCTCGGTAAAGCTTTCGGAACCAGGCCCGACCGGTCCGGCCGGCCCGGTCCGGGTCTGAAAACGTTGCTAGGGATGACAATGGGTCGGGTTTGGGACGAGTTTAGATAATCCCAAGCCCAAACCCGATTAGATAAGCTTGTCCCAAACTCGTCTCAAAACCCGTTGGGTTTCTAGCGGGTAAATACCCATCGGGTATCGGGTATACCCGCGGGTTTCGGGTAACCCATTAATTTTAAAAAGTTTACCCGTTGGGTATACCCGACCCAAAATCCATCGGGTAACTACTAATAAGTTACATTTAGTATTATCACTAAAGAAATATATCAAATAACTATAATGTATACGAGATAAAATACATATGTGTAACACCTTGTAAAATTATGGCCAATGAAATGACGACACGTGTCATAAACCCTGTTAATGTAAAAAGATAACTTTGAGGGACTAAAGTTGCAGAACAATGTAAAGATGTATGTGGAAGGATTAAAAGTGTCAACATGCCCAACTTTTACCTCTGATTGACCTCACACAACGTTCGTATTCTTTAATGAATAAATTGTCGGAAGTAGAAAGTCGTTTGTGCTTAAAATTTAAAGTTTACAAAGCATAAGGGTTAAACGTGTCAACATTTTAATTCTTACGTCTGAGTGACCTTTTAATGATCCCGAGACTTTGTAATACTTCATTATACTCTCATGCATATCGGATAATGATTTCGTGGAGTTTCGATGCACGTAAGTACATTTCGGGTGATCTCGTAACTAACCGGGAGCTTAACGGTGTTTGTTTTAGGACCCAAAACTCTTAAAAGTTAACTATGGGGGGTCACAAATGCAACAAATGAAAGTTAATTAAACTTAAAATGGACCAGGGACTGAAAATGCAAAGTTTACAAACTTTTTACCGGATTTAAGGGTTGTCGCGGGCCGCGAAGACCACCCCCTGATGTCTTTGCGGGCCGTGAGAGGACTGCCAGCGACATTAAACTGACAGCTGCATGTTGCAGGCTGTTCCACCGCCAATGCATGCTTTTTTTATACCAGGGTCTGTGCAAATGGTTTTTACTGACTTAGGGACACTTGGGATCATCTGGATTACCTCTAGGAACAGATGGATTGATCTTGAAGGCCATCAAACTCCTATAAATAGCCCCATTGTTTGCACTTAGAACTTGCACATTTGAAAATTTCACTCTTAATTGATCTCTGAAGCATCCTGGTCATCTAGGAAGCTTTCTCTAGTTCAATTTTCGTGCTAAGGACTATTGTAAGTGTTCTTAGCCTCTATAGTTAAGTTTTCATTAGCTTAATGACCGAAAGTCAAAGATATCGTAATTACGCTTTGACTTTGTGAATAATCACTAACGGTCTAGCCATTATTCGAATTGAAAGTGGCTATGTATTGGTAATTATGTAGGTAATAAACCCTTAAAAGGGCACCTTCTAATTATCACAATTACTTGGTCAATTGTCGGGTCAAACTACTTAACAAAAAGTCAAACGAGTCAATTTTTACAAAATAATTCATAACTGATAATGCAGAAGTTATGGAACATGTTTTAACTCTTAACTAACTTGGTAAATAATATAAGAACATGTTTTGGCATGTTCAACCCGACAATTCCGAGTTTAGGCTCGGTTCGCAACCGAAAGTCCCAAAAGTGGATTTTTGCTTTAACTTTCAGTTCTGACCCGATTTAGCTTAGTTTAGTTATGCATTAGGGTTCCTTTAGGACCATATTATAGGTTAGTATAACCCTCTGAGGTTATACAACATGGTTTCATAGAAATCCTAGTGCATTGCATGTTTCTGTTAAATGCTTAAAAGTTGACCATTATCCCCTTTTGATATAAAAACGAAATTTTTGGAAATGTGAGTGGACAAAAATCTTCATTACTGATTTATAAGTATGTCCTAAAAATTTGACATCTGTTTCTGGTCTCAATTAAGAGTTATGCAAGATATCGTAAAACAAAAGTTTTTTGTTAATTAAATTACCTTTTTAGCATAAATCATATTTAAACCCAATTTTTGGCACCAAACTTGCTACCCACTGTTATAATATAATATTTTGGGATTTTTGGAAATTTTTGTCAAATTTTATACTGACCATAACATAGAGTTCTAGCATAAATTCGGTAAATGACGGTAATACCTTTTTTGTTAATAAAATGAGTTTAACATATGATTTGGATACCCAACCTTTTCCTACTGATATCATATGTTAAATAAAATATTTTAAGCATTAGAAACTGATCAAAACTTCAGAATTTCATAAACATCTTGAATACCGTCGATTACCGACTTTTACGCTTATTAAGCGCATAGTATGGTTTAAAACTGTTGAAGACAAAGTGCTGCTTAGTCAATCTACTGATTTGGTTCAAGTACTACTGAAGACCAAAGCACTGCTGGGGCTGAAGCAGTGGAATGAAGAATCAGTTGTTTCGTTTTTCTTTTGTATTGTAATCAGTTGTTAGCATAACAGTAGTTAGATAACAGTGTTTGTATAGATCAGTAGTTTCAGGTTGTTAGGAAGTTAGATGTCACTATCAATGGTGACGTCAGCAAAGATGCCACAGTGGTTTGCTTTGCAGTATAAATAGAACAGTACCCTGTACTGTTCTATTAGCTCTTTCATCTCTGTCATTCTGTACAAGCAATCTTGTGAGCTCAGGCTGAGGGGGAGACTTTTGCATGCATGCATATTGTAATCGTTGATTGTAATAAATACAATCATTCGGTTTGATGTCAACCATGTTTGCTTAGAATTGTTCTCTCGTTTGATTGTGTTGAAAGGTTATTTCCATTTTATTTCCGCTGCACTTAATACAATTTCATCTTCAATTTGTTAAACAAAACCACAATCAATCAAACTCAGATCCTAATAATTGGTATCAGAGCATAGGACAGTCAAATTCGATCTAACCATCAATTTGACATAAAAGTTCAGCTCGATCTCATTGATACTTTCGATTGTTTGTTTTGTTGAAAAACAGAGTAAGGTTTAATCACCATCAAAGTTGATTAATAATTACCTGTAAAACAACCAGGATGACGTCATAATCACAAGATGTTAACAATAGCATCGGTTCACTCTTCAAACCACCCATGTTGAAACGAAATGAATACAACATCTGGGAGCGAAGGATGAGTCACATCCTAGCTCAACAGAATACCGGATGTTGGAGGTCGGTTGTCTTTGGACCACATGTTCCAATGGCGCCAAGTGCTGAGGATCGAAAGGTTTTGGTTCCTAAGAAAATTGAGAACTATACGGACCAGGATTATCAGAAAATTGAACTGGATGCCAAGGCATTTAGCATCGTTGCATCTGCACTACCAAATGAGATATATGCTGGGCTGTTACACTATAACAGTGCCAAGGAATTGTGGGATGCACTTAAGGAACAATTTGGTGGTACCGAAGAAGTAATTGAAAACAATAGAGAAATTTTGAACCAACAGTATGAAACATTTTGTCACATCAAGGGTGAAACATTAACACAGCAGTTTGAGCGATTTAGGTGTCTCATGAGTGAACTAAAACTTGTCAAAGTTGAATTTGCTAATGCTACACAAAATAGCAGGTTTCTTAGGCCACTCCCTGAAAAATGGGACACAATTGCTTTTGTTACAAGGAATTCTGTTGGGTTCAAAGATCTGACACTGACCCAACTTCATGGTAGGCTCCTGACCTATGAAAGGGAGTTAAACCAGAAAAAGAAGTTGCAAGAGTCTGGCAAAGTTGCAGATGACTACTCATTTGGCAACACAACTCTTCTGGGTCAGGAAGAGTCTGGCAGCAGTAAGGATCAGAGTTATGATCATTTTATTGACAAAACTGCTGGTGGTAACTTCAACTCTGATCCTCACTCATCCAGTTATGCTTTCACAGCAAATGGAGAAAGCCAGAACTCTGATAATTTGTGTTTTGAACTCAATGATTTACAGCATTTTGATCCAACTGATTTAGAAGAGATGGATATCTTGCATCAACTTGCTCTGTTAAGTGTCAGGACTAGCAAGTTTTACAAAAGGTCAGGGAGAAAATTCCCAAGGTTACATGGGAATCTAAAAGTAGGGGTGGACAAGTCTAAAATCAAATGCTACAAATGCAACATGTTAGGTCATTTTGCTAGGGAGTGTAGGAGTCAAACCACTGGACCAATTATCACACACCCTACCTCAAACCCTAGACCACAAAATAACCAATCCACTGTGCATTATAATCATTATACCCCTGCTACCCATGTAAACACTGCTCACTATGCACACCCTACAACCCCTGTTCCTATGCATTATGTCCAAACCACTGTCCTATGTCCATACCCCAGCTCAACTGGTTCAAGTACAACCAACTGCACCACAACAAGTTACACCAGCAGTGGTTCAACCAGATCAGCAAAGCTTTTTCACCCAAGGCTTTGTTGACTGGAGTAGCTTACCTGATGAGCTAGGTGATGAAAATTTTGCTCTCCTTGCTAAAAATGATCTTCCTAGTGATGACTTTTGTTTTATAGCATTGGAGTCTGTGCAAGAAGGGCTGACAGCTGATGAAGGACAGTTAAGCAATGAAACAGTGGATACAATTGCTGAGGCAGTGGTTAATGCTGTGGCTGATGAAATACTGTTGGGAGAAAAAGTTGAAACTCTGTTGGAACCACTGACCGACCTCTGGTCTGAAGAAGAAGAGAAGAAACATGGAGAAAAGGAAGAGTAGGTGGCTGATGAGAAAGAGGATGCTTGTGATTGTGCAATGATGGCTGCAAGCAAGGTATCACCCCAGGTCCTTAAAAACCTTTGTTCAGACAGATGTATCATTGTATTTGCTAACATTAAGGAGGTGAATGAAAACCTTGTTGATAAATTGCTAACCTGTGAAGTACAATTTGAGAAATATTTAAAAGAATTGAAAAACAAATTGTCAGAAAAGGATAGTGAGATCTGTAGCCTTAAACAAGAGCAGAGCATAACCAAGGACCAACTTCAAACTATGATAGAAAAATATCAAGTTTGTAAAAAGGCGTTGGAAGCCACCCATATGAAAAATGGGTGGAATCCTGCAAAGGTTATGAGGTCATGCTTGAAAAACATATTAAAAGCAATGTAAAATTTGGTGTGGGTTATAGAAAACATGATGATGAAAACACTGCTTTTGAAAAATCTGTTCAAACCACTACTGAAATTATACCAACCAACAAGGATGGCCAAGAAGTGAAAATCACTGATAAACTTGGTAACAAAATCACTTTGGAAAGACCTGTGGGGTCCTCAACTTTTGAGAAAATTGAAAAATACCAATTTAAACCCACATGGTCTGATGAGTGTGATATCCTTGAAAACTTCAAACCAATGGACTTCACAACTATAGATGGTGTCAAAGCTCCCAAGGCAAAAGTGATTCCTCTTAAGGACATCCCAACAGTAGTTCAAAACTCCGTTGCTAAGGAGTCTGAAAAGAAGAAAACGAAAGAAAAGATCAAAAACTTGTTTTGTGATTTATGTGAAAAGAAAAATCATCTGACCAAAGATTTTTTTCACTTGAAAGCTTATGACATTAACAAAACAAGTATCATTCATCCTTCAAAGAGCTGCACCATCTGTGGTAAATCCAACCATACAACTCAGCAGTGTGTGTACTTAAAATCCCATGAGGTCAAAAAGGACGAGTACATGTCAAAAACACCAATGAGCTCATCAAATCCATCTGTCAAGTTCACCAAAAATCAACCATTGTTTGTGCCTGTCCAAATAGCTGTTACCAAACAGCTGAACCTAACCTCTGTTAAAAGAGATGTTCAGGTGACTGATGCACCCCCTGCTAACCAATACCAGAGACGTAAGGGTCAACCACCATACCCTAGGGTCCCACATGTTTATGAGGCTTACAAAAAGCCTTCTAAACCAAGAGTGAACAGGCATCTCTTTGGGTACCAGCAGATGATAGGACAAGACCCCCAATAGTGGTTAGAGAAAAGTGTTTCAAAAATTGATCAAATCCCTGAGCTAACCACTGTCCATCCACCTGAACTTAGCATAGACAATGTTGAGACCCCATCCAAAGCCATCTTGGCTTTGGAGACCTCTTAAACTGATTATTTACTTGATGTGCAGGGAGCTTCTGCATGCTTAGATAGCCTTTGGTATGTAGATAGTGGAAGCTCCAGGCACATGACAGGATGTAGAGCCCTTCTCAAAGAATTCAAAACTCATGGAGGGGGTGATATATCTTTTGGTAATAATAGTAAAGGGAAGGTCATGGGTTCTGGTAGTGTACAGTCTGGTAATGTTAGGTTTGAAAATGTCAATCTAATTGACAATCTAAAATTCAACCTTCTTAGTGTGTCTCAAATGAGTGAAAAAGGGTTTGGGTCATTCTTCACTAAAGATTGTTGTAGGATTGTTGGGCCAGATATGGTCAAAAAGATTGAAGAAATAATAAAAAATGGAAAAACCAAACTTGTTTCTCAAAGAAGTAGCAATGTTTATGTGGTTGATTTGTCAAAAGAGAGCCCCAGAACTGATGCATGTCTGTTCTCAGCTGCCTCTAACAGAGAGACAGAACTATGGCACAGAAGATTGGGGCACACAAATCTCAAGACAATCACTACTTTGTCAAAAAATGGCCTTGTAAGAGGTCTTCCACAAAAATCATTTTCATGTCCTGAGCATTGTGTTTCCTGCCTAAAAGAAAAACAACATAAAAGCTCCTTTAAGCCCATTGAAGAGTCCAAAACAACCCAGTGCTTACAAATGCTGCACATGGATTTGTTTGGCCCAGTTAAAGTCACGAGTCTCAAAAAGAAAAGATTTTATTTGGTGATAGTTGATGACTTTTCTAGGTTTACATGGACTTATTTCTTAAACTCTAAAGATGAGACTGCAGGCATATTGCAAGACTTTGTGACACAGGTTGAAAAGCAGTTTGACTTGCCAGTCAAAGTCTTTAGAAGTGACAATGGCACATAATTCAAAAATAAGGAGTTGGATGCCTTCTGTGTGTCAAAAGGAATTGTAAGGCAGTACAACATTCCAAGAACACCAGAGCAAAATGGGGTAGTTGAGAGAAAGAACAGAACTCTGATTGAAGTAGCCAGAACCATGCTTGCAGATTCAGGTTTGCCATTAACTTTCTGGGCAGAGGCAGTAAACACTGCTTGCTATGTCCAGAACAGAGTTTTAATAAACCTCAGGCATGAAAAGACTACTTATGAAATTCTGTATAAAATCAAACCACTGATCTCATACTTCAAAGTATTTGGCTGCCCATGTTTCATTTTAAACCTAAAAGATTCCATTTCAAAATTTGCAGCCAAAGTAGACAGTGGTTACCATTTGGGATACTCAACCACTGCTAAGGCCTACAAGGTGTTTAACACCAGGACTAAAACAGTGGAAGAGACTTTGAATGTAAAGTTCAATGAACTTTCATCAATGAAAATCCCTGCAAATCCTGCAGAGCTATTGGATATTGATAAATTCACTTTTGAAAATACTGCTGTCAAGACTAACAGTACAGGTCCATCTCAAACTCCTCCACAAGAATATGGATATGAAGTTGTGATTCCACAGCAAAAATTCAAATCCTCCATTGGGGCATCAGGTGTTCAAAACAGCTGTCAAAGTCCAACCACTGTTACCTCAACAGTTGTTGACCAAAGTAGCCCTTCATCATCTGCTTCCACATCCACAACCACTGCTGGTCAAAGTCTGCCATCAGTGGATAAAAGTCCATCAAGTGTTACACCATTACCACCAATTCCTCCACCTCCATTTCAAACAGATGTTGAGTCTTTAAAGTCCTCAACAAATGTTAGCTCAGATGATTCACATCTGCAGCCTTCACCAACAAATGCCATCATACCATACCAAGGAGATTTAATCTTCTTGAGATCTGATCCACCTGATCAAATCATTGGAAACATCAATGAAGGGGTGCTCACAAGAAGCCAATCCCAAAACATTTGTCTTTTTGCTGGTTTTCTATCACTTCATCAACCTGTCAAGTACCAAGAGGCACTAAAAGACAACAGTTGGGTAGAAGCCATGCAAGAGGAGCTCCAACAGTTTCAACGACAACAAGTATGGGAGCTTGTACCACTGCCAAAGGATGTGAGTCCCATAGGCACAAAGTGGGTCTTTAAGAATAAAACTGATGAAAGGGGCATTGTTGTCAAGAATAAAGCTAGGCTTGTGGTTCAAGGTTACAAACAGGAAGAGGGGATTGATTATGATGAAACCTTTGCCCCTGTAGCTAGATTGGAAGCTATAAGACTGTTCTTGGCCTTTGCTGTCAACCACAACATGAAGGTTTTGAGGATCCATTTTATCCAGATCATGTCTACAGGTTTAACAAAGCTTTGTATGGCCTGAAACAAGCACCTAGAGCCTGGTATGAAACTTTTTCCACCTTTCTACTCTCAAATGGTTTCAAAAGAGGTACCATTGATAAAACATTGTTTCTAAAATGGAGAGGGAAGGATTTGATGATTGTCCAAATTTATGTGGATGATATCATCTTTGGAAGCACATGTAATAAAATGTGTGAAGAGTTTAGGCAACTCATGACAGCTGAGTTTGAGATGAGTGCAATGGGTGAACTGCAATGCTTTCTTGGTCTCCAAGTTCAGCAAATGCAAAATGGAACTTTCATTCATCAAAGCAAATATGCAAAAGAAGTTTTAAACAAATTTGATATGAATGATTGTAAACCATGCAGTACACCCATGGCAACCACAAAGCTAGTCTTGTCTGATGAAAAGGATGAGTTGATTGGCCAAACTTTATATAGAAGCATGATTAGGTCTTTATTGTACCTGACTGCATCGAGGCCAGATATCATGTTTGCAACATGTGTCTGTGCAAGAAGTCAATTAGCCCCTAGAAAATCCAACCTTATTACTGAAAAAAGGGTATTCAAATACATAAAAGGTGCTCCCACACTTGGTATCTGGTATCCAGCTAATGGGAATATTAAGCTTTCAGGATTTTCAGACAGTGACTTTGCTGGATGTAATACCACAAGGAAGTCCACTTCAGGAGGGTGCCAATTCCTAGGCAATTGCTTGGTGTCTTGGCAAAGCAAAAAAGCAAGCAGCTGTTTCAACATCCACTGCTGAAGCTGAATACATTGCTGCTGCAAGCTGTACAGCCCAACTCCTGTGGCTTCAAAGTCAATTGTTGGATTTTGGTATCACTACTTTGAAAACACCACTCATGCTGGATAGTCAAGCAGCAGAAAATATCATCAAAAATCCACTCTCACATTCAACCACCAAGCATATCGACATCAGACATCACTTTATGAGGGATTGCTATGAAAAAGGTCTGATTTCTTTGTATCATGTACCAACTCAAGATCAACTGGCATATGTGCTAACAAAAGCATTAGACACATCCACATTTGAAAGTTTGATCTCGAGGATTGGCATGCTAAACATGGAATAACAGGCAAAATCCTGTTTTTCTATGAATAAAAGCATTAAAATGTTTTTCAAAAAATCAGTAATTCATCCTTAAAAATAGCTAAAAATGAATTTTTTTATAATTCCTTAAAAGTCTGCCATAACCACTGTTTGGTTCAAACATCTGTTTGTTATTGCTTTCCACTGCTGAAAGTCAACCTCTGTTTCTTCATTCTCATGGTCAAATACTGTTGTTCAAAATCAGTGCTTTAAACCACTGACACAGGCTATCCACTGATAGTTAAAGTCACCCACTGTTTTCATGTGTCCTTATAGTAACCACTGATACTTGTTCCATCGGTGGTTTCCTAAACAACTATCTTCCATTATTCATCTTCCATCAGAGGTTGACACGTGGTCAGTACTTAGCCGTCAGATCTTTGTAACCACTGCCACGTCAGCATACACGTTTTCAGTCTATAAAACCCTGATCAAAACCCCAAACAGGGTTTTTACTGTCGAATCGAATTCAAAATTCCTTTCTAAAACAGTTTTCCCCAAATTTTCTCACAATCCTCATCGTTTTCATTTCATCTTCGTCATCTCTGATTCAATCATGGTGAAAAAATCCAGTAAAACCACACAAAAGGATTCACCCACGGTTGAGATTCCGTTCAAATTTTCACACAATTATTTAGGTATATTTGAAAAACCCAGTGAAACCACAACCTTCGATTCCATCATCGACACACTTTCTTCCACAAAGTATAAAACTTTGTTAACCTGCGATGCAACCGTCTACTTGACTACACAAAGGGAGTTTTGGAAAATGCAACCCTTGAAAAGGTGGACAAAAAGGTTGTAGCCATAAATTCTTCAGTAAAGGGTGTAAAGTTCTCCATCACACCTCAATCTATTTCTGAAGTCTTTGAACTCAATGATATTGAAGGAAAAGTTCTTTCCCTAAAACAGAGTACCAAAGGGATTTCATTGAAAGAGGGTATGAAGAAGAAATGAGAAAAGATACTTTACAAAAAGGCAGTTTTCCATCTGCTACAAGGTTTTTATTTCATACCCTCCTAATGTGTGTATCAAAGAAAACCACTGCCTTCAATGAAATCCCCTTGAAGATTCAATATCTAGGTTATGCTATACTACAAGGAGAAAATTTTAACTATTCCTAGGAAATCTTCAATGATTTGGTCAAAAATGTTGATAAAAAGGCTTTCTTACTATTTCCAAGGTTTTTGAGTTATTATTTTAAAAAAAAGTTTTCAAAAGATAATGCCCATGTGTTTATACAGGGTCCTCCTATTCAAATAAACAGTTTAACTGCTGAAACATTCACAAGAATGTTAAAACCTTCAAAAACACAAGCAGAGGTCCCTGAGCAGACTTTAGCAGCTACCACTGCTCCTCAGGTATCTGCTGCTGAGCCCACTGCTCTAGGTGATCATAGCAGCACAACCACTGCTGTGAAACCCACACCTACCATTACCAAAAAGCCCAAAAAGAAATCATCCAAAAAGCCCCCCAAACCTACAAAAAGGCAACTCTGGAAGATGAAATCCTAGAGCAACTGCCAGTGACAACACAAAAGTCACCAATAACCACTGCTGCTACTTCCTCACAGCAGATAGATGAAAGATCTCCATCCTTGCCTCAAACTCCTCCTGCATCTTCACAAAAAGATCAGGTTGTAAACACAGGGACACCAAATTATGATGCTCTAGGATCACTTGATTCTATCATCCACAACCCACCCCCCGGGGCAAATTCTCTTTCTACACCTATCCTCACTGCTCAAATTCCACCACAAATATTACCTTTGTTGGATGCAGTTGATCTTGCCCAGACACAAATCAGTTCTTCTCAATCACCTGTCAATGAGAACATACCCCAACAAGTGACTGAGTCTGGTGTTTCTATCACTGTTAACCCACCAACATCTGGGAGGTTACACTGCAGGAATTACCTGTAATTCCTGTCAGTAGTTCAAGTGGAGCAGCAACTACAAGTGTTGGATCAACAGATCTACATTTGGCCAGTTGTTTCATTAATCAGACTCCCTTGAAGGCAATTCCTTCTATAGCACCTCTGATATCCACTAATGAGTTTGTTATGACCACTGGTACCATCAAAAGGTTATCAAGTGCTGAAGGAAGAAGACCCCAGTACCAAGAACAAGGGGCATCAATGGATGACTTTTGGGACTCTTTCCCTAAGTCAAACACTGATACAACCACCACTGGTGGGAAATTAGATGATCCCATTAAGTTGGGTGATGGTTTAATGTATAAAGAACTAACGGAGAGAGTTGACAAGATTGATACAACTGTTGTGGAAATCAAAACAATGCTGCAACAGTTGTTACAAGCACAAAAGGCACAACCCACTGCTGCTCCAAATCCAACATCTGTTCCATCATCTGCTCTAACTGCTGCTGAACTCTAGAGCTTATTTCAACATATGCTTCAAAAGCAAAGAGAATATGCTAATCAGCAACATGAAATTCAAGTTCAAAAGATCAGAAATCTTATGGAAGCTAGGTTCATGGATACTCAAGCAGACATTAAGGCTATAAAGGCCCATCTATTACAAACCACTGGTGCTGCTCCTCCTACCATAGTTTTTGTTGATAACCCTCCTCCAGCTGATGCCAAAAAGAGGGAGAAAATGAAGCAACTCAAGAAAAAGGGATATGAAGATGGTCTCTACATTGCACCAGATAAATCTAGCATGCTTGCAGACATCCCTAAACCAGATGGTTCTAAAAAGGTAGATGAATCCCTAAATGTTTTAGCTGATGAAAAAGCAAGGCTAAAAAGGGACATAGAGGCAAAGGGAAAGTCAAGGTTTAATAAGGAGAAAGAAATTTTGATGGAAATGGTAGAACAGGGTACTTCTGAGCCAAAGGATGATCAAGAAAGCCCTAAGCCAAAAAGAAGGCCTGTTAGAAAAACAGGGCAACCCAAAAGCACACCTCCCAAATCCACAAAAGAAACTTCTAAACCTCCCAAAAGCCTTCCTCATAAGCCTTCAAAACCAACAGTTGTTAAAACACCTGTTGTCTCAACAACTGTTGGTACTTCAGTGGTTTCAGCAGTTGTTAACCCTACAACCATCACTTCAACACACACCACATCCACTGCCATTCCCACTTCAACCACTGCCACACCAAAAACTTCCTCACCCACTCAAACACCATCTGCTAAAAAGCAGAAGACTTCTACTGACACATCAGTAGTTGTAATGGCAACAGAGGTTGAAACACCAGTTGTTTCAACAGCTGTTAGTCAAACGCCTGCCACTCCAATCACAACCACTGATCCCACAAATCCATCACCAACCTCTCCTAAACCAAAAAGGAGAAGTATAATTTTGCAAGATGATGACCCTTCACCACCACCAACAACATCACAACCCTTAACCCTTGTCACCATACCAAATCCTGTTCCAATATCATCTGTTAAAGCTTCCTCTTCAAGCACTACCATTGTGTCTGCAGGTGTTCAATATCCTCTTGATCTTCCAGCTGTAAGAGAAGAGATAGAATCTTTTTATATTGAAGATGACCCTGCCAAAAGATACTTACCATCTCTACAAGGATACCCAAGGCCTAACAATATTGAAGAATACTTAAAGTTGGAAGCACAACAGGCTGAAGATATCTCCAACAGAAACACACAAGGAAAAACTGACAAAGAAATCCAAAGGAACTATCAGTACTTGCTCACACAAGTCAGAACCTTGGAGCAGTTTTCAAAAGACTTGTGCCAGAAGTTGTCAGAAAGAGGAGATGAAACCTTGAGGAAAGATTATCTTGACCACATCATGAAGTATAAAAAGTATAAAGGAGAAAGATATATGTACAAAGAATGGTCTGTCAAGGAGCTTGAAGAAGAGTTGGAGAGAATTCACAAAATGATAAAAGACAAAGTGAAACACGCTCCACCTGTATGGGCAAAATACAAGAAAAATGTGCCTGAAAAAGCTCTAAGGTTGAAGAGAATGAAGGAAGAGTTGATAACAGCTGATTTTGGTTCAAGAAATCAGGTGACAAGATGGTCAGAGGATAAAGTCATAACCAGCTACAAAAATTTGGAGGAATTAAGAAAGAAAAATCCAAAGGTTCCACAAAAGCCTGACTATCCTGAAGCAGTGGTTCAAGAAAAACCACAAAAGCTACAAATTAGGAAATCCACTGTTCCGCTTGCTGCCCACATTCATCAAAGAAAGAATCAAAAGCAAATGGAAAAGGAAACAACAGAGGATATAGCTGCAGGGAATGACATCATAAATATGGTTCTCAAACAAATGATAGCTGAAAACCCTGAACTTGCAAAGGCTCAAGGTACTGCTCAAACAGTTATCACCAGGCCACAATCTCCAAACTCATCATCAATGAAACCTCTCCCAAGAAACCCACTAGATTCAAAAATACTAAAGTGGAAAACTGATAAACAGACCCACGTATTGACTCTGATCAAATCCAGTGGTGAAGTGAAGAAAATATCAAGGGAATAAGCATTGGGCCTAAGTGTTGAAGATCTGCAAGATCTCCTTGATCTTACACTGTGCAGGGATGAGGATGACACAGATTGCCTGGACTTTGAGTTACAACTTAAAGGACAAATAAGGGGACTTTTGATGAGGCAATAAAGATCCAAGAATAATGAAGGGTTTTGGCATCATCTGTTCCAGAGGGAGATTGTTGGGATTGAACCCTACCAGAGGAACAGTTGATTAAAGCCAAAACCGGATCAGAGCAGTGGATCCAGCATAAGCAGTTGCTTGCTTAAAGTCTTCTCCCTTTGATGGTGATTCTAACAACTGCTGCCCCTAAGTACTGATCTCTTATAACTACTGATGGTCTACAACAACTGCTGTTTCCAAAAGACTGTTGAAGACAAAGTGCTGCTTAGTCAATCTACTGATTTGGTTCAAGTAATGCTGAAGACCAAAGCACTGCTGGGGCTGAAGCAGTGGAATGAAGAATCAGTTGTTTTGTTTTCCTTTTGTATTGTAATCAGTAGTTTCAGGTTGTTAGGAAGTTAGATGTCACTATCAATGGTGACGTCAACAAAGATGCCACAGTGGTTTGCTTTGCAGTATAAATAGAACAGTACCCTGTACTGTTCTATTAGCTCTTTCATCTCTGTCATTCTGTACAAGCAATCTTGTGAGCTCAGGCTGAGGAGGAGACTTTTGCATGCATGCATATTGTAATCGTTGATTGTAATAAATATAATCATTCGGTTTGATGTCAACCATGTTTGCTTAGAATTGTTCTCTCGTTTGATTGTGTTGAAAGTTTATTTCCATTTTATTTCCGCTGCACTTAATACAATTTCATCTTCAATTTGTTAAACAAAACCACAATCAATCAAACTCAGATCCTAACATGGAGCAACAGGTAAACGAGGAGCATAGGAGTTGCCGCAGTCTACTAAAGGGTTTGGCAAACCTTATAAAGGGGAAGAAGAATATGGATTATTAAAAATCCTTATTATATTGTTTTGTAATTTCATTTCAATTTAGTCCCTACGTGGATATTTTATTTATGTACTTGGTCCCTGCGTGGACTTGTCCTTTCTTATTTTAGTCCCTGCGTGGACAATGTTATTTCCTTAAAAGACCCGTTTAGGGCATTATTGTAATTCGTAGGATTTTATTTATAAAATTTCATTTTTTGAAATTACAAGTTGGCATTAAACATAAATATATACATATATCGTGAACCAAAATGTTAATTCAATTTTAATTGATCCGCCAATAAATATTAAAAGAAATTCTTGAAGGTATAACCTAGCCTATATGTCATTTTAAGACATGGCCATGATGGTAAAAACTTTTTAAGATTCAAATCCTTGTTAACATCTGAAAACATGTTAGCACTCCTGGTAAGTGTGATCCGATAAAGTCACACCAGTCATCTTCACATTGGATTCTTCCAAATTCCTTGTCTGGCCTAATGATTTAGAAATCATGGCTTATATCATCAATTAAGATGATCATATTATAAACATCCGTTAGTGATGAAGTGCCTACGGGCTATATCTATTGTCCTAAAAGACAAGTGACAGTTGTAGTCTACGACTCCCTGTCAAGAAAAAGGTGATGAACTATGTTTGAGCCTTAATGCCTCGATCTTATAAGATCATGGCTTATAAATTAAAACTGTCCTTGTGACAAGGCCTTTTGAGCCACTTTATAATTCCTAAATAGTTTATAACTGGGAATAAATAAAAAGACTAAAATAAATCTGATTATCAAATTAACCAATATGAACTATATTACCATGGTTAATGAATCATCAAAATGATGATTCCATAATAAACCTCTGAACAAACTACTGTCAATTTGTTTTATAGCATTCAAGCTTCGGTATGTCCAAATCAGAAGAGGTTAACAGTCATCCAAGGGAGAGAAATGATACCACCAAAATAACCGTAGCTGGTGCAGATCTTCAAGCATTGATAGACAATGCTATTACTAGAGCCCTTGACAGACAGTTCAAGGAACCAAGTAATGCTCGCACAAAAACTCAAACTGTGGCTCATAGTAAGCCCCCTTCTAAAACACATGAGTCAAACAAGGACAATTCTCGTCACTCATCAAATCAGAAGAGTATACCATCTAAGCAAATTGTGTTTAATCAGGAGCCACGTGTAAAGACTTGTTCTTACAATACTTCGTCTCTTGCAAGCCGAGGGACTTTACAGGAGAAAAAATGAGCCATTGACTGTATGACATGGCTTGATGATATGGATACTGTGGTTGATATCAGTGGTTGTGCGGAACAGGATATTGTGAAATTTGTTTCACAATCATTTAAGGGAGAAGCATTGGCTTGGTGGAGATCATTGGTTCAAGCCACAGGGAAAATCCCACTTTATAACATGTCTTGGGAACAATTTGTAGCATTGATCAAGGATAACTTTTGTCCTCAGCATGAGGTGGAAAGGATTGAAACCGACTTCTTGACTCTGGTCATGAAGAACTTGGATTGTCAGGCGTACCTTACAAGCTTCAACACCATGTCCCGATTGGTTCCTTATTTGGTCACACCGGAACCGAAGCGCATAGCACGTTTTATTGGAGGTCTAGCTCCAGAAATCAAGGGAAATGTGAAAGCATCCAGACCTACCACCTTTAGGTCAGTGGTTGATCTGTCCTTATCTCTTACACTCGATGCGATTAGGCAAAGGTCGCTTAAGAATTCTGATGAAGGGAAAAGGAAACGTGAAGATGAGAACACACGTCGCTCTGATAAGAAACAAAAAGGGAACTCTGAGCATAGGAAGGGTTCTGGGTTTAGAAAAGATACCCAGCAGTCAGGGGAGAAGCCCAAATGCAAAACCTGCCAGAAGCACCATTTTGGGAAGTGCAGGTTCGAATCGAAATCCCAATCGCAATCACAACCAAAAGTTTGTGGGATCTGCAAGTCCAAAGAACATAGAACTTTGGATTGTAAGAAAATGAAGGATGCAACCTGTTATGGTTGCAACGAGAAGGGGCACATAAAGACTAACTGCCCTAAAACCCAAAGAAGCCTGAAGAGGCTAAGAAGACCAATGCTCGGGTCTTCCAAATGAATGCTCAGGAGGCTGTGCAAAACGATAATGTGATAACAGGTACTTTTCTTATCAATGACATTTATGCTAGAGTGTTGTTTGATTCTGGTGCAGACAAGTCTTTTGTAGACAATAAATTTTGTAAATTATTAAATCTGCTTGTTAAGACTCTAAGCATAAAGTATGAAGTAGAATTGGCTGACGGTACCATGGAGACTGCTTCAACAATATTAAATGGATGCTTCATATCCATTAGGAATCACTCTTTTCCACTGTCCTTGCTTCCGTTGAAATTGGCAGGATTTGATATAGTAATAGGTATGGATTGGTTATCTCGTAACCAAGCCCAAATTGTATGTGACAAGAAGCAAGTGGTTATCAAGACCCCTATTGGTGAGCCACTTACTATTCAAGGAGATACGCAGTACAGATTGCCTAAGCAAGTGTCTATGCTTAGGGCATCAAAGTGTTTGAAGAAAGGTTGTGTCATTTATATGGCACAGGTGACCATTGATAAACCGAAACCCAAGATCGAAGACATCCCTGTTATTTCTGAATATCCAGACGTATTCCCTGAAGAACTACCTGGTTTGCCTCCAGACAGGCAAGTGGAATTCAGGATCGATATTATTCCAGGAGCAGCCCCTGTAGCTCGAGCTCCTTATCGTCTGGCACCGACCAAGATGAAAGAATTAAGAACACAATTGGATGATTTGTTGGAGAAAGGTTTTATTCAACCTAGCTCATCCCCTTGGGGAGCACCTATACTATTTGTGAAGAAGAAAGATGGCTCGATGCGTCTATGCATTAATTATCGCGAGCTAAACAAAGTTACAATCAAGAATAGGTATCCATTGCCCAGGATCGACGATCTGTTCGATCAACTTCAAGGAGCAAGTTATTTTTCGAAGATTGATCTAAGGTCGGGATATCATCAATTGAAGGTAAGAACCGAAGATGTGCACAAGACCGCATTTAGAACACGATATGGTCACTACGAGTTCTTGGTGATGCCTTTTGGGCTCACTAATGCACTTGCAGCAATCATGGATCTCATGAATCGCGTTTGTAAGCCGTATCTAGACAAGTTTGTCATTGTCTTTATCGATGACATACTTATTTATTCAAAAAGCCAAGCTGATCATGAAAAACACCTCAGGTGTATTCTCAAACTTCTGCAACAAGAAAAGCTCTACACAAAGTTCTCTAAATGCGAATTCTGGCTACGAGAAGTCCAATTTCTTGGACATGTAGTGAGTGAGCGTGGTATCCAGGTGGATCCCGCTAAGATTGAAGCGATCATGAATTGGCAAGTGCCTAAAACACCTACAGAGATTCGCAGCTTCTTAGGTTTAGCAGGATACTACATACGTTTCATCGAAAAATTTTCTAGGATTGCTGCACCATTGACTTCATTAACACGCAAGAATGTCAAGTTTGACTGGGGTCCTAAGCAACAAGAATCTTTTGAGATTCTCAAGCAGAAATTAAGCAATGCTCCTGTGTTGACATTGCCAGAAGGGGTTGAAGAGTTTGTTGTGTACTGCGACGCATCACACACCGGTATGGGTTGTATGCTTATGCAGAAAGGCAAGGTTATTGCCTATGCTTCATGTCAATTAAAAGTGCACGAAAAGAACTACACCACCCATGATTTGGAATTGGGTGCCGTTGTATTTGCACTAAAACTTTGGAGGCATTACCTATATGGAACCAAGTGTGTGATTTATTTAGACCATAAAATCCTTCAACATCTGTTTAACCAGAAATATCTGAACATGAGGCAGCGTCGTTGGATGGAAACATTGAACGACTATGATTGGGAAATTCGCTACCATCCGGGCAAAGCGAATGTTGTTGCTGACGCTTTAAGCAGAAAAGAAAGGGTAAAACATATACGGATCAATGCTAAGAGCATGGAACTAAGGAACAACTTGAATGAAAAACTGTTAGCAGCACAGAAGGAAACTATATTGGAAGCTAACTACCTGAATGAGAAGTTAGGCGTGACTGCTGATCAATTGTCTTATAGCAAGGATGGAATCGTTAGATTAAATTGGCGAATCTGGGTTCCAATCCATGGAGGACTTAGAGATGTGATCCTCCAAGAAGCTCATAGTTCAAAATATTCAGTCCATCCGGGCAGTGATAAAATGTATCAGGATTTAAAGGCAAATTATTGGTGGATAGGTTTGAAGAAATCTATAGCTACTTATGTGGCTAAATGTCTAACGTGCGCACAGGTCAAAGCCGAGCACCAGAAGCCGTCAGGTTTACTACAACAGCCTGAACTTCCCACTTGGAAGTGAGAAATGGTAACTATGGATTTTATTACCAAGTTACCAAAGACGAAACATGGAAATGATACAATATGGGTTATAGTCGACTGACTGACGAAGTCAGCTCATTTTATACCTATAAAGGAGACGCATAGCTCCGATAAACTAGCCCAACTATATGTGGATGAGATTGTATCTTTCCATGGAGTGCCAGTATCTATTATCTCTGATAGGGATACACGATACACATCTCATTTTTGGAAAAACTTTCAGCAATCTCTAGGCACTCGTCTAAACTTCAGCACTGCTTATCACCCTTAGACTGATGGGCAAAGCAAGCATACGATTCAAACACTTGAGGATATGCCCAGGGCTTGTGTTATTGACTTGGGTGGAAGTTGGGATGACCATCTTCCTTTGATTGAATTTTCTTACAACAATAGTTATCATTCGAGGCCTTTTGAGGCCTTGTATGGAAGGAGGTGCAGAGCGCCAGTTTGTTGGGCGGAAGTTGGAGAAACCCAACTATCAGGACCTGATATAGTCCTCGAGATGACGGATAAGATTGTTCAAATCCGTGACCGTTTGAAAGCTGCCAGGGATAGACAGAAAAGCTACGTGGATAAAAGGTGTAAACCTCTGAAATTCGAGGTAGGTGATAAAGTGCTACTCAAGGTGTCACCCTGGAAAAGGGTGATGCGTTTTGGCAAAAAGGGCAAGCTGAGCCCAAGATACATAGGACCATTCGAGATCATCGAATGTGTTGGAGCTGTAGCTTACAAGCTGAATCTACCTGAAGAAATTAGTGGAATACATAATGTATTTCACATCTGCAATCTAACGAAATGTCTAGCCGATGAATCGCTAGCGATGTAGCATAAGGACGTGCAGGTTGACGAGAGCTTGAAGTTCATTAAAAAACCTTTATCGTTCGAGGATCGACAGGTTAAGAAGCTTCGAAGGAAGCACGTGCCGATCGTAAAAGTGAAATGGGATGCCCGTAGAGGCCCAGAATTTTCGTGGGAAGTTGAATCCATGATGAAACAGAAATACCCTCAATTGTTTTAGTAAATATCGAAGTCGAGATTTCTTTTAAGGGGGTGAGGATGTAACACCTCGTAAAATTATGGCCAATGAAATGACGACACGTGTCATAAACCCTGTTAATGTAAAAAGATAACTTTGAGGGACTAAAGTTGCCAAACAATGTAAAGATGTATGTGGAAGGATTAAAAGTGTCAACATGCCCAACTTGTGCCTCTGATTGACCTCACACAATGTTCGTATTCTTTAATGAATAAATTGTCGGAAGTAGAAAGCCGTTTGTGCTTAAAATTTAAAGTTTACAAAGCATAGGGGTTAAACGTGTCAACATGTTAGTTCTTACCTCTGAGTGACCTTTTAACGATCCCGAGACTTTGTAATACTTCATTATACTTTCATGCATATTGGATAATGATTTTGTGGAGTTTCGATGCACGTAATTACATTTCAGGTGATCTCGTAACTAACCGGGAGCTTAACGGTGTTTGTTTTAGGACCCAAAACTCTTAAAAGTTAACTATGGGGGTCACAAGTGCAACAAATGAAAGTTAATAAAACTTAAAATGGACCAGGGACTGAAAATGCAAAGTTTGCAAACTTTTTACCGGATTTAAGGGTTGTCGCGGGCCGCGAAGACCACCCCCTGATGTCTTCGAGGGCCGCGAGAGGATTGCCAGCGACATTAAACTGGACAGCGGCATGTTGCAGGCTGTTCCACCACCATTGCATGCTTTTTTTTTATACCAGGGTCTGTGCAAATGGTTTTTACTGACTTAGGGACATTTAGGATCATCTGGATTACCTCTAGGAACAGATGGATTGATCTTGAAGGCCATCAAACTCCTATAAATAGCCCCATTGTTTGCACTTAGAACTTGCACATTTGAAAATTTCACTCTCAATTGATCTCTGAAGCATCCTCGTCATCTAGGAAGCTTTCTCTAGTTCAATTTTCGTGCTAAGGACTATTGTAAGTGTTCTTAGCCTCTATAGTTAAGTTTTCATTAGCTTAATGACCGAAAGTCAAAGATATCGTAATTACGCTTTGACTTTGTGAATAACCACTAACGGTCCAGCCATTATTCGAATTGAAAGTGGCTATGTGTTGGTAATTATGTAGGTAATAAACCTTTAAAAGGGCACCTTCTAATTATCACAATTTACTTGGTCAATTGTCGGGTCAAACTACTTAACAAAAAGTTAAACGAGTCAGTTTTTACAAAATAATTCATAACTGATAACGCAGAAGTTATGGAACATGTTTTAACACTTAAATAACTTGGTAAATAATATAAGAACATGTTTAGGCATGTTCAACCCGACAATTCCGAGTTTAGGCTTGGTTCGCAACCGAAAGTCGCAAAAGTAGACTTTTACTTTAATTTTCAGTTCTGACCCGATTTAGCTTAGTTTAGTTATGCCTTAGGGTTCCTTTAGGACCATATTATAGGTTAGTATAACCCTCTGAGGTTATACAACATGGTTCCATAGAAATCCTAGTGCATTGCAAGTTTTCGTTAAATGCTTAAAAGTTGACCATTATACCCTTTTGATATAAAAACGAAATTTTTGGAAATGTGAGTGGACAAAAATCTTCATTACTGATTTATAAGTATTTCCTAAAAATTTGACATCTGTTTCTTGTCTCAATTAAGAGTTATGCAAGATATCGTAAAACAAAAGCTTTTTGTTAATTAAATTGCCTTTTTAGCATAAATCATATTTAAACCCAATTTTTGGCACCAAAATTGCTACCCACTGTTATAATATAATATTTAGGGATTTTTGGAAATTTTTTTCAAATTTTATACTGACCATAACATAGAGTTCTAGCATAAATTCGGTAAATGACGGTAATACCCTTTTTGTTAATAAAATGAGTTTAACATATGATTTGGATACCCAACCTTTTCCTACTGATATCATATGTTAAATAAAATATTTTAAGCATTAGAAACTGATCAAAACTTCAGAATTTCATAAACATCCTGAATACCGTCGATTACCGACTTTTACGCTTATTAAGCGCATAGTATGGTTTAAAACCAAATTTAATACCTAAGACTTGTTACCTACTGATTTTAAAAATAAAATTCTATACTTTAACAGTAAGTATAAGTTTTGAACTCAAATTTCCAAATTTGACCTTAAAAAGCATATGTGAAATGACCAAAATGCCCCTATGGTGCATAGTTTGGCCATAAATGATAAACCTCACATATATATGATATCTTGCTGAAATAACTTGATAAGATAAATATTTTTACTGATATTTTTAGACCAGAACCTCAGTTTATTATTTAACCTCTTTTATAAACTATAAAATGACCAAAATACCCTTACGGGGTTTAAATTGGTTTTAAATTCATTTGGGTATAATGGAAGATATCCTACTGATATCACAACATAATTTAAGCATAATAACTTATGGAACTTGTACATGACTCATCCGGTTGCCCGTTATGCATATACGCGCTCGGTAAGGTTTATGTGACTAGTTTGCATAAATTAGCCGAAACGGGTCAAACCTTATCATTTTTACTTCAAAATCCAGAATGTGATTAGTTTACCCATTTTATACATGTCTCCATACTTGTTGGGTCAAAAATAACGTTCTAATCCGGTCTTCGCTTAATCTTGCGTTTTGAACCGTAAACCTTTCTTTAAAACTAACCGGTCTAAGTTATAACTTAAATAAGACCCGTTAGGAATCTAATAGGTTATTAAAAACCTTCGTTCCATATTAGGAGCCCAGTAAAAGCTCTCTGTACTTGCTGATTTGAAATTACGACTGAGAATAAATTACTTTTAGCTTAGGTAAATACTTTTAACTTATTTTCCCTTATACGGGCTTGGGATACGGTATTATAATAATACCGCTTGGTCGGGTATGAAATCATTTAATCGGATTATGATTAATAAATTGCATAACCCGTTTTAATCTGTTTTGTTTGATATAAAGCCTTTGGGGGGTTAATGACCGTGTCCTAGATATCCTCGGCTCATTCATTTGAAATGGCCACGGCTTAAGCACGGGGTGTAGGCATACACCTGACAGTTGCGTATGTAAAAACGGTATCTCACTCGTGAGGAAACTTCTTGTGGGCCTATACTTGTGGTGTGTCTATTAATCTTGTACCGGCTCTTCTATTCCGGCCCTGAACGGACGACAAACATATAAATCTGTATACAAGATTATTTAAAATAATTGTCCCAAGTTATAAAAGATTTTATGCCTTGTGCAACCAAACCAATTTTATAAATACTTTTCAAAAGAGTCAGTTAAATGTATTTACCAGTGTAACTGACGTATTTTTCAAAAAGATTAAGTGCAGGTACTACGCGTAATGGGCTGGAAACTCCTGAGTATTAATTAAAGAGTCTTGCAAGCTTTTAATACTTAAAGTCTGTTGAACAATAATTACTTTCTGTTTTAGATCCGCCTGTGGATCCACTTACAACCGTTGTGTAATATTTTATTATACTTTCAATTCGGTTTGTAATATTATTTTTAGACTTCCGCTGTGCATTAAACTGTGATCAATTGTCCATGATGATATCAACTACGTCACGATACTCCCCACCGGGCCCACTGGTAATACGTGAAAATATCGGGATGTGACACTATGTGTATAGAAAAAAGGATGTATTATATATTTACATATTTAAAAATATAAAATAAATTATATCAGGTATACAATCGGGTAAACGGGTTTACTTTATCGGGTAATTGGGGCGGGTAAACAGGTATATCACCAATTCCCAAACCCGCGAAAAAAACAAAAAGTAGTCCCAAGCCCATCCCAGCCCTGATTAACCGACCCCAAACCCGTCCCAGATGTGTCGGGTTTCGGGTTTACCCATCAGATTCGGGTTCGATTGTCATCCCTACCTAAGACGATATGTAGTGCTACACATCTCCATGATTGTGTAGTTTCGTTTTTGTAGTTTATTTTGTATCAGCTTCTTGCTATTTTCCTATATATTAATATAGTGAACGAAGTTCGAAAAAAAAGGAATAATGCCTCTATCCATGGGTATTTTATGACACGTGTCATTTCAGTCAGCAAAGGGGCATTATGAGACGTTTTTTACAAATGGGCGTAGGGGGATAATGCTCAATAATGCCCTATCAATAACTACCCAATTATTATTTTATTGTTTATTTAATTTAAAATTAATGATATTTGATGTGGAATGATCTCATTGACCAAACAATTTGAAGAGAGGCGTTGATAAAACCACGCATTGGAGGATTTTTTTGAAAAAAAAGCCCCTAGGGTCGGTCCTTGGGCGCTGTGGAGCGGTTTTTTTTTTTTTTTTTTTTTTTTTTTTTTTTTTGGGAAAAAAATGCTCATAAACCCTCCACTACGGCTGGTCTAAGACTGCTGGGAGTGGGGCTTGGTTGAGGCTTGGGTTGACATGTGGCGGAGATGGGCTCCACCAGGCCACCCCAAAAAAAGTAAGGTATGAGAGCGACGTGGGCTAGCTGGCATGTGTGGACATGTGAAAATTTATATATTGTCACACCCCGATATTTCCACGTTTGACTGGTGGGCCCGGTGGGGGAGTATCGTGACGTGGTTAGTAACATTACGGTCAAACAACACAATATTTAAATGCACAGCGGAAGCAAATGAAAGATATATTTCAACCGAATATAATTGTAATATCAAGTATCACAAACAGTTGAAAATAATCCACAGGTGGATCAAAAATAAATAGGAAAACATTGTTCAACAGTTTTGACATCCAAGCTTGCGAGACTTATTGTGGACGCTAGGAGAAAGCCAGCCTAGTTCGCATAGTACCTGCACTTAACCTTTTTGGGAAAATACGTCAGTTTACACTGGTAAATACATTCAACCGACTCATTTGAAAAGTTTAATAAAATCGATTTGAATGCACGTGGCACAAACTTTTTATAACTTGGGATAATTATTTGAATATAATACTTGTAAAAGAATTACATGTTCCTTATGCGTTCAGTAGCCCGATCCGTAGACCGGGTTAAAGATCAATAGACACACCACATTATTATTTATGCACTGACGGGTGTACGCCTACACCCCGTGCTCAGGTCGTGGCCATCTCGTAAGATGATGCCAAGGATATCCGGGACATGGTCATTAACCCCCCAAAGGCTTTAAGCAAACAAAACATTTCAAAACGGAGCATATCAATGATTTAACCTCTATTCGATTAAATATTCAATGCCGGACCAAGCGGTATTTTATATACCGTACCCCAAGCCCGTATAAGGGAAAATAAGTTAAAAGTATTTACCTTTGCAAGTATCAATCACAATTAGCAAGTGCATGTAGCTTTTACCGGGTCTCCTATTCTGGAACGAAGGTTTATAATAACCTATTAGAATCCTAACGGGTCTTTAATTAAACCTAAACTTAGACCGGTTAGTTTTAATGAAAGATACGGTTCGAACGCGATTAAGCGAAGACCGGAATAGAATGTGGTTTAGACCCGACAAGTCTGAAGACTTGTATAATATGGGTAAACTAAACACATTCTGGATTTTGAGATAAAAACGACAAGGTTTGACCCGTTTCGGCTAATTTATGCAAACTAGTTACATAAGCCGAACCGAACGCGTAAGAAGCGTAACGGGTAACCGTAAGAGTCATATACAGGTTTCCTAAGTCAATATGCTTTAAATATGTTATGATATCGGTAGGATATCTTCCATTATGCCCAAAACGAGTTTAATCTCAATTTAAGCCCCGTAGGGGTATTTTGGTCATTTTAAAGATTATAAAAGAGGTTATTTTATAATTCTGATATTCGGGTCTGAATACATCAGTAAAATAACTCATTTTAATAGATCATATCAGTTGTGATAAGTCTTGTATGACAAAAATGGTTTTAAACATAAACTATGTGTTTAATACGCTTAAAAAGCCATTTTAAGCGATTTCCGGGTTATACCGGAAATCTGAGTTTTCTGGACAAGTTATAAAGTTCAAAATACTTCATTTATTAAATAAAATCAGTAGCAACTGGATTGACGTCAAAATACTTTGTAGAACTCATTTTATACACAAAAAGGGTATAATCGGTATTTACCGACTCAACGCCATAACCTTAGGTTATGAGCAGGTTAAAAATAATTAAAAATCTTTAAAAATCCCAAAATATTATATTACATCAGTGGGTAAAAGGTTTGGTGTCGAAAATTGGGTTTAGATAGGCTTTATGCTAATGACGCGGTTAAATTACTAAAAAGCGTTCTAATTACGTCATTGAGCATAACTCCTAATCTAGACCTCCAACTGATGTGAAAATTTAGGGACATGTTTATAAATCAGTAACTAAGGTTTCTACTCTTTTACATTTTTAAAAATCACGTTTTATGGTGAAAAGGGCATATTAGTCAACATATAAGCAATTAACGGAATCATGCATATTAATTGGATAACTAATGAACCAAGGTGTATAATCACAGAGGGTTATACTAGGATGTAACCTGGTCCTAAGGAAGCTCTAAGGCATTTCCAAATTATACTAAATCGGGTCAGAACTGAAGTCAAAGCAAAAGTCAAAGTTTTGCGACTTTCGGTTCCGAACCGGGTCTAAACAGAAAATTGTCGGATCAAACAAGCTTAGACCAGTTATTATACTTATTACCAAGTTATATGAGTGATAAAATAGGTTACATGCCTTCTACATTGTTAATTATGCGTAAATTCGAAGATTAGCATTCTGTTGACTTTTTCTAATCAACTTTGACCCGACAAATGGTCTAGTTAGAGTGGGAATCAGAGGGTGCCCTTTTAAGGGTTTATTGCCCACATAATTACCAACTTATAACTACCTTCAATTCGACTAATCACTGGACCATTAATGATTAATTGCCAAGTCAAACGTTAATTACGACGGTTTGACTTTTAAGCTAATAACTAAGTAAAACTCAATTAAGGAAGGTCAAGGGTACTTACCAAAGTCTAATGCACGACTAGGGATGACTTGGGTCTGCTCTTATGCTCCAGGAAGCCCCACAATTGCAGATGGAATGAATGATCTCAAAGTTGCAAACATTGTGGCTTTATATAGTTATTTTAATTGCTTGTGATCTTGACACACAAGCCTAGCATTGTTCCCAGATCATTTACAAGTGCTCCTAGGGTCTAAAAGTATGTAGGGGTCGCCCAAGAAGTGAAAAATATCTAACTAAGTCGGTTACAACGTTCAAAACAGCCAACTGTCAACTTTCTGCTTGCTGGGGACCCCTTACGGACCGTAAGGGGGTGTCTTACGGTCCGTAAGACCTTTATCAGAAGCATAAAACTCTTGACCTTTCAAGTTTCGAACGGGTAACTGATGTATAACGATTTTGGGACATGAATTATCAGTTTGGGGCCTCTACATCATGCTTGAACAGTTATGTACCCTACCATTTTGAAATGTTTTCTTGAACTTTAAAGAAAAAACCCTAAACGAAGGTTTATCGTGCATTTCTTCATAGGGTCCCATTCTTGTATAATTCCAATCAATTATTGTTAACATTTACCGGATTGAATGTAAATCAGATGTTCGAAATATATATTAGGGTCTTGGGATTCATAATGAGGTCGTTTAGAGGTATAAATTAACATGACGACACGTTTAAATCCTGCCTTACATCTTTAACTAGATCTGGGTTTATAACACTTTTGTCTTACATGACACGTGTCGTTATTTTATTTAACACCAATTTTCGAGGTGTTACATATATATATATATATATATTTATATTTTAACATTTTTAAAATAAAACACACCACTAAATTAATTTAAAAAAAAAGTTACATAAAATCCTAATAAATTAAAAAAACAACTTAATAACACCTAAACAATAAAAATAAAAACAACTTAATAAATCCTAAAAAAGTAAAAAAAAACTTCATAATAAATTCTAAAAAAATTACAACCTATGATAAATATTAAAGTGGGGAACCAAACAATATTCCGAGTTCCCATCGTGACTATACTTGATTTTGGCTATCTCCACTCGATCATCGTAGCTTAGGTTGCCCGCAGACACACGGTCGAGACATGCTTTAAACCGATCCAGGTGCGGTTTTAGCTCCCGTCACTTATGTTGACATGCGTTCAAGTTGTGACGCGCGTTTCCAACATGTTGTTGGTATTCCTGAAAAGCTTGTGTCCAGTAGGCGGTTTGACCATGACGTAGCGTTCGTTGTGCGTCAACGATTGACGTCACTAGCGCTAGCTCCTCCTCCTTGGTCCAATGAACCATTTTTGTTTTTTTGGGTTGGTTTTGGATGAAGATTTGTGTTTGAAGAAAGTAGATGTGAAAAATGTTGATGTTTGGGGTGAGTATTTACAGGTAAAAAATAGTAAACGTTTTTTAAAATTTGATTTACATAGCGGTAACCGCCATGGCCAATGGCTAGCCCAAACGGCTATGGGTAACAGTCTGATTTTCCTAGCCAATCCCAGCCATCCACATCATCTTCCCAACCCGCCCCACGTCAGGCTTCATACCACGCCAGAGGGGCAACACTGCTACCCAAGCTGCCCCAATGTGGCTAAAGCGGCGTTGGTTGGCTTCCCACGCCCCAAACCCACACCCCACAGTCTAAAAGTGTCGCCCCTGTTACTCTTATTTCTTGTAGTGGCGTTAAGGCTGGAGGGTGTGGGATAAAGCCCCTAGGGGCTTTATCACGCCATGTCACATCCACGTCAGACAGGGAGCTTTAAGGCCCCTCCCCTTAACTTACAGGGTGTGGGATAACACCCTCTATTAGACAAAATTAAAAAAAAAAAATTATTGGATGAAATGATGTGGGCCCCACCTGCACATAACCTTCTTCCTCGTTATCACGGTAGCGATGGAACCATGGCGCCCTGGTTTAACTTGCAGGGTATGGGTGGTGGCGCAGGGTGACGCCCTCCATACCCTCCGACATAAGTATACTATAATTATATCCATATTTTTCATTTAACAAATAGACCATTAACATTGTATTACTATCATCCTTTATTTCTAGTTGGTTTTTATAAAAAGAGGTTATGGTTCCTTTTGTTGAAGTGGGGATAATGCTCCATGAAGCTTTCATGTTATGCAGGATTAGTGGTTGAGAGAGTTAATTGGTCTTTTTTATTTTTCTTAAACACTTTTAAGTTTTTGAAATTTAATTTCATGCTATGCCAAATCATTTTCATTGGTTAAAAGAACGAGTCTAATGTTATCAAGGAGTGTTAAATATTAGCGTAAAAATTAGGAGTATGTTTAGTGAATGAGTTTTTTTTTTTTGTTCTAAAAAAAGTATATAGAGGTACTTTTTGATTTAAAGTTCATATAGAGATAATGAAGAAAATATTATAAATTATAGGATGTATCCACTACATACCAAGTAAAATATTCATGCAAATTATAATTATAATGTGTTTTCTCTTATTATTATTTATCATAAAACGATTTTATATAAATATGTACCAACTAGGAAGTTTCTGGAAGTTTCTTGTAACAAATACTTCAATTGTTCAAATACAAAAAGCCTTCACGTTAAGTTGACCTTGACTTCTCATAGTCACTTTACTCCCGTATATACACACACATACTTATCTAAACTCATCACACCCCACATCACCAGAAAACCTTCTTCTCCAGCTAAAAATGAGTTACAGCGGCTACTCTCCAGCTCCCTCGGCTACATTCGAACGCTCCCCCAGCATCGATCCCACGAAGCACGTGAGCTACGCATCCGAGCCAACAGCTCCGACCGCCTCATCTGTTCACAATGGACGCTCCGAACCTCAGTTGACCGCAACTAGTCAGAGCTTGGTGCCTCCGGGACAAGAAGATGTACGCCAACCGATGAAGTCAGCTAATCAACTTAGTGACAGTGGGTTGAACTCAACCAGTTTTGGTCAAGCACCGGGGCGTTCAGGTGAAGTGCACAATATCATGTCTGCAAATGAAGTCACCGGAAAAGTTGCTAGTGAAGGAAAAGCGCCCACATTCACCCCTATTGTTGAACGAGATCAGAGCAACAAGGGAGAATCCGATGAAGCTGAGGCGGATAACGATAATCAACAACAGGAGCATGTCGGAGTGAGTATGGTTGGAAAGAAGTTCAAGCCGGTTAACCCGGAGGCATACTATGTGGAGGATGATGATGATGATGATGAATATTAGCTAGATGATCCATCTTACTGATTTTAATTTGTCTAAAATGTTTGCTTTAAATCTGAGATCAAAAGAAAATTCGTATTTGTATTTCCCTTCATTGAATGGGTTGTAAGTTCTAGATTTGTTTAATTGTTAGATACTAATGATTGTTGTTTTGGTCAACGTTTGAACAATTATTTTTATGGGAACGATTCTGACATGTTGTAGGAGTTATATGGTATGTAAACATAGTATATATTCTGTATTTGATATTAACACATAAGGGGATGCACGAATTATCCGTGACATTTTTTTGGTTTATTCGGTTTGGATCATAACGGTAGCTGAATTGCTTATTTGGTTTCTGGTTTGCTTATCAGCTCCACAAATCTGGCTTATCCAATCGAGTAAAACAAATAATAACCGGTTTAATCGGTTGAAATTGAATTCGGTTGGGTTGGACACATTTCTAGTTCCGATTCGTTATCAGTTAGGCCCGAAAAAGTTTCTAAACCCAATAAACTGATATCCGAACCAATGAACATCTATAGATATAGTAGGAGAGAGAAATAAGGCACATTTCTTCTGTTTTTTTTACTACTGAAAATTGGATTACTAATTTTTTTTTTTTTTTTTTGCAGCAGCCTTTGATTTTGACTTGAAATGAACTGAATCATTCAGTTTTGGGCTAGTTAGTTGCTAACTTCGGTTCACTTTTTCAACAAAATTTGCATTTTAGTTTTTCAGATTAGGACCAGCCAAATATGCGGGTTAGTGACTAGTCTAAAGCCTAAACGGGTTCGCGTTAGTCTTGTGTCAACTATGTGAATACGTTTAGCTAAACGGGTCAACACAATAAACGGGTCAACACAAGGTTGTGTTGACCCAGTCGTCTGCAACAAACACCTTGCTGCGTGGTTGATCCAATTCCCCAGTTAGTTTGCAGAAACCCTCCAATGATAAGACATGATGTTATTTTTGTTGGGGCATTACGTCGAACAACTTCACTGCATTCTTCCATTCACCAATCTTCACGTCCTTCATTTCCCTCATCACTTCGCTATAGGGCCTGTATGGATGTCCAAGATCAGACCACACACACCACACCAGCCCTCTGCGACCTTTTTATTTCTTTGTTTTTTTATATTACAGTTATTGTTGATGATATTATCACTTAAAAAAGTTAAAGATAAAGCATAACATGACAACCCATTTTCATACTGTTGTTCAATCAGTTTCTATGTAATTTTATGATTTGTCACATGTCGATTATCTAAGAAAATAGTTGGAGGATGCTATTTCCAAGTTGTTCGCACTGATTTTATATGTATTTAATGGTTAGAATGTCAATAATATGACTGGAATATGGTGGGTGGGGTCAGGTTGTGTAACAGGTCAAAACTAACAAGACAGGTTGGGTTGGGTTGGGTTGGGTTGGGTTGTGTAAAGTATCAAATTGGGTTCGTCTCTGAATGGGCAGCTCTTAGAAAAACGTGTCAAATGGATTCGGATCAAAACAGGTTGGGTCAGAGCGGGTTCGCATACTATGTTTTTATGGAGGTTAGTGGCGATGGTCGTGGTGGCGGCATGGCTACTGCTGTGGTGGCACCGATGACGACTGATAGATGACTCCTTTTGCTTTAACAGCACATAGATCGCCACAGCGTAATGCATCACATGGATCACTGAGGTGGATTAACATCCTATAATCCGGATTGCCAACCTGGCAGGTGACACAATGCCTTGCATTTTGTCTAACAAAAGAATAACCAAGACTTTTCTGAATCAAATAATAAGCCCAATTTGATTTTCTGGTTGACTTTTGCTTATAACCTGAATTTACCATATCAATATTAAGGTTTCCTACCACATAGATCAGATGTTGACTAGCAGCAATCTGATTTTGACTATTCCAACCGCTGTTGACTTTGACCCTCTACCCATTGATTCCTAGCTCTATGTAATGTGATCAATATAATATGATTTTCCCGTTACAGCATCAGATCTGACCCCATCTCCATAAGCTTTCTTTACCAGCTTTCTATCCAATATTGGAGTCAGATACAAACAGAAATTAGAATCCAATGTCCGCAGATGAAGTATTACAATCACGCATAGCTTAAAGTTCAGATTTCAACAATTTCTCTTCAACCATAACCACCTGATAGTGTGATTCAATGGACTTAAAGTCAACAACAGTTAAAGATGCAATTATAATTATTCTATTGAAGTTATATCCATCAACAACTACTTTTTCCTCGTTCGTTGAATCATCATCACCCATACTAGCACTCATTTCACTTCTAACATCGTTCAGGCATTTCATCAAACACCTTGTGGTTAAACTCGACTTTTGTAAGTCAAGAAGAATAACATGACCCAAAATCTCTCTGTTACTATCATTGCTGATAATAGGACTATTTTTGATGTTGGAGAACAGAATCAGTTACATGAGCACTGTGTTACCTTTAACCATCAAACCTGGCACCATTTTATAACTTCTTCCCATATTCAGGAGCCAAATATAACAACACTTTTTATTTTTATTCTGACGCAACTAAAAGTCACTAAAAATTGAATATTATTTCCTTTCAACGAATTCTACCGTTCCATGTCCTTCCACATGATAGAACGTTTTTTTATCAAGATATATACTAAAAACTTGCGCCATGAACTAATTGGCCTACTAGTTTGATAAAAGATATTGTTCAGGGATAACAACGTTTTATAAGATAAGGTATAAAGTATAAACTGCAAATGTCAATCGCCCTCCCGTCCAACTTGTCTAACATCTATTCCCATTTTCAACATTACCAACTTGTCTAACATCTATGATGACGAGAAGCATCCTCCGACTACCAAAAGATATTTACAGAAGTCACGAACATATCATATTATTATAGAACAATATGTAACTGTTACAGAGAACTCTTATATGAATCAATCCTGCAGAAGAAAATTGCAAGGTCATGTGATGGTAATTAGCAGACTGCATTGATCTGTCTTTGATGTTTGAAGGGTCTGTTTTGTTAAGAAAGTATAATTTAATACTCATCCTTTTAAACTCTTAAATGTATAAAAGACTGCTCAACCAAGATATGTCATGCAGCCTAACTCAAATGACAAAACTAGCACAAGGATGACAAAGTGGATCAGTAACGGATGTTTACAGAAAAGACACAAATGGTGAATCAGTCTAATAATGGAAGTTACATGTCTTATATACTTAAAAATACATCTGAAAATACTGATTTTAAGCTTCAGAAACAGAGCGTATGGGATCATTATCCTTATCAAATATGATCAGATTCACATATTTAAACATCATTTGTTCTTAAAGTTGAGAAAACACCCAAATCTCCTACAATTTGAAAGTGAATGTTTTTGAAATTACCATTAATCCACTCAGCTCAATCTTATTACCGCAATTCACAGTGTAAGACTGTAATAAGAACAAAGACGCAAGATACACGTGTGAATAGGACTAAGAAATTCGACAACAAAAGGAATAAAAATAAAATATTCAGCATTACAGAGTAAACTAAGAGGGAAACCATATAAAACAATGCTTGATAATGTATCGACACGACAAGCCTTATTTTGGATTTCAAAATCAACAGCACACGCTACGCAATTGCAAGTATAAACCGAAGAAACGCCAATGAAAATGGTAGATTAATCAACATTCAACAAAATTTCAGCATCGTAAACAATTAGCATATCAGGTACAAACTGAAAGGAAAGGCCAGATACAAAATAATCAAAATCTAGAAGTGATGACTAATCAATATATTCAAACGGATGCACATAAGATGCAAATATACCTCTATGTTTTCTCCAAAGTAAATGATCTACCGGATTATTATTATTATTATACAACCGTATAATGAAATAGCAAAGTCAAGACTATAATTGGTAAGTGGGAGCGAGTAATATTATTATCAAAGTCAAGAATTAGTGACTAATAAACATATTCAAACTGATAGTCGTGATAAGATACAGATACACCTCTCTTCTGTCCCAAATTAAGTAGATGATCATGTGCAGGATTATACAACCGACTATGTTTTAATGAAAGTTTTAGCCTACAAACTGACACTAACAATTATTCCATTCAGATCACTTATAAGTTGCATCACCACCATCATGTCTAATCGCCACAACCTTAATCAAATCAATTAAATAAAATACAAACACTGACCACACGGTTGTAGCAAATAAAAAAAGAAAAATCAAAATCAAGGGGGAAAGGTGATCACAGTAAATAAATTCGTTTTATAATCCCATCCATGAGAGAACCGGACGTGTGAGTGAAATTGCGGAAATAGGAATATACAGGAAATATACACATACAAAGATTGAGAAGCAGCGAGAAATAAGTCAATAACAAGGAAACTTGCAGGAAAATGGGGTTAGTTAAAATTGAGTGTTTTGTAAAAATATCAAAATACCACAAATTATGAGGTTAGTTAAGGGTATTTGATTTATTGCATCTTCATGTTTAAGCAGAATACCACAAACAATGTTGTTACTAAATGCAGTGGCGAAGCTTGAAAAAAATGTTCGGGGGGGTGGAAGGTACCGGACCTAAAAAAAATTCTATGTTTGGGTCGGATGTCGGTGATTCGATTCGGGTCGGATCGGGTCAAATATTAATATCAAATAAAATACGTTCTCAAACATTAAAACGTAAACATTGTTTAACAAACAATTGAACAAAGACACGAAAACATTAAAAAGAAGAGGAAGGTGGGTACCCGGTGGCCGGTTCTCCTGGATGAAGAATTATAGTTCTGCTCGTCTTCCTTTAAGATTTTTGAATTCGTCAATTATGGACTCCGAATCAAAGCTCTCAGCAATCTCCTTTTCTATGTAAATCACCATACTGTTTGCTAGATACTGATCTGACATCTTATTGCGAAGTCGAGTCTTAAATATTTTCATCGCTGAAAATCCTCTTTCCGTTGTTGCAGTCGAAACTGGAAGCGTCAAGATTAGCCGACACACTTTTTCAACCAATTTGTACGTGTTATTTTTCTGACATTGCACAAGAGTTTTGCAAAGATCAGAAAGAGTTGATACCTCACTTAGCTTGGGATTATTTTTTCTTTCAACTTGAAAATTATCCAATTGACCACGTAATAGATTCCTTTCTTTCTCTGTAAAATCGTTAGGATAATACTTCTCAACAAGAAGAACATTCTGATCAATATTAATCTTTTTTGAACATAAAGACGCACTAAGAGATAACAACTCTCTCGCTTGCTCATTGAATCTACTATTCAGCTCATGTAGTTGTTTGTCCAATGTCTCTGTAAACAAATCTACCCGGTAATAATGTTCAAATGTAACATGAAGATCTTTTTTACGAGGCCGATACCGAGTAGAAGTATATGGAGAACTCATATCAGGCATATCTATGTCATGCCTTTCACAAAAAAACCGAACCTTTTCAAGTAAAGAATCCCATCCAGTGTTTCTAAAATTAGTTAGACTAACCTTTGTTGCAGAAACTAACTCCATTGCATTAAGGATGTCTTGGGATTTCTTTTGTAATGCTTGACTAAGTTAACAAAATCATGGTTACAGCCTAATTAACCATCAACAAGGCATTTCCTTTTTCTAATATCTAGCATGGTTATAGCCTGATTTCACCCCTAAATCCCTAATTTCAACAAGTTTATGGCAAAAAATCGGTCCAATTTCATCCCTAATTTAAACCTAAATCACATAAATTAAGCCCTAATTTAAACCTAAAGATAAAAAAAAACACATACCTCGTCTCCTCGAAGTCGATTAGTCGAACGAAGAAGACAGCCCACTGCCCACAGCCGCTGCGTTTATTTCTTCTCTTCTCCTCGAGCTCCACTCTCCAGTTCGCAGCAACAGCAAGCTAAAGCAGTTTTTTTTTTTTATCTTCTGTCCGATTAGCAGCAGCAACCAACAAGTGATGTTTAAGTGTTTAACTAATGGGCTATTAAAGACTTCAAGTTATAATGGGCTAAGTTTGGGCTTTTAAGTAATGGACTAAGTTAGAATGGTTTTTTTTTTGGGTTTTTTTTACTGGATAGCAGAAAGTCAGCAACATGTTTAACTAATAATTTTTTTTTTATAAAACAGGAGGGGTCGAAAACGTATATACCAAAAAAAAAAATTAAACCGGGGGGTCCAAAAAAATATATACCTAATTTTTTTTTTAAACCGGGGGGGTGAATACATATAAACCTAAAAATTTCTATACGAAAAATAGATACGTAACACTACTTCGCAAAAAGTTCGGGGGGTTGGGCGCCCCCCCCCCCCCGGCCCCTCATATCCTGCGCCACTGACTAAATGCACACCAATTGCTTGATGAAATGCATGTATGAGACTTGCCTTTCACTATTTAACATGAACTCCAATACTGCTTTCATGACACAGGTTTAATAAATTACTATCCATATGTTCCTATAAATTACTGGTTAATCAATCTATGGCTAAAAGATTAATCAGATAAAACTAAAGAGTGCAGAGGACTTGTTGGGTATTCATGAGTTAGTAGCTGCAGTTCTAAATGAAAATGTGGATCTTGGTGCATCCGAATCCATTGTTGAAGAAACTGATTCAGTTTTGATTGAAAAGGAGGATCTTGGTGCATACAAGTTGGAAAATATGCTCAAAACATCAAGTTATACAACAAAAAGTCAACAATGGCCATAATCTTGTTGATGATATTAGCACTTAAAACAGTTAAAGATAAAACATAACATGAAAACCCATTTTCAAAATAGTTTGTTTCTATCTATATGTTTGTTTCAGTGCTCTCTAAAGCTTCAACTGATACTGAAATTTTACATCCGGCTGAAAAGTCAAAAGTCAACTCTGGGAAGTCAAATGCAGCAACATCTGACATTTTCTAGCCTACATCACAAGAGCAATCAAATTGTTACTAGTTTTGTATTTGCATATTTTTGTATAGAAGTTTGATCAAAATAGGTTCTTTTAAGTCCTAGACAATTGTTGATTTGTAATTTGAACCGTTGGGTTAATCGGTTTATTCATGGGTCACACGGGCTGGTTAGCGGGTCACGAATGACGGGTTAACAGGTACAAGTCAAATTAGCAGTTTATTGTGGAAGACTTGAAATTTTATTAAATTGTTATTAGGAACGTATCTTGAATATCGTGGGTCATATTCCTATTCTGCAGGTCAACTGAAGTTAACGGTAAAAATAAATTAGAAGTCAAATAATTGTGGTCAGTGGTCAAGTTTATGGGAGTTAATGGGTCAAAGTTTGATATGAATATGGTAAAGGGAGGAGCATGTTAATTAGTTATCTGAAAGTAAAATATGGACAAGGGATGAAGCACCTGATCATAGCAGTTAATGTAGAACATACTGGATTTTGATGGTCTGGATTTGGTCAAAAGCTTCTAAAAGGTGGGCCACAGTCAACTAGAAGTCAATGCAGTCAAAAGTCAACACTTGAAGCATGAGAAGTCAATGCAGGAAAACACTCCAAAACAACATGAATTATACAGTCAAAGTTGGAATTCTACTACGCTAAGATATGCACCTGTTTGGTTTGCTATCTTTAGACATTCCAAAGTCCAAACTTTATACAGTATACTTGGGCTTAAAAATTATGTTTCCTTGGAAGCTGGGAAAAAAGTGTTGACTTTTTTGGTCAATGCTGACTGAAAAGTCAACAGAAGTCACACTTAACTGGCTGGAAGACAATTTTAATGCAGCAGGGAGTGATAGACCTTTGGGCTTGTAATAATCGGATTAAGTGGATTTTTTTTTCTACTAGACCTTATTTAAGCCCGATTGTTTTGGTAGTGTTGTGTGAATTGCAATCGTCCTGCACCATATGGATATTATTCAGACTTTATTTAATGGAGATTTGCAAATTCTGTAGAGAGCCCTTAATAAATCGGCATGGTGCAATTATATGTTGGCTAGGATTCAGCCTAGTTTAAAACTGGATATTGGCATGACATTTTTGTCGGCTAGGATGCAAATCGGAATGAAGAAAATCAATAATTGGAATGAGGCCCACAAAATTTTGGGTTTTTATATCAATAAATGGTCCACATGCAAGTCTAATCAGAACTGGAGTAATGGGATATATGATGTATGGGACGAGAGGGGTAGTCATGTAAGACAGCCGGCAAGGTCAACAATCCGAATACGAATATGCGATTGGTTCACTGTGTTTATTGGGCATATATTTTTTGAAGTGGTATAGATCCATCAACTCGGTTGTGATGAATAGAATGATTGGGGTTATGAATGTGATGTAATTTGTTGGGCTTAGAAAATGCAACAAAAAGTTAGTTAACAAAATGGAATCATTGGGAAGAAAGTGAACGCGTCAAAGATGGACGGCTAATTAAACCGCATTGTAAAGTCTTTTAAAAGCATGTGAAAGTGAAGGTTTGGACTTTAGATAAACCTGAAACATAGAATTTATATTGTGATGATTTCTAAATGGTTTGGATTTTCTTTTGATTTTGGGCCATTAAAAAACCCAAATCAGGAGGAAAAACTACAAGTAGTAGATATTGGGCCTGACGTTTCACCTTTATGTTTAGGGCCCAATACATTGTCTGGAATTTAGACTTGAGTTGGGGACTTGTCCCAAAATAGTCAAAGATCTTTCCTTGATAGCAAGTAAATTTATAAAAAAATTACTGAATTGACTTCCTTTTACCTAATACATCATGTCAAATAATAAATTTTGTTCATGTTTGTCAAATTAACAATTAACCTTCCAATCAATCTCTTAAAGTACTTTGATGAAAACACTAATATCAAAGTAATCACAGCTATCAGATGTTTGTCTTATTAAAACGGGATCACAGTGAATGAGAGAAGAAGTGATGATTCAAAATCAGAATCACAGTGAAGAACTTTATCAAAATTAGGTATCTAAGAACAGCTCGATTGAACAGTGAAAAACTTGCCTACCTCAGAGTAGACAACCCAATTTTCTTTATGAAAGCCAATAGCTCTTGTTTTTTACACACTGGACCGGCACTCCTAGAAGTAGTGGTGCACAACAAAAATGTTTCCAGACCCGGAACAGAAACAGAACCGGTTCTAAACCCATAGACCGGTTCCTACCCGTTGAAACCGTAGGATTGGACCAGTTTGGATTCCTATCCTTGAGACCGATTTGAACACAAACCGAACAGGCAAAAAAAGGTCAAAGTCGTTTTTAACCCGAACGTACCAGTAAAAGATGCTCAAAATCGTTTTGAACCTGAATGGTACTGGTAAAAAATACTGGTCAACAATCCGACTGAACCACAACCGGTTTTGACTTATTGTTGACCAACCCAAAAAGGTCAAAGTCATTTTCAACCCGAACTTACCAGTAAAAAATGCTCAAAATAGTTTCGAACCTGAATGGTAGTGGTAGAAAATACCGGTCAACAATCCGACTGAACCCGAACCGGTTTTGACTTATTGTTGACCAACCCAAACCGGTTTAGCGTTACGAACCAATTTGTGATTCTCTACCTAAAAGACTTGTAGATTAGCTAACTGAGTAGAATAGGGGGATTACTTCAATACGAGGTGGCAATTTCAACTCATTTTACAAGCTAAAGACTAAAAAGGTGGTTTCAAATTCTTTTTCACTATCGGCCAAAAAAAATAAAAATTAGCTAACAAGAGAACAAGACAATGAGTCGGATCCAATTGTGTGTATTTTAATGTATAAAACCATAAAAAAATCATTTTACCAAAACAAATTAACTTTCTAATTGTATACTATACATTAACTAATTGTTTATACAAATTAGTTTCTATGCATTTCATATATATCATCCTAAAAGGATAATATAAAAGGAGGTATAGGATTTAGATTAAAAACAAAACCACAAAAGAAGATCCCAACTTAGTAAAGAGCAATCGTTTAGTAGGATAAAACCTCAAATCAAAAGAAGCTTTATTTGCTACATAATTATGGTCATGTTTAAGTCATGACCATTACCTCCTAAGAAACCATCAGTACGAGTACACTTGACACAAATAAAACAGGTCATGAAATTAACGGGGTTGTCTGATAGTTTTAATTGCACAAATAAATTCCTACGAAAAAAGATAAGTTACGGGCTTGTAGAAGCCAATTTGTTGGTGGCCAATATGTACCACTAATATATGTAAAAAGATGGTATGGGCCTCGAGTCGAGAAGCCATGTGGACATCTTTTTCAACAAAGATGTGAATGCTGGAAAATGAGAACAAGTTGTAACGAGGTTATGAGTCAGTTACTTAGAACCTTTTGTACAAAATCTTTCTTGAAAGTTACACTGATTAAATCTTCAAGTTTGTCCATATTTGGGAGAGTATATGGTGTATGTTGGTGTCCTAACGGTATATGGCGAGAAAAACTCTTGTTGAATGGGTCGAATGTGCCATTCTTAGAACAGTTGTTAACTTAAATTAATCTGTTTTACACAAATCAACCCATTCAACAAGAGTTTTTCTCAACAGTTGTTAACTTAAATAGGTTCAAACAAGCCATCGCGTCTCCATGTCATCAATGCACTAGCCACCCTAAAAAAGAATATAGTTGGTGCACCTATTTTAGTATATTTTTTATTCTAAAATAGGGTATCTTTTAGTACAATTAATTTTGACCTGAACCAAAGTGATATTTCTTTAATCGGACGTTCTCAAATGAACTCTGTTTCACTAAACACGTTCCGACCCGAATCCAGTGTGACCACACCCAACCCGACCCACCCACCCATTTTGCTAGGCATAATTCAAGATCTTAAACTCTGTGATCTTCCATCGTCTATCCAAATTAAGGTCTATATTCTATATTCTCACAAAGTCTAAAAAGCATATTTTCAAACAAATATTTATCATTATCTGTTGCATATTGTACCCATAATAAAACATTTCAAGTCTGGATAATTTATTTAAGAAAAAAACTATAAATTCAATTACATTTTTGCCCAAAGGTGAGAACAATAAAAAACCCCATTTAAACTCTTTACATAACCTTGTTTATTGAATTATGGGGGAATGTTGTGGCAGTATAGATGAAATAAACATTTATTTACTACACAAATTCTAGCTTAGTAAGGTTGCCCAATTTGTTACAAGGCCAGACAACCCACCAAACAAACACATATAACTAACTCAAATGTAGAAAGACCCATTAGGCCCACCAAAAAGCCTTTCGTTTATTCTTACACTAGTCCAAAACTCAAGGACACATACAGTAAGGTCAACATTGTTCCATTCATAACTATTGTAAGTTTTAAATTCACAAGAATACTTGTGTTTATTCGTACATTGGTTGAAGCACATTCACCTTTTTAAATTTGCGCCTGATTACATACTTCTTAGCCACATTCAAGAGGCAAAACTTTCACCGATAATATTTATCTTGTCATGAGCAAGTTCAGGGGCAACCAGTCTATTTGGGGGCCTACAACAAAATCTAAATGTGATGCCTTTTTAACTAAATGAAAGCTCATCATCAATATAAACAAGTAAATAAAGAACTAAAGAAGCATCAACATGGCATTCATTTATACAAACAAATTAAGTTATATCCAAAAAAGTCCAACTCAATCCACCAAGCCTGTTTAAACTTAACCTATATGAAACATGACTTGTTTGAATGAGAAACGCTATCCAGCCGTCCCCACCAAATACAACAACCAAAATCACCTGCAACTTAGCCTCCTTTTCATATTTGTGCATTTGTTTCTGACATATTTGGCTAAGAAGATGTAGCAGCCTTCCTAAGAGTCGACTTTCCTGAACCCACATATCACCAGCTTAAGACTCCACTTGATAAATCATTTTAAACATTTAAAACACAGCAAACTTACAACAGTCAGGTTCAGCTGGGTCATCGGTTTGGTCATGTAACATACTTTCCTTGTTATGAATTTTAAAATTTTCAGATTCACCAGTCATGTTCATACTGTTTAGTTCATTGGAAAGCTCAACTACTTGTGTCTCAAATACAGAAGCATGACTCTTCTCCTCCACATAATCAGATTTATCCTCTGAATTCAACTGAAAGCCAAATGGATATTAAAATTGTGATTAGAGAATAGCACCCCCCCCCCCCCCCCCCCCCATCAGGGCATTAATAACTTCATCAATAGTTAAGGAAAATAGTAAGTTTGGTTAAAAAAAGCTTTAACAATTTCATCAATATTTAAGAAAGGGCTTAGGATTGGAACACTAGAAGTTCAAAATTTAAGAGTGTTTTTTAATATAAACGTAATGACTTAAGTACAAATACTATGTTACATATGAAAATTAGTTTGCCCTTTATTAATTTAGTTACTATTAACAAGCATTTTGCATGTCTATAAAAAGGTTTATGTTTTAGAACATTGACTTACTTGAAATGATAATGCTTTCTCAAGTTCCTTGACCACGACTTTCATTGTAGGACGTTGGTCTTGAGTTTCTGCCACACATTGGTATGCAATTTTCATGAATGTTTGTAAAGAGTCCTTGTTGGGTCCTCTCTTTAGGACAAAATTGTTTTCACTGGTTTCTTCCTTTAGTATAGGATCTATCATGTCCTCTAGTGTTCTGGAGCAGAAGCTTTGTCTTGCCACATCAACCAGCCCATTTATTGGGTCAGTAGCTGCCCTCCCACATAGAATTTCAAACAAAATAACTCCAAAACTATAAACATCTGAATCTCTTTTTAACTTACCAGTCTTCTTATATTCTGGATCTCTGTAAGGAGGTCTACCAATATAGCTGAGATAGAGAGCTTCGTCTTCTTGATTTGGAGGCAGGAATACGGACAACCAAAAGTCACCAATCTTTGCCCCCGACTTCACGTCCAACCCAATGCTTCCACTACTTATATCACGGTGTATTATCATCTTTTGGTCATCCATCTCAAAGTGAAGGTACCTCAATGCATGTGCGACATCAATGCATATTTTTAAACGCTTTTCCCATGTCAAAATACACTTATCATTGACGTTTTCCAAATAATCATCAAGGTATCCATTAGAAACATTCTCAGTGACAAGGATCATCTCAGAATCTTCAATGCAAAATCCAATTAAAGTGACTATGTTAGGATGCTTGACACTCGTAAGCATCTCAATTTCTGTATAAAGCTCTTTTTCTCCATACCACTCATTTCCAGAGGTGTACCGTTTTATATCCACAATGTTGTGTGCCTTGGGATGTTCTATGTTCTTCCCCTTTTCGGATGAAGGATTTTCTTTATCAAAACAGTGGAGTTCTGCTCTGTACAAAGTATAACCGCCATCCGAAGATGCAATTGTGCATGCCTCTGAAAATTTATTTGTTGCTGATTTAATATCATTGAGATGAATCTTCAAGTGTCCCAACTTGTTTTCCTGCAAATATGTGACAAAGGGAAAAACAGAGTTACAAAACTGACTTAAATTGAGAGAAAAAAATGTGTTGTTAAAACTTTTAGAAAAAACTATAGGTTACATTGAATCTATCTACAATTAGCCACTACTGCAATTATACAAGGCAAATGGGTTCTGCTCTGTATAAACTATACTAACCCAACTCCACCTCACTGCCATCTGATTAAAACTGTAGGAGACTGGAGCCTTTGATCAACAAAAGTGAATATGTTGCCGACCCTAATTCCTTTTTCCCCTATATTTCGTGTGCCCTTATTTTCCATCTAAGACATAACAGTTGGGCCTTGGCAGATTGCACAGCCCAGAAAAGTTTTATGCTTACCCAGTTTGTAGATAAGACCCAAACAAAATTTTGAATTAGTTAAACACATACATAATATTAAATTATTTATAGTTAGATACATTAAGATGATAATCTAAAGGGAATCCAAATCCTGTGTTTTATACATTAAATGTTAATCTAAAAGGAATCCAAATCCTGTGTTTTAGTAAGATTAAATTAAATTAAAATTTCCATTGCATATAAAAGCCATCATAATAAATTTGGACGACCCCTACCATACACCACTGAATACTCGCACAAACTTCTAACAAATTTATATATATTTTTTTTGTAATTTCAAGTTTGTAACAACTTAAACATATTATTTGCTATATTTCTTAAGATCATATATCATATTCTATGCCGATGGCAAAAATACCCCAGCCTGAAGAAGAATTAGAGACGGGTATACCCGATACCCGACGGGTATTGGGCCGGATATGGGTATGGAAAATTAATATTTCACGGGTATGGGACGAGTATGAGATTAGATGATACCCGACCTAATTACGCGAAATTATATACCCGTTTACCCGATATATATATACCCGAAAACTTTAAAGTTTAATATTTATTTTCCTTTAACTTTTGTTAGTAATGTTTCATTCTTGTAGTTTTATTAGTTAAAAAATAAACTTTTCATTTGAAATATATATTTTGATGACATTATTCGTATTTATATGCTATGAAATACAAAATTATTTTTTGAGATTAATATTATAATATATCTACATTTTTAAATATATCAAATCTTATGATGGTAATGATGATATGTATGTTATTTAACATAATTTAATAAGTTATACAAATTTTTAAAACATAAAACCATAACGGAAAGTAAAAATATACACATGAAATCCAAAGGGGTATACCGGATACCCGTGGGTATGCACCATACCCGACAGGTAAATACCCGCCAAATACCCAATGGGTAATGGATCGGGTATGAGACAAGATTTTACAACCTAGTATGGGTATATTGGTCATACCCGGCCCATTGCCAACCCTAAACACATAATCTTTATTTGACGTTATCACCTAATACTATACATGTCCAAACCCACAATTTCATACCAACACGTAAACCCAACCACTCCATCTGATTCACTATGAATGGTAAAGGGTCGGTTTTGGTGATCTCAAGTTCATACCCGATTATAAATTGTGTCTAATATTTGGTATCAAACATGTATACATTACCCGCGGGCTACAGGGTATACCCGCACATATTGAGTATACCTCATATGTATGGTCATGTGGTAAAAATTACCCCTTGGGACACCCATTACCCATAATCCAATCATAAACTCACCAAAAATGGATCGTGTACTCAAACAAACTTCTAACAAAAATTATATTTCTTTAGTAATTTTAAGTTTGTAACAACTTAAAGATATTATTTACTATATTTCTTAAATTCATATATCATATTCTATGCGGTTAATTGGACGGTATCACCTAATACCATACATGTCCAAACCCACAAAAAATAAAACTATGCTACCCATCCTAGGTGTTTCGGTTTTTTCTTTCAATTTGGATTCTTTTACCATCCTATTTTGACTTACTTTCAAGTAGAATAGAAAATAAAGATACTGAAACAAAAGAAAAATTACCATCCAAGAATAATGAATACCAAAAAAATAGATAATAAAATAGAAAACGGGTCTTACAATATTTTCACGACGCAACTGAAGTTCCAATGCTTTCTCAAGTTTAGCCACAATATGGTGCATATCTGGGCGGTGTGCTCGATCATCATTTAAGCAAGAATATGCTACCTTGGAGTATATGAGGAGTGATTGCGGAGACAATATTTGATTTAATAGATGAGGATGGATTATATCATGCAATGTTCCGTTTTCATAACCATACTTGGCCATCTGAGCTAGAGACCTATCAGCCTCATTCTGAATTAATGCTTTCCTCTCGCACAATATTTCAAATAAAACAACACCGAATGAGTAGATGTCCGACTTGTGGGTCACACCTCCCGTCTTTTCAATTGCTGGGTCCATACACCCCATTGTGCCAGTGTGTTCACAAGGGCACACCTGGTCCTTATAGTTTACAGATTGTTTGATGGAAAATTCAAAACTGGATAACTTTGTTTCCCAATTATCGTCCAACAAAATAGTGTTGCTATTGATGTTACAATGTATAATAGCATAATCACGACCCTCGTCATAATGGAGGTAACTCAACGCACGAGCCACACCTAGACATATCCTCAATCTTTGCTTCCATGTGAGGTTCAGGCTGTTTAAATACTGCCCTAGATTTCCATTGGCCTCATACATGGTTACAATGATCTTTTCATCTATCTCGTCACAAAACCCAATAATAGAGACCAGATTTTCATGCTTGAGATCAGAAAGCGCTGAAATTTCTGCCAAGAACTCGAGGTCTCCATCCCCATGCTTACAATCAAACCTCCGTGCAGTGATCTCCATCAACCTCCCAGACCACAAGAGTCGTCCTTTATATGCGATACCAACTCCACCATGTTCGATGATGTTATCATGATGAAAGTTGTTGGTGGCCTTCGCCACATCTTCAAGTGGGATTTGTAAGTGAGCAAATTGGCTCATTGTTGATGCCATGTTCTGTTTATCAAGCAGAAGGGAGTGTTAAAACAACAGGTTACAAATGAAAGAGAAGGTAAGATCTAATAAAATATATGAGCAACCACACATACATAAATATATCAGATCTAGCAACCTGAATCCCTGACTTTCTATTCCATTAATTAAATAAGCTTAAAAATTGAATAAAAATAATGATTTATCGGTAGTCACGACTTTAAAGGTACATATAATATAATAAACTCTTAAGTTTACACGTACATAAGGATTTGCATACTCTTTCTATTCGGTTATCAATTACTTTATAGATATTCAAATATAACAAAAAATGATAAATTTCAAGTATTTTACAACAAAGATATAAATAATTAAAACGTAAAACAATACAGTAAAACATCTAGAATGAATACAGTTTCTAATATACACACACATGTGTGTGTTTGTTCTTGACGTTAAAAGATTAATCTATAAAAATACCATTAATAACCTTTTGATGAACACAAGTTACAGTCATAATTTGTATTAATGCACTTAAAGGAACCCTGCTTTCATAAAATTGCGATAACTTACTTGAAATACCAATGCTTTCTTGAGTTGCATTAAAACTTTTTCTGTTGTTGGTCGTTTTTCTCTATCAAGATGTAGGCATTGGTAGGCAATCTCTTGAAATGTAATTAATGATTTGGGCATGATCTGTTCCCTCATTTGTTTGAACACCACCTCACCATGCTTTCCTTCTTTAAAACTTTTTTCAATGAAATCTGGTAGATAGTGGCCCTCATGTTTTTGGATTTCAAATGTTGCTCTCCCGCACAAAATCTCAAATAAAACAACACCAAACGAGTAAATATCGGATTCTATGGTTAGGAATCCCGATTGTCTATAAAGTGGGTCCACGTATCCTTTTGTGCCACACGCATGATCGATGATATAGTCTGTTTCCTGATTTATTGAACATATTAGCGAAAGCCCAAAATCAGCCAGTTTCGCTTTCCAATCATTGTTTAACAGGATGTTTTCAGTTTTGATGTCCCTATGTATCACCTTTGCTTGTTTTCCTATTCCTCCGTGTAGGAAATCCAACGCTCTTGCAACATCAATGCATATATTAAGTCGTTTCACCCATGTAAGAGAAGTATCATTCAAATACCTATCAAGACTTCCCTTGGACAAATATTCATAGATAAGGACTTTTTCATCAGTTTCATCACAGTAGCCTACAAGACGAATGACATTCTCATGTTTATACTCCAAAAGAATTTGGAGCTCACTAAAGAATTGTTGTTCTCCTTGACCAAACCTTGTATCCAATCGCTTTGCAACAATGGTTTTAAATCCATCTCCATCTTGAAGGTTTCCTTTATAGACTTTGCCAAATCCTCCCCCACCGATGAAATTGTCATCATGAAAGTTTTGTGTCACCCGTTTTATGTCTTCAAGTGACACTTTGGGGTTATCCTTGTTGTTGTTCTGTCAAACATGACACACCAAATAAAATAAATATATCAATAACTATAATAAAGTGGTAATAGAAAACTAAATTGGTATTATCTTTTTCTAAATATTATGAAAAACTATAAATGATGAGTAAATTAATAATTAAGTCACATCATTGAGCACAAACACTGAACAACATGATTTTAATATGATGATAAGTCCCTTATAAATTAAATATGCACTGTACTGTGTTTTCTAAAGGTTTTGGATTGAACTTTTATTTATTATTATACTTCCGTATAAGCAATTCCAGCAAAGTCCTAACTTGATAGTCTAAAAGTTAGGATTCATAAATTCCTACAATGTCTAAAAAGTAAACTTTATAGGTTGATGCTAGACATTATAAAGTGGAAAGGATTTTTAACAATGAATTTTATATAATTTGAACCCAACCTCGTAAAGCATTCTAATTTTTGTTTTCTATATAACAGGGAACCATCACACAGATTACTTCTAGGCGTTGATAAACTGAATTTAAAACAGTAACTTACTTGAAAGAATAATGCTTTTTCAAGTTCCTTGACTACGACTTTCATTGTTGGGCGTTGGTCTTGAGTTTCCGCCACACATTGGTGTGCAATTGTAATAAACGTGTGCAAAGAATCCTTGTTGGGTCCTCTATTTAGAACAAAACCGTTTCCACCAACTTCTTCCTTTATTATAGGATCTATCAACTCTTCTAGTGATCCTGTGCTAAAGCTTCGTCTTGCTACATGGGCCAGCCCTATGTCACTCTCCTTAAGGTAAATTGGGTCATTGGCTAACCTCCCACATAGAATTTCAAACAAGACTACTCCAAAACCATAAACATCTGATTCTCTTTTTACCTTGTTTGTCTTCTTATATTCTGGATCTATGTAGTAGTCTTTGCCAATCCAGTCGAGATGGAGAGCTTTGTCTACTTGATTTGGAGGCAAGAATACGGACCACCAAAAGTTAACAATCCTTGCCTCCAAATTCTCGTCCAACCCAATGTTGTAACTGCATATATCACGGTTTATTATCATCTTCTGGTCTTCCATCTCATAATGAATGTACCTTAATGCGTGTGCAACATCAATGCAGATTTTCAAACGTTTTTCCCAAGTCAAAACCCGTTTGTCTTTGAGGTTTCCCAAATAATCATCAAGGAATTCATTAGAAAAATCTTCAATGACAAGGATCATCTCAGAAGCTTCAACACAAAATCCAAGCAGATTGACTATGTTGGGATGCTTAACTCCACCGGAAAGAATTTCTATTTCTGTGAGAAACTCTTTTTCTCCATACCACTGATTTCCAGAAGGGGGGTAGCGTTTGATAAGTACAGTGTTGTGTCTCTTGGATGATGGATTCTCTTTATCATAATGCTCGAGTTCTGCTCTGTAGAAAGCATAGCCATATGGGAAATTTGCAATTCGGTATTCGTTTGAGAAATCATGGGTTGCTGAATGAATATGAGTGAGAGGAATCTTCAAGTGTTCCAAGTTCTTCCCCACCTGCAAATTAAATATGTGACAAGGGAGTTACAACTAAGGTAGAAAAATGCAAACGGAATTGAATGAAATTGAGTAGTTAATATCTCTTCAGATGAAGTTAAGATCCATCTAATTCCACCCTCTTCTCATGGCAGTGAAAGTTCCAGCGAGATTTGAGGTAAGCACACGTCGGTCACTCGACTCTGGAACCAGACGACCCTGCCTGCTTCTGTTTCATGTGCCCTACTTTTACAGGCTTGGCTTACCAAGGTCCAGCCCACCACATTTTTCCAAGCCCACAAACCAGTTATAGTTAGCTCAATAACTAAATAAGGCCCAAATACGTTGAGTGGTAATTTGAAACCATTCTAAATCTTCTAGGTTAGCTTAGTCAAATTAATTGTTTGTTGCCTATAATAAGCCTAATATTAATAATAGATTTGCTAAATTTTAAATTGTAGTTAATAATATATGTCATCATAGTGTTATTGAATTGAAATAAGTTCCTAGACCAACTAATTAAGTTAGTTGGTAAGAATGGAGGATTACATATGTTAATCTTTATGTAATTTATATGAAATTAAATAATAAATTGTAAAACGGGAGTTTAAGAAGTAAATTGTAACACTTTAAATTATAGATGATGTTATAATTGCATGTTTCATAAATCAAATGCAAATTTTAGAGGATATTATAAAAGTTAGACATGATATTGGGACATGTTTTAAATAGATTTGTAACCAAATCACCTTTTAAACTTGTTAATGTCAATAACTGGGGACAACAATGGGACATGTATTGTTAATCTCAGACCCAAACATATTTACAAAAACGTGTAAAGCCCAATCGATGTCAGTACATGTAGAGTATCAGGTATACCCACGGGTCCATGGGTATCTCCAGCTTATTAAAAAGTTACCCGTTGGGATTTCCAAATAATTTTCTTTTGATTTTGTTTATATATAAGTTTAGCACCAAGAAATTTGGAAATATTAAAAAAAATGTGGACTATTAACCAATTTGGAACAAATGAAATTAAAAACAAAAAATAAAATGTTTACATGTATGGTACAAGTAAACAGGTATTCATGTTTCTGATAATCCGAACGGTATCACCAAATATCATACCAGCTATTCTTTTTAAATTAGTCGCATGCCACAATACTCGACTCTGGAAACCAGACGACCCCTGCTTTCCTTCTGTTTCATGTGCCCTTCTTTTACACTGGCTTGGCTTACCAAGGTCCAGCCCACCACATTTTTCCAAGCCCACAAACCAGTTATAGTTAGCTCAATAACTAAATAAGGCCCAGATACGTTGAGTGGTAATTTGAAACCATTCTAAATTAGTCAAATTAATTGTTTGTTGTCTATAATAGGCTTAATATTAATTATAGATTTGCTAATATTTTAAATTGTAGTTAACATTATGTGTCGCTGTAGTGTTATTGAAGTTAATATCCATCTAATTCCACCCTCTTCGCACCACAGTGAAAGTCCCAGTAAGATTTGAGGTAAACACACGTCCATCCCTCACCAGACGACCCCTGCTTTGCTTTTGTTTCATGTGCCTTTGTTTTACTTTTGGTTGGCTTACCATGGTCTAGCCCACCACGTTTTTACAAACCCACAAATCATTTATAGTTAGCTCAATAAGTAAATAAGGCTCAGATACATTGAGTCATAATATGAAACCAATATAAATCTTATGGGTTAAGCTTGGTCAAATTTATTGTTCGTTGCCTATAATAAGCCTAAGAATAGATTTGCTAAAATTATATATTGTTGTTAATAATATGTGTTGCCTTAGTGTTATTGAAGTGAAATAAGTTGCTAGACCAACTAAGTTAATTGTTGGTAAGAAAGGGGGGTCACATATGTTAATCTGTTAATCTTTATGTAGTTTATATGAAATCTAATATTAAATAGTTAGATGATTGCATGATTTATAAATCAAATGAAAATATTAGATGACATAAATGATGACCAATAAGAACAAGCATGATTGTAAGAGAATAAGTTATACGTATAAGAAAACTTTTGTGTTTGTCTAATATGCAATTTCTTTCTTTCTTTAAAACCATGAGTAATATTAATATGATAGAATGTTGAAAGGAAAAAAAAAGAGGGTCTTACAGTAATTTCATGTGTCAACTGAAGTTCCAATGCTCCCTCTGTATTTGGGGGTTGTACTTCCTCCTTTAAGCAATGATATGAAGAAGAACATTAGTGCTAAAAAGTATGAATTAATGATAAAACTATATGTAATTTAAATAAAATTAAATAATAAACTGTAGGAAGTTGAGGAAGTATCTATTGTAACACTTGAAATTATTTAACGTATTTAACTTGATTCATAAATCAAATGAAAAATTAGATGTTATAAATAATTAGATGATAACGCATAGGAACAAGAATTTTGTAAGACAACTTAATAAGAATAAGAGAACTTACAGGTTAGTTTAATACACCCTTTGTTTGTTTTCAAGGTAGACTAGGGTTGTTTGAAGAGAGATACAATGGCTATGTGTTATTGGGCTTCATTGGGACGCCAATGGTGTCATATTAGCTACAAGACGGGCATGAACATTGCGACGGGTGGGCGCGCTTGGTGGGGATAGCGGGCGTGGGGCAGGGGCTTGGTGCGGTGGCAGGCAGGGGGCTATTTGATGATACCCATACCACATATCACATAAGGTCCCAATACCCCCCCCCAAAAAAAAAAAAAGTCTAAGAGTTGAATTTTGGAAAGCACTACCTATCGCGACCAATTTCTTGAAATGATTCCATGCAGATTTGAGTTAAAAGTGAAACAAATCATTTTCCAAGGTAAACAAAAAGCTTGCAGCCTAAAAACTTTCAAGAGCTTAATCTATATTTTACTCAATTAAAACGCAGCTTTATATGCGTTATTATTTTGAGTTCAAACTCAAACAGAAAAAAACGCTTTCATGAAAGTAAACCTAGAGAAAAGAATTAACTCGCGTAGAATGTGGGACGTTTTTATCATTTGATATATATTCATCGTTTTGAGTTTTGACTTTTTGGAGGTAATAGAATGTGGGCAATCTGTTCAATGGTTCAATTCAATAATTTTTGTTTTGAATAGTTTTATTGTTATTGTTGCAGGGTACAAATTTGAAGGTTTTATGTGGGGGTTTAATGGTCACTTGAATATTAACAGTGGTGATCAATTAAATATTAACAGTAGACCAATAGACCGAGATAACATGGTTATTACAGAAAATACATCTTCAAAACCAATGTGGAAGTTCAAGGTGGAATCACCGACCCTTCAGTACGTAAAGCGTTTTTATTGCCTTAGGTTATGCTATTATTAGAAAACTTAAGTTAAAAATACGAAAATGGGTAAAGCTAATTTTAAGCTCTACATTTTTGTGTGTTTTGGTGGGTAGAAACAAGAGAAACTGATTGGTGGCTGCTGTTGGCGGTAAATGGAGGCTAAGGTGAGGAGTTTCGGTTGTGAATGCAGTGGAATATTGAGGCAAACCCGAGTTAAGTCACCAACACGAGAGGTAAAACTTTATAAGACCATGGCCAATGCAAAGCATTTAGCATGCATTTGGCTTATGTGGATCTAGCATTTGAGGGAGAATGCATTGGAGGGGTTTGCATTTGAGGGGAGTGCACTTGGTGAAGAATGGTGTATTTGGTGAGATGATGGGGCCAGTTTTATATCTATTTTTTCTTTTTCTTGTTTTAATTTATTTTGAGATGCACTAATAAGTTGTATACGATAAGCTTTACTAACTTGTACACCATATTTATTTTTCATTTTAATGTAGTATTTAGGTCAAATAACAAAAAAAAATGTAATTTTTTATATAAAAACATAAATTCATTAATGCTACTTTAGATAAAATAACTAATACAAAATTTAATATACATATATTTTAATTAAAGTTTAATGTTTCGTTTTTATAATTTTCAATATATATTAATATGAAAATAAAAGAACAGAGTAATGATAAAAAAGAATTCCATTATTAAAAATAAATATATAAAAGTAGTGATGAAGTGGATATGTAAGTGTTGGTAATGATGTTTGTAGGATTGGGAGAAAATATGCTTTTTGTACATTTATTTAAATCTGACGTGACAGTTAACTAGACATGTTTGTAATTGCATTTAAAATCTTGCATTGATGATTGTTTAACCCAAAATGTTTTATCCTAGAACCCGTATAATATTATTAACCGGTGATATGAATGGGCACAACCGATTGTTAAGTGATTAAAAAATGGATTCTCGGACTTCATATACATGTCGTATAAAAGATTAAAAGGGTTATATAGGTAAGATTTTTACTGCGTGTAACCTAGACATATACACACAACCTATTAACTATATATTCTTTTGCATCACTTAACTTTACTATAGATCATATATATAAACTTCTATGATTTCATGGATATCCTTAATAAATTATGTTATATTTTATGAGTAAAGTTCCCGTACAAATAACTTTAATGTACTAAATGTACGAATAGCATGAAAAAAGGCAAAAAAACACGATGGCATTTCGTAATTATTTTGCTCGTAGGTAATTATCAAAATTACTCTGCAAATGATCCTGTAGAAAAATTTTGATCTTGTAAAGTAATTTTGTAAAATGTTCTTGTAGAGTAATTTTGATCTTGTAGAGTAATTTTGTAAAATGTTCTTATAGAGTAATTTTGATCAAAAAACTATACATCACCAAAAAAACCTAACACCCCCCCCCCCCCCCCACCCCCAAAACCTAAAAAAAACTACCCCCACCCAAAAAAAAATCTAAAAAAACGTAACCCTCTACCCAAACTAAATGCTAAAAACTAAACCATAAAGCTAAACCCCATAACTAAATACTAAAAAAAATTACAAAAGTACTCTACAAGATCAAAATTACTCTACAAGAACATTTTACAAAATTACTCTACAAGATCAAAATTACTCTACAGGATTATTTTACAAAATTACTCTACAAGATCAAAATTACTTTACAGGATCATTTGTAGAGTAATTTTGAATTGTATGTTGTTTGATAAACTTACAGAGTAATTTTAATTCACTTGTAGAGTAATTTTGATGTAGAGTAATGTTGAAACACTTTTAGAGTAATTTTGATAATTACCCTACAAGATCAAAATTACTCTATAAGAACATTTTACAAAATTACTCTACAAGATCAAAACTACTCTACAGGATTATTTATAGAGTAATTTTGATAATTACTAATAATTACGAAAATGCCACCGCGTTTTTTCAGCAAAACCTTCAGTTCTTAAGTTTTGTACGTTAAAGTTATTTGTATTTGATCTTTGGTCTACATTTTATATCTTTCAAATATATTTATAACCAACTTGTATGTTAATCTGGATAAGTTCAATTAATATAAGAGAATGATGAAAGGAAAAGCATGAGGGTCTTACTAGAATTTCATGCATTGATCGAAATTAGCAATTAAAACTATAAATTGTTGATATAATTATAAAGTACTAGTAACTGAAACTTTCCACGCTCTCCTATTGATGTATAATTTTTTTTGGTATGGTTGTTGCATGTTGGTGTATATGGAAAGCAAGTAACAAGAAACGGTTTTCGAACAAGGAAGTCTAAGTGGAGCAGATTATCGATGAGATCAAAAGCCTTGGCATTTTTTGGTTCAAACATAGGTCGAAGTTTAAGTATGCCTAATGGGAATGATCGGTGTAAATTTGAGATTGTAAAGTTTTTGATGTAGTTTACCTCGGCGTGTTTCTGTTGTCCCTTTTTTCTTTTAGGGGGTCGTTGTGAATGAAATTTACCTTAAATAAAAGTAAATTCAAACTTTTCGTGTACAAGTAGCCAACCACATAATTAATAAAATTTTCCAACGAACATCAATACAAATTGTACAACCAAAGTAAAGTTGTAGTTTCATATTTCTTCCTCTTCCTATTAATAAATCAAACAGATAAAAGATCAAATGTGATATAAAAAGTTACCAAACATGTTACTTATTATAACAAATTTCCCTAAATTTTTATTTATTATATTATCTGGCTTTCAATTTGTTCGCCATATATAGAACGCAATGTTCCATGTTTAATAACTATATATATATATATATATAGTGAAGAGTTCAAATGAGAAGAATTTTTTTGTAAGAAGAAAAAAAAACGAAATTTCAACCAATAAGAATGTTTTATTTTACATCATTTAATATAAGTATTTAATGTTACTATAAGGGTACATTGTTAATCTACATAGATCATTAATTTGTAGTGTTCCTCCTTACTAGCTAACTATATTAAATAATTTGTAACTTATCTTCAAAATATATATTTTTTCAAAAAAGATAAAATAAAATAATTTGAAGTGTAAGATAAATTACGAGTTTTGTAGGATAAATTTCAACGTGTAGGATGAATTTTGAAATTTGTAGGATAACTTTTGATGTGTGTAGGCAAAAAAAACTTAGTGTGGAGGATAATAGTCTTTATGACTAATTAATTAGTAAAAAATGATAATAAATGAGATAAGTGAAAAACTATTTAATGTTTTACAAAATTACCCTTTGTTCTTTTTCTTCTCAATTAAATTTTCTTCTCAAATGAACCTTCCCCTATATATATATATATAGAGGCCGGTTAACGTACAATACCTCTTATCATACATTATGTACGAGATGCCCTCAGCCGTACGATCTTCAATCGATCAAACGCGGGCGAAACTAATTTAAATGATTAAATTAATCATTTTAATATATCTAAATCATACCAGGAAGGTTAAAAACGTCATTGCGAGGTCATAAATATTTGTAATTGACCGATGATAGTTCAAAATCAAACCCTAAATCAAATTCAAAAACCTGAAAATCTTCTTTCCCAACCTCCCTTCGTTACTTTTAGTGCGATATCGATAATAAGAACTACTAATTTGGGAGTTGTAAGGGTCAAACGGAAGAAGACTGACAATGATCGACCAACAATGGAAGAAGATGAACAGTAACACACACACAGATTTTTCACATGCGATATTCAATTTTCCACATGCGATTCTACACACCCCATGCCATTTTTCACATTACCCCATGCTAGTCATTTTTTCACATGCGATATTTAATTTTCCACATGCGATTCTACACACCCCATGCCATTTTTCACATTACCCCATGCCATTTTTTCACATGCGATATTCAATTTTCCACATGCGATTCTACACACCCCATGCCATTTTTCACATTACCCCATGCCATTTTTTCACATGCGATATTCAATTTTCCACATGCGATTCTACACACCCCATGTTATTTTTCACATTACCCCATGCTAGCCATTTTTTCACATGCGATATTCAATCTTCCACATGCGATTCTACACACCCCATGCCATTTTTCACATTACCCCATGCCATTTTTTCACATGCGATATTCAAATCTTCCACATGCGATTTTGTCCATCTACACACCTCATGCCATTTTTCACACTACCCCATGTTAACCATTTTCTTCATATGCGATATGTATTGAATTCGCACCAGATCTGCACCTGATCGAACGGCTGGGATGATCGCGTACGTATCGTACGATAAGCGCATTTGTATTTTACTCTTTACCTGTATATATATATATATGGTCAGGATTTAGAGAAAACGGTAAAAAGTGTGAGAACAGAGAGAACGGTTATGGATCGTCAGATCAAAATAATCTATGGACTAGATGACGCGGTGGCATTTTCGTAAATAACATCACTTTTATTAGTGTGGCGCGCTTCATTAAGGGTAAAAATGTCTTTTGACTTCTCTACACAAAACGCCATCTCATGAATAAACACCATTAAATTACCGCCTTAACCTACATACCACACACCATACTAATCTAAAACGCCATTAGATATAAAACGCCAAACCTAATAATAATAAAATCCCGCCTAAAAAACCGCCAAAAAACATCCTATATATACAACATCTCAGACCTTCCATCAAAACACACAAAAACCAAAACGTCATATTTAATATATACCATTCGTCTTAGAAACGCTAAAAAACACAAAAACCCAAACGCCATATCCTCTAAACCAAAACTTATATTTGAAAATCAGTTTGGTTATCGGTAAAGGTTTCGCTCAATGTAATGGACAAAATCCTTAAGTGAGGATATTGTCCATTTCATTGAGTAAAATCTTATTGACTTTAACCTCAACTTACATCCAATATATAACGCCAAAACTTACAAAAACATTAATGAGGTTTGTTATCAATAAAGTTTAGCTGTATGGGGTGGACAACATTGTCAAACATCTTTCTTAACTGAGGATTAACAATCAGCAAAACATTATTGATTTTAACATGATCAAATTTAGATGTTTAAGGTACTTTTGTTTAGTGGCGTTCTTTTTCTCGGTAAAACGCCAAAAAGTTAAAAAATCAAACATCGTTCCTTGGAAATTCAATACTCTTCTACGCGAAATTTTTGCCGAATGGATTGTTAGCTGAAGGGTGTAACTCAATAAAATTTTGCTGCATGAGATGGACAAATCTTCAAGAAAAAGAGGCTGAAGATGAATAAAAATTAAAATGAATCATACGAAAGTCGAAACAGCCAGTAAAGATACTTCAAAAGAAGAAAGAGACTGCTGACGGTGAAGATTTGGAAGATCAATTGTTTATATATTTTTTTTCTAATTTTCTTTTTCAGTTGATTGTTATATAAATAACAACGCCATTTATAATAAAAACGTCACACAGCCAAATGCTTGTCAAAACGCCATCATGCCATAAAACGCCCCAAAAACTCCCAAACTATGATAAAAGTACTTTGCACAAGTATTATAAAAAACCCAAAAAAATTAAAAAAATTAAAAACCAAACTTGAAATGGTAACTAAAAACAGTAACTACAAAAGCAGTAAAACTAAAACGCCAAACTTGAAAGATGGAACGTGTTACAGACTTCAGAGATAAAGCTTATCAAAACAGTAATTACAAACAATAACTGAAACGACGAATACTTTATTATAATAATGCATCGCCTAACCTACGCGCCAAAAGACATCCTATAAAATGATACCTATCAGCAACTTCCATTTGATCAACCCAAAAAAACAAACGCCAATACTACTAAATACCACTCAGTGTAAAACGCCAAAAAAATAAAAAAAAATCAAAGATGGCTAATATGCTTTCTTGGATATTCAGTGTTGTTCTTCGTGAAGTTTCACTGAATGGATTGTTAAGGATATTACCTCATGTGTTCGCAGTGGTGAACATGTGTTGCGCACTCATTCGCTCGAGTGAAACATCTCGTATGAAGTAGGTCACATTGTTCAAGTTGTGCATTTCGTGCAAGGTATTCCAGCTCAATCTCCAAACGCTCGACAATCTTTCCTAAGATTGTCAAGCTGTTAGCCTTTCATGAGGCTCTCACACGCACTATTCTCAACACGACAGAGTAATTCGATCGAGATTAAGTATGAAAGCCGCAAACTCTCGATTGGATCGCTCGCCTTGCACGTACCTTTACTATAAACATGGGAGAATTTGCGTTGAACCAGGAGTGAAATCCGTACTTCGAAGCAGATTTTCTCTCTCTATTTCGTGATTCTATCACACAACCAGGAATGCAGTAGCTAAGATAGGGGTGAAACCCGAATCTTGGTGACTCGTTCCGCTCTCGATTTTGGCTTTACAAAAACTCTCACCAAAGTCTGGATGGATTCCAACGACTCGAGTTACGAAAAGGACCGAATGGATGAGGGCCGTTCACCGCATGTCGGTGATAGAGCACAGTCTATTAGGTCAAAAAGGACCTTGAGTACATCCTTGTGAATAGTCGAATCATTTTGGTTAGTCAATGTCTCATCCGTGGACACTCTCATCGCTTATTTTATGTGTTCCAATACTGAGCTCGCAATCGCCGACTCTGTGATTTTATGTATTTTTATGTGGATAAATGTTTATTTGTTAGCGATTTGAGATGCAAAGATGGTTTTGATTTAATGCTTCCTGAGAACGCACTCACAACTCACTGCACCACGCTAACAAATCGTTGATATCATGCTATACAAATCGTTACTCGCTACTCGCTCGCTACTCTAGATCAAGATCGCAACTTTGAAGGATAGATGAATACGTGTGGTATATGTAGGTGAATACGTGCAAAATATAGCGTGTCCTCGTGTGTTTCGGTGCCCTACGTGCTTATGTGCTTACACAGGCCACATGTTAGAATGGGATAGCATGTGATCGTGTGCTTATGTGAACTACGTGCTTCTGTGATTACGTGATTCTGTGGATTGTGTGCCTACGTGACTATGTGAATATACGTGTTACTGAGCCAGTATATAAAGTAATTACGCTAGACTATGCTAGGATTACTCGAACTGTGTTTGAATCCTGTGGCGATGTCTGTTGCAGACAATGTCGTCATTTGGATTGCACCATTCTCGAACCGCTCGTCGTAAACATGAGGACAAACGCATCGCTGCTCTAGTCAATAAGCAGATCGTTAAAGTTCTCCCTCAAATTGTGAGTGAACTGCACGAGAACGCCAGTAAATCTTCTGATAAATCCAGGACATAGTCTCCTAGAGCTGCTTTTAGCTTCAAGCAGTTCAAAGCCTGCGGACCAAAGGAATTTACCGGCGAAGATGGTCATACGGCCATGTTTCAATGGTTTAACTCAATCGAAGTCACCCTGCGCCAGAGTGGCTGCCCAGAAAACCTACGCACTGTTAATGCTACCGGCGTCTTCTAGTTCCGCGCTCTTGATTGGTGGACGGCTGAGAAGAACAAACGAGGGAACTATGCAGCTTTTGGATTGTCGTGGGATGAGTTGAAGAACATCATGATGCAAGAGTTATGCCCTCCCCGTGAACTCCAAAAGCTAGAGGATGAATTCTGGCACATTAAGCAGGATGGTGGAGATAACGCTGGTTTAACTGCTCACTTCAAGCAGTTGAGTATCATCTGTCCAGGCCAAGTTACTACCCCGGAGATTACAATCAAGAAGTATATCCGTGCTCTGCCGGATTGTGTGGCTGATTTCGTTCACGCTGCAAAGACGACCACTATTGAAGAAACCTTCCTACTCGTGGCTGAGATAAACGACAAGCGAGTCAAGGCCGGTTACTTTGATAAAGCTGCTAAGAATCTGCACCAAGTTACCGCTGCTTCCACCGTTGAAACTACCGCCACCGCTCCGCAGTCTTCAAAGCTTTCACGTCGCAAGAGAAAGAACAACAGCTCCAGCAATAAGAACTGCGTAGTTACTGCTGCTCCGCTTCAAATAGCACCTGCCCAACCGTAACCCCAACACCGTCAGGCAGCAGCCCCAGTGACCACTGCACCGCCAGCCAAGTGTGCCTATACTGGTCCTCACCCGCTCTGCCCTACCTGCACTTACCATCATCCTACTGGGATTGCTTGCAGATTCTGCGTTCATTGCAACATGTACGGCCACTTCACTGCAAATTGCCGTACCGGTTCTCGACAAGCTTAAGCTGCAGCTCAAGGTCAAGATCCTGCTCAACAAGCTATACTTCCTGCTCCTCAAGGCCAACAAGCGGCTCCTGCACCCGCTATCCACGCTAGAGCTTGCTTTGCGTGTGGTGATCCCAACCACTTCGCAAACATGTGCCCCAATCGAGTGGTGAAGCAAGAGCCACAACAACAGCAGCCACAACAACAACAGCAGCAGCCACCGCAGCAACAGCAGCCCGCTGACGTGCTTTTCACATCAACGGCCGCCAGGCTCAAGCAAACAACAATGTGGTTAATGGTACGTTCCTTGTAAATGGTATATATGCTTCGTGTTTATTTGATACTGGAGCCGATAACTGTTTTGTATCGCTTGAATTCGAAAAGCTCCTTAATCGTAAGCGCGCCCATCTCCCCTCGACGTTCGATGTTGAAGTTGCCACTGGAAGAACCGTCGCTGTCAATTCTGTTCTTCGTGAGTGTACTCTCGAACTCAACAATCACATCTTTCCTATAAACCTTATACCAATGCAACTCGGTAGCTTTGATGTCATAGTAGGTATGGATTTCCTTCGAGAAAATCATGTTGAAATTGTTTATTTCAATAAGATGATTCGTTTCTCACTCGCAAATGGTGATCAATTGTGTGTCTATGGTGAAGTCACTTCGAAGAAGTTACAACTCATGTCGTGTGTCCAAGCTAGCAAGTATCTCTGCAAGGAATACCAAGCTTTCTTAGCACACATCGTAGTAGCGGAGAAGTAAAAGAAAGGCGAGACAATAGAAGAAGTCCCTGTGATTCAGGAATTCCCTAACGTCTTCCCTGACGATTTACCTGGTTTACCTCCCACTCGTGATATCGATTTCCGAATCGACCTCATTCCTGGAGCAAATCCTGTTGCTAGAGCTCCCTTTCGATTCGCTCCATCTGAAATGCACAAACTCTCGAGTCAACTCCAGAAATTTCTTGACAAAGGCTTTATTCGCCCTAGCACCTCTCCGTGGGGCGCGCCAGTTCTTTTCGTCAAAAAGAAGGACGGATCGTTCCGAATGTGCATCGCCTATAGGGAGTTGAATAAGCTGACTATCAAGAATCGCTATCCTTTACCTCGAATCGATGATTTGTTTGATCAGTTGCAAGGCGCTACGTGTTTCTCAAAGATCGATCTACACACAGGCTATCACCAGTTACGCATTCAAGAGGATGATATACCCAAAACCGCTTTTCGCACTCGATACGGCCACTATGAGTTCGTTGTTATGCCTTTTGGTTTGACCAACGCACCTGCGGTTTTCATGGATCTGATGAATCGCGTGTGTAAACCTTTTCTCGACCGCTTCGTCATCGTGTTCATGGATGATATCCTGATCTATTCGAAGTCGAAAGCCGAACACGCGCAACATCTACGTTTGGTTCTCAAACTGCTCCAAGGGAATCGACTCTATGCCAAGTTCTCCAAGTCCGAATTTTGGCTGGAGGAGGTTCAATTCCTCAGTCACATTGTCAATAGTTAAGGTATCCACGTCGACCCCGCGAAGATCGGAGCTGTTCAGAGTTGGGTTACACCTAAGAACCCGTCTGAAGTCCGTTCTTTTCTCGGACTAGCGGGCTATTATCGCTGATTTATCAAAGGATTCTCAAAAATCACTGTGCCGCTCACTTCTCTCACGCATAAAGACAAGCCTTTTGTTTGGGGAACCGAACAGGAGACTGCCTTTCGAACTCTCAAGCATATGCTCTGTAGTGCTCCCGTCCTCTCACTACCCGACGGAAACGATGACTTCGTAGTCTACTGCGATGCCTCTAATCTCGGTCTCGTTTGTGTTCTCATGCAACGAGTCAAGGTTATCGCGTACGCATCTCGTCAGCTAAAAATCCACGAAAAGAACTATACCACACACGACCTCGAGCTGGGTGCAGTTGCTTTTGTGTTAAAGATCTGGCAACACTACCTTTACGGTACCAAGTGTATGATCTTCACCGATCATAAAAGCCTACAACACATCTTTGACCAGAAAGAACTGGACATGCACCAACGCCGGTGGGTAGAACTCCTCAACGATTACGACTGTGAGATCCGTTACCATCCAGGCAAAGCAAACGTCGTTACCGATGCCCTCAACAGATGAAGCCATTTGCATAGCGTTCGTAATAACCAAGCCCAGCACAATCTCGAAGCTCTTATCCGTGACGCCCAACATGCTTGCTTTACCGAACACACCCTGAAGAAGTAAAGAATTCTTAACGATGGCGCCCAGTTAGTGAATAAATCAAATGGGATATTCCATTATCTAGATCGAATTTGGATTCCCAGGCGTACCAATTTACGACAAATTCTGCTCGACGAAGCCCACAAGTCACGATACTCCATTCATCCCGGTGCCGATAAGATGTACCAGGACCTTCGCTACAAGTACTGGTGGGCGGGCATGAAGAAAGATATCTCTATCTATGTTACGAAGTGCCTGACTTGCTCAAAAGTCAAGGCCGAGCATCAAAGACGCTCTGGCTTACTCGTCCAACCCGAGATCCCTATGTGGAAATGGGAGAGTATAGCCATGGACTTCATAACGAAGCTCCCGCGCACGCCATCAGGTCACGACAGCATCTGGGTTGTCGTTGACCGTTTGACTAAATCTGCTCATTTTCTGCCGATACGAGAAGACTTTAAGGTAGAAAAATTAGTCCGAATCTACACCGATGAGATCATTTGTCGACATGGGACGCCTCGCGACATCATATCTGACCGCGATGGTCGGTTTACCTCGCGTCTTTGGGAAACGTTTTAATCTGCTCTCGGTACTACTCTTAACCTAAGTACCGCTTTCCATCCCCAAACTGACGGTCACACTCAAAGAACGATTCGCACCCTTGAAGACATGCCCCGCTCGTGTGTCATAGATTTCGGTGGTAATTGGGACGCATACTTACCTTTAGTCGAATTCTCGTACAATAACAGTTATCATTCCAGCATCCAAATGGCACGAGATTGGAGACGCGCAAATTACCGGTTTCGAGTTATTGCAAGAAACGGCTGGCAAAATCCTCCAAATTCGAGACAATCTCCTGAAAGCTCGGACTCGTCAGAAAAGTTACGCCGATAGACGCCGCAAGCCCCTTGAATTTGACGTTGGCGATCACGTACCCCTAAAGGTTGCACCTTGGAAGGGGGTGATCAGATTCGGCAAGAAAGGAAAGCTCGCGCCTCGATATGTGGGACCTTTTAAAATTCTGGAACGAATTGGCAAAGTGGCCTACAAACTCGAACTACAGGAGGAACTAAGTAATGTCCACCCGACTTTCCAAGTTTCGAACCTCGGAAAGTGTTTGGCCGATCAGGAGTTACATCTCCCTCTTGAGGATCTGCAAGTGGACGAAACATTACACTTCGTGGAAAAGCCTGTCGAGATCATGGGCCGAGAAACCAAGGTACTCCGACGCTCATGCATTCCCATTGTGAAGGTTCGCTGGGAAGGCAAACGCAACACCGAGTTCACCTGGGAACTCGATAGTGACATGAAGGCGAAGTACCCGCAATTGTTTGTTACACCTACTTCTTAAATTTCGGGACGAAATTTCCTAAAGTAGGGGAAGCTGTAACACCCCGTGTTTCAAAAGTCAAAGTACAAGTCAAAGTCAAAGTTAAAGGAAGAAAAGTTTGCTAATTGCTATCTGTCACTCCTTGCTCAACTAATGATTGTACGTTAATGACTTGTAATCGAATCCTTTTATTTATTTGCCTTAGTTGTATTATGTGGAGTATCTATTAATAATCAAGGTTTAATCGATGTTTATCGCTAATCGGTGATTTATTGCTTCATCGCTAATCGCATCGCAATCGCATTCGCAACTCGAATTATGCGTTCTGGATATTGTTTTACGTGTATGTGCTATTTATGTGTTACATGTGTATGTTTACTTTATGTTGTGGTGTTTAATCGCAATCATTATTGCAACTCTATCACGTCGCAATCTAATCGCAAACGCTAAACACAAGTTATTTATAGTGATTGTATGTTAGATATAGTAATTGTGTGGTTATTATTAATCTATCGCATCGCATACTCGTTTAAACGCATCGCAATGCTCAACGCGCAAAACGAAACCACGAAAACCAACCCGCGACGCCAGTCGATCGAATGACCATCCGATCGGATAGTCATCCGATCCGTCACCTGGTGCGCCCTTTTCCTCTTTTGAAAACCCTATAAATACCCCCCGGTCACATCATTTGAGGTGGCAGCTCTCTCTTCCGAACAGCAGCGTTCCAGCCCTTCTTTCTCTCGATTTCTCGCGATTCTTGTAAGTTTTGAACTCAAATCTTATACTTATACGATCTACACGCACTTCTTCATATTTTTCACTTTTGAATCTCAACTTTTAACCGAGAAATCAGTGGATTTGAGGTGTTCTAGGATGATGTCATCATGGAGTTCTTATGAACTTCAAGTTTTGGCATCATTCCACCAAGAACAACTTAGATCTGAAAGATTTCCACATGATTAAACAATGTTTTCATCTAGATCTAAACATTTTCGAGATTAACAAGATTGAAAGATGGTTTTATAACTTTCTTTCGACTCTTTTACACTCAATGCACTCAAAAACCGGTAGAATCAGAGCTCGGTCAGGTCTTCTACTCATTTCTTAGTGAAGTGTCGGTCTGAGATCTGATTCCTACCCAAGAGACAACAGATTACGGGTTAAACATGAACAACCATCACGAACAGTTAACTGGTCGGACTAGGGTGATTCCTGTTCGATCGGATAACTTGGGTCTTGATGGAGTTTCCGTTGTTTAACACGTTGTCATCCCATCTCAATCAAATCGCAACTTTCAAACTTAACAAATTTCAACACGAACCAGTCACCCAAACGGATTGCCGTCCGATCGGATTGCCATTCGATCGAACGACGATCCGATCGGATGACATAGGGTCTCAAACACTTAACGTTTTTCATAATTTTCAAAGATCATTAATTTCTAACTGGACGGATCGCCATCCGATCGAACGACCTGAAAGGTAGAGATACTTCTCTGATCATGAAAAGCTACAACGAAAACTTCAAAACCATCATACACAAACACATCCATCCTAAACGAATGTCAATCCGACCGAATGGCCATCCGAACGGATTGACATCCGATCGAATGACCATCCGTCTGGATTACCATCCGATCGGATGACACCTCGACACACTTTCTTTTTTTATCGTTTTACGTGCCTTTATCACTTATGCTATGGTTCTGTAACTAGGCTGACTCTTTAGCGCTCCCTTCAATCCATTAGCTACCATCGCTGTGAGTATACTCGATCCCTTTTTGCTTAACGCACTTTTGGGTGTTACATATGTTACTTATATCAAATCACATCGACACACAACGCAAACACTTTTTATACGCTAACCGCTCTTGCATGTTATACCTGACTCGATGAATGCTTGTATGTTATGTTTACACATTGATTGCTGTCTACCTGCCTTAGCAACGATAGTACTATGGTTTGGACTCAGCACCTGTTCACTCAGGGGTTGTTAAGGATATTACCTCACGTGTTCGCAGTGGTGAACATGTGTTGCGCACTCATTCTACTCGCAGTCAACTCGCAGTCATTGGTATTGATAGGATCTTTGTCGATAACTTACATGCTTCACATTATACGTTGTACATGCTGGTTATGTGTAAACGTTTTCGAACTCTATTATACTATTAAAATTGTATGTTCACCTTTACACTATGTGTATTGACCTTATTCTAACGTATGTGACAAGTGTTTAGGATGCTTATCTGCTTGCTTTCATGGAATCGAGCTTAGGAGAGTCTAGAAACAAACAATTTAAACCTGAGTTGTCGGAACATGTTATTTGTCTTTGAGATATCGATGTCTGTAATAATGGATTTGCTTGATGGGTTATGGTATGGGACATAATATTAACTATCTGGTAAATTTAGTTGTTGTGGAATTTCTCTTGGACAATCTGTTTTGCTCAGTGCCGCGCCCCGATGTTTCCATCATCGGTTGGGGTGTGACATATTTGTCCCGTGTAAATCGTATAGTATTTTTTAGTTTTTATTTATTCTTTTTAGTTTTTAGTATTATATTATATTATTTTGTGTTGGGCCAGATCCTGGTGCAAATGGAGCAAAAACGAGTAATAAGGAAATAACCAACCTGTTGAGCAGAGTAGAATGCCAGTAACCATATTAAAATTGCAGCTATTTTTCTTAAGTGAACCGAGCCCACTATCTCTATAGTATTAAACCATAAGGCATTATATCATTGAGAAAGGAGGCTACTATTATTAAGAGAACTAGTTAAATTCCACCTGCGCGTTGCGGCGGGGACCCAATGACTGCAAAACGCGTGTCAGTAACGGCAAGCAGATACCGAATACCGAATATCAAAACATAAACAAAAACGTCGTGAAAAAGATAGTCAATCAGTCCTAAAAGAAGCGATTTTAAATAACCTAATATATAATAATAGGACCCACACGTCCTACACGTTGGAAATTCGGTTGTTTTCAGTTCAGTTGTTACGGTGCTAACACGTTAAAATATAGATGAGCTCGGTACCGGTAACGGCACCGAAAGTACCGATCCGGAAAATCATCGAAATTAGGTACCGGCACCGAAAATGCTCGGTACAATACGGTATGGTATTTGAAGGTAAAAATCAATAAATATAGGTATGGTGCTAGACCAGTGTCGAATCGAAAGTAACGATTCTGAAAATGCCAAAAGGTGGGTACCAAATTGGTACCAAAAATGATTTGGTATAGTAAATTTGGTATCGATACGATACCGGTTTGATTACAGGATTTGATACGATTTGCTCATCAATAATCTAATTATCCAAGTTAATTTTACATGCTACAATTCATTCATTACGTAAAAAGACAAAAAATAAAGCAAAATAAGTTGTTGTGCATATAAAACCTCTTTCAAACGAAATACAGTTTACTTACTGTGTGTATGAAAAGTAATCTAAACTGTGCAATTACTTCCATTGCTACGTTGCTACAGGATTTGATGAGCCCGGTACCAACCGGTACCGAAAATACCGTTACCGAAATCCTCAAAAGTGGGTACCGGTACCGAATATACCTGGTACAGTACGGCTTGATACGGTCGGTACTGATATGGCACCGGTATTTGAGGGTAAAACCCGATGAATACTGGTGCCGAACGGATACCGAAAATACACTCAGTTTGGTAAATTTGATACCGGTACCGGTACCCGATACTATTCATTCATTTATATTTTTATTACTGTTAATTCATTTCTCTTTTTAATATTTATTTAGAGTTAATTACTTTTTTCATCCCTGTGGTTTGTTAAAAATCACTATTTCAGTCCATTATTTTAAAAATTGCGATTTCAGTCTCTGTGGTTTCAGTTTCGTAACCATTTCAGTCCCTGTGGTTTCACTTTCGTAACCATTTCAATCCATTTATTCTGTTAAGTACAGGGACTGAAATGGTTACGAGGTGGACTGAAATGGTTACGAAAGTGAAACCACAGGGATTGAAATCGCAATTTTTAAACTAATGGACTGAAATAGTGATTTTTGACAACCACAGGGATGAAAACAGTAATTAACTCATTTATTTATTTACTACTGTTCATTCACTTTGTTTTTTAATATATAGGTAAATTTATTGTTGGTGGATGAATGTTATATTCGAAAAAGTGGAAGAAGATGATCGATCACAATTAAATAATTGGCTGGATCTTTCATGGGTTTTGTGCTTTTGAAACAATCTATAATCTATAATATACAATAAAAGAAATCAATGGAATGACACTTTTTATTATTCTAGACCATCCTTAATTGTAGATAATTATTATTTAATTTTTAGGGTTAGGATATAATAGAAAGTTTATTTGGGTAGGAAGCCTAGGAAGTAATCTTGACCATCCATTTACTTAATCAAGGGCTAAGATTAAATGAGTGAAATTGAAAGAAAAAAAGGAGCCGCGTAAGTTTGTTCAGGGGCATTCTAGTCAAGTCAAGGCAAGGCAATAGTTTCTCTCTCCTCCAATTCCCCCCCCCCCCCATTTTTTAAACGTTAATAACTCTTTCATACGACATTATTTTTTTATAAAAATTGCACCAAAAAAACGAGTGTTTTTTTATCTTTAGAACGAGTATACTATTGCTATATTTTCGAAAAAAAAAATTGAAAACCCAGTTGCGTAAAACGCAATGGACAAAAAACCTAAAAAATGACATTTTTCTAAAACGCAATGCACCAAAAACACAAAGAAATGTCTTATTTGTAAAACGCAATTGCCAGAAAACACAAAGATATGTCTTATTTCTAAAACGCAATAGCCTAAAAACATAAAAGAAAGTGTACTTTCTAAAACGCAATGGACTGAAAACACATAAAAATGTGTTTTACCTAAAACGCAATGCACAAAAAACACAAAAAAAAAAGTCTTATTTATAAAACGCAATGGCTAGAAAACACTTAAAATGTCTCCTTTCTAAAACGCAATGGCCTAAAAAACAAAAGAAAGTGTTCTCTCTAAAACGCAATGCACCAAAAACACAAAGAAATGTCATATTTATAAAACGCAATGGCCAGAAAACACTTAAAAATGTTTCCTTTCTAAAACGCAATGGCCTAAAAAACAAAATAAACTATTCTCTCTAAAACACAATGGACTGAAAACACCTAAAAATGTGTTTTACCTAAAACGCAATGAATAAAAACACTTCAAAAATGTATTTTTCTAAAACGTAATGGCCAGAAAACACATAAAATGTCTTAGTTCTAAAACGCAATGGCCTAAAAACACCAAAGAAAGTGTTATCTCTAAAACGCATTGAACCAGGACAATAGTTTTGTCTGTGAATTGTCTGAACCAGGAAGCAGGAGATAAAAAACTGTCTACGAATGCAGTTTTCCAGAGGCAATTTACAGAAAATTAAATTTTCTGATGCATTTTTATTAAATTTTCCAGAGGCAATTTTCTGCCCCTTGGACCCTGCTACCAGGGGCGCTGCCCCCGGACCCCCGGCAAGATCGTAAAACGCAACGACTAAATCAAAAACCCAGATCGTAAAACTGAATTTAAAGAATTTCTTACATGGATCGAAGCCGATTTCTTCAACGATTGACGAAATTTGAATGATAGAAACACTTATCAGCGATTGAATCGAACGGATCGAGTGATTATCTTGAAAATCATGAGAAAAAACGAGATTTTATATGAAATTAAACTGGGTTTTCTTCAAAAAAAGCTGAAGAACACGTTGATCGGGTGTTTGAATCATTGATTGTTGACGAAAATCGCACTATAATGTAGTGATTATTGAGATAGAAAGTGAAGAAAAGGTTGAAGATGGTGGGTTTTGAAGTTACTGGAGAGAAGAAGGAAGAAGAAAGGATACGATTGACTAAAATACCCTTGCTCTTTATTTTAAATGTTGCCACATGTCATAAGCTTATTGCTTCTTACACTTCCTAGCCAAAATAAACTTCTTATTTGATCCTCACCCTTAATTTATATTATTAAATATTAATTAAATTAATATAAATCTTATCAACTCTAAATCATTGCCATAAACTTAACTTCAAATAGTAAAGTCTTATCTAAATTAAAACTTCAAATCATAAAGTGTTATCTAAACTAAAATGCATTGTTTCACTTAACAGTAGATAAACATGCATATTATTTATTGTTAATGTTAATGTTATTATTGTTAACTATAAGAAATTATACTAAACAACTTATTAATCAAACCAAAAATTTTAAATAGTATTAACCTAATTTAAAAAATAATAAAAAAATCCATTTTGATTTAGAAATATTTTTTTAACAATAGATAAACCTGTGTAATACACAGGGTTTTTAAACATATAACATTTTTTATTATTTTCTATATAAAATTAAACTTATTCAACCCGTACAATACACCGTGTTTTTTTAAAATATAACTTTTTTTATTATTTAGTATATAAAATTAAATTTCTTCCACCCGTGAATACACAAGGTTTTTTTTAAATATATCTTTTTTTATTGTTTTGTATATAAAATTACATTTATTCAACCCGCACAATACACGAGGTTGTTAAAGATATATTTTTTTATTTTTTAATATGTAAAATTATATTTACTCAACATGTGTAATAAATGAGGTTTATAAAAATATATTTTTTATTTAGTATATAAAATTTTATTTATTAAACCCGAGTAATACACGGGGTTCTAACCTAGTTATTAGTATATATTAAAAATTTAAAACCCTAATGCATCCTAATCATATATAAGGCTGGACGGTATGGAGGTTCGTCCTCCACCGTCCCAGCCCGACGCGCCAACAGTCCCTCCATCTCGCCCTCCCTCCGTTACGTCCTCTCTGTCTTCTTCTTGCCGTTCAGGACGGTCCAAATGAGGACAAATGTTCCTCACAGACATATATATACATACAATATATAATATATATTTTAGGATCATCCCCCATTTTCATACATTCATCCTCTTTGCCCCATCCTCATACCCATCCTAAGTGGCACTTACGTGGTGGACCATCCTCCAAGGGAGAACCATCACCATACCCTGTAGGCTAAGGAAACCTTGGACGCATATATTCTAGACAACTCCTTGGGACGCAAATTACATCAGAGGGAGCAGATATAAAATTTAAAGAGGGATACACATAGAAAAAGGAAAAAGCTGCTTCTATATTTATGATTTTCGTTGTTGGCTATTTATTGGGGTGAACGAATAAAAAGTGGGAGAGCCAGATTTTACTACATTAATACCCAAAGTTGGAGGCGGCTATTTTGCTTGTTGGGCCGAAGCCCATTTATTTGAGGAAGTGGACGAAAAATAAGAGGGCAGATATATATGATATTTGTGAGAGGCGGCAACGATAATTTTTATATACGAAACAGAGGAGAACGTGAAGGAGAAAAAAAACATCAGTCGCATATAATCAGTTGTTGGACGACATCAGACCAAGAAAAAAGAGAGAAGGCTGGGGACGATTTTTAGAAGTATCTTTTAGCAAAAAAGAATCAAGTTCAAGAATCATCGGGTTTGAAGCAGGAAGCTTGGAGAACGAGGGATTAACGGGTTTTGCTACTTAGTTTCTCTTATTTTCTAGTTTCTTTGTTCTTATTCGATGAATTCTTGTTTGATACTTAGTTTTATTATTATTATTATTTTAAGACTATGATTCTTGGCTACATTTCTAAAACTACCAAGATGAACTTTTGTTAAAGATTGGATTTTTATTGGTATTAATGTTGATTTGGATTTTCTAGTAAAGTAAAAGACTTTGGTTTCTCAATTTGGTGTGTATGCGTATTTTTGCCTGATTTGTGATTGTTTACTTACATAAGTTTTGTTGAATGTCTTTCAAATAATAAACTTGTGTTGATTATTCGGGTCTTAGCGGGTTCGGGTGATTTTGTGGTGAATTGGCCAATAAACCATAAAAACGGTATTCAAGCAGGGGCGGATCTATAGCCTTTTAGGGGGTTCCCAGGAACCCGTTTGGTTTTGTATCTTATAGTGTTAAATCATTAAGAAACTTCTGAAGGAACCCTTTAATATTTTGAAAGGGAACCTTATAAACAAAGTCATAGGTTGGTATGGTGGTAACTATGCCCACTGCCTATCCTAGAGATCCCGATTTCGAGTCGGGTAAATCCCGAGTTAGGGTTTAGTTTTCCCCTTTCCTGTTTACCCTCAAACCCAAACACGAACAGAACACACACTAAACGCAGCGGCCACTCCAGATCAGTCCTACCACTCATCCAATCGTCACAAAAGCACTTGCCGGAGCCACTCCAACCTCAACGGCTCAGCCACGTAGCCCCTTTGGCCTTCCCTCAGTCCTTCACTTACTCACTCTCTTCGGCCCTTCACTCCTCCAGGTTCATTTAAACTCTATAAGAGTATAAGTTGTTGATTTTATCTTTTAGTTTGTTGATTTACATGTTTGTTTAGGTATTCAAATTAATTTCTAGGTAATAAATTGTTGATTTTGACATTCAATTTTGTTAGTTGTCAATAGTTATAGGACTTAGTTGCAATTAACAACCGTTCACACCATGTTTATAGCAACCGTTCACACCCATATCATGTAATTATTTATTTATTTTTTAGTCCCTCACTCTCGCTATAAGTAGAGGGGTTATTTACTCTTGTAAATACACATTTAATCAATACAAGTTCGGTTTTCATACCATTCCCATTTACATGGTATCAGAGCTAAAGGTCTCTTAGCTCACGAGCATCTTTTCGGGTGACCATTTCCGGCTAAATTTCAGGTCACCACCAGTCTCGGTTTAGAAGGTTCATAGTATGCTCTGTGGTTGCAGTTTAGTCTGATCTTCCACATCAGAAATGGATCTTCTTTTTCATACCATTTCCGGTCATCTCTATTTTTTTCTGTTCTCGGGTACTATTCATCGCAGGTTACTGTTCACCCGATCCAAATCTGTTCAGATCTGATCTGCCAAGTTTCAGATCCAGGGGTTACTGTTCATCCGGCTACTGTTCATCGGGGTTACTGTTCATACGGTACCGTATTTTTCCAGCTTCGTCGGAATTTGTTTCCGATCATTTCCGTGCAGTCGGATTTCCGATCTGAGCAACTTTTTTGTTTCTGCCTTCGTTTTGCGTGCTCGTATTCCAGTTCAGTTTTTCAGTTTTCTGGTTTTTCTGTTTGAATATATTGTTGCAATGGAAGATAAGAGAAATCACAGTATTAGATGCACTAAGGAGGATTATGATTGGCTTCAACGGTTACTTGCCTTCGGGTCACAAAGTCCGCAGACCAACTCGGTATTCCCAGGTACGTTGTCTGGCTTTGATCTATACTGGATTATTGATTCTGGAGCCACTCATCACATGACTGCGAATCAAGAAATTCTCACTAGCCTTCATAAAACCTCTCACACACCGGTTAAACTTGCAGATGGTTCCTCATGCCCCGTACGCGGCATTGGATCCATTCACAACCCAGAAAACCTAAAATTGTCTTCTGTTCTTCTTGTTCCTAACTTCCCTACCAGCCTTTTATCTGTCAGCCAAATTACTAAACAAAATAATTGTTCCGTTACTTTTTATCCTACTCATTGTACCCTCAATGAACTGGGTACCAACCGAGTCATCGGCACTGGTCTTGAATCAGGTGGTCTCTATCGGATGTCCTCATTGTCTCCTCCCAAAGCAAACATCCGTGAGTCTAGTATCTTTGAAACTCATTGTCGGTTAGGTCATCCCTCTGTAGCAGTCCTAAGGAAAATGAGACCTGGCATCTCTATTCCCGATAACTTCCATTGTGAGTCATGTCAGCTTGGTAAGCATACTCGACGTCCTTACCCCCCAAAAGTGTCAAGCCGAACCATTTCCATTTTTGAACTTGTACACTCTGATGTATGGGGTCCATGTCCAGTTAAGACTCCATTGGGCTTTCAATATTTTGTTACCTTCATTGATGACTATTCTCATGCTACATGGGTTTACCTATTGAAATCCCGTAGTGAAATCAACTCAATCTTTCATGAATTCCATGCATATGTCAAAACCCAGTTCAAAACATCCATCCAAACCTTACGCACCGATAATGCTAAAGAATATCTGTCCACCGATTTCTCTACATATCTCAAATCACAAGGTATTATTCATGAGACTTCTTGCGCATATACATCTCAACATAATGGTGTGGCTGAACGCAAGAACCGCCATCTGTTGGATGTTACTCGCACACTCATGATTCATTCTCATGTTCCTCGTCACTTTTGGGGTGATGTTGTTCTTACTGCGGCTTATCTAATTAATCGTATGCCATCGTCTGTTCTTCATGGTCAAACCCCGTTCTCTGTTTTATTTCCTAGAGGAACTCCATTTCCTCTTGAGCCCCAAACTTTTGGATGTGTAGCTTATGTCCATGATCATCGTCCCGGAGTCCCTAAAATCGACCCTCGAGCCATTCGTTGTGTCTTTGTTGGTTACTCGCGTGTCCAGAAAGGTTATCGATGTTATAGTCCTTCCCTTCGCCGATACTTTACCAGTGCTGACGTCACTTTTGATCCGTTGCGTCCTTTCTATCCAGAAGCTACCATTCCAGTTTCTGATCTGTTTCCTGACCCTGATATACCTGAGTCTCACATCATCCCCATCTTTCCTGTAACTCCTGTTCCATCTGTCCCTCAGGTCTCAGACACCACAAACCAGGGTCCTACTACTGAGGGCCTACCAACCGATCCCCCGCCATTACTCTTTACATATGCTCGGCGAGGAAAGGATCACACGTCAGCAACCATTGATCCCCAACCTACCCATACCTCTGGTACATCATCCGTTCAACCTGCCATGTCTGAACCAGATACATCCTTGCCAGTTCCTACCCATACTACCTCGGATATCCCTTCGGATACACCTACTTATGACCCTCCAGGTGCCCCATATCCCGATATACCTATTGCCTTTCGCAAGGAACCTAGACACTCCACTCGTTATCCCATCCAGGATTATGTTGCCTACACTCATCTCTCTACAGAGTCTCATGCCTTTACCACTTCCCTGGATTCCTACCCGATTCCCAAAAATGTGATGACCGCTCTGGCTCACCCAGGATGGCGACAAGCCATGGAAGACGAGATTGGGGCTTTAAAAGCCAATCAGACTTGAGACCTAGAACCACTACCTCCTGGTAAGCGTGTTGTTGGTTGTCGTTGGGTCTTCACAGTTAAACTTAACCCTGACGGAACTCTACATCGTCTGAAAGCTCGTCTGGTAGCTAAAGGTTACTCTCAGGCTTATGGTATTGATTATGACGAGACTTTTTCCCCAGTTGCCAAAATGCCATCTGTGCGTATTTGTATTGCTCTTGCTGCTATTCATCATTGGTCGCTCTACCTGCTTGATGTTAAGAACGCCTTTCTCAATGGTGTTCTTGAGGAGGAGGTTTATATGGAGCAGCCACCAGGGTTCATTGTTCAGGAGGAGGCCTCAAAAGTATGCAGACTACGTCGGTCCCTATATGGTCTTAAACAGTCTCCAAGGGCATGGTTTGGTCGTTTCTCTAATGTTTTGGGAGAATTTGGAATGGTTCGTAGTACATATGATCACTCTGTATTCTTCAGACATCATCAGGGACGAAGGATCATCTTAGTTGTTTATGTGGATGATATCATAATCACAGGGGACGATGAAGAAGGAATTACCAAGCTCAAACAGTTTCTTCATTCTCAGTTTCAGATTAGTGACTTAAGTCGGCTACGGTACTTCCTTGGCATAGAAGTATCACGTTCTCCACAGGGAATACTTCTCTGTCAATGAAAGTATGTTCTTGATATGCTAACTGAGTGTGGCTTGCTGGGTTGCAAACCTGTTGACAGCCCTATGCTTTCTACAAGGAAGCTCCTTCCAGAGGACGGAAGCCCAATGAAAGATCCTGAGCGATACAGACGATTGGTCAGAAAACTCAACTACTTAACTGTCACCCGACCAGATATCTCCTTTGCCGTCAGTGTCCTAAGTCAGTTCATGGCTACTCCGTACACGGGACACTGGGATGCTGCTCTTCGTGTCTTAAGGTATCTCAAAACCACACCAGGTCTAGGGATCTTATATTCTGATCAGGGTCATTGCCGTGTGGGTGCTTTCACAGAAGATGGAGATGGGCGTATATCTGGATTTTCAGACGCAGACTGGGCAGGTTGTCCTATTTCTCGTCGATCCACCACTGGGTATTGTGTTTTTGTTGGTGGAAATCTTGTGTCCAGGAAGAGTAAGAAGCAACATACCGTATCCAGATCAAGTGCCGAATCAGAGTACAGAGCTATGGCAGATGTTACATCAGAGATGATATGGGTTCGTCGTCTCCTCAGAGAACTTGGAGTTATCTCTGATGACTTGATGCGATTATACTGTGATAATCAATCAGCTATACATATAGCCAAAAATCAAGTATTCCATGAGAGAACTAAACTCATTGAGGTTGATTGTCACCAAATCAGAGATCGGATAGTCGGCACTCAAAAGGATCCTCCATCCATCCAGCCAATTCATGTTAAAACAGAATTCCAACTAGCGGATATCTTCACAAAACCACTCCGAAAGACTCAAATAGACTTCATATGTAACAAGTCGGGCATGATTAACATCTATGCTCCAACTTGAGGAGGAGTGTTAGTTGTCAATAGTTATAGGACTTAGTTGCAATTAACAACCGTTCACACCATGTTTATAGCAACCGTTCACACCATATCATGTAATTATTTATTTATTTTTTAGTCCCTCACTCTCCCTATAAGTAGAGGGGTTATTTACTCTTGTAAATACACATTCAATCAATACAAGTTCGGTTTTCATACCATTCCCATTTACAAATTTGATGTAGCATTCGATATCCATTAACTTGTTCAAGGAATAACAAATTTAGTTTTTTGTATCTTGCTTATAATGCATAGAAAATTGATGTGAAAGGAGAATTAATGTATTGTATATTATAGTATCTTGCTTATAATGCATAGAAAATTGATGTGAAAGGAGAATTAATGTATTGTTAAAAATACATAAGTAAAATAACCTATTGGTATTGTTGATGCTTAACAAAATCAAAGGTTGTACAATAGTGCATTAGCATAGGCTGCTTGTTCATGAGCAGATCATTCAACCCTACACAATTGCAAGTGTACAGGTGTGTGAGTACGCAAGTGTGTAGGTGTGTTAGCATGATGGTATGAAGAAAATGGATTAGCCCGGCATAATGCCCAGTTGTTAGATGATCGGTACATGTGCTAGATTTTTGTTTATAAAAAAATAATACAGGCTGCTTGTGAGATGAACGTTACCCGACCCGAACCGTCGAACCGACCAGATTTTTTTTATGTTCGGACATGTGAATTTGGAGCATTAAAAAAAGTGAACCCCTTGGAAAAAATTTCTGGATCCGCCACTGTATTCAAGAATTAATTAGGCATATTTATTCTACTAACCTTAGAGCTCAGAAGTGCTAGGTTATTAATAGGTCTAGTTTGGTAAATTGCTAGGATTTGGTTTTGAGAAAAGCCGGTTTTAGTTTCCTTGCCATTACTTTGTCTATTAAACCAAGTTGAGCCCATTAGTCGCCTTAGGGGCTGTTTGTTTACCTCTTAATGGGGCTCTTAATGGTTCAGACATCTTACTGGTTCAGCACTTAATGGTTCAGACTGTTTGTTTCGCGAGCAAATGTCTGAATGGTTCAGACATTTGCCTCTGAATGGTTAAGAATTATACAGAGTCTGAATGGCTAAGACCTCTAATCTGAATTGGTCAGACATTTGCCTCTGAACGGTTAAGCATTATACTAGCTCTTAATGGTTCAGACCTCCTGGTTCAGCACTTAATGATTCAGCCCTCTTACTGGTTCAGCAGTTAACCATTCAGAAGTTGCCAAACAGCCCCTTAGACTTTCCACTAAGAAGTAGTTAGTCAATTTAGGGCACTTTTCTAGAATCTTAGATAACCGAAAGGGAGTCTAGTTAGCCGGTGTTCGTAACAATCCGTAGAGGTCCATAGGTGTCTTCCTGAGAAGGGTCGGGGGTCCTGTTCGGTTTCTCTTAGGGTTTAGAATCTAAAGATCCTGGTTCCAAATCACATTAGCATCCGATAGAAAGCCTTTCAATAACAAGAGGGATTCTCAACCTAGGTAGTCTTCATCACCACTGAGTTAAAACCTTTGTCCAAATTCGCGTCTAGTTAATCTAGTTAATTAGTTTAAATTTAATTGCAATTTTAGGATATTTAGAAAACCCCCCATCAAATATAAAAATGGTTAGTGTCGTGTCTGTGTCAGTCTAGGTCTAGATAGAGTCTAATTAGCGTAATTAGAGAGTCTCGTGGGTTCGATACTCGGACCTACTGTAGCTATACTGCATTGATCGGTACACTTACCGGTTGTGTGGTTTAGTTTTAGATCGAGTCTAAGTTTATAAATTTAAAGCTTAAAGTGTCTAGATTAGGTTAATTTTAGTAGTTTTTATTTAACCACTTTTAGCACATCATCAGCGGTGAGTGGTGGTCGGTGGTAGTGATTGTGGGTGGTTATACGTGGTGGTGGTGGGCAGCGGCGGCGTCTATGGGTGGTGGTGGTGGCGGCGGCAAGTGGCAATGCGGCGGCCGCGGCGAGTGGCGGTGGCGGCGGCAGCGGTGGTTGGAGGTGGTGTCGACGATGGTGGTGGTTGGCGGCGACGGTGGTGGCTATCGGGGTGGCGACGGAGGCGATGGCAGGTTGCAGCAATGGCGTTGGTGGTGGGTGGTGGGTTGTGGTGAAGGTGGTGGGTTGTGGTGTTGTTGATGAATGGTGCAAGAGGGGATGGAATGAAAAAAACATGGGGGGTTGATGGGAATGATTTTGAGGGAATGGCCTTTTGGATTGATTCGATTCCATTGACCAACCAAACACCCTTTTCTTCATTCTCTCGTAATCATCCATTTCATTCCGCCTCTCATTCTTGCATACCAAACACTACCTTGTTTTTCTTCGGTCCATTCCCCCTCTCACCCTTCATCACCACCACCGGCCACCATCACCACCTGCCATCTTCTGGCTCATCCACCGACCACCACCACCCTATGTCGTCGACCATCACCGACAACCGCCACCACCACCCTGACCACTACCGTCACCTCCCGCCACCGCCAACCACCCCTGCGGCCACTCTCCGCCACCCAACACCACTGACCACCGCCACCTCCGAGCACCGTCACCGTCACCACCGGCACCATCGCCACCATGTGTTGCCTCCCTCCACCGCCGACAATCGCCACCACCACTTCCCGTCATCGCCACCATCCGCCACCGACCACCGCCACCACCGCGCATTGTCACCACCCGCCACCACCACCGACCACCACTGCCGTCGCCACCATCTATCATCGCCACAGTGACCGTCATCGACCCCCGGCACCTGCGCCAACTCCACCGCCACCCCAACCACCGCTACCGCCACCCTCCACTGTTGACCACGCCGCCCATCGCCACTATCGGCCGCCACCACCACCCATTGTTGTCGGTGCCACCACCCGTCGCCGCCCACCACCCTCCACTGCCGCCACCGACTACCGCCGCTGCCACCAACCGCCAACTCCACCACCCATCACCGATTTTATCCCATCTATTTTCCTGCCTACCAAACAACACAAGGTAATCATTCATTCCTTTGCCAATTCCATTACCTCGTTCATTCCATTCTCTCGTCTATTTCATTACCCCATACCAAACAGACCTTAGGTATTTTTAACGTTTAAGATTTCACCCGCTGACCTTTACATACATGTGCTTTTTGTTTCAGGTTAAGTCCTTATTACAAAGCCAGTTAATTTTTATGGTTAAGCGACATAGGGATGGCAAAAATGTGACGAATATACTATATACTTTAAATCCTTTTTTCATGTTTTCCCCGCGGTACTGCGCAGGTTGCACCTTACTAGTTTACAATGAGACATTATCTTTATCAAATTATAATTTAGTTTCATTCATAAAAAAATTACTAACAAAAAATATGAAGTAAAAAAAGGAAGGTCTTACAGGAATTTGAAAGGTTGTTATCTGAAGTTCATCGACAACTTGGTCCTTATTTGGCTCATGTACTTGCTCCTCCTTTAAGAAATAGCATTTGAGAAATAAAATTAATGCTCAAAATTATAAATTTGTGATAAAACTACAAATTGGCTGTGAAAGTTATTTGCTAAGGAAAACTATAAAACAATGAAATAATTGATAATATAATAGATGATAAGATGTCAACGAAATTGGTGTCTAAAGATGATACCTTAAAAATAAAAACAATCAAATAAATTTAACAATAAATTACCAGTTAAATTTGGTAACAAAATAATGAATATGAAAAGGAAATTAACAGAATGTAGAATTAATACCATAAACAAGTCAAATTTGGTAGCAAAATAATGAATATCAAAGAAAATGGGCGTTCCATTGTAACTTCTATACACGAAAATGATTGGTGGCGAGAATTCATCCAGGATATGGATGTGAACTGAAGATTAGTTTTTTGCGTTTGACAATGCATATAATGTTATGGAACATGCAATATTTCAAACCCAAATAAAAGGTGAGAAGGTGATAAAAACACATTATTATTTACTCCAAGGGGCTGCCAATCAGCAAGGGCATAACCTTCATCAAAGGAGGTCCCCATCTAGGTCCCACAAGCCTCAACCAAAGGGCAGCCTCCCTAACCAATTATTTAAATGGAAACACTAGAGATTGGGTTCTTATAAGACCATGTGTAGTGGTAAGGGTGAATAATGCCCCCACCCTTGGGCGTTTTTCGCCATGTGGCAGTACAGTCAGCAAGGGGCATTATTGGACCTTTTTTTCTAAAATGGGTGTAGTGGGGATGTGGGCATTATGATAAAAGGGTGTAAAGAATTAAATAAAAATAAAAAAACCAAAAAAAACCTATTGGAATATTAAATAAATGAAAAAGGAGGATAAGATTTGATTGGCCAAAACAAGTTCTTCCAATAAAACACGCCTCCGGGGGACTTTTGCCGGATCACGCCGGCGGGGGTGGGGAGGGCGGCGTTTTTGGGCGTGTTTGGGGGGATCATGCCGGATGATGGTTCTACTACGGGTGGTCTTAAGTAGAAATTTACTTTATCTGACAAATAGTATGGACATACAGTTTCAGTTTTGGATCAACATTGATGTCTTTGTAAGAAGTCTAGCTTAAGTTTCGATAGCATTAGCATAGGTTGGCTTTATTCTTTGAAAGGTTTTGTGTTTAAATGACAGGCTTCTTCTCTTCAATTGTGTCTTATTTGGATATTTTCAGGACCCTTTCTATGTAATAATTTAACCAAAAGAAATTGTATCATTGAATATGCATAATACTTATTTCTTATGCATTAAGATAATATGTACCCCATGATTTTACACACACACACAAAAACATACCCGACTTACTTGAAAGACCAATGCTTTCTCAAGTTCCTTGAGAACAACTTTCATTGTTGGGCGTTGGTCTTGAGTCTCTGCCACACATTGGTTTGCGACTTTTAAAAATGCGTACAAAGAATCTTTGTTGGCTCCTCTAATTGGACTATAACTCTTTTCACCGGTTTCTTCCTTTAGTGTAGGATCAACCATGTCCTCTATTGTTCCATTGCAGAAGTTTTGTCTTGCAACATGAACGAGCCCTTTCTCACTCTCCGTAAGGTAAATTTGGTCACCAGCTTTTCTTCCGCATAGAACTTCAAACAAAACTACTCCAAAGCTATACACATCCGACTCTTTTTTTGGCTTACCGATCTTCGCATATTCTGGATCCACATGATACTTGGACTTAAAATATGTTCTTTTACACACAGTTTCGTCTTTTTGATTTGGAGGCAGGAATACCGCAAACTCAAAGTCTTCGATCTTTGCCCTCCAATTCCCATCCAACCCAAATCTAAAAGGATCTATATCACTGTGTATCATCATTTTTTTATCATCCATCTCATAATGAAGGTAATTCAGTGCGTGCGCACCGTCAATGCAGATTTTCAAACGTTTTTCCCAAGTCAAACTATGCATTTTTTTTACGTTACCCAAATAATCACCAAGGAGTCCATTAGAAAATTTCTCGGTGACAAGTATCCTTTCAAAACCTTCAACACAAAATCCTATTAGAGTGACTATGTTGTGATGCTTAACACTAGCAAGCACTTCAAGTTCTGTGAAAAATAATTCTTCTTCGTGCTCGTCAACTTTAGGAAGGAAGCGCTTTATAACAACCGTGTCGTGTCTCTTAAATAGTTCACTTTTACTTATCCCTTCTGAGGAGGAAGGGTTTTCTTTATCAGAATGGCCGAGTTGTACCGTGTACAAAGTATACCAATAGTCAGAGTTATTTTTATATGTGTCTGAAAAATTATGGGTGGCTAATTTTATATCATGAAGCTCAATCTTCAAGTGTTCCAAGTTATTTCCCTGCAAACATATGACAAAGAGAAAAGAGAATTACAAATTATGGAATTATATATACCTGTTAGATAAATGAGAACAAATTGTGGTTAATAAAATTGATCTTGAAGGCTCTATGAAAACAAGAAATGTGGGGTCATGAATTGAGTGATTCCATTGATGGTTTTTCTTTAGTTTAGTATTTGGGATTCGATTGATTGGTTTTTGATTAAGTACAAATTCTTAAGGGGGGATGGTGTAATTAGAGAAAGTAGTGTTGTTGAAATTCTTTTAGTTTTTCTCTAATTATTTGTTGAACTTCTTTTAGACTATGTTTGGCTAAGCTTTTTCAAACAACTTATTGACTTATTGGTTTTTTAAAAAGTCATAAGCTTCAAAATGATGTTTGGCAATGAGGGTGTATGTGAGGGGAAAAAACCAATAAGTCAATAAGTCACTCCATACTAACTTTTTCAAAAAGTCAATAAGTCAATAAGTTGTTTCAAAAAGCTTAGCCAAACATGCCCTAGTTTTTCTCTAATTATTTAATGTTTTTTTTTTTTTTTTTTTTTATGAATGGGTGCAACTAAAGGATTATTTTCATCGTGTCTACATTTAACGTCCCCTTCTAAAGTCCATCTACTGAAAGGATAGATACGTAAGAAATGCTAAACGAAAAGGAGAATAAGGGTGATTGTCAAAGTTAATAGAACAAAAGTACAATTTTCTTATTATTTTCGTTAAAAATAATTTTGTGGGTGATGGCGGTGGTAAGATGGCTGTGATATATACGGGTACCAAAGACATCTTGATAATTATCACAAAGAAGTAATACAAAGATTTAATAAATACCAGTACTAGAAATTAAAAATTACAATATTAAAACATTTAATAAACAACTGATATATGGTGATTTTGAAATAATTTTAATTAAAGTTTTCATTAAGTTGTAACTAACAACAATGAAATTTAAAGTATAATTAACAATATTATTTTGAACATCCAACGTAGCCAGATCGGCACCACTCACCACTGATGCACCTATAGGGTAAAGGCCACTCATGCCCACGTTCGCAGGTAATTTTATAAATACAATATAAAAACAACTTTTATTTAATAAACAACTGTTATATAGCAATTCTTTTAATTAATTTTATTTTAGTTGTAACTAACAATGAATTTTAAAGTATAATTAACAAGGGTGGAGATACAATAGGAAGTTAATTTGGCTAGGAATGCTAGGAAGTGATCTTGACCATCCATTTAGTTAATCAAGGGCTAAGATTAAATCAGGGAAATTGAAAAGAAGAAAAGAGGCGCGTGAGTTTGTTCAAGGGCATTCTAGTCAATCCAAGCCAATAGTTTCTCTCTCCTCCAATTCCCCCCCATTTTTTAAACGTTAATAACTCTTTCATACGACATTATTTTTTTATAAAAATTGCACCAAAAAAACGAGCGTTTTTTTATCTTTAAAACGAGTATACTATTGCTATATTTAAAAAAAAAAAAATTAAACCCAGTTGTGTAAAACGTAATAGAAAAACCACCAGTTACGTAAAACGCAATGAAAAAAAAAACCTAAAAAATGACATTTTTCTAAAACGCAATGCACCAAAAACACAAAGAAATGACTTATTTGTAAAATGCAATGGCCAGAAAACACAAAGAAATGTCTTATTTCAAAAACGCAATAAACTGAAAACACATAAAAAAGTGTTTTACCTAAAACGCAATGCACAAAAAACACAAAGAAATGTCTTATTTGTAAAACGCAATGGACAGAAAACACTTAAAAATGTCTCATTTCTAAAACGCAATGACCTAAAAAAACAAAAGAAAGTGTTCTCTGTAAAACGCAATGGACTGAAAACACCTAAAAATGTGTTTTACCTAAAACGCAATGACTAAAAACACTTCAAAAATGTGTTTTACCTAAAACGCAATGACTAAAGATACTTAAAAATGTGTTTTTTCTAAAACGCAATAGCCAGAAAACACATAAAACTCTCTTATTTCTAAAACGCAATGGACACATAAAACTGTTTCTGAACTGTTTGTGAATTGTCTGTGAACTGTCTGATAATGTGAATTGTCAGCGATTGAATCGAACAAATCGAGTGATTATCTTCAAAATCACCGGAAAAAAACGAGATTTTGTATGAAATTAAACTGGGTTTTCTTCAAAAAAAACTGAAGAACACGTTGATCGGGGGTTTGAATCATTGATTGGTGATGAAAATCGCACTATAATGTAGTGATTATTGAGATAGAAAGTGAAGAAATGGTTGAAGATGGTGGGTTTTGAAAATGGTGGGTTTTGAAGTTACTGGGTTTTGAAAAAGGAAGAAGAAAGGGTTGGATTGACTAAAATACCCTTTTTCTTTATTTTAAATGTTGCCACATGTCATCCTCTTATTGCTTCCTATCCTTCCTAGCGAAATTAATCTTCCTATTTGATCTTTTCCCTAATTAACAATATTACATTGTTAAAAATTTAACAAATTACAAATATTATATGGCAATATCGGTTTTTTTTCCTCTTAAAGTGATAATATTTGAAGTAAACAAATTAAGAACAAAGGAAAATGAACTTAAAGGAGTAAAGAAAAACAAAAAAAGCCAAAAAAAGGTCTTACAAAATTTTCCGTTCGAGGTTGAAATTTCAATGCTTTCTCCAATGCTTTCTCAAGTTCATTAACAATATTGAGCATATGTGGTCGATGTGCTCGCTTTTCCTTTAGGCTAGCATACGCCGTTCCTGAGTATATTCTGAGTGATCTTACGGATATTTGGTATCTGGACATTTGATTCTTTAGATCGGGATGGATAATATCTGGCAATGTCTCGTTTTCATAATGATACTTGGCTAAACGAGCCAGAAACCTATTAGCCTCGTTCTTAATATATGCTTTCCTTCCGCACAGTATTTCGAATAAAACGACACCGAATGCGTAGACATCTGACTTGCAAGTCACACCTTTGGTCTTTCCAATTTCTGGATCCATATACCCTATTGTGCCAATAGGTTCAGAAAGGGTGATCTGGTCCATTCGGTTAACTGCTTGTTTGATGGATATTTCAAAACCGGATAACTTAGCTTCCCAGTTCTCGTCTAGTAAAATTGTGGAGCTGTTAACGTTACGGTGTATAAAACCATAACCACGTCCCTCATCATAATGGAGGTAGCTCAACGCACGAGCCACACCAACACTTATCCTCAATCTTTGCGTCCATGTGAGGTTGGGGTTGTTTAGATGCTCCTGGAGACTTCCGTTGGCCGCATACGTGGTTATGATTATCTTCTCATCCTTCTCATTGCAAAATCCAATGATAGAGACTAGATTTGTATGCTTGAGATCTGAAAGCGCTGATATTTCCGTCCAGAACTCAACGTGTCCTTCACCATGCGTACGATCTAACCTCCTTGCAGCAATCTTGATCAACTTCCCGGACCACTGGAGTTGTCCTTTGTATGCTGGTCCAAATCCACCACGTCCGATAATGTTATCCTCATGAAAGTTATTGGTGGCGTTTCGTACGTCTTCAAGTGGAATTTGTAAGTGAGCAAACTTGGCGATTGTTGTTGTCATGTTTCTGTTTATAGAGTAAAAAAAGAGTGGAAATCAGTGGGTTACAAATGAATGAGATTGTAACTTATACATATAAGCAACCACACTATATATGAGAATTTTTGAAGCAATTTATTTTAGAAAAAAAAAAAGCTCTGTTAAAAATGATGTCAAAATAAAAACGCTGTTAAAAAAGATGTGCCTTTCGTTAAGATTTCGAAAGTATTGTAACAGGGTTAGTAATCCTGGGTTCTGGTCTGGTTGATTTACCAAAACCACCTCATCAACATTTATTTTTAAAATGGGTTGAACAGTCGAACCTGGTGATGGGTAAAAACGGGATATGAAAAGGAGCAGCAGCGAAGACAGCGGTAGACGAGATATGAAGCGAGCGGTGGTGAAAGAGATGTAGATAATAGTAGCAGCAGCTGGATGTATAAGTGCAGTGGCAAGCAAATGATCGAATGGCAGCCGGATGTGATGTGAGAGGAAATTGGAGGGGAAGGGATGATGGGAAAAGGAAAAGTTGGTCTATGAAAAAGTAGTGGAAATGATGGTAAATAGGACAATACAAACGTACACTGTTGGAGTGTTGCAGGGAAAGGGTAGTGTACCTTCCTCCAATTTTCTGATTTTAATTTTAATATGATTTTAAATTTTATGTTCTCCGTTTTCTCCGTTTTCTTATAATTTCGATTTATTTTTAATGATTTGTAATTAACGTAGAACATGAGATCTGGACAGTAGCAGCGAGTGGTGGCGGATGGGAGGTGCTTATATGGCAGTAGGTAAGAGGATGATTGAAAATAAAAAATGAAAAGAAAAATTGCCTGTAAGGCTATGCAGTATGGGAGAGGCTCATCCTTGGAGGATGACCCTCCACATAAGCGCCACATAGATCGGGTGTGAGGATGGGGCAAAGAGGATGGAGGTAAGGAAATGCGGAATGGGCCTAAAATATATATGTATATGTTGTATGTATATGTTTGTGTGAGTAGGGAATGCACCAACTTTTGTCCTTTATGCCCGTCTCCAACATCGACCTGCACACGATTCTGACGGGGCTGGACGTTCCCCACACCGTCCAACCTAAACAGAATTGTTATCAAACGTGTACTTGAAAGGCCGAAGACGTGGACAAGCAGCCTGCAGCGTGACAACTCATGTGGTCCCACTCTAATTCCTTGATATTCAGCATCCCTTAGCCATTTAAGCTTGTTTGTGTTACTTGGCTCCGTCCTATTGATTCTTACAAATTGGAAAAGGCTAGAAACCCATGTCTATTATTGAAAAGCCAACATCTAACATGACTATTTTGATAAGTTTCACCTAATAAAAGTTGGCGAACCACGATAGGTGGGGTTCTATCTATTCAAACATAATATAATATCTTACTGTACAATTATTGACTCAAGAGATATTTTTAGGATAAAGCAACGCCTTTGAAATAAAAAGAATTTAATATTAAATACTAAAATATATCTTTGTGGAGGTAAGGGTTAGGGTTGTGCACGAGCCGAGTAGACCTTTACTCATGCTTGACTCGTTTACAAATCGAATCGAGCAAAGCGGCTCATTTAAAACCGAGCCTCAAATCAATTGATCGTTTTCCAAGCAGTAAATATTCCAACCGAGTGTTGAGCGAACTTCCAGCGATTTTGACAACTGTGTCGCCCAATTGCGGAGAGAAATAGTGACAATGTTGGGTCTCAAGTTTTTATGTTATTAAAAACAAACACATTTTATGTCTCAAGTTTTTATCTCTTTAAAAACAAACACATTTCATGGTATAATATTTCATGGAATTCTTGTCAGTTCTCAAAGCTTCTACAATTTGGCTTTAGCTAAGCACATGCGTGCCTAGATGTGCACGGCCATGCCTCCGCATATCATGGACTTCTGTTGACCATTCTTGGGTTGGCTTGTTGACTTTGTGCTCTTGGTGTTATGCACAGCCGTGCCTATCTGGCAAATTGTTGATTTCCTTGGAATCTTGGATTTTTATTTCATTTATGCTTGTTTTTTACTTCTTTCATCCATTGACCTTAGAAAACGGCATTTGTCAAATAGGAACAATTTAGGTAGTATGTGTAACTAAAAATTCATAAAAGTTTGTAGAATCAGGGGGTAATTATATATTAAAAATATGTACAATTAATGACACATCAACGGCCAAAGTAAGGGCTCATCTACAAATGGCATTTTACCTACAAAATGTGAGAAGTCTATGAAGGCGTGATGTTTTATATTTTAAGCATGATGTTTTAGATTCTTTTGATATGATATTCCATAGAAAAACACAAAATGTAACAATTTATAACACAATAAAATGTATTTTAAATATGAAATCTAAAACATCATACAAAGAAAGTTAATTAGTGTGTTTTATATATAATGCCTAGATTACTTTTGATTGTATTTTAAATTATTATGTTTTATGTTTCTATATATTATATTATACCAATAGAATCTAAAATATCATGCCTAATATTTTAAAAAAATGTCTACACAGACTTTTGACACTTTGCAATAAAAATGTTCTCTATAGACTAATCACGTACCCTCTTTGTGGATATCGCATTGTTAAAAAAATATCAATAAAGATAATACTTTTTTTCTTTTAAGATCAATTGCTAAAAATATATGATAAATAAATAACTACATATACCACATGTACAATTACAAACCGAATAGATACTATCGCAATAATATAGGTATCACGTTAATTCCAACAAAATAAGATATTCACTTTTATAGTTTTTATTGATGTTTTATGTTATGGTTGCTATAATGAATGACAGTACCGTACAACTAACTTAATTGTAGAAGATTTTTTTTACAATTGTGTATTTCTTAGACCACTCTTCACGGTACATAATTTTTTGGTCAATGGTCTTTACGCGTTAAATAAAGCTTTAAAAGCATGTTTGGTGGACCACTAGACTACCTTTCAAAGAAGGGAAAATAGCCAAAATGGCCTTGACCCGGTCAACTTTTCCAATATAGCCAATCCAGACGTCTTGTGGAGACGTCTCCACACACCCGTAACGTCTTAAGAATTCACCAATTAAATGGCTCCACGTTTCCGACAACCTGGTGACGTCTCTTAAAGCGTCTTAGCCGAGACGTCTGAAGGTGGCTTGAGACGTTACCCACGGCTTCCACCTTGAGCTGGCTTCTCACGGGTTCAACCGACCTCAAGCCTCCCAGCTGAGATGTTTCGAAGATGGCACGAGACGTTAGCTCAAGGTGGATGTTTCGAAGATCGACGGAGACGGTGAAGAACAGATGTTGCAGGAACGATGATGAAGAAACAATGTGGTGGTGACGTTAGTCGCCGTAGAAGAAGAGGTGTCGTCGGAGAGGAGTTGCAGGTTAACGGAGGTGGTGGAGGGGTTGGACGACGAAGATGATGGTGGCCGGAGGAATCGTCGGAGAAGATGAAGGAATTACGGGTGTGTCAGAAAGTGTCGGAAAATGACGACGAAGGTGATGGTGGCCGGAGGACTCGTCGGAGAAGATGAAGGAATTACAGGTGTGTCAGAAAGTGTCGGAAAATGAATGTGAAAGCTAGTTGTAGGTTCCGGTGATGACGATGGAAAGTGTCAGAGATGACGGATAAAGATAGTTGCAGGTTCCGGTGAATGAACGTGAAAAGCTTTTGGAGCCAAGCTAACGTCTCAAGCCACCTTCAGACGTCTCGGCTAAGACGTTTTAAGAGACGTCACCAGGTTGTCGGAAAAGAGGAGCCATTTAATTGGTGAATTCTTAAGACGTTACGGGTGTGTGGAGACGTCTCCACAAGACGTCTGGATTGGCTATATTGGAAAAGTTGACCGGGTCAAGGCCATTTTGGCTATTTTCCATTCAAAGAATCAAAAGCATGTCCTGACGCACATGATAAAAGGGACGTACATTTTGTTTGTGTAGTTACATCATCAAATGAATTATCAGTTCACTTTTGTTTGACAATTATATATCTTAGAATTATCAAGTTTCATTAAAGGTGACAGTTAGGTGGCTATTGACTGCTAATTTTTTGTCTTTTTTTTCCCAATTACTTTAGAGGTTAAAAATATTTTTGTGCAAAATAATTTAAAGAATTTACACAGCCTAGTTGGTTCTACTCCCCTATGTATGTTTTAGACTTCTCCTGTTCGATTCTTAGTAACACCATGTGTAGTGGTGAAGGAAGACCCTTGTGCATTATCTATCATACGGCGGTCCAGTCAGCAATAGAGCATTCTGTGTCGTTTTTCTAAAATGTGTGTAGTGGTATAATGTCCAATAATGCTCATCCAATAATTACACAATTATTTATTTTTTGTTTTTTTTTTTTAATTATAACTAATGATATTTGACATTGGAAGGGTTTGATTGGCCCAAGATTTCTTCACCCGGCGTTTAATTTGGAACGCCCCAACCCAATTTCACAACAAAAACGCCCCTTGGGGCGATGTAAGGACGTGGTTGGGTGTTTTTTTGGGGAAAAACACCAAAAAAACTCCACAAAAACTCCACTACGGAAGGTTTAAAAAAAATGTTTTTTTTTTACGTGATAAAGAAATAAAGTTTCTAATCCTAGCACAGGAAATTTAGTTTCATTTACATTAAAGTTTTGTTATTTAAAAAGGGGTAGCGGCGCAGCTTGTTGCCCGTTTACCAACTATCTCGATGTAAATTCATAATTACTTAATTTGATGAATGAAAAAGCTAATATATACTAAAAGCCTAGTGATGACCGGACTAAGCTACTGCGTTGACTCATGTTGACGCGGGCCGCGTACATGTTCCTTGTATCTAACGCGGGCCGCGTGGAAACCCAATTTCACAAGTATAAATAGCAGGCATCAGTTTTCAGTTTCCGTCGCTCATTTCTTATTCTTAATCTCGAAATCTGAAAGCATATACATAATATTTTGGGTATTATACCCCTAATTAGCGAGGTTCTGCTCCATTGTAAGTATTATAACCCCAGTTTCGTAATAGTTACGCTGCCCGATTGATTTAGGGTTCCGTAACAACTGTCGTGGTTCTGCCCGACGTAGTTGTTGGAATGCCGTCTCGGGGAGGGTATTATTAATAATTTCAAAGGGTTATGGTACTAACCAATGTACATTTGTATAAATTATAGATTATATCCAGGAAATCCCTACGAAAAGCCTAAGATAGCAATGTGAGTAATCTCCTTTTTGTTAACAGTTTTTACAAAACCTTAAATGTTTTACAATGTGATTAAGCAGTATGTGAGTCTTTGTAGTTCTTCCATTACTGCCAGTATTTGGGGTTTTGTATACAAAATTATTACTTGCGAGTAATAAGTCGGGACGACAGTACGTTACCATTGGACAACGAGTTAGCCAATGCGTAATATGACCCACAAGTCAAGGATTGACAGTACTGATTGAGTAATTGGGTAGAAATAAACAATGTGATCGCCCTCAATACTGTGTTAATTGATAAAATGTTTCTTGATTAAACTGGGATTCACTCACCAGTATTTCCCGCTGACAAAATATTTTTAAAACATGTTTCAGGTAACACAATGTGAAAGCCAACTGGGATAAAGCTAGCTCGAGAGCACTGACGGCTTGGAAAATAAGTGGCTATAAAAGTTATCTAAGAAACAATGTTTTAAATTAAATAAAATAGGGTTTGTCCCTATAAATGTATTGTAATAAGAAACTTGGGTTTTGCCCATGTATTTATTAATATCAAGCATGGTGGTTTTACTCTGATAATCATTTCCTAACTACGGTCCTGATGTAAATTCCGCTGCGAGACTAAATAAAAACTGATACCACCACACTCTGTGATCACGTCCGCCCGTTCCCGGGGAACAGGGATCGGGGGTTGTGACAGAAGGTGGTATCAGAGCCTAGCCACTGGTCTGAGCCAAAGAAGTGTTCTGCTGACACTTAAATTTTGAATTAATGTTAGGAAATATATGCATAACTGTAATTATGTGTTATGTATTATTTGACTATCTGTTAGTTTTCAGTATGAGTGATAAAGGGCCATCAGACGTGAATCGTCAGTTAGCTGATTCACCTAAGAGTGAAGGTACATCATCACAGCCTGCCCTCTCGGGGTATGTTGCTGATCAGGAAGACGAAATATTTGCTTTTAGAGCTAAATCTGAAGAACCATTTCCTACTAAGAAACGAGGATGGTTCAGTAAAGAAGCTTTTGCTCGTAGAAAAAGAATGAGGAAATTGCAACAGCAAAGGGCTTTAGCAGCTATTAAGAGAGAAACAGATGCCCAAACTCAAGAAATACTTAATAGAAGCCTAGCAAATTTCCATATCTTAGCTACGACTGCTGCTGACCCAAGTCTGGAACAATTAGTAGCCCCACAACCGCAAAACCCAGAACAGCCCATGGAAATAGAAAATCAGGAAAACCAAGAAGAGATGTACAACTTTAACCCAGAAGAAATCCCTAGAGTACCTGCACCAAACCCCATAGACCCGAATTATGACCCCTGGTGGGACGACAATAGAGACTTTGTGCAACGTTACCCTATCCAGGATTATCCACCCATATAGACTATAGAAGCTTACCCAGGTATGGACCCTTTAGATCCCTATTATCAAAATGACTATATTAGGGAAATATTAGAGGATCCTTACCAATTTCAGGAAATGTCACCCCCATATCAGGAAAATGCACCCCAGATTCCAAACCCAGTCCGAGAACCTGCACCCCCAATGAGTGCAGAAAACGTTCAAGAACTTAGGACTTTCGGGGAGGAAATTTTAGAAAGCAGTGAGAGGATGCGTCAGGTGGGGGAGCGTCTCGTATGGAAATACGATGAGCGCAATATGGATTTTTGGATAAATCCATATCCTTGAATGTTAGAATGGAGGAAGTGGTAGTAATAATAATAATAAAAATAAAAATAAAATAAAAATATGTGTGTACGGATGCATATTACTATTTTATTTCTGTTGGTATTGTAATCTTTATTTCTGTACTAGTGTGTAATAGACGCATAAGTATATGAAAAGAGTAAGTAGCAATGATCTACGTTTTTGGTTAGATTGTGTGTCATGTGATTAATTATATTATTTACTATTTTGTGATATTAATATGGGATAAATGTTTAAAATTCAGATGGCCGACGAAGGAAATCAAGAAAATCTGAATAACGATAACCAGAATAACATAACGTGGTTAATGATAATCCGAGTGGCAATAACAATGGAAATCAAGTGGACAATAGTGCAATTCAACATATAGTAGCACAAGGAATTATAGATGCAATGCCATTTATACTTCAAACTGTTAAGGATGCTGACAATAAAAGTAGACATAGCAGTAAGCGACCACTTGAACCAGAAAACAGCGTGAACAATGGACCTGTACTTCAAATGCCTATTCCTAAAAGAAGAAGAACCGTGCCTAACGGTTGTTCTTATAAAGAATTCTGGTCTTGTAAACCAATAGAATTCTCGGGCAACGAAGGGGCCATTGCAACCTTACGCTGGATAGAAAAGACTGAGGCAGTCTTAAGGATAAGTAAGTGTGCTGAAGAAGATAAGATATTGTTTGCTTCTAATCTGTTTAAGAATGCAGCACTAGAATGGTGGAACACTATCCTTCAGACAAGAGGAAGTGATCAAACCTATAATATGGAATGGGAAGAATTTAAAAATAAGGTAGAAAGGAAATTCTGTCCACCCAATGAAAAAGAACAGATAGCAAACAAATTCCTAAATCTTAGGATGACTGGTGTAGATAGTAAGGGATACACTAAGATATTCTTTGAATATGCTAGAATAGTGCCAACTCTTGCTTCACCAGAACCAGTGTTAATTTCCCGTTATATTTGGGGATTAATTGGAGAAATTAGACACGTAGTCAAGGCAGCTAGACCTCAAACTATAGAAGAAACTGTAGAATTAGCCAATACCTTGACTGATGAATTAGTCCGTACCAGAGAAGAAGATCAAAGGAGAAACCTAACCCAGAAATTGACTCAAGAATTTCGTTCTGGAAATTCTAACCGTGGGAGAAATATAGGATCTACCTCTGCACCCTATTGTAGGTATTGTAAAAGAAAGCATTCAGGAAGATGCTCTGGGTACTGTAACTTTTGCAAAATATCTGGACACAAGGAAGAAGATTGCAGGAAGAAAAACAACAGGATATGCTACAATTGTGGAGAACAAGGTCACATCAAGCCAAACTGCCCAAAATTAGCTCCAGCCACAGACAACAAGAATACCAAAAATGCTAGAGCATTTGTTCTTACTGCAGATGAAGCCAGAATGATTCCAGATGTCATAGCTGGTACGTATTTAGTTAATGATGTTTTTGCTAAAGTATTATTTGACTCTGGTGCAAACCAAAGTTTTATTAATACATCGTTTTGCAAATTTCTAAATCAGTCATTAACTAAACTACCACAAGAATGTGTAGTAGAGACAGCTAACGGAGAAACTGTTAGAATTTCTGAAATCTTGCAGGGAGCAAGCATAGAAATTTTAAATCAGAAATTTATAGCAAACCTGTATCCCATGAATCTGGTAGGATTTGATGTTGTTCTAGGAATGGATTGGTTAATAGCCAATAAAGCTAGTATTTTATGTGATCAAAAGTTAATCCAAGTAAATTCACCAAAAGGTAAAATGATCACAATTAAAGGAGATAAGCCCTTTAGATCCACAGAATTCATATCTGTGATGAAAACTGCAAGTTGTATTAGAAAAGGTTCTATAGTGTATTTGATTTCTATAATCACTAACACTAAAGGAAAAGAACTAAAAGATATTTCAGTAGTATCTCAGTTTTCAGATGTCTTTCCAGAAGAATTACCAGGACTACCTCCAGACAGAGAAGTTGAATTCAGAATTCACCTATTACCAGGAACATCACCAATTGCGAAATCACCTTACCGTTTGGCACCTGCAGAAATGCAAGAATTAAAGAAACAATTAGATGAATTGTTAGAAAAGGGATTTATACAGCCAAGTTCATCACCATGGGGAGCGCCAATATTGTTTGTTAAAAAGAAGGACGGATCAATGCGTATGTGCATTGATTACCGTGAATTAAACAAAGTCACGATTAAGAATCGGTACCCATTACCGAGAATCGATGATTTGTTTGATCAACTACAAGGAGCTCGATTTTTCTCTAAGATCGATTTAAGGTCAGGATATCATCAATTAAAGGTACAGGAAGAGGACATTCCTAAAACCGCATTTAGAACAAGGTATGGCCATTATGAATTTACTGTCATGCCATTTGGTTTAACCAATGCCCCAACTGCATTTATGGACATGATGAACCGAATATGTAAGCCATATTTGGATAAATTCATAATTGTATTCATAGATGATATTCTAATTTATTCTAAGAATAAAGAGGATCATGCAAAACATTTGCACATACTTTTAAGTTTGTTAAGAAAAGAAAAGCTTTATGCTAAGTTTTCTAAGTGTGAATTTTGGTTAGAACAGGTACAATTCCTTGGACACCTAGTCAATCATGAAGGAATTCATGTAGATCCAACAAAGATTGAGGCAATTATTAAATGGAAAACCCCTGAATCACCAACTGAGGTTAGAAGTTTCTTAGGATTGGCCGGTTATTATAGAAGATTTATTAAAGATTTCTCTAGAATAGCCATTCCCTTAACTAAGTTAACTTGTAAATCTGTTAAGTTTGAATGGGGATTAAAACAAGAAGAAGCCTTTAGAATTCTTAAGCAAAGATTGACCCATACACCTATATTAGCATTACCAGAAGGAATTGAAGACTTTGTAGTCTATTGTGATGCTTCTAAATTAGGTTATGGATGTGTGTTAATGCAACGACAGAAGGTTATAGCTTATGCATCTAGACAACTTAAGAATCATGAAGAGAATTATTCAACCCATGATCTAGAATTAGGAGCTATAATTTTTGCTCTTAAGATTTGGAGACATTACCTTTATGGTAGTAAATTTACCATATTCACTGATCATAAGAGTTTAAGGTATGTTTTCGAACAGAAAGAGTTGAATATGAGACAAAGACGCTGGATGGAATTTCTTAGTGACTATGATTGTGATATCTAGTATCATGAAGGAAAAGCAAATGTAGTGGCAGATGCTTTAAGCCGAAAGTTTCATGAAAAGCCAAAAAGGGTACGTTCTCTTAAATTAAATCTGCAAGTAGATTTAAATGATCAAATAAGAGAAGCACAAGAATCAGTAATCAAGGATGATTCTGAAAAATTAAAAGGTATGTTAAAGGAATTAAAACAAGGAACAGATGAAATATGGAGATTTCATGAAAAGAGAATGTGGATACCTAAATTAGGAAATCTACGTAATCGTATATTAGAAGAAGCCCATAAATCTAAGTATACGATGCATCCAGGAAGTGATAAAATGTACCAGGATTTAAGGAAAAATTTCTGGTGGATAGGAATGAAAAAGGACATAGCAACCTATGTTTCTAAATGTTTAACTTGCTCACAAGTTAAAGCTGAACATCAGAAACCCTCAGGTTTGTTACAACAATTAGAAATGCCAGTTTGGAAATGGGAATTAATAACAATGGATTTTGTTACTAAATTACCCAAAACTAGGAAAGGAAATGATACAATCTGGGTGATTGTAGACAGATTAACTAAGTCAGCTCATTTTCTACCAATGAAGGAAACAATTAGCATGGAACAATTAGCTAGATTGTATGTAAATGAAATTGTTTCTTTACATGGCATTCCTTTATCAATTGTTTCTGATAGAGATAGTAGATTTACCTCTCGTTTTTGGTCAAGTTTCCAAAAGGCAATGGGAACCAAGTTAAGGTTAAGTACGGCTTATCATCCTCAAACAGATGGACAAAGTGAAAGGACAATTCAGACAATGGAAGATATGCTTAGAGCTTGTGTAATTGATTTTGGAGGTAATTGGGACGATCACTTACCTTTAATAGAATTTTCTTATAATAATAGTTATCACACAAGTATCAATGCTGCACCATTCGAAGCACTTTATGGAAGAAAGTGTCAAACCCCAGTCTGTTGGGCAGAAATAGGGAAACAACAATTATCTGGACCTGAGATAGTACAAGAAACAACTGACAAGATTATTCAAGTCAAGGAACGACTGAAAGCTGCACGTGATCGACAAAAGAGTTATGCTGATAACCGATGCAAGCCATTGGAATTTCAGGAAGGAGATAAAGTATTATTGAAAGTCTCTCCTTGGAAAGGAGTGGTAAGATTCATTAAATGGGGAAAGCTAAGTCCCAGGTATGTTGGACCTTTTAAGATTATTAGAAGAATAGGACCTGTAGCCTATCAGCTACAACTGCCAGAGGAAATGGTAGGAATACATGATGTGTTTCATGTATCTAATCTTAAAAAGTGTTTAGCTGACGAATCACTGATAGTGCCTCTTAAAGATATAGAGGTAAATGAACATCAAGTTTGTAGAAAGACCTCTACAAATTGAAGACAGGAAAGTTAAGAATCTCAAGCATAAAAGACTAGTTCTAGTCAAAGTGAAGTGGGATTCCAAAAGAGGACCTGAATACACGTGGGAGCTCGAGTCAGAAATGAAAAGGAAATATCCGCATTTATTTCAGTAGATCTCGAGGACGAGCTCTAAAATAAGGTGGGGAGAATGTAACAACCCTCGGTAAAACCAACACCCTCATTATATCTTGTATATCCTATTATATCTTAAAAATAAACGTATATGTCTTATATTATGTCCCGTATGTGAAAACCAAGCCCTAGTTATGATATAATTATATAAAATAAATAAAATTCTGAAAGTGTAAGCTGAGGCGGGCCGCGAACGACCTCACCTCAAGTTCACGCGGGCCGTATTAAGACCAAATCTGGACTCCGCTGACTTCTTTAGTTCATGCGGGCCGCGTAAGGGTTATGCTTAGTTCATGCGGGCCGCGCGGACTCATAACACGCGATCGCACTAGAAGCCGACACGTGTCGTAATCGTGTCAAGCCTAGTGATGACCGGACTAAGCTACTGCGTTGACTCATGTTGACGCGGGCCGCGTACATGTTCCTTGTATCTAACGCGGGCCGCGTGGAAACCCAATTTCACAAGTATAAATAGCAGGCATCAGTTTTCAGTTTCCGTCGCTCATTTCTTATTCTCAATCTCGAAATCTGAAAGCATATACATAATATTTTGGGTATTATACCCCTAATTAGCGAGGTTCTGCTCCATTGTAAGTATTATAACCCCAGTTTCGTAATAGTTACGCTGCCCGATTGATTTAGGGTTCCGTAACAACTGTCGTGGTTCTGCCCGACGTAGTTGTTGGAATGCCGTCTCGGGGAGGGTATTATTAATAATTTCAAAGGGTTATGGTACTAACCAATGTACATTTATATAAATTATAGATTATATCCAGGAAATCCCTACGAAAAGCCTAAGATAGCAACGTGAGTAATCTCCTTTTTGTTAACAGTTTTTACAAAACCTTAAATGTTTTACAATGTGATTAAGCAGTATGTGAGTCTTTGTAGTTCTTCCATTACTGCCAGTATTTGGGTTTTTGTATACAAAATTATTACTTGCGAGTAATAAGTCGGGACGACAGTACGTTACCATTGGACAACGAGTTAGCCAATGCGTAATATGACCCACAAGTCAAGGATTGACAGTACTGATTGAGTAATTGGGTAGAAATAAACAATGTGATCGCCCTCAATACTGTGTTAATTGATAAAATGTTTCTTGATTAAACTGGGATTCACTCACCAGTATTTCCCGCTGACAAAATATTTTTAAAACATGTTTCAGGTAACACAATGTGAAAGCCAACTGGGATAAAGCTAGCTCGAGAGCACTGACTGCTTGGAAAATAAGTGGCTATAAAAGTTATCTAAGAAACAATGTTTTAAATTAAATAAAATAGGGTTTGTCCCTATAAATGTATTGTAATAAGAAACTTGGGTTTTGCCCATGTATTTATTAATATCAAGCATGGTGGTTTTACTCTGATAATCATTTCCTAACTACGGTCCTGATGTAAATTCCGCTGCGAGACTAAATAAAAACTGATACCACCACACTCTGTGATCACGTCCGCCCGTTCCCGGGGAACAGGGATCGGGGGTTGTGACATAAACCGCAACAGACGTGTAGGTACTTGAGAGTTAAACTGGAAGAACACGAACACCCCACAAAGCAGGGATCATCATTGGATGTCCAGTTGCTGAACATAGAGCTTGAGCAAAGTACTTACAACATTGCATCAGCTGACGCAGAGGTTACAACTAGAGTGGCGGAGACAGACATCGTTCGTCACCATCTCAAAGGCTGGTTCCAACCCTGCTAACATCTTCAGTCACCGTCTCAAAGGTTGGTTCGAAACACCAACAGGTGGCTGATGACATCAAAGAAAGGTAACCATATTACCAAACCAAATCCTTAGCTGAGAATTCCGCATCAGACGGAACTTGCTCACCGGTACGAAAGAGACGTCACCGGACCCGCAGCTTGATTTACTGAAAGTAGGAGCCATCTGCATGGCCCATATTCTACCTTCTAGACACCATAGTCCAGTATCCCTCCCACATGCAACTTGCATAAGGAAGGAACACTAGACTTGGGGGACTTGAAGGGGTATGGTCCCAGATCTCGCGTCAGCACGACCGCTAGTGACCATTACCCTTATCAAAAACCCCCACCAGCAAGAACTTATCTGTGTCCGTGCGGGCACGCGCGAACAAAGCGGTTGAAACCAATCTGTCCATTGATGAGAAGACTTACCTTAAGTACGAGAACGAATGTTACACATAGCGATGCGGCCTAGCACCGCATCCTATGAACATTTTCGTCACGACAAGGGATCTGGACAACAGTAACAGTCACCAAGCGGCGATGCGGCACGGCACCGCATCCCGCATCCATCTTGGCCAGGACAAGAACGCGGGAATAACATCAGTTACCGTAAGCAGCGATGCGGCCAGGCACCGTATCCTGCCTACAAGGCAAGTGGGTCAGACACCACAGTGCAAGTGGCACTGAGAACAGTCGCCTATCAGCCCACATGTGTGCAACAGTCTGATACCACAGCAGGACGTGGCATCACCACCATAACCGACAGGTCTGACACACCTGCAAGAGACTGTGCGATGTCAGACAAGCTACTCAACTACCCTCCTTCACTCCTCGGCTATAAATACCCATCCCAAACCAGGTTTGAGGTATCTCTTCTGAACTCTTTCACTACTACTATCACACTTTGCTTCCCAAGCAAATTGTCACGACCCCCGACCCGGTTTGACCCGTTTCAGGAGCCGCGGGACAGAAATACTGCGGTATTGATTTAATTGAGTTTAACAGCGGAAACAGGATCGCTTAAAGCTAAAATTTTCTTCCCGATTATTTATTTCACAATTCGGGATAAAACCCCGATAATTTACAATATTATATTTTTACTATAAAAGTGTGATATTACAAAATCATTTATTTATTTTATATTGAGCCACTATCTTAAGCTTGAAATGCTCCCCAGCACTTTTCCTGAATTACAACAGATCACCTGAAACATGTTTGAAAAAAATTTTGTCAGCGGGAAATACTGAGTGAATCATTCTATTTACTAAAATGACACATTTGTTATAATTTACAGTATTAAGAGCGATTACAATGTTTCTGATATCAATCCAACTACCCACGGTACTTGCCACTCGACCCATTGGCCCATTCGTCCAATGGTGTCTGTGACTATGGTCATATCCCCCATTGGCTGCCCCAATGGTGACGATTATCAAGTAATGTATACAAAACCCCACATACCGGCTGTAATTTGGTGATTACAAAGACTTAATCCCCGTAATTATAACTTTGAAAATAAACATGGTTTTGTAAATAGATTTGATAAAAAGAGAGAATGACTCACATTGCTGTTTTAATATGGTCAGAGTCTAATCTATGATTTAGTCTTGTTAACCTAATATAAATACAATGCACACAAAACTGGGTTAGTAATCAATCCAGCAATTACGATAATTTACGAGATCAAATTATCACAATGAATGATCAAATGCAATACTTTGTCCATCGAATTAACGATGATCCATTGAATTAACAACGAATGACAAGGTATAATACTTTACCCATCGAATTAACGATGATCCGTTGAATTAACAACGAACGATAAAGTATAATACTTTACCTATCGAATTAACGACAATTCGTCAAATTAATGACGAACGATAAAGTATAACCCTAATGTGGGCGGCATTTAAACATGCATTGGATATCTTGATCGTCGGATAATTGAATCGTAGCAGCGATTGTGCTAATACCCTGTTTTGTAGCAGAATTTCGATACCCGGGGGTGTAATTTGAAGTAAACAGTACGTATTACAGTGTGTGAATGGAATTCTTTCGACGTAAAATGTTCAGAAATCGAGTGCCACAGCCTGCTATTTATAGGTAAAAATTCACTAGCTTACGGACCGTAAGCTTATCAATGTTGCGGTCCGTAAGGCATCTTACGGTCCGTAAGCTTATCAAGGTTACGGTCCGTAAGGTATCAAAATAGGCTATAGGGTAGCCACGACTGGGACTAGCTTTGCTGAGTTGAAAATTTCGAATTTTACTTGCTGCCAACGTTTCTAAGTTGATAATTATCAACTAGGGTTTACCCCCCTTAAGTTTTAGGGGCCCTAATCCTGATTCTGAAAATTATGAAAATTTCAGGGTTTGTTCAGAATCACTTGGGTTTCTCAATTAGGGTTTCCTTTTGGACTAATTAATATATTAAATAGTACTTTTGATGAGAGTTGTTACATTCTACCCACCTTAAGAAAATCTCGTCCTCGAGATTTACTGGAATAAGTGTGGATACTTATTCTTCATTTCTGACTCCAGTTCCCAAGTGTATTCAGCTCCTCTCTTTGAATCCCACTTTACTTTTACTAGCACTAGGCGTTTGTGTTTGAGAAATTTGATCTTTCGATCCTCAATTTGAAGAGGTTTCTCAACAAATTTTAACTTTTCGTTTACTTCTATATCTCGAAGAGGTACTACCAAAGATTCATCTGATAAGCATTTCTTGAGATTGGATACATGAAATACATTATGTACTCCAGATAATTCTTCTGGTAATTGTAAACGATAAGCTACTGGTCCTATACGTTGGATCACTGGGAATGGTCCTACGTACCTTGGACTTAGCTTTCCTTTCTTTCCAAATCTGACTACTCCTTTCCAAGGAGAAACTTTCAATAGTACTTTGTCTCCAACTTTGAATTCTAACGGCTTGCATCTATTGTCTGCATAACTCTTCTGGCGATCTCGAGCCGTCTTCAATCTTTCCTTGATTTGAGTAATCTTATCAGTTGTTTCTTGCACTATTTCAGGTCCTGATAACTGACTTTCTCCTATTTCTGCCCAACAAACGGGAGTTCTGCACTTTCTTCCATACAGTGCCTCGAATGGAGCAGTTTCAATGCTTGAGTGATAACTATTGTTATAGGAGAATTCAATTAATGGTAAGTGATCATCCCAACTTCCACCAAAGTCTATCACACATGCTCGGAGCATGTCTTCTAGAGTTTGGATTGTCCTTTCACTTTGTCCATCTGTTTGTGGATGATATGCAGTGCTTAAGTTTAGTCGAGTTCCCATAGCTTGCTGAAAACTTTTCCAGAAATGGGAAGTAAAACGACTATCTCTATCCGAAACAATGGAGAGTGGAACTCCATGTAAGGATACAACTTCATCTACATATAATTTAGCCAGTCTTTCCATACTAAAGGTTTCTTTCATAGGTAGAAAGTGAGCTGATTTGGTTAATCGATCCACAATTACCCAAATCGCATCATTACCTTTTCTGGTTTTGGGTAACTTAGTAACAAAATCCATTGTTATAAGTTCCCATTTCCATACTGGCATCTCTAACTGTTGTAGTAATCCTGAAGGTTTCTGATGTTCTGCCTTAACTTGTGAACAAGTAAGACATTTAGAAACATAGCTGGCTATGTCCCTTTTCATTCCTATCCACCAGAAATTCTTCCTTAAATCTTGGTACATTTTATTGCTTCCTGGGTGCATAGTGTACCTAGATTTATGAGCTTCTTCTAAAATCTTAGGTCTTAAGTCTCCCTGCTTAGGTACCCAAATTCTACTTTTATGGAATCTCCAAATTCCATCTGCCCCTTGTTCTAATTCCTTGATTCGTCCTTTCATTCCTTCAGCATCATCCTTGATTGCTGTAGTTTGAACATTCTTTAATTGTTCCATTAAATCTATTTGTAGATTTAATCTGAGAGCACGAACCCGTTTTTGTTTCTCATAATACTTACGACTTAAGGCGTCTGCAACTACATTTGCCTTTCCTTCGTGATATTGAATATCACAGTCGTAGTCACTTAAGATTTCCATCCATCTCCTTTGCCTCATATTTAACTCTTTTTGCCCAAATATGTATTTTAAACTTTTGTGGTCGGTGTAGACAGTAAATTTACTTCCGTAAAGATAATGTCTCCAAATCTTAAGGGCAAAAATTACGGCTCCTAATTCTAAATCATGAGTCGTATAATTCTCTTCGTGCTTTTTCAACTGCCTTGATGCATATGCAATTACCTTCTTGCGTTGCATAAGCACACACCCATATCCTAATTTTGAAGCATCACAATATACTTCAAAATCTTCAGTTCCTTCTGGTAAGGCTAAGATTGGTGCATGGGTTAGTTTCTGTTTCAAAATCCTAAAGGCTTCTTCCTGTTTAGGTCCCCATTCAAACTTAGTGGCTTTACAGGTTAACTTAGTTAATGGTACGGCTATCTTGGAAAAATCCTTAATAAACCGTCTATAATACCCAGCTAAACCTATAAAACTTCTAATTTCCATTGCTGTTTGTGGAACCTTCCATTTGGTAATTGCCTCTATCTTAGCAGGATCTACATGAATACCTTCATGATTCACCATGTGTCCTAAAAATTGCACTTCCTTTAGCCAAAATTCGCATTTCGAGAATTTGGCGTACAACTTTTCTTTTCTTAACAAAGTTAAGAGTACATGAAGATGTTCACAATGCTCTGTCTGACTTTTGGAATAAATAAGTATATCGTCTATGAAAACAATTACAAATTTATCCAAATACGGTTTACAGATCCTATTCATCATGTCCATAAATGCTGCAGGTGCATTCGTTAACCCGAAAGGCATGACTGTAAACTCGTAATGACCATACCTAGTTCTGAAAGCAGTTTTAGGTATGTCTTCTTCTTGTACCTTCAATTGATGATATCCAGAGCGTAAATCTATCTTAGAAAAATATCTAGCCCCCTGAAGTTGATCAAAAAGATCATCAATCCTAGGTAATGGATATCGATTCTTAATTGTAACCTTATTCAATTCCCTATAATCGATACACATTCTCATTGATCCGTCCTTTTTCTTCACAAACAACACTGGCGCTCCCCAAGGGGATGAGCTAGGTTGTATGAATCCTTTACTTAGTAATTCATCTAATTGCTTTTTCAATTCTAACATTTCTGTGGGTGCTAACCGATAAGGTGCTTTGGCTATCGGTGTAGTTCCTGGAATTAAATGAATCCTAAATTCTACTTCTCTATCTGGAGGTAATCCTGGTAAATCTTCTGGAAATATATCAGAATATTCTGATACTACTGGTATTTCCTTAAGATCTTTTCCTTTAGTGCTAATGATTACTGAAATCATATACACTATTCCTTGTTTTCGTTCATAATTAGCAACTTGCATTACTGATATGAACTTCATGGGTTTCCGTGGTTTATCTCCTGTAATCCTAATCACTTCTCCGGTAGGTGATTGAATTTCTATGGAATTCTGATCACAAAGGATTCTAGCATGGTTGGCTACTAACCAATCCATTCCTAATACAACATCAAATTCAGCTAAATTCATCGGCAATAGTCTTGCAGAGAATTTATGTCCTAAAAGTTCTATGTTTCCTTCTTGCAAAACTTTATCTATTTTTACTGAATTTCCGTCTGCTGTTTCAACAGTAAAAATCTGCCTAATATTGGTTAAAGGTAAACTAAGAGCTTGACAGAATGAAGTATTTATAAAACTTTGGTTTGCACCAGAGTCAAATAATACTTTTGCATACACGTTGTGAACTAGGAACGTACCCGTTATCACATCCGGAATAAGTTCGGCTTCTTGAGTGGTCAGCTGAAATGCCCTGGCATTCTTCTTAGTAGTTCCTTCAGTCGTCTTGGGTTTATTATCTACTGGTTTGACCAATTTAGGACATTCTGTTTTATAATGCCCCGCTTCTCCACAATTAAAACAGATTACTGTTTTCTTTTTGCAATTCTCTTCACGATGTCCTACAGCTTTGCAAAAATTGCAAGTAATATCGCATCTTCCATAATGCTTCTTTTTGCATTTCCTGCAAAATGACGGAGTTGGAGATTGCCCTGTTCCTTTTCTCTTGAAGCTGTTATTATTACCCACACGAAATCCTTGGGTAATTTTCTGAGCTAGTGCCTTCTTCCTATCTTCATCTCTTGTGCGCACTAATTCATCGGTCAGAGTGTTGGCTAATTCTACCGCATCATCAATAGTGCGAGGTCTCGCAGCTTTAACAATATTGCGGATTTTGCTAATTAGCCCCCAAATATAGCGAGAAATGAGTACCGGTTCTGGCGAAGCCAATGTTGGTACCACTCTAGCATTTTCGAAGAATGTCGAAGTATAACCGCGACAGTCCACACTCATCATCCGATGATTTAAAAATTTATTCGCCATCTGTTCCTTCTCATACTCAGGACAGAATTTTCTTTCTACCAAACCTTTAAATTCTTCCCAAGTCATAGCATAAGCTATTACTCTTCCTTTTGATTGTAACACAGTATTCCACCACTCGAGTGCTCCTTCTTTGAACAGATTGGATGAATACATAACCTGGTCATCTTTACCACATTTACTTATTGCAATAACTGCTTCGGTTTTCTCTAACCAACGCAGTGATGCAGTTGCTCCTTCATTGCCTGCAAATTCAGTGGGTTTACAAGCAAGGAATTCTTTGAAAGTGCAACCAGGCGTTGCAGTTTTCATTTTCTTAGGTAATGGAGCTTGATGTGGTTCCTTATTCTGGTTAACATGATTATTGCCTCCATTTACACTATTACTGAAGTTATCTTCAGTAATCTGTTTACTAGGAACAATTTGTTGCGGTTCGGGTGGATTCTTTATAGCAGCGACGAATGCTGGAATAGCATTGGCTATCCCTTGAGCAACAATGTTTTCGATATCTTGCCGTGTCATATATTGATCTCTGGAATGTTGTTCAGAATGATTAACTTCATTAATAGGTTCATCATTACTGTTTGCCATCTGATAATGTATATATATAAATTTTATTAGTAACTGACAATTAATAATTATATACAAACAATCAGAAAATTGTATAATACAGATATAGTCAAAATAATCGATCTTTCGATTTCATTTATATATATCTATTATGCATTATTACTCACAGATATCATACAGATTTTTATTGATTATTTACAGACTAACTTTATTAGTACTATTATACAACTACCATTTTATCTTTGTTACTATCTTTCGTTACTTGCTGTTTTAAAAACGCATTTCCCTCTCGTCGTACTTCCAAGCAATCTGTCCACCTATTTCCCTCATTCTATTCCCCATATCAAACAACTCTTCGCCAAAGTGGCGAAGCTCGGCCATGTTTTCATTGCTCATGGGTGGATTAGGTAATGGTTCTGGATCGAATTGTGGAAGAAAAGTGTAAGGATCGTTGACAATATTTTGAAATTGCCAATCGTTCGTCCACCATTCGTCCATTCCTATGGGTTGGGAGTGGACTATTGGATCTGGAATTGCTGCTGGTTCCCAATTCATAGGGAATTGGTTTTCAATAGGATAGGTAAAAAGATTTGTCTGGACAGGCTGAATCGTCTCACAGTTTTCCAACAGAAAATCTATCTCCTCTTGAAAAGTTCTTTCCTGGGTTGGATTGGAACTCTCCCCGATTTCTCTCTGAGCTGGTATAGACCCTTGCCCAACTTCCATTATTACTTCTTTAGTAATTTCCTCCATTTGTATTTCTACCTCCTTATCCTTCTTTTTGTCTCCAGTTTCCATTTCTTGTGGTTTGGAATTCTCTCCGGTTATGACTTCTTTTCCCTTTTTCAAAGGATTATTTATTTTGGGCAGTTTCTTAGCTGGCTTCTTCTTACGGATTTTCCTCCATCCTACATAAGTTCTTTTCTTTTGTTTCGGCTTGCTCAAAGGTGGAACCTTGAATTCTACTGGTTGTTCAACATCGGGATAGTAGCTAGTATATTCTTTGGAAGCTTCGATAGTTACGGGATACAGATTAAGATTCTGAAAATCTTCGGATATCTCACTCATGCTGATGTAGCATATATGCAAAATGCATAAAATACTAAGTTAAAATTTACAAATAAACTTTGTAATTTATTTCACACAATGTACTAGTTAATTACAAAGATAACTAACAACACACTCAGGTTTCACATTTTATTTATCACACAAGGTTTCTAGATTGATGAGAATAGAGTGCTACACTTTAAAGATTTATATTTTCTGCTACTGTAGCTAGCATATATAAATTTGCCCATTTCTCATCTAGTTTATCTTCCCAAGGTGATTTATCAATTAATTCCTGAGTTTCCCGTTTAATCCTCTTTTCTCGGATTTTCTCTTTACTTTTCTTAATAATCATTTCCCTCCTTCGAGGAGAAAGTGATTCCTCGTATTGTGCCTTTCGCACGAATATTCCTTCTTCAGGAATTTCAGTCTGATTCGAGGATTTGGTTCGGGATGAACTTCCCTTCTCATTAGATGATATATCTAATTTAAGATAGATATTTGACAGCTTTTTCTTACCCATACTGTAATTAACAAATAATCAAATAATCAGTTAATAATACAATTAATCACATAATAGTAATCAGGAAAAATTAAGTATTTCTAAATACTTAATTAGCTTAACCCAGTGGCTGTAATCAGGAAAAATTGAGTATTTCTAAATACTTAATCAGCTTAACCCAGTGGCTGTAATCAGGAAAAATTGAGTATTTCTAAATACTTAATCAGCTTAACCCAGTGGCTCTGATACCACCTTTTTCTGTCACGACCCCCGACCCGGTTTGACCCGTTTCAGGAGCCGCGGGACAGAAATACTGCGGTATTGATTTAATTGAGTTTAACAGCGGAAACAGGATCGCTTAAAGCTAAAATTTTCTTCCCGATTATTTATTTCACAATTCGGGATAAAACCCCGATAATTTACAATATTATATTTTTACTATAAAAGTGTGATATTACAAAATCATTTATTTATTTTATATTGAGCCACTATCTTAAGCTTGAAATGCTCCCCAGCACTTTTCCTGAATTACAACAGATCACCTGAAACATGTTTGAAAAAAATTTTGTCAGCGGGAAATACTGAGTGAATCATTCTATTTACTAAAATGACACATTTGTTATAATTTACAGTATTAAGAGCGATTACAATGTTTCTGATATCAATCCAACTACCCACGGTACTTGCCACTCGACCCATTGGCCCATTCGTCCAATGGTGTCTGTGACTATGGTCATATCCCCCATTGGCTGCCCCAATGGTGACGATTATCAAGTAATGTATACAAAACCCCACATACCGGCTGTAATTTGGTGATTACAAAGACTTAATCCCCGTAATTATAACTTTGAAAATAAACATGGTTTTGTAAATAGATTTGATAAAAAGAGAGAATGACTCACATTGCTGTTTTAATATGGTCAGAGTCTAATCTATGATTTAGTCTTGTTAACCTAATATAAATACAATGCACACAAAACTGGGTTAGTAATCAATCCAGCAATTACGATAATTTACGAGATCAAATTATCACAATGAATGATCAAATGCAATACTTTGTCCATCGAATTAACGATGATCCATTGAATTAACAACGAATGACAAGGTATAATACTTTACCCATCGAATTAACGATGATCCGTTGAATTAACAACGAACGATAAAGTATAATACTTTACCTATCGAATTAACGACAATTCGTCAAATTAATGACGAACGATAAAGTATAACCCTAATGTGGGCGGCATTTAAACATGCATTGGATATCTTGATCGTCGGATAATTGAATCGTAGCAGCGATTGTGCTAATACCCTGTTTTGTAGCAGAATTTCGATACCCGGGGGTGTAATTTGAAGTAAACAGTACGTATTACAGTGTGTGAATGGAATTCTTTCGACGTAAAATGTTCAGAAATCGAGTGCCACAGCCTGCTATTTATAGGTAAAATTTCACTAGCTTACGGACCGTAAGCTTATCAATGTTGCGGTCCGTAAGGCATCTTACGGTCCGTAAGCTTATCAAGGTTACGGTCCGTAAGGTATCAAAATAGGCTATAGGGTAGCCACGACTGGGACTAGCTTTGCTGAGTTGAAAATTTCGAATTTTACTTGCTGCCAACGTTTCTAAGTTGATAATTATCAACTAGGGTTTACCCCCTTAAGTTTTAGGGGCCCTAATCCTGATTCTGAAAATTATGAAAATTTCAGGGTTTGTTCAGAATCACTTGGGTTTCTCAATTAGGGTTTCCTTTTGGACTAATTAATATATTAAATAGTACTTTTGATGAGAGTTGTTACACAAATTACTGATTCTCACGCCGGAGAGTGGCAACAAGGAGCACCCCCCACCCCATCCTCCTTGTTACGAGTCACGGCTTGTTTCCTTGTGCAGGAGACCAACCGGCGGACGATCCAGCCAGCGATCCTCGGAAAGAAGGGATTAACCCTACTTGACGAGACCAGTGAGTTAACCCTGCCCGGTTAATCATTGTTTCATCAGCAGGTGACTCGCAAGTGTAGACAGTATATTCTCATCCATCCACTGCCTCAGTGCCCCTACTTCCTCTTTGAATATCGGTATTGAACATGTTCGTTCAATGGATTAAAAACAGAATCTTCGCAGCTAACGATTGATTGGTAAAATGGAAAATACATATAGCAAGTTGCCAAGTTGGTCACGTAAAAAAAGATTGTACCAGTGTACAATAAATGAAAATAAGTTCTTTTTCAACGGTGAACTTCATGTATAAGGTTACCACATTTTCTAAATCAGAGAGCCCCGTATTGCCGCACTCTGGTCAGACTATGTGGTCTTAACCGGGCTCACCAGTGGCGGACCCAGGATTTTTTTCCAATGGAGTCCATTTTTCGGTGTTCTAAATTTTCATAACAATACGTTAAAATTTTCGGGTCGGTCCTCGTTCGGGTCGGGTCAGGGCGAGGTTTGAACTAGATTTAAAAAAAACATAAAAAATAAGCTAACAATGATTGAAACCATGATCTCTTATTGTTAAAGAGGGAGGTTTACCATTACACCAGCTTTCCTTTTCTATTTATGGTGTTCACCTAATTATATTTATGGGGTCCTTATAAAATTTAATATACCGGATCTACTAATTTTTTAAAAAACATTGGGGTCCGGGGACCCCGACCCGTTCAATGTGGGTCTGCCCCTGGGGCCCACGCTGGCTTCAAAGTTTGGCTTTTTTGGGCGTTCCCTCCGGGAAACCATACCGAACTGCCACTTGACAGTTGTTGTGCCCCAAGAGTGGAACTCTCTGGCGTAAAACAAGGTGGGACGAAAATCCGGTTGGGCTCGGGGAATCGAACTGACAACCTCACACAAGGCCTAGTCCAAATCCTTCATTGTCTATATCCACCCCAATATGACAAAGTGGGAATTGAACTTGAGTCTCCATTAAAAAACCCAAACCTCCTACTACTAGGCCATAAGTTGAGGAATAATATTAGCTGGTTTATAGGTTTTTTTTACCTATATAACTTTAATGTTCACCTACTATATTATAGATATTTAACAGATTAATAGATTTCAATTTCAATTTCAATAATAATGATCAAAACCTACCCAGGCTCCCACCAGGCCACAACCAATTATTTCGTCCCTTATTTCTTTTACGTGTTTTTGTTTAATTTTCTCTATCTCCTCGTATCTTTCTAGAGAATCCAATGTTCATAACAAAATACTAAATATATAAAACAAATAATAATAATTAGAAAAGTGTATGGTCGTCAACCAAACATCATCATTGCAACAAAGAAGAACACTTGATGTTCTTTCATTTTTGTTAATTCTATAATTGTTCATAATTAAAACAGTCTTCCTAGAGGAAGATAAAAGATGATCAAATAAGAAACATATTTATTATAGATTTCTATGGAATCGAAAGCAAAAAAATAATACAAAATCATTGAAAAATTCACCAAGAACAACCCTCTCGATTCCTTGGTAATAATTTTAGCTCATTTAAAAAAGAAAAAAATAATACTATATGTGGTTAAATCTAATACATTTGTAGTTAAATTTTGAAACGATGTGAGTAAACCTTTTTTAAGAGCAAACTAAGCTACTCCAAAATACTCTTATATACTCGCACCCTGCGTGATATGAACCCTTCACCTCTAGAATAGACTGAAGATAACTTTTCATAACATTATGTCTCTTGAGAGTGTGAGTATACTTAGTTATGAGTCTAATAGTTTTAATATAGCTTTAATTTAAATTTGGGTTTCTTCGTTTTTGTTTTTTGGTTTTTTTGTTTTTGTTTTTTTGTTTATGTACTAACTGTATTTCTTTCTTTCTTTTTCTGTTTAGCAATTCAATTTTGGTAAGATGTAAAGTGATAAATTAGTACTTTATAACAACTAGTATTTAGGATTGTTGTGTTGTGGCGACACCTTTAAACCAATTAAAAAATAGACAAAAAAGGTTGAACCACGCAACACATGTTGCTCGTTAAACCCATCGACAATGGAGTGTATAGGTGGCGATGACCAGAGACAAAGGAGGGTTTTGGCCTCATTGACCTTCCGGCGACCTTGAAGTGTCGCCAGAAAAAACCTTGTATAAGTTTGGTTCATGAACACGACATGCTATCTTAGAGTTACAGAGGGAGTTTAGGGGTTTTTTTTTACTTGAATGAGGAATGAAAATAAAAAGGAATTAAGGAACCCACACGCACATGGCTGATGAGTTTTATTTAATTTAATTTCTTATCGTGTACTAACGGGTATTAACAGGTAAACAGGTATTTAACCTGTTAATACACGAAAATTAACAGGTAATCTCGTGTCTACCTGTTTGGTACACGATACCTGTTATGTCTATACACGATACCTATTAACTTCGTGTAGGTTCGTGTCATGTATTCGTGTAAAATTGCCAGCCCTAGGAATGACAATGGTGATGTTGTGGTCTTGTTTCAACAACCCACAAACATACCGATGGTCGACGCGATCCCCCGATCGAGGAAGCGGTGGTGGCAGCGATTGTTTAGAAGGGTTGATGGCGACGACTGCCAAATGTTACGATCATGGTAACCGAATTTTAGCTATGATGGTCAAGTGACGTTTGAAGTTCGTTGTCGTAGTTTTGGTACTTTCCCATACATAGGTTAGCACTTAGGCACCAGAAGTTAAGGCTCGTCAACACGAGTCATTTAGGGAAATTGATTTCAAACTTGAAATGATGAAATTTAAGGTAACATCCCAAGTAAATTGTGTAAGACATTTTTTTTACTATATAAGATAGGTTTACTATTCATTTTCCATCGTCATGATAATTATAATAATATTAATTTAATATTTAATACTATTCGTTTTCCATCTATTTTAAAATATAAATATAACGAGTATTTAGGACCCACGCGCTGCGACGGGGTCGTTAAACCGAAAAAATAGACGTAAAAACGTTGAACCACTCACGTTCATTGCGACGGTTAACTCGCAACTTATAGACAGATCAAAAATGAAATTTAAAAATCAGAAAGACAGTACAGTTAAACCAAAAAGACCTAGCGTACGATTATTACTAAAAGTGATATTTCTATTATTTTTAAACATTATCATGCATGGTTAAAAAATACACTATATAATAAATATGATTTCATCTCAAGGTGAGTATTCATGCATAGTTAAAAAAAACACGATATGTAATAAATATGATTACATCTCAAGGTGATTATATATATATACAACTAGATTATAAACTCGTGTATTACACGTATTTAGAAATAAAAATCATGTAACTTTACAATGTCTTTACAAATTTACGTAAGTGAATTATTTTATACATACACCAATTTACATAACCTAGGTATTCTTTTTCTTTGTCGGGAAGCAATGAAAGTAGGCAATCATTTAGTTTCTATACAACTTCGTTTGTAGCAAGTATGACTCCATTATGAAAATATTCAGATTTTTTGAAATATTGAAGAATAATAGCGATGGTATAGTATGTTAATCGAAAAGGTAAACCGCTATGCTTTGGTAAAGTTAAATTTGTTATCAGCGGTGATGTTTATAGATTGCCATTTAGAACATGGATAGCTTGAGGGTAATTGTTAATAGAAATGGTAAACCACTATGCTTTGGTAAAGTTAAAACTGTTATCAGCGGTCATGTTTATAGATTGACATTAACATGGATATCTTGAGATTAACTGTTTCTTGAATTTTGAAATCCCGATATGCGTATTGATAATAGATCTGGAAATTAGAGTTCTAAATGCAAAGGGGGAGATGTTCTTCTATTGATCGAACCCGTGAATGACCAAAATTGGGGATATGAGAACCTAATTATCTTTACATCATTTAAATATTGAATTGTTTACAATACAATACAATATATAATGATAATAATATTATATATTAATAACTATAACTATATTTAAAAGATTGATAATATTTGATACCTATTAGAATTATTGTAGAACTAATTATTATATTAATTATATTTAACTTTAACTAATAGTATTATAAAATTAAGGGCTATTGGATTTTAATACCCCCCAACTATTGGCTGTTGGCCGCTGCCACTCTCAACTATCACTTTTGTGACAACTCGTGATTTAGAACCCTTCGTTGTATCTTGATGTAACATGCTTGAACGTTATGTGACCAATTGACTTGTTGGTTTAATGAATGATATAAGTGAATTTATGTGATTATGTGTCGTGCTTGTATGTATGCGTGTATTTATATGACCCGAGACACGAGGACCCGACTCGAGACCATGCGGTCTCGAGTGAACAGTGCAACAGTTGGGCCGGTTGGGCCATGCACCCCCTTTAGTTACCAGAAAGCCCATTAGGGTGCACCAATTTAGAACAAGTATATAATCCTTGATGATAACCAAACTTGCCATTTCTTTGGACAACTCACACTTACTCTCACACACACTCCTACATTCTCTCTCACTAAAACCCTAGAACCACAAACCTCCTCTCATCCTTTCTCTCGGATCAAACCGGCGACCATAAGGAGCTCTCGGACCAGCTCGTACACACCCATTTGGAAGCTTCATTCGCTACTACTTCACACCTTTGAACCCACACTTGAATCGGTTAGTATCCCACCTTGTTTGCTTAGTGATGAATGCATTATGACTATTGTTTGTGTATGATAAAGGTGTTTTTTGATTAGGAGTGCACATGTTCATGTTTGATGTGTAGGATGTGTATCAGATAACATAAAAGTGGTTGAATGTTGATGATAAATCTTATAGATGCATGTATTGATCGGATATGTTGGATATAGGAACTAAAGAGAATAACTAGGTTATGTAACTATTGCGGTTTATGCTTATTTGGACTAATCAAGTGTGCAAGCATGATTTATGAAATGGTAATGGTAAAAAGTTGCTTTAAATGCTTCGAAAATGGCAAAGTTAGATCTAGTAGCATGTTTCGAGTCGGATTCGGATGAATGATCATGATGAACAATTTGAATATGTGAAGAACAACATGAATATGATATGAATGTGCCTTGAATATTTGAAATTGAGGTGTTTGATCCATTTCGGTTAGTTGTTAGACAAAGAAACATGTTAGTGCATTGTCATTGGCTAGTACACCATATCATGAACATGAAATTCCATTGGTTAGTACATATGGACAGATTCTAGAAGGTTTCGGTTACCAGGAATACAAGTCGAGATCTCTAGTCTCGACTCGAGACCACACCACATCGACACAAAACAGCATAACTCGAGATCAGGGTTGCGAGTCTTGTTGCGACTCGAGACCGCCTAGTTTCGAGTGATGAACACATGACCCGAGACCTCCACGGTTGCGACTCGAGAACTCATAGGTACAACTCGAGACCGCACAGTCTCGACTCGAGATCTCTAGTCTCGACTCGAGACCATATACACGTGCACACTGTTTTGGACCCTCATGCTGTTACGAGCCCAACTATTTGGGCCGCATACTTGGACTTTGCTTATTTACGTAAATAAGGCTATTGGATGTGTTTGTGCCCTGTTGATTTACTGAAGTATTTATACGTGTGTGCCATGATCAATACGTGTATGCAAATGTGTGTAGAAAACATACGTGCACTACCTAAATACGAACCTGACTTGTATGATACAACTATGCTAGGACGTGGTTGACCACAATATAGCTTGATTGACCTTTCTGTGTATCTGCCGAGCAAACCAATGTGAGTTCACACCCTCTACAAAGCATGGGATTCCCAGGGGTTGGGAATGGGGTTAAGGAACGTGGATTCCTCGTCCTTTCTTGGGTAGGACAGCATTGGTTCTGGAATATAATTCCTCGTCCTCATGGACAGATAACTCGTACTAGACCAAAACTCTATCACGAAGTCCCTCCTTTTTATATCGACTTAATCGCCGGGCCAATGGCGAGCGGGTCATTAGTTAGATAGCGCTATTTAGGTCTGACAAGCCTCACACCGTGCCGCAGAGGACGGGCGTGAACTAATGGATCTGGGCACGTCAATGATGATAGACATTGACAGTTCAGGGCACATAAACATGACTACAGTCAGCAGTCGATATGGTAACGAGTCTAGTGTATACATGGGGTAGCCCCCACGGCCGAAATGCCAGATAACTAACATGGGGTAGCCCCCACGACTGTATTGCCAGAGTAAATGGGTAAACAAATCACGTTTTCAACTATGGGGTAACCCCCACGGCAGGATGCCAGTTAAAGGAAACTGTTTTTGGAACAACGTAAAAATGAACACCCAACCGTGAACTCACTCAACTTGTTGTTGACTCGTTACTACATGCTTTGCAGGACAATAGGTACTTAGCTGGTGCTTGCATGGAAGAGAGTCGTTGTGGGACATGGACAGCTGTGTGCCATGTTAAACTTTAAAACAATTAAACTTATGTTTTGGTTTTAAACATTATGCTTCCGCTTGCAACTTAAACTATGTTTTGTTTGGAAACCAATGGTATTGGTTAAACTCTTATAATTATTAACTTGTGTGTTCAATATGATTGGTGGCTGGATCCTGGTCAGTCACGCCTCCAAGCGGTGGTATTCCGCAGGTGGATTTTGGGGGTGTGACAGATTGGTATCAGAGCCATTGGTTATAGTGAACTTGGTTTTAATAAAGGGAAAAGTGTTATTAAATTCAGACTATAACCTGTACAGTGCTCTACGATCCACAACGACGCTTCACTCCACATGCAAGGCTCGACATTCTAGGTGATATGATCTGTGTATATATTGCCTACTTGATAGTTACATAGTACATTGCTCATGGTATGCTTGGTTAGTATAACTACTGTTGCTTGAACACGTGTGTGCTTACTCCCTTCTGTCATTGCACTTTCACAAACCCCTCTCACTCATGTTTCCCTTGATATGAAGATCATGTCTGGACGCATTAACATGACACAAGCCCAGTTGACGGCTCTGATTAACGAACAAGTTGTTGCGGCACTTGCAGCTGCACACGCAGGAGGTATATCCTGCAGTCCAAACTCATTCCAAGATCTTTAGATCCTACTCTCGTGAACCAACCTTTGTGTTAAACTCTGTCTTTTCTTTCACCCACAATAGGTCAACATGCTCAGCCACCTGTGTGCACCTTTAAAACTTTTATGGACTGCCGACCAACTACTTTTAGCGGCACTGAAGGAGCCGTAGGTCTCCTTCACTGGTTTCAAAAGCTCGAGTCAGTTTTCGAAATGTGTGAATGCCTTGAGGCGCGCAGGGTGAAGTATGCTACCGGTACTCTCGAGGGTTTAGCTCTCACATGGTGGAACGCTCAGGTCCAAATGCTGGGGTTGGTTGCTGCCAACGCCCCCCCATGGGAAAATTTTAAAGAGATGATCAAGGAAGAATACTGCAGTCGGGATGAGATTCACAAACTGGAGGTAGAATTCTTCAACCTCAAGATGACGGGGTCGGAAATTGAAGCTTATGTGAAAAGGTCGAACGAACTGGCAATTCTGTGTCCTACTATGGTGGATCCTCCCATCAAACGCATCGAACTATTTCTCCAGGGCTTAGTGCCAGAAATCCAAAGTCATGTGATTTCAGCAAACCTCGCCACCATCCGGCAAGTTGTACAATTGGCTCACCGTCTCACGGATCAGGCGGTGGAGCAGAACAAGTTGCCAAAGCGCCTAGGTGCGGCAACTACTTCAGGTGCTCTTAATGACAACAAACGGAAATGGGATGGAACTTCAAGTAAGAGGTCGACTTCTGTTCAGTCTCAGTCTCAGCAGAGAAAGACCGAAGACTACAAGAGCCCTGGTCAGCAATCATCTGGTGGTCAAAGTCATGGGGGGTACAAAGGGAATCACCCCAAATGCAATCGCTGCAGCCTACACCACAGCGGGCCATGCACCAGGGGAAACTGTCATCGGTGCAACAAGCCAGGTCACGCTGCAAAGGATTGTAGGAGCTTATATCCCGCCAATCAGAATCGTCAGCAAGCTCAACAGAACCAACGCCACCACCAGCAGCAAGGTGATAACAAAGGGTGCTTTTAGTGTGGAGCTGAAGGCCATTTCAAGAGGGATTGCCCCCAACTGAACAGGAACCAGAATAACAACAACAACAACAACAATAACAACAATCAGGGGAATGGTAACAATGGGAACAACAACAACAATGGTGCCAGGGGGCGGGCGTTCGTGATTGGTCAAGGTGAAGCAAGGAATGACCCCAATGTTGTGGCGGGTAAGTTCCTTCTCGACGACTTTTATGTTACAGTTTTATTTGATTCGGGTGCCGATACTAGCTACATGTCACTAGAGGTTAGTCGAATGCTTAAGCGTATCCCAACACCCTTGAACAACAAGCACACTGTAGAGCTAGCAAATGGTAAGAGTTTAGAGGCCACTCACGTAGTCCAGGGTTGTAAACTTGTCCTTGCTAACCAGACCTTCTCTATCGACCTTATTCCTATCGTCTTGGGTAGTTTCGACGTTGTCATTGGAATGGATTGGTTATCCCAACACCGAGCAGAGATTCTTTGCAACGAGAAGATTGTTCGTATTCCTGATTCAGGCGGTGAACCTCTCATGGTTCGTGGCGACAAGAGGGGTGCTGTTGAGAACGTCATCTCCTTCCTTAAGGCCCAGAAGTGCTTGCGAAAGGGGCACACTTCCATTTTGGCTCTCGTTACTGACACCTCAGAGAAAGAGAAGAAGATAGAAGATTTTCCAATCGTACGCGACTATCCTGAGGTATTTCCTGAGGAATTACCTGGCCTCCCGCCTCATCGCCAGGTCGAGTTTCAGATTGAACTAGCTCCTGGAGCTGCGCCTATAGCTCGTGCACCTTATCGTCTAGCTCCATCAGAGTTGGAAGAACTCTCTACGCAGCTACAAGAACTCTTGGATAAGGGTTTTATTCGTCCTAGCTCTTCGCCTTGGGGAGCTCTAGTATTATTCGTGAAAAAGAAAGACGGTACCTTTAGAATGTGTATCGACTATCGTGAACTCAACAAAGTGACGGTGAAGAATCGTTATCCTCTACCACGTATTGACGACTTGTTCGACCAACTGCAAGGGTCGAGCTACTATTCGAATATTGATTTGAGATCGGGTTATCACCAGCTGAGAGTACGGGAAGAGGACGTCTCCAAAACGGCCTTTAGAACTCGATATGGACACTATGAGTTTTTGGTCATGCCTTTTGGGCTGACAAACGCACCTGCGATCTTCATGGACTTGATGAATCGAGTGTGCAAGCCTTACCTGGACAAGTTCGTTATAGTATTCATCGACGACATCCTGATCTATTCTAAGAGTCAGGAGGAACACGAGCAGCATCTACGACTTATTTTGGAACTCCTTCGAACAGAACAGCTTTATGCAAAGTTCTCGAAATGCGACTTCTGGCTTCGTGAAGTCCATTTCTTAGGCCATGTGGTGAACAAGGATGGGATTCACGTTGATCCATCCAAGGTAGACTCGATTAAGAATTGGCCTGCACCTCGTACACCAACGGAAATTCGCCAATTCTTGGGTTTGGCAGGTTACTACAGGAGGTTCATTAAGGATTTTTCCAAGATTGCACAGCCTCTCACCTCACTGACGCAGAAAGGCGTTGTTTATCGATGGGGAAATGCACAGGAGTTAGCATTTCAGCATTTAAAGGATAGGCTTTGCAGCGCACCTATCCTTTCATTGCCAGAGGGCACAGACGATTTTGTGGTTTACTGTGACGCGTCAATTCAAGGTCTTGGTTGTGTACTGATGCAACGGGATAAGGTCATAGCCTACGCCTCACGCCAACTTAAAGTTCATGAGAAGAACTACACTACACACGATTTAGAGCTGGGAGCTGTTGTTTTTGCACTGAAGATATGGAGACATTACCTGTACGGTACCAAGTGCACCATTTACACCGATCACAGGAGTCTCGAGCACATCTTCAAACAGAAGGAACTAAACATGCGTCAACGACGATGGGTCGAATTATTAAACAATTACGAATGTGCAATCAGGTACCATCCCGGCAAAGCCAATGTTGTGGCTGATGCCCTCAGTCGAAAGGACCCTACGCCTAAGCGCGTGCGAGCTTTGCAACTCACTATACATTCTAGCCTTCCTTCCCAAATACGAGACGCTCAGGTAGAAGCATTGAAACCAGAAAACGTCAGGGCTGAAGCCCTACGCGGCTCAAGGCAACGATTAGAACAAAAGGAAGACGGTGCATACTATGTAACGGGACGCATTTGGGTCCCACTCTATGGCAACTTACGAGGGCTCGTGATGGATGAAGCACACAAATCTCGTTACTCGGTACATCCTGGCTCGGATAAGATGTACCACGATATCAAAACTACGTATTGGTGGCCTAGCATGAAGGCCCACATAGCAACCTACGTCCGCAAGTGTTTGACTTGTGCCAGAGTCAAGACGGAATACCAGAAACCCTCAGGCCTACTCCAACAACCTGAGATACCACAATGGAAATGGGAGCAAATTTCCATGGATTTTGTCACTGGCCTGCCTAGATCTCAACGTGGTAACGACACTATTTGGGTGATCGTGGATCGACTCACAAAGTCTGCTCACTTCTTGGCTATCAAGGAAACGGATAAGTTCTCCACACTAGCAGACGTATATCTCAAGGAAGTTGTCTTGAGGCACGGGGTGCCCACCTCCATTATCTCGGATCGTGATGCACGTTTTACTTCAGAACTGTGGCAAGCAATGCACAAATCCTTTGGCTCACGATTAGACATGAGCACGGCGTATCACCCTCAGACGGACGGGCAGTCTGAGCGCACTATTCAAACCTTAGAAGACATGCTTCGTGCATGTGTAATCGACTTTGGCAACAGCTGGGAAAAGCATCTGCCACTCGTGGAATTCTCGTACAATAACAGCTACCACACCAGCATTAAAGCTGCTCCGTTTGAGGCATTGTACGGGCGTAAATTCCGGTCACCTCTTTGTTGGGCAGAGGTGGGGGATAGTCAGATCACTGGTCCAGAACTCGTGGTAGACACAACCGAACGAATTGCTCAAATACGACAACGCATGGCGGCAGCTCGTGACCGTCAGAAAAGCTACGCCGATAAGGACAGGAAACCACTTGAGCTCCAGGTTGGGGAGCGGGTACTACTCAAAGTTTCACCCTGGAAGGGTGTGGTTCGTTTTGGCAAACGAGGCAAACTTAACCCACGATACGTTGGACCTTTTGAAATCATCGAGAAAATAGGCAAGGTGGCCTACAGACTGAATTTACCAGCAGAACTCAGTGCAGTTCACAACGTTTTCCACGTGTCGAATCTGAAGAAGTGTCTGTCAGATGAGACCCACATAGTTCCTCTGAAGGAACTCACTATCGACGAGCAGTTACGATTCGTCGAGGAACCAGTTGAAATCACGGACCGGGATATTAAAGTCCTCAAGAACACTAGAATACCTCTCGTTCGAGTTCGTTGGAACTCACGTCGCGGCCCAGAGTTCACCTGGGAACGCGAAGATCGGATGAAACAAAAGTATCCCCAACTATTCGCAAACGGTACAACCACTACTGAGGCTGAAGCTACGGAATTTCGGGACGAAATTCCAGATCAACGGGGGGAGGATGTGACACCCCAGGAAAACCAGGAAAACCATACAACTTAACTAGCTTCCTCAGTGAGTACGTACCAAATTTCGGGACGAAATTTCTTTCAACTTGGGGATAATGTGACAACTCGTGATTTAGAACCCTTCGTTGTATCTTGATGTAACATGCTTGAACGTTATGTGACCAATTGACTTGTTGGTTTAATGAATGATATAAGTGAATTTATGTGATTATGTGTCGTGCTTGTATGTATGCGTGTATTTATATGACCCGAGACACGAGGACCCGACTCGAGACCATGCGGTCTCGAGTGAACAGTGCAACAGTTGGGCCGGTTGGGCCATGCACCCCCTTTAGTTACCAGAAAGCCCATTAGGGTGCACCAATTTAGAACAAGTATATAATCCTTGATGATAACCAAACTTGCCATTTCTTTGGACAACTCACACTTACTCTCACACACACTCCTACATTCTCTCTCACTAAAACCCTAGAACCACAAACCTCCTCTCATCCTTTCTCTCGGATCAAACCGGCGACCATAAGGAGCTCTCGGACCAGCTCGTACACACCCATTTGGAAGCTTCATTCGCTACTACTTCACACCTTTGAACCCACACTTGAATCGGTTAGTATCCCACCTTGTTTGCTTAGTGATGAATGCATTATGACTATTGTTTGTGTATGATAAAGGTGTTTTTTGATTAGGAGTGCACATGTTCATGTTTGATGTGTAGGATGTGTATTAGATAACATAAAAGTGGTTGAATGTTGATGATAAATCTTATAGATGCATGTATTGATCGGATATGTTGGATATAGGAACTAAAGAGAATAACTAGGTTATGTAACTATTGCGGTTTATGCTTATTTGGACTAATCAAGTGTGCAAGCATGATTTATGAAATGGTAATGGTAAAAAGTTGCTTTAAATGCTTCGGAAATGGCAAAGTTAGATCTAGTAGCATGTTTCGAGTCGGATTCGGATGAATGATCATGATGAACAATTTGAATATGTGAAGAACAACATGAATATGATATGAATGTGCCTTGAATATTTGAAATTGAGGTGTTTGATCCATTTCGGTTAGTTGTTAGACAAAGAAACATGTTAGTGCATTGTCATTGGCTAGTACACCATATCATGAACATGAAATTCCATTGGTTAGTACATATGGACAGATTCTAGAAGGTTTCGGTTACCAGGAATACAAGTCGAGATCTCTAGTCTCGACTCGAGACCACACCACATCGACACAAAACAGCATAACTCGAGATCAGGGTTGCGAGTCTTGTTGCGACTCGAGACCGCCTAGTTTCGAGTGATGAACACATGACCCGAGACCTCCACGGTTGCGACTCGAGAACTCATAGGTACAAATCGAGACCGCACAGTCTCGACTCGAGATCTCTAGTCTCGACTCGAGACCATATACACGTGCACACTGTTTTGGACCCTCATGCTGTTACGAGCCCAACTATTTGGGCCGCATACTTGGACTTTGCTTATTTACGTAAATAAGGCTATTGGATGTGTTTGTGCCCTGTTGATTTACTGAAGTATTTATACGTGTGTGCCATGATCAATACGTGTATGCAAATGTGTGTAGAAAACATACGTGCACTACCTAAATACGAACCTGACTTGTATGATACAACTATGCTAGGACGTGGTTGACCACAATATAGCTTGATTGACCTTTCTGTGTATCTGCCGAGCAAACCAAGGTGAGTTCACACCCTCTACAAAGCATGGGATTCCCAGGGGTTGGGAATGGGGTTAAGGAACGTGGATTCCTCGTCCTTTCTTGGGTAGGACAGCATTGGTTCTGGAATATAATTCCTCGTCCTCATGGACAGATAACTCGTACTAGACCAAAACTCTATCACGAAGTCCCTCCTTTTTATATCGACTTAATCGCCGGGCCAATGGCGAGCGGGTCATTAGTTAGATAGCGCTATTTAGGTCTAACAAGCCTCACACCGTGCCGCAGAGGACGGGCGTGAACTAATGGATCTGGGCACGTCAATGATGATAGACATTGACAGTTCAGGGCACATAAACATGACTACAGTCAGCAGTCGATATGGTAACGAGTCTAGTGTATACATGGGGTAGCCCCCACGGCCGAAATGCCAGATAACTAACATGGGGTAGCCCCCACGGCTGTATTGCCAGAGTAAATGGGTAAACAAATCACGTTTTCAACTATGGGGTAACCCCCACGGCAGGATGCCAGTTAAAGGAAACTGTTTTTGGAACAACGTAAAAATGAACACCCAACCGTGAACTCACTCAACTTGTTGTTGACTCGTTACTACATGCTTTGCAGGACAATAGGTACTTAGCTGGAGCTTGCATGGAAGAGAGTCGTTGTGGGACATGGACAGCTGTGTGCCATGTTAAACTTTGAAACAATTAAACTTATGTTTTGGTTTTAAGCATTATGCTTCCGCTTGCAACTTAAACTATGTTTTGTTTGGAAACCAATGGTATTGGTTAAACTCTTATAATTATTAACTTGCGTGTTCAATATGATTGGTGGCTGGATCCTGGTCAGTCACGCCTCCAAGCGGTGGTATTCCGCAGGTGGATTTTGGGGGTGTGACAACTTTGACGCTCATCACCCCCAACTTAACACTTAGTGTGTTCTGTCACCATGTCGATAACTAAACACTAACTTTTGATCTTGTTTTATACTTTTAGGGGTGTCATAGGGATCTTAGGAAGGTTTTAGGGATCTTTGGACACCCCGAAAAGTATAGTAACAAGCTCAAAGTTAGTGATCAGTTAACGACGTGGTGACAGAACAAACTAAGTGTTAAGTTGGGGGTGGTAGGCGTCAAAGTGATAGTTGGGGGTGGCAGCGGCTAATAGCCAATAGTTAGGGGTGATAAAATCCAATAACCCTAAAATTAAAGGAGAAAATGCCATGTGACATTCTTTGAAATCCTTTAATAGAATTAGATTAATTATTTTACTTTTTTAAAGGAAATTAATTAATTGATTTAATGATCTGTCAAGAAACTAATGTTTCAACAATACAACTTTAAATAAAATAAATTTTCGTAACCATTTAACTTATTATACAAAGAGCTACCTTGTACAACTCTAAGAAGAATAGAGTAAAAAAGCAAATGTGTGGATATGTTATTAATCTATTGGTGTGTGGATTGTAAGACGAATGAAAACAAAGTAAATTGAATGATGCTCAAAACCGGAAAAAAAGAGTAACATAAAAAACACATTTTTTAATACCAATCGACTCACGTGACTTAAATCATAAATAAAGTCGAATTTATACTGACACGTATTAGAAAGTTGAGGGGAGCAAAGTAATATTGTATGCAGTTTTTAAAACATGGAGGGAAAAGTTGACAATTTTTAAAGTTGAGGGGAAGAAAAAAAAGTCGTTTTACTAAAAGGCAAGACAACAAAAACAAAAAAACACCTAAGGGGACCATATGTTACCATCAAACACCATGCTTAGAAGCAATCAAACGACAATCAAATTTGGGAAAAGGCGTAAAAACTAATAACATAACTCCTTTAACCTTTAAGGCAAAATTAGAAAAAACCAAAGTTTTATTATTATTAAAATAAGAGTAAACTGTCATTTTGGTCCCTGTGGTTTGGGCAGTTTTGCCACTTTAGTCCAAATCTCAAACTTTTTACATCTGGGTCCCTGTGGTTTGCATTTTGTTGCCATTTTAGTCCAAAAACAAAATCAGGTCAGATTTAAAAAAAACCCCTGCTATTTTGTCCTTTTTTGAAGGGCATTTTGCACAACTACCCACCCCCACCCCTACCCCTACCCCCTCTCCTTTTCCCTTTTTCCCCTTCTGCCTTCTTCATCTTTTTCCCTCAACTTATCACCATAAACCCTAGCCGACACCCTCACTCCCTTCTCTATCTCTGCTCACCGGTCACCGGAGCCGGGGGCGCCGATCATCGGCCGATACACCCACAAACCCCACCCCGCCTGCATCCTCTCTAAAATACACACACCCGTTCGAAATTCGCTACTATCCGGTGAGCCGCTTCTTTCCACACTGGCTTTAGCAACCCTTGTTACATCAGAATTAGCTGCTCCAACAGGAACCCACATCTTGATTTCAAAACCTTTTTGTAGCTCAACACTGTTGAAGATCAACTGGGCAAGTGTTGTTTTGCCAATGCCACCCACCCCAAATAAAAACGATTGGTGGGCCACCCTCACTTGCTATCTTCCTCAAAAGATAATCTTTTTCACCATCTCTACCATAAATCCTGGACGGGTCAACGTAAAAACTGGTAAATTTTTCAGATTGAGTCCCAACAAGAGCAGCTTCTGCATCATTTTGGTTATACGGAACTGAAACAAGCTGAAATGTTTTTTTTCTTGTATCAATGGGGACTAATGTTTGATTTATGTTTCTAATTTGGATAGCTACTTTTCTAAGAGGGGTCATTCGATTAGAGCAAAAGCAAGGGAAAACAAAGGCTAAATACATCTTATTCCGTAGATTAGACCTTGATGTGTTGCCGTTGGATGTGCTCCAGTCGGTCAACGCGTCGTCAATATCGTAGGATGTAAGTTTAAGATCTTTCAGCAAGGCTTTGATGTTTTTATCTTCAATCTGTTTCTTTTCTGCATCATGGAGAAGATAATTTGGTGGTGGAGCTCATGACGGTGGCTCTGTAGAAGTGGTGGTGGTGGTGATGATGTGTAGATAGAGAGAGAGAGAGACAGTGGTCTTTTTGGTGATGATCTGCAGACAGAGACAGAGAGAGAGAAGAGGGAGAGACAGGGGTTTATTATAATTGAGTTATAACAAAAAGAGATAATAAATCTAAAATGACCAAAATGCCCCTGAGGGTAAAGACAAAATAGCAGGTCATTAATGGGAAATCTGGTCAAATTTGAAATTTGGACTAAAATGGCAACAAAATGCAAACCACAGGGACCCAGATGTAAAAAGTTTAAGATTTGGACTAAAGTGGCAAAACTGCCCAAACCACAGGGACCAAAATGGCAGTTTACTCTAAAAATAAAAAACCCTAAAGTTTACTATGCCTAAAAAACATCACATAAAAAACAAAAAGGTTATTATTTCGAACAATGTTCTAAATTAATACATAGATAAGAGTGAATTGCAAGTTTTGTCCTTTATCTTTAGGCCATTTTGCAAGTTTTGTCCTTTATGTTTAAAGTTGACGAGTTTTGTCCTTTATGTTTGAAAATCAAGCACGTTTTACCCTTTGGGCCTTAAAAATCAAGCACGTTTTGTCCTTAAAAATCAGGCACGTTTTGCCCCAAAGGACAAAACGTGCTTGATTTTCAAACATAAAGGACAAAACTCGTCAACTTTAAACATAAAGGACAAAACTTGCAAAATGGCCTAAAGATAAAGGACAAAACTTGCAATTCACTCCATAGATAATAAGAATAAAATAATAATTATATTAATAAAATAAAAACAATAATAAAAATTAAACTATTATTGATCATACTAATTTTCTAAATAATAATAACCCTAGTAAAATTCATGGATAGTCCCTGTGGTGTGTTTTTATAACCTAGGGTAAAGGTGAAATTTGATCAATGGTGAGAAAATACATCAACCACATCGACTTAATCTAACCAAAAAATTATATAGGCCAAAAGCAAGATCTTCATCAAGCTACATGGACCATTTATGTTATTTACTCTACTTTCTTTAAGTAACGTAATTATTTTTATAACCAGCATAATTATGTAACTATGTTCTCATTCGACTGAAACTTATAATTACACTAGAGTAGCGTTGTCTGAAAAGCGTGTGGCTCGGGGCTCACTTGATTTAGCTAGAAAAAGCTCGCTTGCTACGGCTCGTTTTAAAACCGATCCGACCTGGCTCAGTTCGAAATGAGCCAGATTGACTCAATCGTTAGCTTAGCTCGGTTTAGCTCAGATTATTTTAACTTAATATACTTTATGTTAATACACATAATATATTATAGAAAATCGTTTAATTTTTTGCGTAGTTAAGAATGTAATTGGATATCCATGTCATATTTGGGGGTTGATTAGTATGTTAATGAACTTTTAGTGTAGTTTGTAAAAATTTAAAACCTATTTTGTATTTGGTTGAACTTGATTATGGCTTGGAATGTATTAGGTTGAATTTTGAAAGCTACGTATTTTTTTTTAAATCGAGTTTGACTTGTAATGTTCTTTTAAACTATTAAATAATGTTTTAGACTATTGAATTTAGAAAACTATGAAATAAATTTTCTTTCTAAATTCAAGCTTAACTGAGCTCGAGCTTAGATTTTCGAATCAGTTTCAAATCTGAGCCGAGACGACTCAGTTTATAATCGAGTCGAGCTAGAACTTGCCCTGACTTGGCTCGGCTTGTGAACAACCCTACTAAAGGGTAATTATCACCAACCTTTTCACAAAAGTAATTACGATAATTATATTAGTTATAAAAAGTTGACAATATTTACTCTTGTGTCACCACGTGTTTCTTATTTTTTCTTCACTTGGACGCTTGGCTTGAGAACCCATTTATACATGAACCCACCCCTACTTTTATGAACTAAATAAAAATAGTACTAGATGGATACTATTCATCACCTATCATTTTTCAAAACACTAGGTTTATCACTATAGCCGCGTTGCGGCGAACTTCTTTTGTTATTTAGTATGTGTTTATATGTGTATTAAAATCACTACGAGCGCGTTGCACATGGAACCACTAACAAGAATAAAAAGAAAATGTAAAAAACTGTAAAAAATAATCGTAAGAAAATCAACCAAAAAAGTTGTATGTTAATGATGTTGCTCGTATGAAACCCGTGGTTAGAGATGAGCAAATAATATTGGCTACCGGTACCGAATTTCTTGAACAGAAGGATCCTAAGTACCAATTCGGTACCGACTTTTTGCGTTTCTAGTACCGGTTCGCTACCGATTTTTACCTTCATATAACGGTACCGTAACCGTTATTTTCGGTATCGGTTGCCACGAAGCTCTGATCAGGGATAAGCAAATGGTAACGTGTAGCAGTACCGAATTTCCCGAACTAAAAGATTTTCAAACTCAATCCGGTACCGACTTTTGGCGTTTTCTGTATAAGGCTGGTACCGATTTTTACCTTCATGTACCGATAATAAAACGGACCGTACCGGTATTTTGAATACCAGTATTGATTGACACCAAGCTTATCCAACTTAGAAAGTAAAAAAATAATAATAATTATTAATATATTAATATATGATTATAATATATTAATATATAATTATAATATATTATAGTAACTGTTCATTTCATTTGCTAATTTAATATATAGTAATATATAGTAATGTTCATTTCATTTGCTAATTTAATATATAGTAATAATAGTAATAATAATAATAATTTATTTATAGATTTCATTAATGACCAAAACCTACCTCACCCCATCCAACTAATTATTATCTTTATGTCTGGTCCAAAAACATTATTGCATTTAGGCTTTGGATACTTGTGTGTCATGTGTCAACTATCCGTTTTTGTAACCCGCAACCCGGTCCATTTTCATATTCCATGTAATTTTAAAAAATATTTAAGCAATAATGTTTTTTGAATTCTATATTTGATCATACATGTTATCATATCTGGTGATTTATAGTCTTATGCATGTTTTATACAAGTTTCATTTACATGTATCTTAAAGCAACCATCCATCTCTTAATGTCTAATACTTAGGTTTTTCCTTAAATTGATCAAAAACTTTGGAGACTTTGTGAACACACCTAACACTTATATCCTCACCTTCTTATCATCCAAAACTTCATTATATACATGCCTTAAGATAGAACATTTCTATACCACTTGTACGAAATTTAAAAAAAAAAAAAAATGTTTATAGTTCCTAATACGCTTACGGTGAGCATAATAGAAGGCCCTATAACATGACTTGCACCTTATGGTCGGAGCAAAGACATCATAGAACAAAAAAAATGGTTCCACGTTTACGGGCAATCTACCGTAAAGCTATAGTGCCCAAACTCCATTTTGTTTTACAATATTTCCCAAGCCCCTAGTTACAAATCACCCTTCAATGTAGTAATTGCTTTAAAAGCTCCATAAACTGAACTTAATATATTTGCTGTATATGTATAGCATTTCTATGCAAATACATGGACACATGGTTATATAAAATCTATACACATAATGCGCACAAAATACAAATTTATCATCTTGTCCATATATAATGCACATAAGTCCTATAACATATAAACTACTTGGATCAAAGTTGTACCTGGTTACCAAAGACTAGAAGATACTGCTAACTTGGTTAAGACCTCATCACTTCATAGTTCATCCTGATTTGAACCATTTTGCAATCAGGTGAACAGAAGTGAAATCAACATCATCAATTAACCAAGTCTAAATTTGTATACCGATTAATATTACATATTCACATCTCCTTGAGGGCTGTCTCCTTCCAAAAATTATCAGGAGCTACATAGTTACATCTTCTTCCTCGAACTCGCGTCTCTCACCCTGAACTCGACTTTTTTCATTGGGGTTGTTCGACATTTTAAAGCTCGACTTGGATTACATCCAGTGGCGGAGCTTGACCAAAAGTTCCGGGGGGTGGAAAGTCATGCGACCCAATTTATATATTATATAAATATTTAGGCAAAATAATTGGGGGCGATGCTTTATAATTTTAAAATTTTTCGACGAAAAATCGAAAATTTTACACTTCTAACCAATGAAATATCAATGAACTTTTCATAAGGGTTCAAGGAAAAACCAATTGTTTGCATTGAATCATTGGTTCAACTGATGGTTTCTTAAATCAATTTCTATTAATACCTATCATCTAATTTCTGTTGCTTTTTTTTTAAACTAAATCATACATTAAAACTAAATCATACCACTTTAGATAGTCTAGTTCATACGCGATATAGTAAAATAGACGGATGTAATTGGGGGTGTTAGTAAAAACCAATTGTTTGCATTGAATCATTGGTTCAACTGATGGTTTCTTAAATCAATTTCTATTAATACCTATCATCTAATTTCTGTTGCTTTTTTTTTAAACTAAATCATACGTTAAAACTAAATCATACCACTTTAGATAGTCTAGTTCATACGCGATATAGTAAAATAGACGGATGTAATTGGGGGTGTTAGTTGTCAATTTTCTTTTGTACTGTATTTTTCGGGTTTTTACAGCATATGCTGGCCCTGTACTATTAATTATAGAATTTTACTGATAAAAAAAATAGTCTAGTTCATAAATATCGAAGTTGTATTGATTTTTTTGGAATTTGCTGTTGACTTTTATTTATTGAAACTTAAATGAACTTACTGTTGTTGATTTACATAAAAATTTGGTGTCATCATTTGTATCTAGTTCTATACCTTTCGAGATGTACGGGTATATTAATGGTATGGTGACATAGCATTTTTTTCTTTGCATTCTATAAATGATAAGTTTGACCAAATATTCAATTAAATCTTTCTGTTTTGTTGAAGTGCCCTTCAAATTGAGTCATAGCATAAGGGGGAGGGGCATAAGTAATAGGAGCTTAGTGATGGGTGTGATCACGTGAAACACTGCCGCAGCCAAGCCCATCACGGTGGTGAAGGGCTTGTGATTGTTTGGCAAGGTCACAATTTTAACAGTTAGGTTTTTTTTTTTTTAAATCTTAAAAAAATCTTTTTTAAACTAGAGAAATTGGCCTGTAATAATCTCACATAGATCTAATTGGCCATTAATAATCCCACCTCAGAATATTCCCCCCACCAGTCCCACCTTTCACCTATTTTTCCGACAATGGCCCCCCGTTAAAAAAACTTAACGGAGTTAAGCTTTTTTCTAAATTACAAACAGATTTTTTAGGGCTTTTGATTAGAACGACGATACGAGTCCATTGATGTAAAACTTGCCTTGAAACGATGCTCCAAACGATGAAAACAGCGCTTCAATTCGGGTGTTTAAATTTTCAATTAACCAAAATCAAGTCACTTGGAGCACCATTTCGAGGTAAGTTTTACATCAATGGACTCGTATCATCGTTCTGATCAAGAGCCCTAAAAAATATGTTTGTAACTTGGAAAAAAGCTTAACTCCGTAAAGTATTTTTAACGGGGGACCATTGTAGGAAAAATAGGCGAAAGGTGGGACTGGTGAGTGGAGGGAATATTCTGAGGTGGGATTATTAAAGGCCAATAAGGTCTAGGTGAAATTATTACATGTCAATTCCCCTTTAAACTATATATAAACCGACCTAACAGACCACCCTTTTTTTGTAAGACTTAAATGTTTAAGTTGTCATCATCGGCAGCAGCCCCACTAGATGTCCTTCATCATCATCAACATCATCATCATCGTCATCATCATCATCATACTCAGTAAATCCCACCAATAACAAAGCTAAGGTAGGGTCTGAGGAGGGTAAAATGTAGATAACTACAATTTGAGAACTGAAATACAGACCAAAACCTCTTGACTGCTGCAATGTCCGATCAATTAATTGGTACTTCCTAAAAATGAATCTTGATTCTGTTTACCATCATAATATGAGGGTCTTAGGCCATCCGTAGTCATAAAGCCCCTTGTGGGGCGTTATGCGACACGTGTCGTGCCACGTCACACATGGGCTTTATTGGGCGTTATATCACTAGAGTCCATAATCATAAATCCCCTACCTATCATTACCTAATTATTAATTTTCAATTTTATTAATTAATTAAAAAAACACTTGCTTTTTTTTATTGGTCCATTTTTGAAATCCTCCCCCCATCACAGCGCCATATATATAGCGCTCCCCCTTTTTTAGCCTCATAACGCCCTTCGTAGTGGTGTTGTGGGCGCCATTGGGGCATTATAGGGGCACATAGCACCCCACTACACAGGCTCTTACCAAGGTCCTTTAGGCCATGCGTAGTCATAACGCCCCTTTGTGGGCGTTATGCGACATGTGGCGCGCCACGTGTGCGGGTAGGCGTTATGGGGCGTTATGCATTTAAGCCCGTAGTCATAAAGCCCCCGTCTAATCATTACTCAAATATTAATTTCTAATTTTTTATAATTATTTTCCAACTTTATAAAATTAAAATTCATTTCATTAAATTAAAAAAACATTACACTAAAAAAAACATTACACTTAAAAAAAAACATTACTGTAACATAAAAAAAAAAACCAATTTGCAGCCGTTTCCAAGTTCTTCCTTCTTCCTTTTGAGCCCAGCCCAATACAAACTCAAATTATAATAACAACCTTTTGAGCCCAGCCCAATACAAACTCAAAACCTATTTTTTTTCCAGCCGTTTCCAAGTTCTTCCTTCTTCTTTCTTCTATACCTGCAACAAAAGAACAAAAGAGAAACAGAGCAATGGAGGGGAAAACCAGAAAAAAAAAAAAAATCAAACAAACACACACATACCGACCTTTAACCCCGCTATGCACATCGCGCTGGATCTTCTTTTTTGGCCCATAACGCCGTGCGTCGCGGTGTTCACCGGCGCTATGCGGCGCTATGGGGCATACCGCCCTCACATGCCGCCCCATAACAGGTAGTCTTATCAGAACACATGCAACCTCCTTTTTCTGCACAATTGCAGCAATTCCTTTAATTCTGGCAACAACTCACTGACACATTAAAAAGACTTTTTTTTTTTGAACGGCCAACAAATATATTCATTCACAAAACAGCTAGCAGGGGACTAGCTACAAACCCTCATATAGCCAAAAAAAAAAAAAATACCCAGCAATACATAGCCAAACAGGCTACCACCCAACCTTATATACATCAAAACTACCCCATATTTCCCATTCCAAATTCGCCTGTTTAGACCTTGATTTTACCCACAAATAACTCAAAGCCTTTATATCATTTATAACCTTGTGTAATGAGCATTGGCCTTGACTAAAAACGACCTCCTTGCGGGTCATCCAAACACACCAGAAGGTAGTGAAGCAAACTGCCTGCACAACCTTTTTAAACTTTGCCGAGCCGCCCACGTACATATACAGATCCAGTAGGTCTCGTAATCGGAAAGCAAAAATAGCTGGAATCTTCAACCATTGTGCAACCAATTGCCATACTATCTGGACAAAGGCACATGTAACAAAAAGGTGCTCCGTTGTCTCCTGTGCATCACAGGCTCACAGCAAAGTGGACATAAAGTCGAGTCCACGTTTATATTCCTCCTGACCAACGCGCATCGAGTGGGCAGTCTATCAAGCTCCGCCCTCCAAACTAGAATCCAAACTTTCCTCGGTACCCAGTTATTCCGCTTTATGACGTATGGCGGAACACTATAGCGATGCCGCTGCAGCCCATGTTTGATACTCTGCACATCATACTCCTTTGTACCGCTAAGAAGCCACTGCCACCGATCCTTCCCGACCGATAAAGAGATACCCCCCACTAGACCCGCCAGCTGCTGCAACTCCATAGCCTCATGGCCTGCTGTAACCGGCCGCCTCCGCTCCCACATTAAAAAGACTTATCAAGATCCAGTTAATGCATAACAATTAACACCCAATCTTAGGCATCAATTACTTCAAGCAATGTACTTTAATATTTGGTTCCCATGACCTGAGGATGCAAACTACGAAAGGGAAAAACCATGGTAACATGAGGTTAATATTATGCACAAAAGATATTGTTAACTTAGATGAATATTGGATTTTGCTTTGGGTTCAAGAAATAACTGACCCATGTTCCAGAGCATCTTAAACAGGACCAGCATTCATGATGAACATCTGCCAAAGTGTCTTCAGAGTTCATGTTCCACAGTAAAATTGAAATCCAGTGGAGAAGAATGGTGTATATTAATAAATCCCAGCAGCCCGAACTATTTTGATAAAATCCGGGCCCAACCGACCATACAAACCCATAACCCCTTCTTTTTCTAGAATGGACAAAAGTGCATGAAGCATATTATCATAGTCCCGCCCGTTTACAACTCCTGCTTGCATATGTTTTTGACCACAGACCACATCAAGCGGGAAAGTGGCACTACTTGAAATTGCTCTACCTGCTGAACCGATTAACAAAGTTGCAATATTGCCAACTTTATCTTTTTTCACGCCTTCCGAAATGTATCGTATGCCAAATAGTTTGTAGCAGCATACATGAGACCTAAAATAAACTTGGTGTGAGGCCCTTGTAGAATTCTGCAGGACCCTCTTCCTTTACAGTCTTTAAAAAAGCGTCTACAAGATTGTTGTACATGCCCCTTTGAAAAAAACACAAGATGAGAAGATAGGCGAGTCAGGACATTTACAATAAAAAGCGCTTTTTGTATAGTTATTAGGGCAATTAAGATTTAAAGTTTAAAGAATTTACTCATGCAAAAATAATATTGCGGGACTTATGTGCTAATTAAGCAGAAGTCTATAGGTTTTGTCATAATGGTCATAAGCCCCTTACATAATGGTTGGTTGTGATTACAAAAAAGGATATTATTATGATAATAGTATCAATATTTATTAAGGAAATGAATTAAAAGATTGTATATACAAAAAATAAACTTTTGGCCGACTTTCAGGCGTTCAAACCACCAATTTGCGATAAATCACAACTCAAGCCACCAATTTTGAGACCGTGAGTCGGGTTTTGACTTAGGTATGACTCAGGTAAGCACATATGGTGAAGCTCATTCCGGCAACAACACACCTGCAATTAATGACTCAGGTATATGAAGCTTAGACTTTTCACTGAGTTTAGGAGTCAACCTTTTCTTGATAGTATCTTACGCAAATAACTGCACAAGATATTATTAAAAATTATCATAATAATGAAAATGTAGAATGTAAAAGTGAAAAAAAATATCATTAACCACGCAAAAAGAATAGCAGATCATCAGAAAATCATGGCGGCAATTTACGGGTCAAAGAAGCAGGTTATCCAAATGCCAAAAACTAATTATAGTGCGTTAAAGATGCAATAAGCCCATAATCACTTTCAAAATAGTCATAACTGCATATATAGAGGTCTGGTGATCTTTTTTCAAAAGTTGGTTTCATACTAGTTCAACCTGCAACTTATATACCATCATTCTAAGTTTATTTTCTCTACTATTCCTTCAATAAACTGATTTTTCACCACAATTAACAATGACAAAAGTGATTATACCAATATCAAGCAGCAAAATACAGATTCAAACACTATCTCCTGGACATTTGGAGGAGAAGAAAATTATAACCATAGAAGGTTAGGGCGGGAGAGAATGAGGATTTACATCTGATAAATAGGAGGCCGTTTGGTCCACGTGGTTTGCCATTTTTCCACGTTTAGTCTCCATCTTTTTAAAATAACATGTATGTTCCTGTGGTTTGATCATTGGTTACTCGGATAGTCCCCGGAGTTGATGACTGTTAGTTTTCTCAGTTAAATCCATGTAAATGACAGAATTGCCCTTACTAATTAAAAAACCAATTTAAACAAGATAAAACTTAATTAATCTTTAAAAAGCTCCCGTAGGCCCACCTCTTTGATTTCCATCTCCACCCCTTCTGTGTTTCTCCCACAACTCTAAAATTATCCTCCTGCCGGCCAAGATCCGCTCGCCGGAAAAACAGATTTATTGATACATGAATTTCTACATCCATAAGTATAACCATGATCACATACACAACAGATAGATAGTAGGTTTAAATTTTAAAAACATAATTTAATGAAGATTTAACTTAATCTGAACCCAAATTTAATGCATACCTGAAGACAAAGAAAACTCATCTTGATATGCTTCTTCACTAGCTTGCTGAAGTTTAACATCAAACAAACATATCCAAATTAATGAAATAAGAGAACCAATTTAAGAAGGGAATGTGAGTTAGAGTTGAATTACCTTCAAATTGAACATTCTGGATGAGTACAACTTCGCCGCTCTGGAGACTGCCAGTGGCTCGAGCTTTCGTTCGACTCCGGCGCTGACGTCACGGTTCAGGGAACGTCCGATTCGTTCATGGGGGAGAATAAGTCCGGGCGTGTGGTGGGAGTTTGGAGGTGTTGATTTGAGATATGTTTGGTGGGCCCAGTTGAGTACTTTATTATTTAGTTTTTGTTTTTATTAGTAAGGGTTTTTTTTTTTTTTTTTTTTTTAACAACCAAATGATATATTATATATAAGGACAAACAAATTACACCAAGATAGCCGGTAAGCGGGCAACAAGCTGCGCCGCTACCCCCTTTTGAATAGCGAAACCTAACCTAGTAAAAACGAAACCCCGATCTCTAGGAGACGAAATGTTGCTGTGAACAACCCGTTGGACCCGTTCAAGAAATCTGATGGCTTCTGGGGCTAGCGAGCCAAAGGTATCAAAGGCAAAAGGGATAAAGGAATGTTGATTATCCTCGCAGGCTTTTGCATGTTTGTCCATTTTCTTCGCTGCCGCCTTTGCAATCGCCTGACCAGGGACAAAACCTGTATCCCGAAAGCCTACAAGGGGGGAAACCCCGGTAAGATCAACACAAGCGTGTTTACCTGCATCCCACCCGAAAACTAAAACGTCCGCGGGGCGCAATGTGGATCTTCCTTCCCTCGGATCTGTCAAAAAGTTTACGGGGGCTTCTTTCTTCACCGAGATCCCCGCCCGTTTGAGGATGTCCCCCAAGACATCCCGCACCCAGTCGTGCCTATACTTAAAACCTGGCAGTTCTTTACAGTGGAGAGCATGCTCCCCAAATTGGTCTAAGCAAGCTTTCCGGCAAATCGGGCATTGCTCATCATCAGGGAACATAGGAATCATGAGCCGATATTTTAAGATAGCACGGTATTCAACGGCTGACATCTTTTGGCCTAAGCCCTCGATGGGGATGACCGAAAGAAAATCTTGGGCATGGGGGCCCCGCAAGCATTATAGGACGGCGTTCTGACGAGGGGTCGTACAGAAATCTGATCCAATATTCTGAGCGATACGACAAAACAGAGCACTCGCCAAAGTCTTCTGAGTCTTCGGTGGGGCGGTGTCCCTGTTAGCGAAACCGCCAATATCCAAATCCGGGAGGTGTCTATGCAACTCCCCCAGAGCCATGTCATAATCCCCATCCATTCCAACAACCCCACTCTCACGCAAGATGTGATTTTGCAGCCCCCACGATTGAGCTCGCGAGGCAACAAAACCGTAAATGGAGACATCCGTGGCCGATAGAAGCCCCAGCCCCCCCATCTTACAGGGCAGAGAAGCAACCCGCCACTGAAAAACCCCAAAAAACGGACCCCCACACACCACAATGTCCTCTATAGCCCCCCGTAGCCCTTTATCGAATAAGGATACCGCCTCCTTTACAAACACAGGTTGACAAGTTCGCAGACCAAAAAGGAGCTTGGCGACACCCATGCAAGAGCGCAGCAGGAGAAGCTCACTTTGCGGGTCTCGGAGTTGCGAAAGGCTACTCATAAGGTCCACTGCCCGGGAAGCTCGCCGCGCAGCCAAAGTAAGGGTATGTTTGTATTTTTACAAAGACTTAACTGAATAATTTAACGCCCATCCGGTATAAGGACTAACCGAGTAACAAATGAGCAAACAACAGGGAACATGGATGTTATTTTAAAAAGGTGGGGACTAAAGGTGAAAAAATGGCAAACCACATGGACCATCCGGACAATTAAATCTATAAATTATATAAAGGAAATATCTCACATAACTAAAAAAAAATATGCATATGACACAAAATTGCTTAAAGCAACCCATAATCAGGAACATTTTAATTTCTTTTTTTTTTGAAATTTAAAAGACAATATAATAATTTTGAAATAAATTTTAAATTTACATAATTTAAAATTTATAATTTACACAACTTGAACTATAGAAAATTTGAAATGAAAAGATACACATGAGATATCTTCTATAGCTAAATATTAAACATTACGTTCAAACCATATAACCCAAACTGTTCAATTTGATCTAAGGGCTAATATGCATCTAAAAGCAGTTACAAATTGAGGGGAACATAAGAATATATAATGTGTATTGAGCACTCCTCTTTAGTGAAAATAACTAGTTGGAAACTATAATCATCAAGTTTAGCCTTTCTACAATACTAGAAATAAAGTATGAAACCAATATAATTTAGTGAAAATAACTGTTGAAGGAAACTTTAATCAACAAGTTTAGCTTTTCTACAAAACAACAAATAAAGTATGAAACCAATATAATTTTAGTCTTCGATCTCACCAATCACGTTATCTCACCCATTGCCAAAATCGTCGTGATTGATTTTGTTTCGCTTTTGCTATTTTATACATAGTACTTTACTCGAATAAATAAGTCCAAATTGGGAAAATGATCCAGTCATCCCACAATGAAGTCTTTTTTTCAAATATATATGTTTGTTTCGGTCTTTAAAAAAGATAAATATTATATTACGTATGGATTAGTGGTTGAGAAATTTAATTGGTCTTTAATTTTCTTAAACACTTTTAAGTTCTTGAAATTTAATTCCATGTTATGCCAAATCATTTTTATTGGTTAAAGCAACCAACACTAGTTTAATGATATCAAGGAGTGTTGAATATTGGTGTAAAATTTAGGAGTATATTAGTGGGTAGGTTTTTGTTCTAAGAAAAAAGTATATAGAGGTATTTTTAATTTAAAGTTCACATAGATTATGAAAACACATTCACACAAAAACACCTAACTAATGATTTGGAGAAATTTTATGAGAATGATTTTAGGTTAAATTAATTTGACAACTTCCCTGATGGAGAAAGTCAGAAATCTTGGAAAAAGCGCCATCATTCTTAGTCTTGATGATTAAGGTCTTAGAGAAGTGATGAATGCGAAAACTACAACCAGTGTTCGAACATTGAGCAAAGCTTGAAAGCTTGCACAATGCCAAGTTTCTTTCCGGTATAATATATCACACGAAGCATTTATACCCCTTTCAGACGACGTCAGCTCAACCAGTTCAATAAGATGATTCTTGATCTTGAAAACATTAAAGTTGAGTTGGATAGAACAGTTATCTTCCTCACTTCCTACCCGGGTCCCATGTGTTTTCCGTCGAGACCCTGATGTATGTGAGAGAACGCCTCACAATGGAGGAACAGGTCAGGTTGTTGCTCCGAATTCAAAAAGAATCTTAGAAACATAGTGATTTGACCGAGGAATCCCGTAAAGTGCTATTTATGAGGAAAGGGGTGATAAAAGATGACTTTGTTTCACCAATATTGCTTCCTGAACATAATCAAAGTAGAAACCACGATCACACACGTTTTTTTATATAATCCAGAGAAGCACTAATGACGGTGCAACTTCGCCAAGTGCAAAACAACAACTAAAATTTGAAAGCCAAAACTAGATACCAACTTGACACATGATGAATTCTATCAAGTTATGACTTCTTATGTTACAAATCCACAAGTATCATGCAGAATATTAAAGAGCACAAAAATATGCATTGCAAAATCAGTTTGAACTGACTTAATAATAAAATATTTAACACAGTTTATTGATCACGTTGTGCATAGTTTAGATCGCCGAGTTCATCTCACGGATATAAGTGATCTGTTTTCAAAAGGTTGAACGGTCCTTGTAAGAACATCACACAAACAGCAACATGATTCAATGGTCTCAAGCTTCAAACACTCAAAATCAGAACCTCACTAAAATGAAATTATTACTGCTTCAAAACCCACACCTTTCATTCATTGCAAATTTACATCAAGTAGACTCTAAACATACTAACCATGTAACACATTATCTCCTAAAACTCCTACATTTATGCCGCGTTTTCTTGACCCACTAAACCTACACACGACTACTTAAAATCACTAATAAATATGTGACTTAATAAACAAACTTCCTGCTGACCAATATCCACTTTTGACCCGTATCCATGACCTGCTTAGAACCTGTTAAGATTAACCCTAAACTCACCTACCTTAATCTTGACCTGTTTCTTCTTTCTTTCTCGGTGAAAAATAACTTTCTTTCTTGCTTCTTCTCTTTCTTGATCGGTTCACAAAGATCCGACTTGTTTCTTGCTCTTGCTTCTTTCTTAGTCACTTGCTTCAAACTTGCTCTTGGTTGTTTTCGTGTTAACCCGTTTTGGCAGCCCTATACAACATCCCTCGGTACTGTTTCATAACCGACGATGTCCCTAAAGTGGCTTCAATTAACATCCACTCGTTTGATTCTGATGTTTGATGAAGTGATTATGATGCTAATATGTGTTCATAGAAGCAGACAGAGGCTGTATATAAGATACCTGACGATTTACAAGTGTCCTAGATTTTCTTTACTTACCGCCTTGCCGAGAAACAAGTCCTAAGTAGCTGCTGCTATAATCCACAAACCCCTACATCAAACAAAAGCATATGCGACTGTAAGACATTGAATAAACAGACATTCTTGACTGGTATACAGGTTATACTAGACCTTATTTTACATTGTTGCTTAATTGGCATTTTGTAGATTTTAAACAGGTTCAAAACAATACAAACCATACTTCATCTCTCCTAGAAGTGGTTTCATTGAAGCATTTCATCAAACAGATGGTGTGCATAGCTGGTTATTACGTTGACATGATCAGTGTCGAAGAACCCATGACATTTATGCACAAAATGCAGAATATCCTTTTGGGACAAATCCCCATATAGTAAAAAAGCCTCTTAACACAAAAATTATAGATTGCTTCTTGAATTACTGGCAAGCAACATGATTATATAGTGTGTACAGCAGCCAACAACAATATATTATTCCGGAAAATCATAAACATAATACAAAGTTCGGTTCAGTTTTGCTTGAAGTCTGTTAACGCGGAGATACATCAACCATAACCATGGTCGGTTCATCATATTTACTTAAGCATAACCAATTGATTATGTTGGTTTGGTTTTTGCTCCCCCTAAGTCAATAAGCATCAAATGTGTATGAGAACCGAAAGCATGTGAAGCAAATCTATGTATATATGAATACAAAAAACGGTTCCTTACGTGTGTCTGAAAATGCTAGTAAAAGCAAATCTCACTACTTTGAGGATGACCCAGTAGTAACCCGCATACTAGAAGCAAAGTAGCACCAGTACAAACTCCACCCAACTTCTGGTCAACACGTTCAGGATTTCACCTGGTTTGACCACAACAATCATATGATATCGGTCTGGCCACTTAACCGGAGCAAAATAAGACATTCAAGTAGGGGCTAGTAATCTGTATCACAGGTCAAAATCAGTGTCATGATCCATTGTTTTTATTTGTGTTAATTGTAACTTAAAGTTATACAAAGTTATGGATTCCAGCTATTGGTAACCAATGTTGGTTTCAGACCCAAGATCTGTTGGTGCTTTTGTATTTATTGAAAAGTGATAACCAAAACTACCAACTTGCAGAAAGAAAAAATGGAGAAAAATGCTTGTTTATTCCATAACCAAACCACGCCTTATACAGGCAATTACATGTAACGTAAACAATGACTCATTCAAATTAATAATGACTCTAAATTCTACTAAGGAATCGGCTTAAATCAACCAATCCATTTGACCCAGCTAAGAATTAACACATGCTAAATAGACTTCTAACGGTCACACTGACCATGCAAATATTATTTGAGCTTTTTATCCGGCTGACTTATTCGTTTTTGAAATCCACGAGTCAAGATTATCCAACAACCAATTTACTTCAAGTGATGCGTATGCCACAAAATAGACATCAATAAAACTTTATAGTTGTTTAGATTCCATGAAAATAAATTGAAGGAAGTTTGAGATATCAGCTTCAACGATCACATGAATTACTAGAAACATATAACAGTTTCTTGAAAAACATTTAATTTCTTATTTTTTTTCATGGGTTAGGGAAACCATAGATTATTGAAGAATCATACATAAATATAATAATTCAGAAAATTGACTTTATTCATGCATAATAGCCGCTTTTGCTTTGGATTTACACACATCCTTCCACACATCCATTGCTTTTGATCTCCGTCAAAAGGCGTCACAAAAACTTTATTAGTACTCTTTCACCCGTTTAAAAAAATAAACAAACCAACATTAACAATGACAATCATATAGTTATATCAGCAAAAAATTGTGCTTTACAACTATGTCATGAAGTTAATGTGCTAAAACAGAATAAACTTTTACTATTCTCCTCTCCCTCTATGTTCTTGTTTAGTTTATGAGGGATTCCTATTTCCTCTCCCCTCGGATTTTAAATACGAACAAATACATTAGCAACCGAATCATGAATAATTAAAGATTGACTCAATATGCACTTCAATTGGACAGTATTTTAGGGGAAAACCTCTTCTGCAAAGCTTATAATCTTGATCGATTTTGACAACCAACTGACTTTAAAACTTTCCAGTGCTCCTTCATGTGGTTAAAATAATAAACAAAACAACATTAACAAACGCTATATCATATGATTAAATTAGCAGAAATAATGCCTCACAGGTATATCATGAAGTCAGTGTACTATACAGATAAAATGGTTCTTTATTTAGTTTATGAGGGGTTCTGACTTCTAGAAACCCTAACATACATTTCATATAGCAAACAATAGAAATATCAAATCAAAATCAACAACATCAAGCAATCAAAAGCTAGATCCATATGTTTAATGTAACAACTGAAAATCACCAAACGAAATCGCGTAATGAAACCCTAACTTACGATTTTTTGGTCTGCACAAGAGAACGAGCATGACCGAATTGAATTGGAAGAAGTCGTATAAGTTGTCGGCATAGACGCGGCCCGGCCTGTCCGTTGGTGGTTCCAACATTCAATTCTGCTGTTGTGTTGTTCACCTTCCATTACTGACCACAAAAGTTCGATGGAGGGGAGAATTTGGGGGTCTCAGGTGGCGGCAGCACATTGCTCCGGCGGTGGTGGTGGTCGTCTTAGACCCAGCAACAGCGGTGGCGTCTCAGGGTTGTGCGATTGGGGGGAAAGAGATGTCAGATGGAAAACAAAGCCCGCCAAGGGTTTTTGTTGAACTTTTGGGGCAACATGTCACAAGACATATAGATCAAGGGACAGAATCTCAACTAAGGTTGTTCGCGAGCCGAATCGAACCGATCAGACCTTTGCTCGTGCTCACCAACCGTCCGATAGTTTTGTAGGTCAAGGGACAGAATCTCAACTCACATGTTATAACACGGAACAGACTTTTAGACCATGTGTAGCGGTTTGGGTGAATAAAGCCCCTACCCTTGAGCGTTTTCCGCCAAGTGGCAGTAAAGTCAGCAAGGGGCATTATTGGGCGTTTTTCTAAAATGGGTGTAGTGGGGATATGGACATTATATTAAAAAGGGGGTGTTAAACAATTAAATAAAAAAACATACAAACAATGGTATTGGGCAAGCATAGAAAAGAATGCATGTGATTGGCCAAACAATTGGATGTTTGGCGTGATTTAAAACACGCCGGGGGGGGGGGGGGGGGGTTGAAAAAAAAAACTAGAAAACGCCCATGGGGGTGGGACCGTGGGGGTGGGGCATGATTGGGCGTGTTTGGGGGCTTTTTTGAAAAAATCACGCCCACTATGGACGGTCTTAGAGGAGACTTTCTACATGTTTCCCTAAGACCATGTGTAGCACTACACAATAATGCCCCTACTCATAGGCATTTTGCGACACGTGTCATTTCAGTCAGCAAAGGGGTATTATAGGACGTTTTTTTTACAAATGGGCGTAGTGGGATAATGCCCCATCAATAATTACACAATTATTATTTTCTTTTTTTTTAATTTAAAACTAATTATATTTGATTTGTAATGATCTCATTGGCTGAACAATTTGAAGAGGCATTGATAAAACCACGCCTTGGAGGATTTTTCTTTTCTTTTTTTTTTTTTTTTTGAAAAAAAGGCCCCCCAGGGGCGGTCCTAGATTTGTAAGTATCCTAGATTTTCTTTACTTACCCCCTTGCCGAGAAACAAGTACTAAGTAGCTGCTGCTATAATCCACAAACCGCTACATCAAACAAAAGCATATGTGACTGTAAGACATTGAATAAACAGACATTCTTGACTAGTATACATGTTATGCTAGACCTTATTTTACATTGTTGCTTAATTGCCATTTTGTAGATTTTTAACAGGTTCAAAACAATATAAACCATACTTCATTTCTCATAGAAGTGGGTTTCATTGAAGCATTTCATCAAACAGATGGTGTCCATAGCTGGTTATCATGTTGACATAATCAATGTCGAATAACCCATGACATTTATGCACAAAATGCAGGAAATCCTTTTGGGACAAATCCCCATATAGTAGCAAAGCCTCTAACACAACAATTATTGATTGCTTCCTGATTAACTGGCAAGCAAACACATATCGTATATATCTCTGTGGCAGCAACGTGATTATACAGCAGCCAACAACAATATATTATTGCAGAAAATCACAAACATACAAGGTTCGGTTCGGTTCGGTTTCGCTTAAAGTCTGTTAACGGAGATACATTAACCGTAACCATAACTGAATGCTCGGTTCATCATATTTGCTTGAGCATAACCGATTGATTATGTCAGTTTCAGTTATTTTTATCGGTTAACGGTTTGTATTTCGGCTTTTGCTCACCCTTAAGTCAACAAGCATCAAATGTTTATGACAATCAAAAGCACGTGAAGCAAGTCTCACTACTTTCAGGATGACCCAGAGGTCACCCGCTTTAATAGCCAATAACTTTTGCTTATTTTTTGCCAATAACAATCATATGATCTCAGTCTGGCCACTTAACTGGAACAATAACCGGAACTGTGACATATGTGACTTTGTTATCTTTCGAAGTCAAATCAGTCTGGTATTACAGCACTTGGGTTCAACTTCTTGAGCTTGACAGAAATCATCTAACATACCCTTGTCATAAAATTACCAAACTTGATCCACTTGTAATCATTTGGTTCCATTTGCACCTTCCAAACAAGCAATCCAGATTGCCAACCTGTCAGGTGACACAATGCCTTCCCTTTTGTCAATCAAATAATAAGCCCAATTTGATTTCTTAGTTGACTTTTGCTTATGACCTGAATTGACCATATCATTATTAAGATTTCCTGCCATATACATCAGATATTGACTAGCAGCAATCTGATTTTGACTATTACAAACGTTATATTCCAACTGCTGTTGACTTTGGCCTTCCACCCGTCGTTTCCTAGCTCTATGTGACTATGTGTCATTGGGAAACATGTTTCTTAAAGTAATTCATTCTGTGCTTAGTGCTTATAACATAATTGGGAACGAAAAAACAATGTTTTGGGATGGTTGGTTGTGCATTTTGAAAGTGATAATGTGATATTGATCGTACAAGATGGTTGGTTGGTTTTATATTTTTTGCTTTTGGATACACACTTAACTTATTTCATTTAGATATGCTGCTCAGGTCGGTTTGAATGCATTTTTTTATTTCTCTATTTCTTTATGTACAGTTGTTTTTTCTTATTATTTTTACTGTCTTCAACTTGTGCAGTCACTTCTTGCAGCATCGGGATCTATCCTTTTTATTTTTTGTCAAACATAGCACTTGCACAAAACAGTGGCTGTTAAGTATGTTGTAGAATCTGCAGCGTGTTTTTTCTCAATATATATCAGTTCAAAGTAACTTCACTAACATTCATACCTTTTAGTATGCAGAATATTAGTTGCCACAACTTTTATCTTTCTGTCATACGTGTTATATTTATACTTACATATTTTGCTTATATGAAACTTGATAATCAGAAGAGGCAATTGCTACATGCTATACAAGGTTAAACGTGTCCCTTTTCTTTTGTTGACGTTTCAGGACCCCATGTGAGTGTTTCATTAATTATACGGTCGGAGCTACAAGCTTAAAAGGGTTAGTGTTTGGGGTAAATGGGTTTATGACTGCACATTACTCACAAGATTAAAAACGTATCCAAAAGGGTTCAACCCGTTTATGATACTCATAGCACGTTTAACTTACCGTGCTAAATAGATAAATGGATAGTGCCAAGGGGTGTTGTGGCGGTGTTGCATCAAGTAAAAGCTTTAAAGGCTGGCGCTTTATACATTTGTTCATCAGTGTCTCTGGCTGCGTTATGAGGGTTTGGAATTCTTGCAGATTGCCATCTACTATTTTACTTGTGACATTGGCTTACTTATGCAGGTCAATTCAAGTCAAAGGTAAAAAAATTAGAAGTCAAATGCTTGTGGTCAATGGTCAAGTTTATGGGAGTTATTTTGAAACATATAGGATTCACGTTAAAACCAACTATCCTGTTAAAAATGTGCTTAGGAAACCCGAGATGTCAGGTAGGATGGCTAAATGGTCAGTAAAATTAAGTGCCTTTGATCTAGTATATGAACCTAGAAATGCTATAAAGTCTCAGGCTTTAGCTGACTTTGTGGCTGATTTCAGTAGTGATATTCAAAATGAAGTAGACCTAGAAGTACAACAGCTAGGAGAAAACTTAGAATCATGGACGCTATATACTGATGGTGCATCTAATGTAAGAGGTGTAGGTTTGGGTATACTACTAAAATCGCCACAGGGGGACATATTACCCCAGGCTATTAGATGTGAGTTTCCTGCCACCAATAATGAAGTAGAATATGAAGCTTTAATTGCAGGATTAGAATTGGCTAAAAGTATGAATATCAGGAGTTTGCAGGTATATGTTGATTCTTTGTTAATTACTAATCATTTTAATGGAACCTATGCAGTTAAAGGTGAGAAGTTAATCGAGTATCTCGAAATTCTCAAAAAATTAGCAGGATATTTCGATATTTTTACACTTGAACCGGTACCAAGAGAGGATAATGCTGAAGCTGATGCCTTGGCAAATCTAGGATCATCAGTCAGGATACCGGAAGGAACCCGAATACCAATATCACATATCCTATATCCTGCGACGGATCCTCAGGATAAGGAAGTACTAAGTGTTCAGGATCCTGAGAAGGATCCTAAGTCTTGGATGGCTCCAATCATAAGATATCTCAAGGAAGGGCACATCCCAAAGGATGAGAATCATAAGGCCTTTAGGATGAAGGTATCACGATTCACTATTATAAATAATGTCTTGTATAAGAAATCTCTTGCAGGACCATATCCGAGGTGCTTAGAGGATCCTGAAACCAAGGAAGTGCTTCAGGATATACACGAAGGGGATTGTGGTAACCATACTGGGGGCAGGTCGTTGTTCTCAAAGGCATTAAGAACGGGATATTATTGGCCGACAATGAGATAAGATGCTGCAGAATATGCTCAAAGATGTGATGCATGTCAAAGACACAGTAATATATTACATCAGCCGGCCGAGCCACTTTATCCTATAGCTTCCCCTTGGCCATTCATGAAGTGGGGAATGGATATAGTAGGAAAATTACCAAAGGCTCCAGGAGGAAAGGTCTTCATGCTGGCAATGACCGATTATTTCTCTAAGTGGGTCGAAGCTGAAGCATTCGTTCAAGTTAGAGATCAAGAAGTGGTATCCTTCATAAAAGGAATATCCTGACTAGGTTTGGAGTACCAGCTGAGATAATTTGTGACAATGGATCTCAATTTATAAGTAAGAGGACTACTGACTTTTGCAAGAGTTGGGGAATCAAAATGATTACATCCACACCGGTACATCCTCAAGCAAATGGACAAGCATAATCCTCAAACAAGATAATTGTCAACAACCTGAAAAAGAGACTAGGGGCTAAAAAAGGAAGATGGGCAGAAGAACTACCCTTTGTTTTGTGGGCTGATAGGACGACGGTGAAAAGTGAAATTGGTCAAACCCCGTTTTCCTTGGTATTTGGAGCAGAAGCGGTGATCCCGACAGAAATGGTAATACCTACAGCGAGATCCAACCTCCGGGATCCTGAGCAGAATCCTGAAATCCTATGCCAGGAATTGGATACTATTGATGAAACAAGAGACGCAGGAAGGCTAAGGATGGCGGCATATCAACAGAGGATATCTAAAGCATATAACAAGAATATAAGGACCAGAAGGTTTCAGGTTGGAGATTGGGTATTGAGGAAGGCTTTTCAGAATACTACTAATCCCGCTGATGGAAAGTTGGCTCCAAAATGGGAAGGACCATATGAGATTGAATCAGAATCAGGAAAAGGAGCATACCGACTCAAGAATATGGAGGGGGATATGCTATCAAGATCCTGGAATGCTATACATCTAAAGCTCTATGTTAAGTGGGTTTGGAATTTAAATTCTAACTCAGGATGGTATGGATTCTATCCCTTTTATTTAAGTTTTAATATTATTTATTTGAACCCATTACTTACTTAAGCATCGGAGGGGTGTTAGCCAGGCTAACGCCCACCTTAGTTTACAGTTGTTTTGCAGTATATGCTTCGGGATATAGCTCCAGGATATACATTCAGGATACCTCGAAAGATTAGAGGATTGGCCCCTTCTCTCACGTTTAAGGGATCCTGGTCCCTTCACAGGTTTAAAGGTATTCACCTTTCCCTCGAATTGGGTTTAAACACCCCGCCTGTAGCGCAAGTTATCCAGGGATAGTTCAAGGTGGCGGGACCAATTCATGTAAAAGTGGCTGACAATTTCGTCACTATTGGCTATATCCTGGATTCTCAATGTATATGAGGATTGATCACCCTCTCTCACGGAAGGGTATTTTCATACTCTCTAAGGTTTAAAGGTTATCACCTTTCTAAGTCTTGGAGTTTATACACTCCCGCCTGTAGCGCATGAAAATTTAGGATTTTCCCCAGGATACGTATGGGATTTTCCCCAAGATACTAAGGATTTATCTCCAGTATGTTTTTGGGTTTTACCCCAGTAACACAAGAACTGTCCAAACAATTAGAACTTGAATTCAAAAACTTTCTAAGTGTTTAAAGACTTTATGCACAGGGGACATTCCTCCCAAGGCGATTGTGTAAGGCTCGAAGAATCAAACTCAAACCTGGTATACTAAGTATCTCGGACTGGGGACATCTTAGTTGAAGAAGTAGTAAAAAGATTGAAGTTCAATACTAGGGTTACACTTTATTCCTGGTATGATCTTTCCATTGTGAACCTTACATAAGTTGTTTAAACTTTTCAAACTGTGTATAAGTCTCAAATATCCTGATAAGGATATATCTTTAGGATATGTTCTCAAAATGTGTTTCAGGATATTTGATTAGAATATTTAAGAAATAACACTTGGGTTGAAAATGAGTATTCTGATCAAACAAGTGTTATGAAAACGAATTTAAAAAAAAAAGATAAACAATCTTTTATTCTTTGGAAACTTTGTCAAAGTTGTTTGGGTTTTGAGAAGTCCTATTTGATGAAAGTCTTCGTAGGATACCACTGAGTATATTGATCAGGATATTTTCAAAGAATAATTGCACAAATTTTGCAAAGCTAAAATTTAAACTAAGTGGTGCATGACAAAAAAAAAAAAATTTAAGGCGACAACAAGTAAATCATCAGGAGGTAATATTGTCTAAAATAAGCAATACTAGTTGATAACCGAAGGCTTCGTCCTAAAACCAAGGACCCATCCACCTTTGGTTATCTAACTGTTGAAATTTAAATTGTTCAACGATGTGAAAAGTAAATTGTTCAATAAACCATAACAATCAAAATTAAGAAAGGGGTAAGTTTTAGGAGGCAGCGCCTTCTTCGTTCATCACAGCATCCGCCTCAGGATTAGCTTGAACATCCGTCTTAGCTTCATCATTGGCACCAGTTGGTTTTTTAACCGCTTTTGAAGGCCCTTCAGCTACAGGTTTAACAGGATCGCCGCCGAGACTCCTTAGCTTAGTCTCCCAAGCGCCGACATCCCAAGATGGGCATTCGAACCCCAGGGCTTTGGCTTCATTGGCCATATTTAGCCTGGCCTGAAGAAGGGAAGTAACGACGGAACTTTTAAGGCCCTCCCGGTAGGTGATCATGTCCCGTTCGTGTTGGGCATGGGCGGCGTCAAGATGAGCTTGGGCCTCGAGAGTAGCTTTGTTAAGGGCAGCCTGGTGTTCCTGGGTCATGGCCTTGAACTTATCCTCGTAATGCCGGGATTTGGCGGCAGCAATCACGCCCTGGTCGGAAATGGTGACCTCGGCTTTCTTCAATTTGGACTCAAGTATCTTATTGAGCTCACAGGATTCTAGATATAGATGAACCAGACGTTCAAGGCCCTACATCCAAAAGCACAGGTATTATGATAACCAGGATATTGATTTGACATATATGTGCAGGATGAGGAATAAGACTTTATACCTGGTTGAGAAAAGAGGTCATGAACCCGCTCGCTTCGATAAACCCATGATTTTCATAGGGAAACGTATCAGAAATGGCAGGTGAATCGGTCTATTTCCTTTTGCGGGAACTCGAACTCCGAGGTTTAGTAGCTGGTGATGGTTTGGGAATGATGATGGCTTTGGAACTGCTGGGCTTAGATGTAGCTGTAGCTTTGGGACTAGGCTCCTTCTTGACTTGGACGTGATCAGAGTAACTGTCTAACTCCTCAAGGTCAAAAACTTCTGGGATTTTGGCCGGTGCTACATAAAAGGAGAGTTCTAAACTCTTATTGCTCTTTCGTTATATTATCAATTGTTTGTAAAATAACTCTTACCAGACATCTCGGATGATGAGTATTGGCTGGAACTTGGGAGGTGTGTGGAAAAACTCATGTCACCTTCTGGTAGCTGGTAAATTGCTTTGATCCTTTTTTCAGATTCTGCGGTCGGGGGAGCTACTTCCTTAAAATTCACTGCAAAAAAGACCAAATAAAAAAAATATATATATATATTAGCGCAAGACAGAGGCCTAAAAGTGTCTATGAATATTCTTGAAGCCCTAAACCCTACCGGTGGTTAACCACTCCACCGGAAGGCTAGCACCCTCGTAGATGGAATCTCGCTTGACGAAAAAGAATTTACGTTGCCACCCATCTTCATTTTTGGTGGCCTTAAGAATGAGAGGTTTGCTGGAAGTTGAAAAAAGCAAGAATCGGCTAGAACCGTGTGATCGGAGACGGTAAGCAATTGCGATATCTTCGATGCAGAGATCAGGACAGTGAAGATGTTTGATTTGGTTAAGTACGATTAGTACCCTCCAAACCATGGGCATTGTTTAGGCGAAAGAAATACCAGTGGTTCGAAAAAACTGCATCATGAATTCAGGAAATGGGTATCGAAGACCTAACGAGAAAGGGTATGCTGGAAAACAAACCTATTCGGCAGAAGAAACATCCGACCGAACTAATCGGTCAAATGGCCTGAAAATTGTACCATCGGGAAAAGCGCCGGAGGTCCTCAGCGCGGAAATATCCATGTTGTTGAAAGCACAGATCTTCTTCTCGGGATTTTTGAGAAGATTTTGCTGAACAAAGGTGCCCGATGATTCACCGGTTTGGGAGTGGGTCCTGGTGGCCATTGGAAGAAGGATGGAAAAACTAACAGAAAACGAAGAAGGAATAAGCGATTACCTGGAGACTCTGTTGGTGATATCTGATTTTCAAATAAGAAGAGAGAAGATATAGGGGCATGGTGGATATCCATCGAGTAAAAACCGCGTTGGAAGTTGCTTAAAGTTACCCCAAACGTCGCCTCGTTTTAATTGCCTCGGTTTGCGAGATAAAGTTTTCAAATATATCCGTTGGATTGGTATACCGACAAATATATTTTACGGACAATTGTTATGGGCCATTTTTTGAGCATATATCCTGACTAATATTCTGCTTTTGATTATTTATTTGTGATCAGGATACCGGATCAGGATATTGGTAACATCCTGGTATGATATCCTGGTATTAATTGATTTAACCAATTGCAGATTAGAAGGTGCGGGTCCCTAACGGTCAAGTGGACCTCTTCTCCTTAAGACTCGGGCAAACCAGTTACATGAGAGACGTTGAACCCGGAAGAAGTGGACTACAACGTTCAGTTGGGGAATACTCGAAGTATCCTGGTTTAATAGGATAGTTAGTTGATTTCGTTTAACTATAAATAGATTGATCGGATCAGATTAAGTCACTCACTCTCTTTCGCACACTTTACTCTCTAGCTACTAGCAATCACTACACACAAACACTTGTATTCAAATTGCATTGTAACACCTAGTTGATCCGCATCATATCCTGCACTGTATCCTGACGTTTAAAGCAATAAGAAGAACAAGGCAGCTGCGATTGTCAGCTCCCGAGGTTTTGTGCCGGCGATCTAGATTGATCAAGGGCTTTCCTCGTATATCTCGTGTCACCCCCCTTTACTTTTTGCTCATAGTTTGATCATAGATACAGCTCAATATCCTGAGCCGTATCCTTAAAACTGTTTTTACAAACAACTTAATCAGCATATTTTAAACACACATTTCTAGCATACTACCTCACTTTACTAATTTGATCACTTAATTGCTTCGGTAATTTTTGACCAAAACAAAGGGGTACCATCAAATTCTCATGAAGGAAGAAGATGAAGAAAAAACGACCTTTCATACGGACAAATGGATCTTTTGCTACCAAAAGATGCCTTTTGGCCTCAAGAACGCAGGAGCAACCTACCAACGTTTAGTCGACAAAGCTTTTGCCAATCAAATTGGCAAAATTATGGAAGCATACATTGATGATCTGGTTATCAAGAGTAAAACGGAGTACCAAATGCTGGATGACATCCAAGAAACCTTCAAGAACCTAAGAAAGGTTAACATGAAGCTCAACCCCGAAAAATGTTCATTTGGGTTTGAGGAAGGAAAGTTCCTGGGGCACATCGTCGAAAAGCAGAGCATAAAAGCCAATCCAAACAAGATAAAAGCTGTTCCGGAAACAAAGTCACCACAAAGCAAAAAGGAGGTAGAAAGCTTAAACGGGAAGCTGGCAGCCTTGAAGCGTTTCACCTCGAAGCTGGCTGAAAGGTCATTACCCTTTTCCAAAACACTCAAGGGATGCTCTGACAAGAAGGATTTCAAATGGACGGAGGAAGCTGAGGAAGCCTTTAACCAAATGAAGCAACACTTGGCTTCGCTCCCAGACATCGCTGCCCAAGAAACGGGTGAACTGATCTCCTGTACCTCTCAATTGCTGATGAAGCCATAAGTGCGGTCCTCACCATCGAATGGAACACGGTTCAGGTACCCGTTTATTTCTTCAGCAAAACTCTAAAGTTAGCAGAGGTCAAATATCCTCCTTTGGAAAAACTTGCCCTAGCCCTAGTGCAAACAGCTAGGAGGCTTCGAAGGTATTTCCAAGCACACCCCATACAGGTGGTCACCGACCATCCTATTAGGAGTGTGCTTGAGAAACCAGAAAACTCAGGACGACTGGCTAAATGGGTCGTGGAACTAGATGAACACAACATCACCTATGTTCCAAGGAAAGCAACTAAAGCCCAAGTCCACGCTGATTTCATTGTGGAAGTTCCAAAGCAAACAGTCACTGAAGTTAACACAACAGCTGCTGAACCCTCCGACCTTGAAGCCTGGAAGCTTTTTACCGAGGGGGTTTAGGGGCTCATTCTAATCAACCTTGAAGCGTTAGAATTCACGTATGCTCTTCGATTTGAATTTCAGACCACCAACAATGAGGCTGAATACGAGGCGTTCATAGCTGGCCTGAGGTTAGCTAAGGAAATGAAGGTCAAAAAGCCTCAAGTCTTCACGGACTCGTTGCTTGTATCCAGTCAAGTAAATGAAAGCTGCGTTGCCAAGGAACCTAACATGAAAAGGTACAAAGAGAAATCCAAAGAACTGATGAATACATTTCAAACGTGTACCATCAAACAAATTCCCAGGTCTCAAAACAAGAAGGCTGATGCCTTGAGCAAGCTCGATTCTCTCACCTTCGCCCACCTCACCAAAAAGGTGCTGGTAGAAGTGTTGAAAGCTCCATTTGAAGAATTGGAAGTTCAAGACGTAATCACCGAGGAGGGCACCAATTGGATGACTCCAATTAAAAAATTCCTTAAAAATGGTGAGTTACCTTCTGATCAAACGGAGGCCGAGAGGGTTAAAGTAAAGTCTAGGAAATATGTGCTACAAAATGAAACCCTCTACAAAAAGGGTTATCTTGCACCTTTGCTAAGATGTGTTGGTCCCGAGCAAAGCCGGTATTTGATCAGGGAGGTTCATGAAGGAATATGCGGAGCTCATTTTGGACAAGAACGGTGGTTGCCAAACTAATGAACCTAGGGTATTTTTGGCCCTCCATGCACCGGGATACAGCCGAACAACTGAGGAAGTGTGGTTCCTGCCAAATTCATGCACCAGTCCCAAAAAGCCCCAAACATGATCTTGTCCCCATAACCTCAGCATGGCCGTTTCATAAATGGGGGATGGACATCGTTGGTCCATTCCCACCAGCCAAAGGTGGAGTGAAGTTCCTGTTAGTAGCCATAGACTACTTCACCAAATGGCCTGAGGTTAAGCCACTTGCAAAAATCACGGGCAAGCAGGTCATTGACTTCGTTTGGGAAAACATTATTTGCCGTTATGGATTACCGGGAATACTTGTCACTGACAATGGAAAGCAATTTGCCGAGAAGCCTTTCAGCGTTGGGTGCAAAGAATTCAGAATCACTCAGGTTTTCAACTCAGTGGCATATCCACAGTCAAACAGTCAAGTTGAAAGGATGAATCGAAGCATAGTTGAAGGAATCAAAGCAAGATTGGGAAGATACGAAAGCAACTGGCTTGAAGAACTGCCAAGTGTTCTATGGGCCATAAGAACAACCGAAAAAACAAGCCACAAAAGAACACCATATAGCTTGGTATTTGGGTCTGAAGCCGTGATTCCAGCTGAAGTAGGAGTTGTAACACAACGAACTGTCAACATAGATCCCGAAACAAACCAAAAAGAGACCATGTTGAACTTACAACTCCTAGAGGAAACACGAGACCAAGCTGCAATTCAAGAGGCCAAGTACAAACAACGAATGGAAGCTTACTATAATAAAAGGGTCAAGAATGAACGTTTCAAGCCAGGAGACTTGGTGCTTAGAAACAATGAAGCTAGTAAAAAAGAGAACCAAGGAAAGCTTGGCCCAAAATGGGAAGGCCCGTATACCATCCCTGAAGCACATAAGGGCGGATCTTACAAGCTAGCAGACTCATAGGGTAAAAAGCTTCCAAGACACTGGAATGGAAAAACCTTAAAGAAGTTCCATGTCTAATAAAAAAAGATTGGTTTGTATTCCACAAAGTTGTATTTCAAGAGTTATGATCACCTTTTGTAAAAACGATATCTCTTGAATGAATGAAGTTGTTTTATCAAATTTGTCTTTCTATCCTAAAATCAGGTTGAGAACCTAGCAAAAAACTCCATGGCAAGGGCCATGTAAGGGGATGAGCTCCCAGGCCACATCGCTCAATAGGTTCGAGGGTTGAACGGACCTATATAAGGGGTGAGTTCCTAAATCAATACAACTCCATGAGACTCATAATCGAAGTACAAAATTTTCTCATAGACAGGTCTGAACAGCCTACATCAAATGTTCTTTAAGCCTTAGAAAATATTAATAAACAGGCTTACGAAATAAAACCAAACCAAGAAAGATGATGAATAGGATAGGTGCTATGTATTCTTGTTAAAAATACCAAGGCTAAGTGACTGCAGCACTGAACCCTTCAAGGTATGAAAAACATAAAGACAACACAAACTCAACAAAGACAAAAACACAAGGAAAAGAAATAATCTAAGGAACAATACAACAACATAAGCAAAATAGTTACAAAACTCAAAGATACAAACCAAATCATGAAACCAAAGCCAAGTCACGAAACTAAGGAAGCCTTAAAGGCTTCAAGCTACATACGTGACAATCGAAAGCCTCAAAGGCTTTAACCTACACGCAGGACAGCCAGAAGTCTTGAAGGCTTGAAGCCAATCAAGCTGCCTTAACAAAACAGGCACAAACATAAAAAACATAACAAAAGGCAAATAGCTAAACTTAGTAGCATAATAAAGGAAGCCTTAAAGACTTCCAAGCATCCAAACAAGTTAAAGCAAGCCTTAGTAGCCTGCAAACCTAGCAAATTGTTCAAACGGCCATGCAGGCCTAACCACAACCACATAACAAGAACCTTAAGGGTTCCTGTGAAACCTAATATTGTTTAAGTTAACATTACAAACCATAAATTGTTTTCAAGGATGATAAGAAAGCTACGAATGTCTATCAAGCATTAGCAGGAGGCTTGGAGGCCCTAGAACCATCACCTTTACCCTTCTTTGCTTTCTTTGACTTCTTAGCTTTCATGCCACCATCACCACCTACTGTTGAAGCCTCCAAGCTTGCATCCTTCGAAGCATCGGGTCCTCCTTAAAGGGTGTCATCACTATCTCCCGAATAAGATCGCTTTCTTGAAAGGGAACCCAGGACTTCGGCACTGACTTTTTCATTAAGGCCTCCCGGTTTTAGCTCCTGCAAAACAGTAAGAGGCTTACCAAAACAAGTAGAAACTTGATTAACATATGGGTAGGTCAGCCTCTCCATCTGTTCAACAGAACCCTTGAAGACCTCAGAAGCTCCAGGACGATATAAAGGAGACTTTTCTGAAGGTTGGCCAGACTCATGAAGCTTATAACCAGCGATGAGACCTTGATGTTTCCCCAAGTTGAGCAGTTTAGTGTAAACTTCACCAAGGGCAGAATTGAACTCCTTGGAATGAAGAAGGTAAGTAACAACTTGCTGGAAACCTTGCTCAATTAGCCATTGGTTATCACTGGTGGCTTGAGCAACCAAAGCCTTCAGGCCCTCCTTCTCTTCATCAAAGGCTTTCTGTTGAACAGACAAAGCCTCCCTATCAGCTTTTAGCTTCAACCGATCGGCCTCAAAACTTTTCTTAAGGTCACTTAGCTCAATCTCATGCCTTCTAGTCAGTTCACCAACCTTTTTTACCCAGGCTTCTTCCTTCTAAGCAAACCCGCCAATCTCCTTCATCGCTGCCATCGAAGACTTCATCTTCTCCTTCTTTTTGGAAAATTATTCATAATCATGCATCCTCTTACGAAAACGGGCAACTCCTTGAGGAAGCATGGCAGCAAAGTTGCAAGTACTCAAAATCATGCGAGACAACATCGTGTCATCATCCATCTCAGCAATGGTACTATGAACTAAAGGAGGAGCAGTATGGCTCAACACATCTTCGCAAACAGCGGCATCCTTAAAACTATCATCAACCTTCACAGACCAACCAGGCACATAAACCTCACCCTCATTCAACCCTTCAACATCCCTGCTCGAAGAACCCTGAACAAGGGTAGCCTTAACCTTCTGGGCTGGAGTCTTCTTGCCACGAACAACCAGTTTCTTCTCCTTCTCAGTATCCATATCAACACCTTTGATCTTCAGAAACCTCAATATCATCACTTAACTCCACTGGTTCAGAAGAAGTGGACTGAGGTGCACTCTTTAACAAACCACGAGTAGATCGACGGGTTGAAGCCTTGGGAGCATGAGGCTTAGAAAAACCTTTGATGTTGGAAACACTAACGTAACCCGAACCCTCGAACCTTTGCTCAGCACTCCTAACTACAACATTTTCATCAGGGACAGCTGGGGCATCCTCAAACGCAACATCAGAAGTATCGTCACTTTTAATGAAATCAAGTGCAGATGACTGCAAATAACCATAAAACAAAGAACACATAAGGCATAAATTAAGAAAACAAAAAAAGGAGTAAACAAGAAAAATGCATACCCGTGCCATTCCTCATTAGAACCAGATCCCGATTGGCCTTTTCCCATAATTTACTAACTCCTAACAGAACTAGCAAATGTTCAGGGAAAGGACAAACCCTTGAAGGGCACCCTCGGATGGCTTTAAGAAAAACTTCATTCAAATCAGATTCAGAAGGTTCCGGTTCATTGAGAACGGCATCCGGGTGCCTCCACACCATTTTGAAGGGGATAAAAGAATCGGAGACCCAGAAAAAACGATCTTTCCAAGTACCAAGTGTGGTAACCATGGAAGAGATCAGGCAAGTATCAACCTTGGATGTTCCGAAGGTGAACCAATCACCGTTTTTGCCCAAACGAAAAAACCGACGGAATAACAACAACGAAGGGTCATAACAACAACGAAGGGTCATAACCACAAGCACGACATAAAACCTCGAAGTGCAAAACCCTAGCCATGCCCTTCGGATGGATTTGACCAAAGGAGACTCGGTAATACTCCAACAGATTTAAAACAAAGAGAGAAAAAGGATGACGGAGGTTCGAAAACTCAAAATGACGACAATAAAGAGCAATCGAACCGACCGGACATTTATCAATCGGAACGTCACAAGCCGGAGCAGTCGGTTTAAACTTCGTCCCAATACCATATTCCATGCAAAATAGTTCTACCTCTTCCTTGGTTAATCGAGAAAATGATTTTGCCAAATCCTTACGAGCACCCATTTTACAGAAAATAAGTAGAAAATAAGGAAACAGAGGAAACCGGAACTAACCTGAAGGATGGAAAGGAAATGCAGAGAAAACTTGAAGAGAAAATGAAAAATTGTTGTTTGTCATCAATAATAAATGGACCAAATAGAAGTTATGATTACACAATAGTCATTAACCTATTCTCTGCAAAAAACCGCCGACCTATAAACTACCACACATCAATCAAATCAGTTGTCAGTTTTTAAAATTCAAAAATTCTCAACTGAATCCAAGACTTTAAGCCTTCAAGCATTCAAGCCTTTGAGCGATAACAAAAGATGTGTAAAAGTCAGAAGTCTTTGAGCTCATTTCCCAAAAACCTCTGACTTGGGGGGCTGATGACAGGGGTAGCCCAAGACCAAATAAAATGACTTGCACACATTAAAGCTTAAAAGGTTATGTAACGCCCATAATTCTTATTCCAAATAAATATTATTATTTACAAAATTCGGGCATGACCCGTTCGTATAATGAACAATTCCCTGTAAGAACTTAAACATGACGCAGCGGAAAATACGAGCCCAAAAATTTTCTTTCTTATTTAGACCCATTACTTATTTAAAAGCTCAAATACAAATGATAAACATTTACAAAAAAGGGATTAACAATAACCACATTAAAGTAACGCTTCAAGACAATACATAAATCAGACTATGTGGCCGTTCTTCCCGTACAATCTTTAATTTGGGGCTCGATCAATGCATGCTTATCTTCGATAGTAGTGGTAGAGATACGTGCAATACCTGTGAACATCACATACAACTTAACCATTAGTCATTGACAACGTTATACAACATGATTCTCATATAATCTAATAGTGAATAACATTTAACAATGAAACTTTGATTTATTTAACTATCCTCTCGTATTTTCTTATTCAGAGTTCGACTTCGATACTTCAAGAACCCGGTGTTCATATACCTGCAATGCATTTCAATCTCAAACACACCATTAGCAATAAGGGGGGTAATGCACGGTACCCCTGACCGCGGAGGGGATCACCCCTCCCAGGCCGCCACCCGACAAGCCTGAGCCTGGCAGTAAATACCCTTGCCGAGCCGACCCTTTGAGGGTACTTTGTTCGCCCCAAGGTTCGAACCCGGTACCTCTTGGTAAGAGGTGGGTGTCGGTGGCCAACTGGGCTACCCCAGCTGGTTACCATTAGCAATCATTAATGCTCGAACATAATGAAACCATTCCGTACCATTCCTTTATACATTTATAACATTTCGCATTCACAAACGTATACATTCCTAATTTTTACGTGCATTCATAGCAACCACTTCCTACTTACATATATTATTTTTTTATTATTTTCAGCCCCTTTACCCGGCCGGGTTGGGTTAACCACCCGGCCGTGTCAACTAACCATATATTTTTCACAGAACCTTCACCCGGCCGTGTCAGCTCACCACCCGGCCGTGTCAGCTCTGCACTTTTCCCAGCCATTAATTCTTACCGAAACGGACATAACTCACTCATTTTTTATCCGTTTTACCCGATTCTTTTTCCTACGCGCCCGTAATTTAATTGCGGATCCGTTTATCACTTCGGGTCGCATCAAAATCTGATTTATAAGCAAACAGCTTATAAACCCCTTTATACATTATTTGACCCGTCTAATCCTACTAGTTTACTTTCATTATAAACAACTCCTTTGTTACACTAAAATAATACTTACCTCAATACTTCTCATTCATTACATGATTCTTGCATATTTTTCTACACATAAATATTAAATACTACGTACATACTAAGAAGTGAATTGGAATCACTTACATCGTGCGTCCGAATTGTGCATAGCTTCTTTATTTACCCTTGATCTGTTAGCCTTCCATTCTTGAGTCCATGTCAATTGGGATTCCTATCATTTCAAGTCATTACGTCCATATCATAGTTAGTATGCATGTTCGTTCATATCACATCCATTCCTAGCTCTTAGCTACATAGACTTTCATTAGTCAAGCTTATCATGCATATGACATGAACCGACAACCACAATATTCAACAATCACTCACTCAAATTTATTATCATACGTACGTACACATAATTGTTCTAACACATATACATGATTCTTTAAAATCTCATAAACATATTCATAAGTCTAATCATGCCACTCGCATATTCGTTGACTTTTTAGAAAGTCGACGGTTATACCTACTTATTCCCAACTTATGAACACACACACAATTATCTTGATATGATAGACTACTTGTAGTATCGTCATACACATTTCATATTCATGTTATGTGGTACATACAACTACATGATTACTTGATTTTATATCCGATGTTCACAAGATCAATTTTACACATAGTAACGCTTTAAGCACACCTTAACAACTGTAAACATTCACCCGAAGCAATATTTAGTGTTTAGTAAATTGGTGACTAGAAAATCATATGTTTTAAGTCCATAAAACACATTATTTTCATTGCTGTATTTTTCACGCAGCAGCTGTTCGGGGTCAGTTTCCCCCTTTTTAATCACACAATCTGACTTCGACTTTCAAATAAGAATTGTAATATGAGAAACAACCTTTTCAACGATATAAGGCTCGTTGTCTAACTCCTAATAACGAATGAGATACGGCCTTTACAAGATGACTATCTTGGGCTGTCAAAAGTGACGAATTTACTAACTTTTCATGCTGTTTTGACCCACTAAATCTCATAACCAGCCTCTTGTGACCAAATATGAAGTGTAATATGCGAAACAACCTTTTCAAAGATATAAGGCTCGTTGTCTAACTCCTAATAACGAATGAGATACGGCCTTTACAAGATGACTATCTAGGGCTGTCAAAAGTGACGAATTTACTAACTTTTTAACACAAACTTGAATCAATTCAAGTTTCATGTAGGCATTTTATCAAACACTTGATGGGTTTCACATTAATAGAATATATTGTACAAGTATCTTATGTTCATCTTCCTATTCTTGCCTTTAAAAATTCAAATACTATTGAAATCGACCTAAAATCACACCATACTCAAACTATCAAACAAACATTCATCGCATACAACATGCTACATCAATTTTTGAACAAGAATTCGACATAGGTGTTATACCCATGTCGCCACTTTCGTTAGCCCAAGTGGGTTTCATCTTCAAACCTCAATTAACACCAAAATCTTGATAAATTCTCTATCCATGTGATAATTCTAACATATATTCGTGCTCGATTTCATAAAATTATATGAATTGATCATAACCTAATTCATACAAAAATCATCAAAACCAAAATTACCACTTACCATGTGTTTTACAGAGTTGAACAATCAAGAATCTTGTTCATGTGATGTGTATAAAATGCAACATATAAATTACATCAAATAAGGCATAAAACTAATCCTTTTTTAGTACTAATGTTGGAAAAAGTGTGTTTTTGTCTTCCTTTTGAATTTACAGGGTCAAATGAGCTTAAACGAACAAAAGGAACAAAAATACAGCCAAAACCAACATAAATACAAAGAAAAGGAAGAAACGTGGCATGCCCGACCCCTCGACAACAACTCCCAAAGCAAAAACAAGAAGAAAGCTGAGCATGGGGCTGTGCCCAGCCCGACACGGGGCGTGTTCAGCCCGACACGGGGCGTGCCCAGCTCAGCACGGGGCCGTGTCCAGAATGGTCAGCCCTGGCACAAAAGACAAACCTCTAGAAGCTTCTATTGCCCACCACGGGGCCGTGTCCAGTGAACACGGGGGCGTGGCGAAAGTACAGCAGGCGCATTAATTGTAATTGCGAATTACAATTAATGAAGAGAGAGAATGTCAGACAAGCACGGGGGCGTGCCCAGCGGACACGGGGGCGTGTGGAGCTAATAAAGACAAACTGTATTAATGAAGAAAGAGAAAAGGGTGGACACGGGGCCGTGTCCAGGCTTCTGTACAGGCTATAAATAGGAGTGCTTGGCTCAATCTCAAACCATCCCTTGGCACACCACCTCTCTCACACTTCATCCACCACCCACCACCATCACAACACCATCATCCACCACCATCATCCATTGTCCATCGTAGAGTGTGTGAGTCGTCTCGGGATCCAAGATTGATCGTAAGAGTTCTTGACAATCAAGGCCATGTTTGCCTAAGTCTTTTACATCACTTGGTGAAGACAAAGTGTCTAGTATAATACTTTTTATTTCTAATCTTTTGCACTTTTTATTTGGTTTTGTATTAATGACTTTAATAACTAGTTACTTATGTTGAAGGTGATCTTTCCTTATCGTTTGTCCGTGGTGTCTTGGCATTATTTTACTGTCTATATAAAATAAAGGATTTTCACCATTCATATCTCCACGGTCTATATGGAGATATGTTGGCTACCTGGTAGGGGGTTAAGGGAACGGTTTGGTAAAGGTCTTGCCATTGTTCAGCGTTTAGAGGTCCTGCAATGGACCTGGGTCAAATTTAGTAGGACCTCCTTCAATACTTCACGGTATTGGATGGCGGGGGTCCAAACTCTTTGATCCCCTCATAAGTTAACTACTATTAATACTATAACCCGGCTATTTAGGACTGTATCCCTGCTGACTCAGACTACTTAGCCGAGGGTAACGTCACCGCCAAAAGCGAGGCCTACCACAATACTGCATTAATAACTTAATTCATTATCTTCCAATAATCCACCCTTTTAGGATTGTATCCCTGCTGACTCAAACTACTGGGGGTGAGGGTAACGTCGCCTTCAAAAGAGGGGCCTACTACAATAACTAAGATAATCTCTTAATTATGTGCAAAAGTGCGGAAATAATCAAAGGTTATACTAGATACGAGTCGGAACCAAGTGATTCATCTTGTCTATCTGTTTTTATTTTTATTTTTATTTTCAGCATTTTAGTTAGTTTTATTTTTCTTAGTTTAAAACATTTTTCTAAACTTTTATTTTGGTTAGACGTTGAGGATAAACCGGTACTAAAAGCTCTTGTGTCCTTGGACGACCTCGGTATCTTACCAACGCTATACTACACTCAACGATGGGTGCACTTGCCCATATGTGTGTTTAGTGTTAGTGAAATATCGTGTTTTATAAATTTAAAACTTGGCTAAAATAAGTGTTAAAAAGGGCTTAAAATATACACCTAATAAATACGACACTTCACACGCATCAAGTTTTTGGCGCCGTTGCCGGGGACACAAGGATTTTAGGAAAGCTTAAAATCGACGGCCTAATCAGTTTTTCAAAACCTTTTCAAAACGGGCCCTCATTTTTCTGCATTTTAGTTTAGTTTTGCATTTACAGTAGGTTGAACACGGGCCGTGCTCGCTGAACACGGGGCCGTGCTGCATATTTTTTCATAAAACACCCAGTAACAGAAGCTTGAACACGGGCCGTGCTCACTGAACACGCCCCGTGCTCAACGAAATCAGTAAATTTAATTAAAACGCCCAGATACAGATTCTGAACACGGGGCCGTGTCCACTGAACACGGGGCCGTGTCCAGCCTCTGTTTCCGTTTTTATTTTGTTTTCTGATCTCGAGACTTGGTTGTGGTCTGCTGAGTGATTCTTATGGATCAATACTCAGGAGGTTACAACTACACCTATGATGAGGATGATTATAGGGGTAATTATTGCACTAATTGTCGTAATGCACGCTCGGTTCAAAATAATCACTCATATCAACCATCCAATTCATACACATACTATGAGGAGCCCAGGTACGAGCCATCAACTTCATACACATCCTATGAAGACCAAAGGTATGAACCTCCTCCCTCATACTCATATTTTGATGAACCAAGGTATGAGCCTTCATACTCATACTTTGAGGAACCAAGATATGAGCCACCACCTTCGTATGCTTATTATGAGGAGCCATGGCATGAACAACCCACCTCATATGAGTATTACGAAGAACAAAATTACGACCCTTATCCATCATATACTTACAATGAAGAACAATGGTGCGAACCATCTACTTCATATGGGTATTATGAGGAACAAAGGGTCGAACAACCGGATTCAAGCTTAGAAAATACCGACTCTTTTTCTATAACCGAAGTAACCGATAGGATATTAGAACACATAAGAGTTATCGATCGATGTATAAAAGAAGCTCGCGCAAGGGAAGAGGAGTCCCGCGCAAGAGAAGAATTAAAAAGGGAAGAGATAACTGAAAGTGTTAAAATGGAAGAACAAATAAGTGAAAAACCGACACATGAGTTAAACAACGAAAAAGGTGAGTTCGACAACGTTAAAATTCAAGAAGAGTCTAATTTTGAAGAAATTAATCTCTTGCCACCTTCTTTTGAAAATCATTGTTTAGTACCCACTCATGCTAAGTTTTTAAAAGAGTTAAACACTAACACTAAAATTGACGAAACGGTAAGTGTTAAGTTAACTAATGATCAAACTTCGCTAATAAAAGAAGACCCATTTGAAATTAACATTACACCGGTTCCATGTTTCTTTCAAAATTCGTTTATTAGTAATGTCACAATCGATAAGGATCTTTGTGTTAACATAATGCGTAACTACATTTTTTGAAAAATTAAGTATTAGTGATTTTTCTCCACTTCAAATACCCATTTTTCTATCCAATCGGAAAGTAATAAAATCTATCGGTATAGTTGAGGATGTATTGGTTCAAACAAATCAAATGGTAATCCCGACCGATTTTGTCATCCTCGATGACGCTCCTCTAGTGTTGGGACGACCATTTGTAAAAACTCACGAAGCTTTGAAAAACCGGAAGTTCAACAATCTACCTCTTCAATTAGGGGCATTTAAAAAGAGTGTCGATCTTGAGCGATCAATGAAATATCCATTCGGCAATGACGACCCCCTAATTGAAGATGAGCCAGAACCACCTGATAAAGTGGGTCTAGCCAAGGACCCTTATAAACGTGGCGCACCACGGAGGCATTCCGCGGAACTATCCGTAGTTTTAGTTTAGATTAACCTTTATGTTTTCTAGTTTAGCTTTTATTTTTCAGGAATAAAACACACTCGGGATGGTGAAGGATGATAAGGGAAGCTTGAACCAACACCCCATACACAAAAACAGGGCCTCCCTACGATTTTTCTTCATTACAGCAAGTTCAGCACGGGGCCGTGCTCACCCCAACACGCCCCGTGCCCAAGGTTCTGTAGAAAATGCCCAGTTCAGGTACCTGGACACGGGGCCGTGCTCACTGGACACACCCCCGTGCCCAGCCTTCTGTTTACTTTTGGTACTGGCAGTCTGGACACTGGGCCGTGCTCAGCCAACACCATCCCGTGTTCAGCTTCCCAGTACCATAAAATCTTGTTTTTAACCCATTTTTACACATTTAATCAGCCTAAAAACTTATTTTTGGGACACATTGAGGACAATGTGTAATTTAAGTGTGGGGGGGATGCTAAAACCTTGAATCTTGCAAGTCCTAAATACAAGCCTTACACAAAACTCTATTGGAATCGCTAATCACCCCAAATTTTTTCAAAAAAAATTTCATTTTTTTATTTGTCTAGGTTTAATTTGGGAATTTCAAAATTCTAAAAAGGTTATATTTTTACAAATTTACAACCGATAGCGTTGTGATAAAAAGAACCAACATAAGAAAATTATGAAAAGGCATGACAAGCTTAGTTAAAATTTAATTATATATACTTGATCACATAAAAACCCATTCCCACAAAAGTGAGTTTTGAGCCTTTATTGAGCATACAAATATATACCTTTAAATTAAATGCTCATCTTTCGTTTCTTGTGTGAATAGCCGCTTGGTTCTTACGACTCTAGAACTTGCCATGACGATACATTCCCGGTCCTTACCAACTTAAACCCGAGTAAGTAAATGATGGAGGCATTAGGACTAACCCTTTTTATTTCTACACCATTATTTTTCTTTTTTTTCTTACCACCTACCCAAAATCCCCCTAGTTAACCCCTTTGAGCCTAAACCTTTTCATTTCATAACCCAAACCAAACACCTTTTTACCCACCAAAACCTTTTTCATTTTTTAACCTTTTGTTTTAGTAACTAGCTCGGTTTCTCATATGACTTTCAAAAAAAAAAAAAAAAAGTGTGTTGATGATGAAGCAAAAGAAAATAAACAAACAAGTTCATCAAAAATAACTTTGTTTGAATAATAGCTTCATCAAAATAAAAGTGAAAAAAAAAAAGAAAAAGAAAAAAAAAAGAAAGTCTTACGAAAACCGAAGCTTGTTACGCTTTTCGCCCTTTTTCTACTAACCACTAACCCAACCACCTACCTTTAACCCAAGCCTAACCCTTCACCCAAAAAGTCCTCTTGATATTTACAAAGGTATATAAGTTAAAAAGGAGGAGGATTGATTGCTTGGCAAGCCTATGGTAGGAGTAAGTTCCATGCCGCTCTCGAGTGATCCACAAAAATACATTTTCGGCCGAGTGTTGAGTGATCCCCGTGAGGTATGTGAACTTGTATATAAATAGAATTTTACAAAGGCATGTTATGCCCAAATAAGTAATTTATCTTATGAAAAGTTTTAAATAAATCATGACGAATAGGATTGTAAATACATAAAAATAAAGCCTAATAAAGAATCTTGGATTCCCGGCACTCTATGACAAGCCCAAAAACCTTCTCTTCTACCAATTCCATTTGGGAGTGTAAAGCCACATTATAAAGAGTTTTGCTTGAGGACAAGCAAAGATTCAAGTGTGGGGGTATTTGATGTGTATAAAATGCAACATATAAATTACATCAAATAAGGCATAAAACTAACCCTTTTTTAGTACTAATGTTGGAAAAAGTGTGTTTTTGTCTTCCTTTTGAATTTACAGGGTCAAATGAGCTTAAACGAACAAAAGGAACAAAAATACAGCCAAAACCAACATAAATACAAAGAAAAGGAAGAAACGTGGCATGCCCGACCCCTCGACAACAACTCCCAAAGCAAAAACAAGAAGAAAGCTGAGCATGGGGCTGTGCCCAGCTGAGCATGGGGCTGTGCCCAGCCCGACACGGGGCGTGTTCAGCCCGACACGGGGCGTGCCCAGCTCAGCACGGGGCCGTGTCCAGAATGGTCAGCCCTGGCACAAAAGACAAACCTCTAGAAGCTTCTATTGCCCACCACGGGGCCGTGTCCAGTGAACACGGGGGCGTGGCGAAAGTATAGCAGGCGCATTAATTGTAATTGCGAATTACAATTAATGAAGAGAGAGAATGTCAGACAAGCACGGGGGCGTGCCCAGCGGACACGGGGGCGTGTGGAGCTAATAAAGACAAACTGTATTAATGAAGAAAGAGAAAAGGGTGGACACGGGGCCGTGTCCAGGCTTCTGTACAGGCTATAAATAGGAGTGCTTGGCTCAATCTCAAACCATCCCTTGGCACACCACCTCTCTCACACTTCATCCACCACCCACCACCATCACAACACCATCATCCACCACCATCATCCATTGTCCATCGTAGAGTGTGTGAGTCGTCTCGGGATCCAAGATTGATCGTAAGAGTTCTTGACAATCAAGGCCATGTTTGCCTAAGTCTTTTACATCACTTGGTGAAGACAAAGTGTCTAGTATAATACTTTTTATTTCTAATCTTTTGCACTTTTTATTTGGTTTTGTATTAATGACTTTAATAACTAGTTACTTATGTTGAAGGTGATCTTTCCTTATCGTTTGTCCGTGGTGTCTTGGCATTATTTTACTGTCTATATAAAATAAAGGATTTTCACCATTCATATCTCCACGGTCTATATGGAGATATGTTGGCTACCTGGTAGGGGGTTAAGGGAACGGTTTGGTAAAGGTCTTGCCATTGTTCAGCGTTTAGAGGTCCTGCAATGGACCTGGGTCAAATTTAGTAGGACCTCCTTCAATACTTCACGGTATTGGATGGCGGGGGTCCAAACTCTTTGATCCCCTCATAAGTTAACTACTATTAATACTATAACCCGGCTATTTAGGACTGTATCCCTACTGACTCAGACTACTTAGCCGAGGGTAACGTCACCGCCAAAAGCGGGGCCTACCACAATACTGCATTAATAACTTAATTCATTATCTTCCAATAATCCACCCTTTTAGGATTGTATCCCTGCTGACTCAAACTACTGGGGTGAGGGTAACGTCGCCTTCAAAAGAGGGGCCTACAACAATAACTAAGATAATCTCTTAATTATGTGCAAAAGTGCGGAAATAATCAAAGGTTATACTAGATACGAGTCGGAACCAAGTGATTCATCTTGTCTATCTGTTTTTATTTTTATTTTTATTTTCAGCATTTTAGTTAGTTTTATTTTTCTTAGTTTAAAACATTTTTCTAAACTTTTATTTTGGTTAGACGTTGAGGATAAACCGGTACTAAAAGCTCTTGTGTCCTTGGACGACCTCGGTATCTTACCAACGCTATACTACACTCAACGATGGGTGCACTTGCCCATATGTGTGTTTAGTGTTAGTGAAATATCGTGTTTTATAAATTTAAAACTTGGCTAAAATAAGTGTTAAAAAGGGCTTAAAATATACACCTAATAAATACGACACTTCACACGCATCATCATGCAAGTTCGATTTCAGCCAGAATCCATCCAATTTGGTCGATTAGGGTTTGAGAAGGGGTTTCCCCCTTCTTTCTCTTCTCTGGTCGAACACCCACATACGCCCAGGTGTGGGTGTGGGGTTTTTTTTTTAATTTTATTTTTTATATTTTATCTTTTCACTCATTGAAAACTAACCCCTCATGTTTGTCACTTAATCAAAATTGACCCAATTTCATTTCCTTTCTTGTTTTGCTAGGCATTTAACTAGGTTTAATAACCTAGTTATTACATTTCCTTCTTTTAAACGCGTTAACATACTGGCAACTAAGTAATTCGAATTTTGGGGCGTTACAAATCTACCCCCCTTAAAGAAGGTTTCATCCCCGAAACCTCTTTCTTTTCTGCCACAACCCATCTAGCTTTATTCTCGTTTATTCATTCATTCGAGTTACATTGGAAGACTTACATAAGCATGTTGTGACAATTTACACTAGTCACACATCCCATAGTCATCATTATTTCATTCATTTCCGCATACAATCTCGTTCACTCGTACGCATTCAACACATCGTACTCATTCATGCATATAATCATCTAACAATAGACCTACTTATAAACGAGTTTCGTCCCTTCGTACAAATAACATATTTTAACACATTTGTAGGTTCAAGTTCTATTCACATATGGGTTTTAGAGTCTAAGGCGAGCTTTCATTTTAAACCCGCCGCAATTTATGGCTATCATCCGTGTCTTACGGTTACTACTTGCTGGTTAAACTCGTTTCATGGTTTACTTATTAGGCACTAGCATTCATACAGCTCGATGACATTAAGTTCGAGTTAAAATTCATTCCTTGGTCGACCTATAAGAGTCAAACCTTCCTTTTCATGTCACATTTTGTGCTATCAATAATTCATAAAGAAGTTCAATCATAGCGTAAAATTTTATATTCATATATTAAATAATTTGCTAACTTTATTTCCTTGACGCAGTACTTGGACATGCAGAAACGAGCCGGTCCTCTTCGTCACCATCCATACCATGTTTCGGATTGACCACATTCATCCGTGTGACGAGCTTTCGCTTATGAACATTCTTTCACTGACCTTACTAGGATTATCACATCCTGGTTCCTTATTTATATATTAATACTTTCTCAACTCCTTCGTAGAACATTGATGCGTTCCACCTGTACAAAACAGGTCTATACGTGACCATTTCTTAACATATCATTTTAGTTGTTTGACCCATTCACGATGGTTCAATACATAACTGTTCTTCCGCAATTCTTTAACTTATTTATCAACTTCTGCAGTTTGACTTTTCAAAGTCAACCTGCCACTTCTTTCTCTTTTATGAATACACATAACGAAGTACATGTTTGTACTTCTTGTCAATTTAAGCATATATTTAATTTCATCGCTTTATGCTTTAGTGCTCCTCACGTACACTTGTCCTTTCCATTAAAGCTTAGGTCTTTCGCCCGGGTCGTAACCCGCCATTCACTTTGACTCTCTAGAGTCAAGTATCAACATATTTCACGCTTGTAATTTATCCAATGTTTATTTCTTACGGCTACAACTTCTTGCCACATCAACCGTTTTCGATGTTTCATACCTACTTAATGGACCGAACTAATCTATCCATTCTTTATTACTTCTTTTATTATTAACAATTCATCTTCATTCGGCTTCTCAAGAGTCAAACTACAATCACCTTTTTACCCGCATTTTATTACTTGCTTTATTACTTATCATTATATTTCGTTTGACCTTCGGGAGTCTACTTTGTAAATACAATCTTACATATGCCTATCGATAATTCTATCCTGACGCATCCATCTCTAGTCGAGTCATAAACTCCTATTAAATGCATAACTTTTATACATACCTGGCACAAGTCGAAATCCATTGACTTGTTATCCATATTTTGCTTGACTATTTCCTTCCAGTTTGTGACATTACATTTCCGTATATCATGCTCACCTACAATTAAATAACATAACCATTTCAAACATTAATACCTGGTTCAAATGGTACTCACCATTTGACCCGCATAACTCATTTATCCTTTCAGCCATCCTTTCATACAATACTTGAGCGTAATTATATTCATTTATTTACATATATATAAGTTCAAAACATAGCAATAATAATATCCGCTTCACAAGGAATATTTACTCGTTCTATCTATAATTATTAAAAATTTTGAGCCCTTCACTCTTGTCATCCATTCTTACTTATCTGATTCGTGCCTATTTACAAATTTCGAACTTTTTCATCCTATCATTCATTCCATTCTATGTTTCGAATCCGTCTCGCGGTTTCTAACATATCATTCATATCTTTCATCCCTTTCATGTTTCGAATCCGTCTCGCGGATTCTAACATATCATTCATATCTTTCATTCTTTGAATCCGTCTCGCGGATTCTAACATATCATTCATATCTTTCATTCTTTGAATACGTCTCGCGGATTCAAACTTTGCATTCATATCTTGTTGATCCGTACTTTCTTACGGATTCAACATTCTTCATTCTTATCACTTATACTTTTTACTCTTACGTAGTATCCTCAATTTCCCGAGAGTCTTATTACCCATTTCACCCGCACGCCCACCTGCTAACCAGTTCTACCAGACATACCTGCGATAATTACCACGGTCTCACGAACGTCATATGCTTCTTGCGTACTGGCCAGGTGCGCAATCCACATACTAGTTTCGTGCCTTCGTGTAATCATCGCCTTATGTCCGAGAAGTGGGTTTCAGTTTCGTGCATATTTCTAAAACTTCCCCAAGACCACATCATTGTCTTTCGTTTAATAATTACCCTCCCAAGGAGATCTCTTCCTTTTTCTTTTAACATCGGTACCCATACATATTAATAGCGTGTACCTGGGGTTAATTTGCCTATTTGCATCTTTGCCAGCCTTAGTATTCATCCTATTCTGCATCCACGGACCATCCTCTTCAAACACTTATGCTTACCTTGCACATACAAAACCGTTAGTTTCTTTATTCACATGCATAAATACATACTTACATTCGCTTTTACCTTTAGATCTTGACGAGTCTTGGATTGTACTGGTTCCTGGTTACAAGAGCACGCAGGTTTGAGTTCAAGTATTTGCCTCCTCATACTTGATTTCCCTCAAACCAGGGCTCTGATACCAACTTGTAACGCCCATAATTCTTATTCCAAATAAGTATTATTATTTACAAAATTCGGGCATGACCCGTTCGTATAATGAACAATTCCCTGTAAGAACTTAAACATGACGCAGCGGAAAATATGAGCCCAAAAATTTTCTTTCTTATTTAGACCCATTACTTATTTAAAAGCTTAAATACAAATGATAAACATTTACAAAAAAAGGGATTAACAATAACCACATTAAAGTAACGCTTCAAGACAATACATAAATCAGACTATGTGGCCATTCTTCCCGTACAATCTTTAATTTGGGGCTCGATCAATGCATGCTTATCTTCGATAGTAGTGGTAGAGAAACGTGCAATACCTGTGAACATCACATACAACTTAACCATTAGTCATTGACAACATTATACAACATGATTCTCATATAATCTGTCACACCCCGATTTTCCACGTGTCACCGGTGGGCCCGGTGGGGAGTATCGTGACGTCATGGTTGGCAACATAATAGTCAAACAACACAATATTATTAAGCACAGCGGAAGCAATTGAAAATATAATACAACCGAATTTATTATTGTAATATCAACTGTCACAATATCCGGAAGTTTATCCACAGAAGGATCGAACATAAACTGGAAACAATAGTTCAACAGACTTTTAGGCATCTTAAGCTTGCGAGACTTCTATTGATGCTAAGGAGACATATCCAGCCAATTTCGTATAGTACCTGCATTTAGCCTTTTTGGAAAATACGTCAGTTTACACTGGTAAATACATTCAACTGACTCATTTTAGAAAAAGAGTTTGTAAATTGTTTTGGATGCACATGGCACAAAATATCTTGACACATTGATTAAAATGCACAGAGGCAAAATTAATCTTTTTAACTTGGGAGAATTATTTAATATTATAATCTTGAAACGATTTACATGTTACTTATGCGTTCAGTAGCCCGGACGTATCCGGGTTAAGGATCAATAGACACACCACAATTCTAGAGTTATACACCGACAGGTGTACGCCTACACCCCGTGCTCAGGTCGTGGCTATCTCGTAAGATAATGCCAAGGATATCCGGGACATGGTCATTAACCCCCCAAAGGCTGTAAAGTAAACACATCTGTTTAAAACGAGCCGATCAAATTATTCAATTAACCACTAAGCGTGGAAGATTTGATGCTCGATCAAGCGGTACGCTATGTACCGTAACCCAAGCCCGTATAGGGAAAATAAGTTAAAAGTATTTACCTGAGCTAAATATTAATTCAATCCCAGCCGTATATCAAATCAGCAAGTACAGATAGCTTTTACTGGGCTCCTAATCTGGAACGAAGGTTTTTAATAACCTATTAGAATTCTAACGGGTCTTTAGTTAAGCTTAAGCTTAGACCGGCTAGTTTCAAGGATACGGTTCGTACGCACGATTAAGCGAAGACCGGATAGAATGTGATTTAGACCCGACAAGTTCAGAGACTTGTTTGATATGGGTCCTTCATCCACATTCTGGATTTTGAGATTAAACCGATAAGGTTTGACCCGTTTCGGCTAATTTATGTAAACTTGTTACATAAGCCGAACCGAACGCGAAATAAGCGTAACGGGTATCCGTAAGAGCCATATACAGGTTTCCTAAGTTAATATGCTTCAAATATGTTGTGACATCAGTAGGATGTCTTTCATTATGCCCCGAACTAATTTAAACACAAACTATGCCCCGTAGGGGTAGTTTGGTCATTTTAAAGGTTGTAAAAGAGTTTAAATGTTTAACTGAGTTACAGGTCTGATGTAAACAGCAAACATACTCACTTTGATGAGTTATAACAGTAGGCTAAAGCATATATGTGAATTTTATCATCTTTAACCAAACTATGCCCCGTAGGGGTATTTTGGTAATTTCACATAAGCCGAAAGCTCAAAAACGAAGTCTGAGTTAATCAACCTTTGCTTACTATTAAAATATCATAATTTGCCTCATATATCAGTAGGTATCAACCCAGGTATGCTCAATATGATTTTAAAACATACTATGCGTTAAAAACGCTAAATAAGGCGATTAAAAGCCATTTCCGGGTTTGATACTTAAATCTGATATTTTTATATTTCCAGAAGGCTTAAAATAAATTATTTATCATATGTGATCAGTAGCAAAAGGTTTGGAGTCGTTTTGATAAGTAAAACTCATTTTATGGCCCGTAAGGGCAAAACCGACAATTACCGGATTAAGCCTACGACTAATAGTTATGCTCAGCCTAAAATTAATTAAAAATCTTTAAAAATCCCAAAATATTATATTATATCAGTGGGTATTAATTTTGATACCAAAAAGTAGGTTTAACTAGGCTATACGCTAGTTATGCCGTTTTATTAACATAAAGCATTAATTTTTCGACATTGAGCATAACTCTTGATCTACAAGTCAAACTGATGTCAAACTTTGCATACAAGTTTATATATCAGTAACTAAGGTTTCTACACTTTTACATTTTCATAAATCATGATTTAAGGTAATAAGGGCATAACGGTCCACGTATGAGCATTTAACGGAAACTTGCATATTAATTGGATAACTAATGAACCAAAGTGTATGATCACAGAGGGTTGTTCTAACATGTATCCTAATCCAATTTAAGCTCTGAGGCATTTCTAAAATATGCCTAAACGGGTCAGAACTGAAAGTCAACCGAGAAGTCAAACTATGTGACTTTCGGTTCCGAACCGGGTCTAAACAGGAAATAGTCGGGTTGAACATGTCGGGACATGTTCTTACACTTATTTCTAAGTTATAACAATGTTTAAACAGGTTACAAATGTTCTAGATAGCTAATTATGCATAAATGACATTTTAAGCAATATGTTGACTTTTTAAGTAAATGTTTGACCCGACATTTGACCTGCTTAGAATGGTGATCAGGGGAAACCCTTTTGGGGTTTTACTACCCACCTAAATACCATTCTAAAACTACTTTTAATTCGAGATAAGACTGAGTCATTAGTGACTAATCTCGAAGTCAAACCGTATTTACGACGGTTTGACTTTTAGCTAATTAACTAAGCTAAACACAACCAAATAAGAACTAGTAGACTTACAATAGTCCAATGCACGAATTTAGATCAGATGGGAGAGTTCCTTAGCTCCAGGAATGCTCCAATGATCAAATGCAAGTGTGGAGAATGTTATGATCTTGAAAGTCCTTTTATAGTGCATTAGGTCACCACAATTGGTTGACAACAAAGGCTAGGACTGACCACAACCATCCAACACTTGTCCTAGTGTTTCTAGGATAGTTAGGGGTCTTTAAATAATGATAAAAACCAGTTTAATCGGTCATAATCGCGAGAAACAGGTTGCAGAAGGTTTCTGCTGCATCTGGGCACCCCTAGCGCACCGCTACACTTCTGGTGTAGCGCCCCGCTAGGCTTCTGATCAGCCTTCACATTTTCCATTCTTTGCACAATTGACTCTTGGCTCTTCCGAAAGGTCAAGTAACCTTTATATATTGCAATTTGACCCCTTATTATTTATTTACAAGGGCTTTAGGACTTGTACCCACTTTACCAAGTCCCTGGACATTTCCGGTTAACCCGAAAAGTCCAAACTTTCAACGTTAACGCTTTTAACCCTTGTAAACGAATTTGATCACAACTTGCTCATACGATAACGAAACTTTATGAAATTTATATCGTGCATTCTAGTGAGCATATTTAACCGTTACAAAGCTTCGGGTTTGTCAAAAGGTCACTCAGTGGCATAACTTAAACATGTTGACACATTTGACCCCTGTCGTTTGTAATCTCTCACTTTTGGCTTCGTATGATCCATGATTTATTCGTTTGAAGGTATAAGCATCGTGTAGGGTTAATGTACATTATATTTATTCACAGTTGACACTTAGAATACGTATTTTCACATACTTTCCATGTTTGTCAACTTTAGTCCTTCTATAATATTTCTTTCACACGTTTAAACATTATGACACGTGTCAACACATTATAGGACGTGAATTTTCGAGGTGTTACATCCTCACCCCCTTAAAATAAATCTCGACCCGAGATTTACTGAAATAAGTAAGGGTACTTTTCTTTCATCGTGGATTCAACCTCCCACGTGAATTCGGGGCCTCTATGGGCATCCCATTTGACCTTAACAATAGGTACATGCTTCCTTCGAAGCTTCTTAACCCGTCGATCCTCAATCGACAAGGGTTTTTTTTTTTCCACAAACTTCAAGCTCTCATCTATATGCACATCTGTATGCGGTATAACCAGTGATTCATCATCGAAACACTTCTTCAGATTGCAGATGTGGAACACATTTTGAATTCCACTGAGCTCTTCGGTAAGTTTAACTTATAGGCAACTGACCCGACCCGTTTGATAACCTCGAAAGGTCCTATGTATCTCGGGCTTAACTTGCCTTTCTTACCCAACCGCATCACTCCTTTCCAGGTTGACACTTTCAGTAGGACTTTGTCACTTACTTCGAAGTGAAATCCTTACGCTTTGGATCAGCGTATCTCTTCTGCCTATTCCGCGCAGTTTTGAGACGGTCACGAATCTGGACAATCTTGCCCGTCGTTTCGAACACTATCTCTGGTCCTGATAACGGGACATCTCCAACTTCTGCCCAATAAATGGGTGATCTACACTTTCTACCGTATAATGCCTCGAAAGGCGCAGCCTTGATGCTGGTATGGTAGTTATTGTTGTAGGAGAATTCGATTAATGGTAGGTTCTTATCCCCAACTACCACCCAAATCGATCGCACATGCAAGTAGCATGTCTTCTAACGTTTGAATAGTACGCTCACTCTGACCGTCTGTCTGAGGATGGTAAGCCGTACTAAAGTTCAAACGTGTGCCCAAAAATTGTTGGAAACTCTTCCAAAAATGTGTCGTGTACCTAGTATCTCTGTCAGAGATAATAGCTACAGGTATGCCATGTAGGGCTACAATCTTATCAACGTATAACTGGGCTAACATATCGGAGCTATGAGTCTCCTTGATGGGTAGGAAATGTGCGGACTTAGTCAGTCTGTCAACCATAACTCATATCGTATCATTTCCTTTCCTTGTCTTGGGTAACTTGGCAATAAAATCCATAGTTACCATTTCCCACTTCCACGTAGGAAGTTCAGGCTGTCGTAGCAAGCCTGGCGACTTTTGATGCTCGGCTTTGACTTGCGCACATGTCAAGCATTTAGCTACATGGGTGGCTACAGACTTGTTCAAGCCTATCCACCAATAATTTTGCCCTTAGATCCTGGGTAGCTGATGGCAATTTCTTAATCGTTGCCTAATTAGGGTTGCGGCATTTAATACGTAAGTAATATGAACCGTCTTTCTTATTTAATAATATAAAACCCTCAGAAGATTGAGTCAGGCTATATGTGCCTATATCTTAAAACTTACTAAATCAGGGTTTCGATTTTTCCATATTCAATATGGAGTTTTCATAATACTCTAATCCACAGCGGGATACAATCTTAATTCTACCTGCCTTCTCGGAGGCAAACAGGGAAAACTTATGAGAAGATAATCAAGATTGCAAGGAGGCTACAGAGATTTTCCATATCTCAGGCTCCAGTTCATCCACTATTACTCGTGTCTTATAAGTGACACCTTCATGTTATAAGTCCACGAATTCCTTAGTCGGGAACATTTACAAAAAAAATTTCCATTTTTGGATATCTTCTTTGAATACTACTAGTCGTCTTTAGTACAATATGACTATCGGGATATCTCAGGGGTTCCATGTATTAAACCTCCATGCTGATCAGACATGGAAATAATCTATGGGACACACTAGGATACGCCAATCCTCATATGACACTTTTATCAAACATAGTTTGGCATTCGCAGGCGATAGAAAAAAAACAATGAGAAATAATTAAAATAACATATGTTGTCGTACTCTATGCGAAGAAAGAGTACTCTTAGATTTTCGGAAGGATTCCTTGCCGATACTAGAAGAATCGGTTACTATGGTTTCCTTGGTAGTTATACCTTGTGGATGATAATAAAAATTTTGCTAAGTTTATGGTTCATGAAGATTTATTATTGCCTGTATAAAAAAAAACAGGACACTTAGCAGAAATTATCATTGATAAATGATAAGGAAGTTTATTGTACAAGTGCTTATAATTAATTAGAATGGAGATTTTCACAAACTAGGCACCTAGCCCAGTTGGCTAGGCGCGCGAAAGGGTGCGGCCGGCCTAGACCCAGGTTCGATTCCGGGGACGGCCAATTCCACCATTTTTTTATGATTATTTTTAATTAATCGTACGGATACGTGTAATTATGAGAGTTGTCTCATAAGGAGTCTTGATAATTAATTGCTTCTTATCACCCACGATATGGGCTTGATTTTTCGAGGCAACCAATCGATTTTTATCACTTTATTGAGTCTTTATATTTAACGAAACTAGGACATCGGAAAAATGATTCCTTATGGATATAAAACATCCATCTAATAGTGCTGAAGCAGTCTCAGAGGTGTACAGGCTTTTTATTAAGCCTGTACTCGCTCTCTTTCTCAGATTTCTGGGAGTTATCCTCCTTCTTTGGTTCATCCTTCATATTTGAAGTGCGAACATAGCTCTCCTCATGAGTAATTTAACATGGTTTTGAATGAGATTTAGAGCGAGAAGTATTTAGCTCTTTGTATTGTCTCATGACCTTTTCCATGGTCCTTCCAATTGCTGCGTCAACCACAGCCCGAAGATTAACTCCATTAATATTGAGGTTTACGTTTGTAGTTTTATCAACTTTCGTCGCCTTAATAGTGTTGCGACTTTCGTCTACCTCACCCGAGTTTTCCATACTCGAAACTTGGTACCAATCACCAAGATTTGCCCATTATTAGTCATCATCCTGATGACCTGACTTACATTAGCCACGGCATTCATAAACCGTATGGGCTATTATGTTCCGAACATTCATAGTGAATGTTATTTGAACGTATTTCCATTATATTTAGCCTAGGTCACAACGGGACCATCAATGGCATGCAAAGTTTGGAGCGAGTCCAATACTTGCTTGACAGGGGACCATAATGTCACAACTGTCTTTGTCACAAGGACGATTATAAATAGCTCAAGGGCTAGCCTTACATGACTTCGGTTATATATTTATATACATATATGGCATAGAAGCCCGTCGCGAGGGACGTAGAAAAATATGGCATAAAGCACAGTCATGAAGGACATAAATGATTATACGGCACGAAGGCCTTGTCACAAAGGACATTTAGATATGGCACAAACGGCCTTGTTATAAGGACATTCATCCAATTTGGTACAAAGGCATGTCACCAGAAATGTTAACATTTAATATGTTAACTTGTCACGAATGACCAATTATAGCACATAGGCTTGTCCTGAATGACTTTAAAACATAACTCGATGGTCTATTTTTTTCAAGGACCTTAATTTATAAGCCGCAATCTTATTAGATTAGGGCTTCAAGGTTTGAACGTGGTTCTTCACCTTTGGACAGGGAGTCATAGACTACTACTGTCATCGTCTTGAAAGACGATTCTTTTGGCAGAAAATAAACCAATCAACATCACTAATGGATGTTTATATATAACCATCGTATCTAATGATATTAGTCATGATCACATCGATCATATTGACTATTAGGTTTGGGTGTAATCACACCATTTTGAACAGGGGATCATAAAGATCACTACTACCTTTGTCTTACCGACACTAGAATAAAGTATAGCCCGTAGGCATTTCATCACGAGGGATGTTAATATTATGATCATCATACTGATGATACTAGTCAAGATCACACTGATAGTATAGACTATGGGAATTGAGTATAGCTCACCCCCTTGGCAAAGAATCACAAAAGATTACAATTGCCTTGTCTCAGTTGGACGATATAATATAGCCCTTAGGCAAAACATCATTACGGATGTTAAAATTTTTAATCATCGTATTGATGATTTTTGGTCATGATCGTATTGATCATATGAACTATTAGGCTAGAGCATAGCTCACCACCTTGGACAGGGAATCGTAAAGATCACAATGTCTTTGTCACACATGGACAGTAATATTTGGCCCATAGGCGAAAACATCACTCATGGATGTTTATAATTGGTTAATCCTATTAGATGCTATAAGTCATGATTGCATTAATCATATTGACTATTTGGCTTGAGCATAGCTCACCACCTTAGACAAGGAATCATAACGATAACAATGTCAATGTCTCAAATGGACAATATATTATAGCCCGTAGGCAAGACATCACTAAAGGATGTTAAATAATATGATCATCGTACTAGATGATATTAGTCATGATCGCATTGATCATATAGACTATTATGTTTGGACATAGTCCAACATTTTAGACAGGAGGTCAAAGACCACCACTGTCGTTGTCTTATCGGACAACAAGTTTAGTCCGTAGGCACTTCATCACTAACGGATGTTTATATTATGATCATCTTATAGGATGATATAAGCCATGATTCCTAGATCACTAGGCTAGATTTGAGAATTGGAAGAATCCAATATAAGGATGACTGTGGTGATTTTCTCGAATCACTTTTGTCAGGGGTGCTAACACATTCCTAGGTGTTAACAAGGATATGAATCCCTTGAGTAGGTTTCACCATCTTGGCCGCGTAGGCTAGGTTCCACCTTTAAGATTCCCTTCAATTGCATACTGACAGAGAAGGAAGGATATTTATTTTATCCAGGATTTTTATCATAAATCCTAATTCATAAGTTAATAATAGCACCAATGGCCTTGTCGTGTCGACAAGTTAAATTTATAAGCCATGATTTCAGAGAATCGTGGCCTTAAGGTTTGAATCAAAGTTCATTACCTTTTCTTGACAGGGAGCTGTAGGCTACCACTGTCTTTAGTCTCAGAGGACATTAACTATAGCCCGTAGGCACTTCCCTTATAAGAGATGTTTCTTACTGGATTGCCCCTTAGGGAAATTCATTAACCATGGTAAACAGAGACCATATTTGGTTAATTTATTAATCATATTTATTTAGGATTTCTATTATAATTTATCCTAATTATAAAACATTAACAGTCTTATTAGTGGCACCAATGGCCTGGTCACATGGACATTTATAAATTATAAGCTTATGATTTCAGAGAATCAAAGCAACAATAACTGTTTTATTTAATAGCACAAAAGGCCTAGTCACAAGGACAATTTTTAAATTATAAGCCATGATTTCAGAGAATCAAAGCATGAAAGTATATTGGCACAATAGGCCTAGTCACGTAGACAATTATAAATTATATGCTAGGATTTCAGAGAATCAAAGCATTTGAGGTTTGAACCTAGTTCATTACCTTTATCTGACAGGGAGTCATAACTACCACTGTATTTTGGCTCATGTAGAAATGAGCAAGGCCCTTAGGCACTATATTACCACGTATGGTTTAAAATATGATCATCTTAATTAATGATGTAAACCCAGGATTCAGAGATCATTAAACTGGGTTAGGAATCTTTTGAAGAATCCTTTATAAAAATGACGTGTGTGATTTTAATTGAATCACATCTGCCAGGAGTGTTAACATGTTTTAAGACGTTAACAGGGAATTGAATCTTTTTAACCAGGTCTTACCATCTTGGCCCGGTCTTATAATTGACCCAAGGCTAGGTTTCACATTTAAGATTCTTAATTTATAATTAACGCAGAACAATTTTTAAATTGAGGTGTAAATATGGATCTGAATCTAAATTGCGGAACTGCCATCTTGGCCGGTCTTAATATGACTCGAAGCTAGGTCTTGCCCTTTTAGATTTTGCCATTTTATTATAATGGTAGATCTTGCAAAAAAGGAAATATTATTTTTTTCTATTTATTTAATATTTCTTATTTAGAATGAAAGTTTAAACTTAATCATTCCATTTATAAAAATAAAAGTATAAAGTTGCCCTAAGCGGGACTTAAAAGGAATAATGTTGTCCTCGAAGGGACTGAATGACAAATATGTCCTTATAAGGACTATATACGGAAACGTTCTTCAGCAAAAGGAGTTTCTTCTTCATTCAATTCCTGAATGCTTTCTCCATGGTTGCACGTTTCATCCTGGTCGCGGTACAAGCTCAGCATTTCCAGGCTCCAGATGTGGAGAATTCTTATTACAGCTTCTTTGCTTGGCGACGTATCCAATAAAAATTTGAAGTGAAATTTCCAGATTAGGATTGAGATTATTCCTATGTTAAGTCTAGACTCAGAAGTTTAGATTGTGCAATTGTGTAACTGAGATTAAACACAAAAGGCTAGTGTTTAATTCACTCAGTGTTGGCTCTGATACCAACCTGTCACACCCCGATTTTCCACGTGTCACCGGTGGGCCCGGTGGGGAGTATCGTGACGTCATGGTTGGCAACATAATAGTCAAACAACACAATATTATTAAGCACAGCGGAAGCAATTGAAAATATAATACAACCGAATTTATTATTGTAATATCAACTGTCACAATATCCGGAAGTTTATCCACAGAAGGATCGAACATAAACTGGAAACAATAGTTCAACAGACTTTTAGGCATCTTAAGCTTGCGAGACTTCTATTGATGCTAAGGAGACATATCCAGCCAATTTCGTATAGTACCTGCATTTAGCCTTTTTGGAAAATACGTCAGTTTACACTGGTAAATACATTCAACTGACTCATTTTAGAAAAAGAGTTTGTAAATTGTTTTGGATGCACATGGCACAAAATATCTTGACACATTGATTAAAATGCACAGAGGCAAAATTAATCTTTTTAACTTGGGAGAATTATTTAATATTATAATCTTGAAACGATTTACATGTTACTTATGCGTTCAGTAGCCCGGACGTATCCGGGTTAAGGATCAATAGACACACCACAATTCTAGAGTTATACACCGACAGGTGTACGCCTACACCCCGTGCTCAGGTCGTGGCTATCTCGTAAGATAATGCCAAGGATATCCGGGACATGGTCATTAACCCCCCAAAGGCTGTAAAGTAAACACATCTGTTTAAAACGAGCCGATCAAATTATTCAATTAACCACTAAGCGTGGAAGATTTGATGCTCGATCAAGCGGTACGCTATGTACCGTAACCCAAGCCCGTATAGGGAAAATAAGTTAAAAGTATTTACCTGAGCTAAATATTAATTCAATCCCAGCCGTATATCAAATCAGCAAGTACAGATAGCTTTTACTGGGCTCCTAATCTGGAACGAAGGTTTTTAATAACCTATTAGAATTCTAACGGGTCTTTAGTTAAGCTTAAGCTTAGACCGGCTAGTTTCAAGGATACGGTTCGTACGCACGATTAAGCGAAGACCGGATAGAATGTGATTTAGACCCGACAAGTTCAGAGACTTGTTTGATATGGGTCCTTCATCCACATTCTGGATTTTGAGATTAAACCGATAAGGTTTGACCCGTTTCGGCTAATTTATGTAAACTTGTTACATAAGCCGAACCGAACGCGAAATAAGCGTAACGGGTATCCGTAAGAGCCATATACAGGTTTCCTAAGTTAATATGCTTCAAATATGTTGTGACATCAGTAGGATGTCTTTCATTATGCCCCGAACTAATTTAAACACAAACTATGCCCCGTAGGGGTAGTTTGGTCATTTTAAAGGTTGTAAAAGAGTTTAAATGTTTAACTGAGTTACAGGTCTGATGTAAACAGCAAACATACTCACTTTGATGAGTTATAACAGTAGGCTAAAGCATATATGTGAATTTTATCATCTTTAACCAAACTATGCCCCGTAGGGGTATTTTGGTAATTTCACATAAGCCGAAAGCTCAAAAACGAAGTCTGAGTTAATCAACCTTTGCTTACTATTAAAATATCATAATTTGCCTCATATATCAGTAGGTATCAACCCAGGTATGCTCAATATGATTTTAAAACATACTATGCGTTAAAAACGCTAAATAAGGCGATTAAAAGCCATTTCCGGGTTTGATACTTAAATCTGATATTTTTATATTTCCAGAAGGCTTAAAATAAATTATTTATCATATGTGATCAGTAGCAAAAGGTTTGGAGTCGTTTTGATAAGTAAAACTCATTTTATGGCCCGTAAGGGCAAAACCGACAATTACCGGATTAAGCCTACGACTAATAGTTATGCTCAGCCTAAAATTAATTAAAAATCTTTAAAAATCCCAAAATATTATATTATATCAGTGGGTATTAATTTTGATACCAAAAAGTAGGTTTAACTAGGCTATACGCTAGTTATGCCGTTTTATTAACATAAAGCATTAATTTTTCGACATTGAGCATAACTCTTGATCTACAAGTCAAACTGATGTCAAACTTTGCATACAAGTTTATATATCAGTAACTAAGGTTTCTACACTTTTACATTTTCATAAATCATGATTTAAGGTAATAAGGGCATAACGGTCCACGTATGAGCATTTAACGGAAACTTGCATATTAATTGGATAACTAATGAACCAAAGTGTATGATCACAGAGGGTTGTTCTAACATGTATCCTAATCCAATTTAAGCTCTGAGGCATTTCTAAAATATGCCTAAACGGGTCAGAACTGAAAGTCAACCGAGAAGTCAAACTATGTGACTTTCGGTTCCGAACCGGGTCTAAACAGGAAATAGTCGGGTTGAACATGTCGGGACATGTTCTTACACTTATTTCTAAGTTATAACAATGTTTAAACAGGTTACAAATGTTCTAGATAGCTAATTATGCATAAATGACATTTTAAGCAATATGTTGACTTTTTAAGTAAATGTTTGACCCGACATTTGACCTGCTTAGAATGGTGATCAGGGGAAACCCTTTTGGGGTTTTACTACCCACCTAAATACCATTCTAAAACTACTTTTAATTCGAGATAAGACTGAGTCATTAGTGACTAATCTCGAAGTCAAACCGTATTTACGACGGTTTGACTTTTAGCTAATTAACTAAGCTAAACACAACCAAATAAGAACTAGTAGACTTACAATAGTCCAATGCACGAATTTAGATCAGATGGGAGAGTTCCTTAGCTCCAGGAATGCTCCAATGATCAAATGCAAGTGTGGAGAATGTTATGATCTTGAAAGTCCTTTTATAGTGCATTAGGTCACCACAATTGGTTGACAACAAAGGCTAGGACTGACCACAACCATCCAACACTTGTCCTAGTGTTTCTAGGATAGTTAGGGGTCTTTAAATAATGATAAAAACCAGTTTAATCGGTCATAATCGCGAGAAACAGGTTGCAGAAGGTTTCTGCTGCATCTGGGCACCCCTAGCGCACCGCTACACTTCTGGTGTAGCGCCCCGCTAGGCTTCTGATCAGCCTTCACATTTTCCATTCTTTGCACAATTGACTCTTGGCTCTTCCGAAAGGTCAAGTAACCTTTATATATTGCAATTTGACCCCTTATTATTTATTTACAAGGGCTTTAGGACTTGTACCCACTTTACCAAGTCCCTGGACATTTCCGGTTAACCCGAAAAGTCCAAACTTTCAACGTTAACGCTTTTAACCCTTGTAAACGAATTTGATCACAACTTGCTCATACGATAACGAAACTTTATGAAATTTATATCGTGCATTCTAGTGAGCATATTTAACCGTTACAAAGCTTCGGGTTTGTCAAAAGGTCACTCAGTGGCATAACTTAAACATGTTGACACATTTGACCCCTGTCGTTTGTAATCTCTCACTTTTGGCTTCGTATGATCCATGATTTATTCGTTTGAAGGTATAAGCATCGTGTAGGGTTAATGTACATTATATTTATTCACAGTTGACACTTAGAATACGTATTTTCACATACTTTCCATGTTTGTCAACTTTAGTCCTTCTATAATATTTCTTTCACACGTTTAAACATTATGACACGTGTCAACACATTATAGGACGTGAATTTTCGAGGTGTTACATAATCTAATAGTGAATAACATTTAACAATGAAACTTTGATTTATTTAACTATCCTCTCGTATTTTCTTATTCAGAGTTCAACTTCGATACTTCAAGAACCCGGTGTTCATATACCTGGAATGCATTTCAATCTCAAACACACCATTAGCAATCATTAATGCTCGAACATAATGAAACCATTCCGTACCATTCCTTTATACATTTATAACATTTTGCAATCACAAACGTATACATTCCTAATTTTTACGTGCATTCATAGCAACCACTTCCTACTTACATATATATATTATTTTTTTTCAGCCCCTTTACCCGGCCGGGACGGGTTAACCACCCGGCCGTGTCAACTAACCATATATTTTTCACAGAACCTTCACCCGGCCGTGTCAGCTCACCACCCGGCCGTGTCAGCTCTGCACTTTTCCCAGCCATTAATTCTTACCGAAACGGACATAGCTCTCTCATTTTTTTTATCCGTTTTACCTGATTCTTTTTCCTACGCGCCCGTAATTTAATTGCGGATCCGTTTATCACATCGGGTCGCATCAAAATCTGATTTATAAGCAAACGGCTTATAAACCCCTTTATACATTATTTGACCTGTCTAATCCTACTAGTTTACTTTCATTATAAACAACTCCTTTGTTATACTAAAATAATACTTACCTCAATACTTCTCATTCATTACATGATTCTTGCATATTTTTCTACACATAAATATTAAATACTACGTACATACTAAGAAGTGAATTGGAATCACTTACATCGTGCGTCCGAATTGTGCATAGCTTCTTTATTTACCCTTGATCTGTTAGCCTTCCATTCTTGAGTCCATGTCAATTGGGATTCCTATCATTTCAAGTCATTACGTCCATGTCATAGTTAGTATGCTTGTTCGTTCATATAATATCCATTCCTAGCTCTTAGCTACATAGACTTTCATTAGTCAAGCTTATCATGCATATGACATGAACCGACAACCACAATATTCAACAATCACTCACTCAAATTTATTATCATACGTACGTACACATAATTGTTCTAACACATATACATGATTCTTTAAAATCTCATAAACATATTCATAAGTCTAATCATGCCACTCGCATATTCGTTGACTTTTTAGAAAGTCAACGGTTATACCTACTTATTCCCAACTTATGAACACACACACAATTATCTTGATATGATAGACTACTTGTAGTATCGTCATACACATTTCATATTCATGTTATGTGGTACATACAACTACATGATTACTTGATTTTATATCCGATGTTCACAAGATCAATTTTACACATAGTAACGCTTTAAACACACCTTAACAACTGTAAACATTCACCCGAAGCAATATTTAGTGTTTAGTAAATTGGTGACTAGAAAATCATATGTTTTAAGTCCATAAAACACATTATTTTCATTGCTGCATTTTTCACGCAGCAGCTGTTCGGGGTCACTTTCCCCCTTTTTAATCACATAATCTGACTTCGACTTTCAAATAAGAATTGTAATATGCGAAACAACCTTTTCAACGATATAAGGCTCGTTGTCTAACTCCTAATAACGAATGAGATACGGCCTTTACAAGATGACTATCTAGGGCTGTCAAAAGTGACGAATTTACTAACTTTTCATGCTGTTTTGACCCACTAAATCTCATAACCAGCCTCTTGTGACCAAATATGAAATGTAATATGCGAAACAACCTTTTCAACGATATAAGGCTCGTTGTCTAACTCCTAATAACGAATGAGATACGGCCTTTACAATATGACTATCTAGGGCTGTAAAAAGTGACGAATTTACTAACTTTTTAACACAAACTTGAATCAATTCAAGTTTCATGTAGGCATTTTATCAAACACTTGATGGGTTTCACGTTAATAGAATATATTGTACAAGTATCTTATGTTCATCTTCCTATTCTTGCCTTTAAAAATTCAAATACTATTGAAATCGATCTAAAATCACACCATACTCAAACTATCAAACAAACATTCATCGCATACAACATGCTACATCAATTTTTGAACAAGAATTCGACATAGGTGTTATACCCATGTCGCCACTTTCGTTAGCGCAAGTGGGTTTCATCTTCAAACCTCAATTAACACCAAAATCTTGATAAATTCACAATCCATATGATAATTCTAACATATATTCGTGCTCGATTTCATAAAATTATATGAATTGATCATAACCTAATTCATACAAAAATCATCAAATCCAAAATTACCACTTACCATGTGTTTTACAGAGTTGAACAATCAAGAATCTTGTTCATGCAAGTTCGATTTCAGCCAGAATCCATCCAATTTGGTCGATTAGGGTTTGAGAAGGGGTTTCCCCCTTCTTTCTCTTCTCTGGTCGAACACCCACATACGCCCAGGTGTGGGTGTGGGGTTTTTTTTAATTTTATTTTTTATATTTTATCTTTTCACTCATTCAAAACTAACCCCTCATGTTTGTCACTTAATCAAAATTGACCCAATTTCATTTCCTTGTTTTGCTAGGCATTTAACTAGGTTTAATAACCTAGTTATTACATTTCCTTCTTTTAAACGCGTTAACATACTGGCAACTAAGTAATTCGAATTTTGGGGCGTTACAGGTTAAAAGGTTTGGAAGGTTGGAAATCCGGGAGACTAGATAAAATAGTACGTGAACAGTAGGCAGTCACATCTCTGATTGCTTCACCAAACTCTCCAGCCGCAAAAGTGACACAAGCCCACAGAGCACAGTCTTTTATCCGCAGGTCAAAGGCTTCAACCCCCAAAAAGGGCAAAACCCCCACTGCAAGCATGTTCACTAGTCAAATAGCTTCCTCTTTGAGTGATGGCTTTCCTTATAAATATGACACTTCATTAAGTGTGAAAAACATTCCGATCAGCTCTGATTCCTGGAGAATCTCTGGTCATTGTTCTTGAGTACTTGCTTCGTGCAAGTCACTTTCTTTCACATTCAACACACACATTCCCTTTGCTCCCATATCCGAAACTGAACACATTTCAGTGGAGGATCTCGAGCAAACAACAAAATTAAACTAGTGAACCTCTCTCCACGTCTTGCAAACGTGGGGGGACCCCACGACATGCGTTAGGCAAAGTTGAACCCTTCAACCCTTTTGCCTAACCAGCTCAGCTACTATACTTGGTCTAATATCTCTTGCATCAACACATGCACTTCTAGGAGACCTTTGCAGTGCTAGGTGATAAGTAGAGACAAATTTGTCTAATCAAGAGAAGTCTATAATCGTGGAAAAAAGTGTATCGTGCCATGATTCTTATTCTTGATTGATTTACCCGGGGTGTTCTCGGGAGGGAGTTCGGTGAGCGGGTTTGCCGCGCGGGCACACCACACCGATGCCAACCCCATCGGTGACCGGTGAACAAGCCCCTTCGGGTATTAGTCACCGCACATAATCCATGCTTTTTTTTTACCGTTGTTCATCTCCAATGGTTCTATACCCGTTATAACTTAAAAGAAATTAATTTGTTTTCTTTATTTAATTCCTCTCTCACATTTCATTTTCTCATAACTCAAAAATATTCATAACCAAACTACAAATCTCATACACCATGGATAAACAAAACAAGGGTGATGCCAAGAAAAAAAAGGTTTGGCTAGTCGAGGATCGAGTTCAAACCCGAGGGGACGCGTCTTTTTTTAATAGTTTTAGTTTATTGTGACTTTATTTATTTTAATTTAATGTAATGTCTTTTTTTATTTAATGCAATGTCTTTTTTATTATAATGTAATTTTATTTTGTTTAAAAAATGTTTTAATTATTGATGCATAAATTTAAAAAAAAAAAGAAAAAAATGGACTCCCCACGAGGGAAGCACCCCTAATGTTTGAGTGCAAAATGGGAAGTATAGATGATTGGCTGTGGTGAAGAGTTTACCACTCCCCACCAGGGAAGCGCCCCTTACCCCTTAAGAACTAGTTTGACCTCAACGATCAAACCTAAACAGACAATAAGAAATATTTAGCATCCAAAGTTCTACAAAACATTTTATATCATCTCATGAAATTGAAGAATCCAATTTTAGAAGGTTGAACCGTCCTTTTAAGAACATCACACAAACAACAAAAGCATTTTGCAGATTTAAAACAAGTTCAAAACAATACAATGGATACTTCATATCTCATTGAAGTGGATTTCATTAAAGCATTTCATCAAATAAATGGTGTGCATAGCAGATTGACATAATCAATATGAACACAAAATGCACAAAATCTAATCAATATGAATGGTGTTGGGTGAGATGAAATAGAATCAAACAAATAATCGTTTATTGGGCCAAAGCCCTACCTTTTTTCACTAATGGGCCGACTTGTTCCCATTACCTGGGCTTCTGGTATGTTAGATAAAAGATGACATTACTATAGGTTCTTTCATTCATGCTCATTTAAGTATTGATTTTTTGTTTTTGAATTTAATAATTAGTTGTCAGAACTCACATGATGGCCCATTAGATAACACTACAATTAAGTTGACGTTTTAATATAAAGTCTAGTTTGAACAGATTATTTTTAAAATGTATTATTATATTTATGTACCTAAAATATGATGAAGTTTCTAAGCACAACTATTTTAAATAATAACGTGTATTAACAAGTTTTGACATTAGTCCAACATCCTTAGTACCATTTAAGTAGATAAGGATCCACTTAATAGCATCCCAATGCCTCTTTCCTAGATTTGCAAAGTATTTGTTAACCACACTAACATAGTTTTTATTTGGACTTACACACACCATTAGACACATTAGACTTCCAATTGCGTCAACATTTACCACTTCATCAATTTTAGAATTTGTTTATAGAACTGAAACTAATTAAAGTACTACAAAAGAAACACACGACTCGGATCAGTGATCCATTTATATTTGATTACCAGCATGGCACGTGTCACACAGATCACCATCATTTCTTGTGATCCAACTGCCATTGATTTTGACCTTCGAGTAATGGTTGACCAACAGCGACTCCCATCATAACTCGTAGAAACACCCAGAGAATAGATAGATGGAAGACATTTTATCAAATGAACCCATTCTACCTGCCAATGTAAAGGCCCATTATAAAGTTGACAGTGAACAACACCACATTTTTGTTGGATCGATTGCCTTATTCTTTGACATCCTATGATTTTACCCAGAATATCAACATCCTCAGCAGCTGCCAACTATCACAAGCTGCTGTAGACTTTGACCTGTCAGAAGCTTTTGACTTTCTATAATTGTCACAATTTGTAGCATCAGCATAGTATACAAATTTGGCCCATTAGGACTAAGACCAAATTCTGACTTTGACTTTCTTCGATTTTTTTTTTTCCAGAAATAGATTATTTGCAGCCCTATTAATCAACAACAAAATATGGTCAATCACAGTCATTATGCTACTTTGACCAGCTTGGACCTTTATCAAAATGTGGCCATATTTTCTCCACAAAATAATGAGTTGCAGGCTGTCAAGACTATCCCAATTGCCATCATTAACCCAAAATTTGTTCAATAACACCAGATTCAGAATAAACAGCCCCCATCCAAGAACACCCAACATAATGCAAATGAGTCAACTGCAAATAATATTGGCACCAACTGCCACCTGCATCATCCAACACTAGATAATATTGGCTGATACACGGTATGTTGGGTTAATCGGTTGGTTTAACGTGTTACATAACAAACAAGCGAACTGAACCCAAAAGACTAGTCTGGTGGGTGAGAGAGTCCATTTGGTATATAAACCCCACATTGATTGCCCATACAACCGATGTGGGACAAGTCCCATACCTTGCAATGGTTTCGATCCATAACATAACGGGTCAACGGGTAAATGGGTCATCCATCAGCTAATGGGTCATGGGTAATATTCTTTTTGCATGTGCTTTGTATTTTTCTAAATAAATAGGTTTGGTTTTGTTCTTTTAATATTGTACTCTTTCTAACAAGTCACCCTCATTATAGCCAATTGTTTTGGGTACTTTGAACTTCCCATGGAAACACAAAGTGACACCATGAATATCATCATGAACTTGAAGATGTGGTTATCAATTTCACAAGTGAAATCCAATCCCATGGCCAATTGCATAATCTTTTTTTGTCGAATCTTGTACCAAAACTCTGTCGAAATCAATACACGGAACCGTTAATCGTTGGTATCTTTGCGTATTGTTCATTCTCTATCCCGGTTTGTGTCGTAGCTTGGATTTCGCACTCGCTACGGCATCCGAAACATGAAATCATCGTTGTCCGACGATCCGTATCGGGACCTACACAGAGAATCTCCATTAAACTAAAATATTAGAAATCACCCATAATAATAATTATCACTATTATGTTTTGTTTTTTTAGTATTTTGACCAACATCAATTCTAAAGTTGATGAAATTTTAAGTAAAAAATTAGTAATTAATTCCATATTAAATTCTTTTTTAAAATTAATAATTAAGACTTACGAAACATAACCATTAATTATGTATTTAAAAATTCCAAACATTCTAGAAAAAAATTAAGAGTTCAACCGGCTTGGAAACATATAAATACTTCAACGTATTTATAATCATTTAGATAAATTCTTTTTTTTTTTGGGGGGTAAAAAATCATTTAGATAAATTCAGAATATTTATAATCGTTTAGATAAATATTTTTGAAAAAAAAGACATTTATCTCAAAGTATTATCTTTAAGAAAAAAATAAGTATTTATAATTAAGTATTATCTTTAGGTTTTTTTAGTTTTTTTTAGCTATTTTAGGTTGTGTTCACATTGGTTCTTATGGTTCTCACAATAAATGGAGTTCTCGCATGAGCCCCTCCCTATATATATATATATATATATATATATAGGGAGAAGATCATGCGAGAACCACCTCTTATTGCGAGAACCAATGTGAACACAACCAAAAATGCCTAAAAATAGCTAAAAATCACACAACAATTTTTTTTTTTTTGAATTTTAAATATTTTTTATAAAAAAAATCGCTACTTTTCGAAGCCAAAAAAAATTTTTTTTTTGGCTTCTAAAAGTAGCGATTTTAACATAAAAAATATTAAAAAATTCAAAAAAAAAAATTTAGATTTTTTTTAGATTTTTTTATGTTTTTTTGGGGTTTAGTTTTTAACATTTTAGCTTGGGGGGTTTAAGTTTTAGTTTTTAGCATTTAGCTTGGGGGGGGGAGGGGTTAGGTTTTTTTAGCTATTTTAGGTTGTGTTCACATTGGTTCTCGCGGTTCTCACAATAAAGGTGGTTCTCGCATGAGCTCCTCCCTATATATATATATATATATATATATATATATAGGGTGGGAGTTGGCTACAAAGTCCATTTTTCCTACAAAGTGTACAAAGTCATACAACACCACAATTTCAGTCATAAAACACACTCAAACCCCACAAATAATAAAGTAAAGATTACTAAAACGCCATATTTGTGGGTTTTGTGTTGTGTTTTGGATGATAAGACTTTGATTTTCGAATGACTAACATTAGTGTGTTTTAAGATGATCATCATGTTGTGTTTTATAGTCATAGTTCTAAGATTCTGTGTTTGAAGTTTTTATGGAATGTTAGGGATTGGATATTGTGTTTTAGTGATATTCACTCTGTTATTTGTGGGTTTGAGTGTGTTTTATAGTTGAAATTGTGGTGTTTCATGACTTTGTACACTTTGTAGGAAAAATGAACTTTGTAGCCGAACCCCACCCTATATATATATATATATATATATATATATATATATATATAGGGGAGGGTTATTTTGAGAACGCTAAATATTGCGAGAACCGTGAGAACGAATGAGAACACCAATCAAAACCAATTTTTTTAATACAAACCTCATTGTAATTAAGATACAACATCAAAAAAAGAATTTACAACATCAAATAATCCATTTCTCCTTTCAAAATCACTATTTTTAGATTTTTTACACATGTGTAAATATAACAGGTTTACACATGTGTAAATGGCAAACTTACACATGTGTAAATTTTCTTTATTTACGAATTCATGTAAATTTAAACGTGTAAATTAAATTTCTAATATTGTATTCGAATAATAATGATAAGTGTAGAAAAAAAATTTTTGAATTTGATTCGTTTTTGACCAAGTTCTTGTGGTTTTTTCATTTGTTCTCACGGTTCTTACAATATTTAGCGTTCTCATTTAAACTCTCCCCTATATATATATATATATATAGTGGGGATCCTACGAAAAGTGTGTTTTTCCTAAAAAGTGTAAAAAGTCATAAAACACAATAATTTCAGGCATAAAACACACCTAAAACTCACAAATAATAGAATGAATATTACTAAAACACCATATTCAAACTCTAATAGTCCATAAAAACTTCAAACACACCATCGTAGAACTATGAATATAAAACACACATTGCTAAACAACATAAAACACAATAATATTTGTCATTCCACAATCAGAGCCTTAACATCTAAAACACAACACAAAACCCACATACACGATGTTTTAGTAATCTTCATCATATTATTTGTGGGTTTTTTGTGTGTTTTATGGTTAACATTATGGTGTTTTATGACTTTTTACACTTTTTAGGAAATTTGGACTTTCTGGCAAACTCCTATCCTATATATATATATATATATATATATATATATATATATATATATATGGGAGGGTTATTATGAGAACGCTAAATATTGCGAGAACCGTGAGAACGAATGAAAAAACCAATCAAAACCATTTTTTTAATACAAAACTCATTGTAATTAAGATACAACATCAAAAAAAGAATTTACAACATCAAATAATTCATTTCTCCTTTCAAAATCACTCTTTTTATATTCTTTACACATGTGTAAATACAACAGATTTACACATGTGTAAATGGCAAACTTACAAATGTGTAAATTTTCTTTATTTACGAATTCATAATAAATTTAAACATGTAAATTAAATTTATAAGATTGTATTCGAATAATAATGATAAGTGTAGAAAAAATTTTTGAATTTGATTCGTTTTTGACCAAGTTCTCGCGGTTTTTTCATTTGTTCTCACGGTTCTCACAATATTTAGCGTTCTCATTTAAACCATCCCCCATATATATAGGGGTAAGATCAAATAAAAAGTTGATTTTGCCTAAGTAGGATAAGAAGGAATCTTAACCATTCATTTTTCAAATCAATAGTTAAGATGAAAGTGTAGGAGAAATAAGGAGTGCAAGGGTATGTTGGGAAAATCTTATTTATGGATTTTCTCTCTCCACATGCAAGACACATGCATATTACACCCCCATTTTTTAAATGTTCATAACTTTTTTATACGACATTATTTTTTCATAAAAATTTCACCATAAAATCGAGCGTCTTTTTATCTTTAATTTGAGTACCATATTGCTATAGAAAATATGAAGACTAAAAAAACCCACTAAAATGTGTTGTATTTCTATATTGTATAACATTTTTTTGTGCTGGATTTTTGTACTATATTTTTGTGCTAAATTTTTTGTGCTGGATTTTTTTATCTTAAATTTTTTTTCTCAATTTTTTTTGCTGGATTTTTTTGTACTACATTTTTTTGCTGAATTTTTTCATGCTAGATTTTTTTGTGCTAGATTTTTTTATACTACATTTTTTGTGCTATATTTTTTTGTACTAGATTTTTTGTGCTAGATTTATTTTGTTGTATTTTAAAAAACAAAAGGGGTGCCACATGTCATTTTCACTCCTATTTATAAGGACCAAAATGCCTTTCATTCTTACTTATTATGAGTGCCACATGTCATCATTACAATCTTTCTTAGGCTACTTAGGCAAAATTCACTTTTTAGTGGATACTTTCCCTCATATAAAAAGTTTATTTTGCCTAAGTAGGATGAGAAGGAATCTTAACCATTCATTTTTTAAATCAATGGTTAAGATGAAAGTGTAGGAGAAATGAGGAGTGCAAGGGTATCTTGGGAAAATCATATTTATGGGTTTTCTCTCTCCACATGCAAGGCACATGCATATTCCACCACCGTTTTTTAAACGTTCATAACTTTTTTATAGTACATTATTTTTTCATAAAAATTTCACCGTAAAATCGAGCGTCTTTTTATCTTTAATTTGAGTACCATATTGCTATATAAAATATGAAGAGTAAAAAAACCCACTAAAATGTGTTGTACTTCTATGTTGTATAACATTTTTTTGTGCTGGATTTTTGTACTATATTTTTGTGCTAAATTTTTTGTGCTGAATTTTTGTCTTAAATTTTTTTTTTCTAAATTTTTTGTGCTGGATTTTTTGTCTTAAATTCCTTCAATAATCTGAATTTCATGACAATTAACGATGACAAAAGTGATTATACCAATAACAAGCAGCAAAATACAGATTCAAACACTATCTCCTGGACATTTGGTGGAGAAGAACATAACCATCGAAGGTTAGGGCGGGAGAGAATGAGGATTTACATCTGATAAATAGGAGGCCGTTTGGTCCATATGGTTTGCCATTTTTCCACGTTTAGCCCCCATCTTTTTAAAATAACATGTATGTTCCATGTGGTTTGATCATTGGTTACTCGGATAGTCCCCGGAGTTGATGACCGTTAGTTTTCTCAGTTAAATCTATGTAAATGACAGAATTGCCCTTACTAATTAAAAAACCAATTTAAACAATATAAAACTTAATTAATCTTTAGAAAGCTCCCGTAGGCCCACCACCTCTTTGATTTCCATCTCCTCCACCCCTTCTGTGTTTCTCCCACAACTCTAAAATTATCCTCCGGCCGGCCAAGATCCGCTCGCCGGAAAAACGGAATTATTGATACATGAATTTCTACATCCATAAGTATAACCATGATCACATACACAACAGATAGTAGGTTTAAATTTTAAAAACACAATTTAATGAAGATTTAACTTAATCTGAACTCAAATTTAATGCATAACTGAAGACAAAGAAAACTCATCTTGATATGCTTCTTCACCAGCTTGCTGAAGTTTAACATCAAACAAACATATCCAAATTAATGAAATAAGAACACCAATTTAAGAAGGGAATGTGAGTTAGAGTTCAATTACCTTCAAATTGAACATTCTGGATGAGTACAACTTCGCCGCTCAAGAAGCTCTGGAGACTGCCAGTGGCTCGAGCTTTCGGTCGACTCCGGCGCTGACGTCACGGTTCAGGGAACGTCCGATTCATTCATGGGGGAGAATAAGTCCGGGCGTGTGGTGGGAGTTTGGAGGTGTTGATTTGGTGAGAGTGAGGCAGATTGGTATGTTTATTGGTTGGTGTGGGGTGGATCCGGCGGTGAAGGTTTAAGAGGGGTGGTGGTGGTGGTGTATGTCTGATGAAGGAGACGGCGATGGTTTTGGTGAGGATTGGTTTATTGAAGATTGAGTTATGTTTGGTGGGCCCAGTTGAGTACTTTGTTATTTAGTTTTTGTTTTTATTAGTAAGGGTATATTTGTATTTTTACATAGACTTAACTGAATAATTTAACGCCCATCCAGTATAAGGACTAACCGAGTAACAAGTGAGCAAACCACAGGTAACATAGATGTTATTTTTAAAAGGTGAGGACTAAAGGTGAAAAAATGGCAAACCACAGGGACCATCTGGGCAATTAAGTCTATAAATTATATAAAGAAAATATCTCACGTAACTAAAAAATATGCATATGACATAAAATTGCTTGAAGCAACCCATAGTCATAAAATTTCAATTTCTTTTTTTCTGAAATTTAAAAGACAACATATTAATTTTGAAATAAATTTTAAATTTACATAATTTAAAATTAATAATTTACACAACTTGAATTATAGAAAATTTGAAATAAAAAGATACACATGGGAAATCTTCTATTGCTAAATATTAAACATTACGTTCAAACCATATAACCCAAACAGTTCAACTTGATCTAAGGGCTAATATGCATCTAAAACCGCCCTCCAAACAAAAAATATTTCATTTTTTGGGACCCATTTCGACCATTTCACAACGTGCCTGCTGCTGAAATCGGAGCCGCTATACAGGAAGTTCTTGACAGTCTTGACCGAAAAATCAGAGTCATTACCTCCCAACCATTCCCAACCATCTTTGTCATCGGACAAAGTGACATTATCGAGGAGCCCGATCAACTCGTGCCATTCCAGTAATTCTTCGGCCGAGCTTGGGCTTCTCGACCAATTCCAAACCCCCCATTAAGTTTCTATTATCATGATTGTACCGGTCCGCCACCAGGCATCGTTTATCTTGTTCCATTCTAAATATATCTGGGAAACGAGTTTTGTGCATAATTGACCTTATTAACCTATTCTATCAAATTATGCACATGTGCATAATTATGCGTATTTTCATCAATATGACTGACCTTGTTAAACTAATATGGTAAATTATGCACATGTTTTCTGATTAAAAAGAGTACTATTATATCACCTATGGATTAATACAAACAAATTTACTATTTTATATATATAATTTTTTGAAAGTCACTATTTTTTATATAGTTAGTGTGATTAGGTATACAATAACTTTATCTTCAGTATATTATATCACGTACGGATTAATACAAACAATTTACTCAAATTTTTAAATTGTTAATGTGGTTAGGTATATAATTAATTTTATATCTCGGTGACACTTACCTTGTGTCGTTTTTCTTCCTTTACTCTAAGTGGAGTTTCAGAGAAATTTCTTTGAAGGGGACCCTCTAATATTTTACCTCTGTGTGTGTATACATACACTTCAATATTTTATATAATAATTTGTTTATAACAAGCGTAAATTAGAAGGATTAGCCATTCAATTGATGTTAAATCCTATGTAATGAACATAAGGCATAGGCAGTTATCTTAATACATATATTAAAACATCACTTATAGATGAAGACACCATTTGGGACTATAGGACTTGAAATTGCATTCAACAAGTTTAATAGACGATTCTTGATCTTGAAAACATTAAGGTTGAGTTGGATAGATCAGTTATCTTCCTTACTTCCCTACCTGGATCCTGTGTAAATCTATATGTTCACTTGATATACATATTTGCAAGAAGTATATATTATGGCGACCAGTTGATAGAACAATAGGCCCTTGCCTGTTTGGGTCGGAGGTGTTTTTAATGAAGTTTTATTAAAAAAAAAAAGTTGATAGAACAATATTGTAGGGACGTTTGTTTAGAAAGGATAAACATGCACGGAAATAGACAAGTCAATCAAGGAGGGACTAACAAAGTAACAATATAGTATTACACGTCATTATTAATCACATAAATAGTTAATCATTCACCGATGCTTACATTTGCAAGCCCACATACTATTAACTCCTCTTAATTGCTTCACCGGTCACAATCCATATATAAATAACTAGGTTATATACCCGTGAGCTTCACGGGTTATGGGTTGCGTTAAAAAAATCTATATCTATAAAAGAGCTTGCGTTAAAAAAAATCTATATCTATAAAAGTGCATAAAGTGCCATGGGTGCAACCCGTGCTCAAGAATCATAATAAAAAACAAATAAAGCGCCATATTACACCTTGCTTTGCCAGTGAGTCAGCTGTTGGTATTTTGCCGATAATATGTTGCCCTTCGAAGTAGCCCAGTTATTCAATTTGAAGCCTGGGGGCAGTTCCTTTGCAGTGATCATATCTGCTTTAACTTGTTTGACCATAAAATCTTCATTATCACACGTCTTCCATAAAATCTTGATTCTCCAAGCGATCAAATGTGTTGTGGACTGTTCGACATCATATGGTTGAGTTATTTGTCAAACCCACAAAACTTTGATTTAGAAGCACAAATAAATAACTAAAAGCAACCGTAAATAAAGTATAATAATGACACACCTATTTGGACCAAGTGCATCTGCAAGATCTCCCAACACTACTACTGCTCCCTCACCACACTCTCATCTCTGCAACACCCAAATGTAAAAAATGGGTTATTTCAAAGATCAACATTTTTTGTAATTATATGGAACATTGATTATATTAACATCTTGTGTAATAAAAAAATATGCCGGTTTCAAATATGGGTCAATAAGAAAAAGTCAGCATTTACCCCACATCTAACCATAAATTACAGAAGCTCACATTTTTTATTTGCATTGATTGTAACTTAAAGTTATGGAATCTTTGGCTGATGCTTACATTTTCTTGGTTTTATTTGTATAATTGGGGATTATTAGGAATTTTTCCTCCAACAGGACCTACTTTGGCTAACATATGCAGACAATAGGATTTGCAATTGCAATCACAAACTTAAATAAAAATATGAACAATAATAAATTGAAGTTTGAGATATATGCTTAAACAATCAGTAACATACACAACGGAATGATTTCATTATTGGAGATCATACATAAATATAAGGAAATGTTCTTAAAACATGTTTAATTAGAGGTCGGAAGACATATTTAGGGCTGTTCATAAGCCGAGCTGAGCTGGGGGCAAGCTCGGCTCGGATTTGAAACGAGCTGAAAATCTAAGCTCGGGCTCGGCTTGACTGATTTACAAAAAAAAAAATTAACATGTAGCTCACAAAATTTAGTAGTTTAAAATATTATTTTAGACTTTAAAAAAACCATCCAAAATAAATTCAACCTAATACATTACAAGCCAAAATCAAATTCAGCGACACAAAATATGTTTTAAATTTCAACGAAATACAATATTTGTTCATTAGCATGGTAATCAAATTTAAATACAAATTATAGCCAATAAAATCAAAACTAAAACTATTACCATATTAAGCATCTTCTTCTACATGCAGCAGCACATCTGCCAACTTGGTTAAGAAGTTCATCACTTAGTTCCTCCTGATATATATGAGCCCTTTTGCAATCAAGTGAATAGGACTGCAAACAAGTCCTAAGTAGCTGCTGCTATAATCCACAAACCCTTACGTCAAACAAAAGCATATGTGACTGTAAGACATTGAATAAACAGACATTCTTTACTGGTATACATGTTATGCTAGACCTTATTTTATATTGTTGCTTAACTGGCATTTTGTAGATTTTTAACAGGTTCAAAACAATATAAACCATATTTCATTTCTCATAGAAGTGGGTTTCATTGAAGCGTTTTATCAAACAGATGGTGTGCATAGCTGGTTATCACGTTGACATAATCAATGTGGAAGAACCCATGACATTTATGCACAAAATGCAGGAAATCCTTTTGGGACAAATCCCCATATAGTAGCAAAGCCTCTAACACAACAATTATTGCTTCCTGATTAACCGGCAAGCAAACATATATCATATATCTCTGTAGCAGCAACATGATTATATGGTGTGTACGGAAGCCAACAACAATATATTATTCCAGAAAATCATAAACATAATACAAGGTTCGGTTTCGCTTGAAGTCTGTTAACGGAGATACATCAACCATAACCATGGTCTGTTCATCATATTTACTTAAGCATAACCGATTGATTATGTCGGTTTTGGTTAATTTTTGACGGTGCGGATTTCGGTTATGGTTTGGCTTTTGCTCACCTAAGTCGACAAGCTTCAAATGTTTATGAGAATAAAAAGCACGTGAAGCAAATCTATGTAAATATGAATACAAAAAGGGTTCCCTACGTGTGTCTGAAAATGCTAGTGAAAGCAAATCTCACTACTTTGAGGATGAGCCAATAGTAACCCGCATACTAGCCAATTACTTTTTCTTATTTCTTGACTTCCCATAGAAGCAAAGTGGCACCAGCACAAATTCCACCCAACTTCTGGTCAACACGTTCAGGATTTCACCTGGTTTGACCACAACAATCATATGATATCGGTCTGGCCACTTAACCGGAGCAATAACCCGACTTTCCATATCCATATTAGACTAGATTTCAAAAGTTGCGAGCCTGGCATGCGTCAAGTCACTATGGTGCATTGTGTCCTTGGTGTTGAACTAAATAAGACATTCTTGTAGGGGCTAGTAATCTGTATCACAGGTCAAAATCAGTGTAATGATCCATTGTTTTTATTTTTGTTAATTGTAACTTAAAGTTATACAAAGTTATGGTAACCAATGTTGGTTTCAGACCCAAGACTACCAACTTGCAGAAAGAAAAAGGGGAGAAAAATGCTTGTTTATTCCATAACCAAACCAAGCCTTATATAGGCAATTACATGCAACGTAAACAATGACTCATTTAAATTAATAATGACTCTAAATTCTCTTAAGGAATCGGCTTAATCAATCAATCCATTTGACCCGGCTAAGAATTAACACGTGCTAAATAGACTTCTAACGGTCACATTGACCATGCAAATATTATTTGAGCTTTTTATCCGGCTGACTTATTCGTTTTTGAAAACCCACAAGACTCGTACCCGTCAAGATTATCCAACAACCAATTTACTTCAAGTGATGCGTACGCCACAAAATAGACATCAGTAAAACTTTGTAGTTGTTTAGATTCCATGAAAATAAATTGAAGGAAGTTTGAGATATCATGCTTCAACGATCACATGAATTACTAGAAACATATAACAGTTTCTTGAAAAACATTTAATTTCTTATTTTTTTCATGGGTTAGGGCAACCATAAATTATTGAAGAATCATACATAAATATAATAATTCAGAAAATTGACTTTATTCATGCATAATAGCTGCTTTTGCTTTGGATTTACACACATCCTTCCACACATCCATTGCTTTTGATCTCCGTCAAAAGGCATCACAAAAACTTTATTAGTACTCCTTCACACGATTAAAATAATAAACAAACCAACATTAACAATGACAATCATATAGTTATATCAGCAAAAAACATGCTTCGCAACTATGTCATGAACTGGAGATTGGGGTGTCGCTCAGTGAACCCGTGGTTGAGGTAAAGAACCCTAAAAGAACTGTTCCTCTAAACTTCTCAACCCGTTTGGACCCGTAGAAACTTTTTTTGTTTTTTTATTTAACCCATTTCAACCCTTTGACTTAAATTACTCTACCCAAACCCACCGATAGTATTTTATAGAGTAAACTTCCGTTTTACTCCCTGTGGTTTGGTCGTTTTAACGGTTTTGCCCCAAACCTTTAAAAATAGCCATTTTACTCCCTGATCTATGAAGCTAATCTCTATTTCACTCCCCGCCTCTAATGCCATCCAATTCAACAGTTAAATCCTGGTCCCATGCCCCTCACATGAGGGCATTTTAGTCTTTTCCAATCCTAAATATTTTTAACATCTTTTTTTATTGATAAAACAAAAGGAGATGGCCCACCCCCATCATCTTCTTCATCATAAACATAGTATTCCACTCATAAACATAGTATTCGACTCATTCAGCCTCATCGCTTCAATCTCCGATTCATAGAACAGTTCTCGTGAGTTCTGATCCAACCTAAAGCTGCAAGAACCAAAACAAACACATCAAAACCTATTAACCGTTACTAACAGCTTCAACTGACTCCAGATCTACAAACCCTAATTTTTCGTACCTCTTGAGGAACTCGAGGAAGATGTTCTCCACCTTCGCTGCTTTCTCGTCGGTGAAGTTTGCGCCGCCGAACGAATCCATGTGTGATGAGGTATCAGATGCGAAAGGTTTTCTGTGGAAAATGGAAGTGAAATGGTTGAATGTGTGGTGGTGGATGGGGTCTGTAAGTAGGTTTTTTGGCAGGAAAATAAGCATTTTAGTCGATGCAGCTTTAGGTTGGATCTGCTGTTGAAATTAGAAGAATTTTGGGTTGTTTGTGGGGGTGTGTAGTGAAATTTTAGGGTTAAAGTTATGAATTTGGTGTGATGTGTCTGTGTGTAAATAAAGATGAAGAAGATAATGGGGGTGGGTGATCTCTTGTGTTTTAGCAATAAAAAATATGTTAAAAATATCTAGATGGGAAAAGACTAAAATGCCCTCATGTGAGGGGCATGTGACCAGGATTTAACTGTTGAATTGGATGACGTTATGGGCGGGGAGTGAAATAGAGATTAGCTTCATAGATCAAGGAGTAAAATGGCTATTTTTAAAGGTTTGGGGCAAAACCGTTAAAACAAACAAACCACAGGGAGCAAAACGGAAGTTTACTCTATTTTATAAATAACCCAAAATGACCCATATCAAAGACTTTGGGTCAGAATCCCCCCCCCCCCCCCACACACACACTATTCTCCTCTCCCTCTAGGTTCTTGTTTAGTTTATGAGGGATTCCTATTTCCTCTCCCCTCGGATTTTAAATACGAACAAATACATTAGCAACCGAATCATGAATAGTTAAAGATTGACTCAATATGCACTTCAATTGGACAGCAATTTAGGGGAAAACCTCTTCTGCAAAGCTTATAATTTTGATCGATTTTGACAACCAACTGACTTTAAAACTTTCAAGTGCTCCTTCATGTGGTTAAAATAACAGTAGATGTCCCGAATCAGCCTCCCAACAGCTCTCAAATCACACCGGTACGCCACTTCCCGATAACCTAACAACTCTCTCTTTCTCCTCTATCGGATAAATAGTGTAGAAAAGGATCTGAAACAAAGAAAAGACGATGAAATGAGCACGACAGTCTAGGCTTTGCAAATAACATGGCAGTCAAACAGACCATGACTTGTAAGGCTAGTACCAGGTATATACGTGGACGGTGGATGGGGACTACATTATTGCTTCCTAGCAAAAAGAAACTGGAACATAAACTAAGACTGCTTCTGAATGGAAGCTTTAAATTGATTAGTGTTCTCTGTACACATGAAGCAAACACTATGGCAACCCATTATGAGACATGGATTGAGCAGAGTACGAGAAATCCTATTTGAAAGTTTTTTTTTTTTTTTTTTTTTTTTTTTGCGCAGGAGATCATTCAGTCCATTAGAAGAAAGATGCATAGTGTCAGTTCGTATCTGCAACATAAAACCTATATCTTCTCAATCGCAGGTTCATCATCAAACTCTTCAAGCGCTACTACATAACTTTGCGTTTTACAAAACACCTGCCATAAACCTAAAAAAAACTTACAAACATTTGTGTGCTAAATCAACCTCTAGCCACGGACTTTGGTCTGATCTACCAAGATCTGTTGGTGCTTTTGTATTTATTGAAAAGTAATAATCAAAACTACCAACTTGCAGAAAGAAATAATGGAGAAAAACGCTTGTTTATTCCATAACCAAACCAAGCCTTATATAGGCAATTACATGCGACGTAAACAATGACTCATTCAAATTAATAATGACTCTAAATTCTCTTAAGGAATCGGTTAATCAACCAATCCATTTGACCCAGCTAAGAATTAACACATGCTAAATAGACTTCTAACGGTCACTTGACCATGCAAATATTATTTGAGCTTTTTATCCGGCTGACTTATTCGTTTTTGAAAACCCACAAGACTCGTACCCGTCAAGATTATCCAACAACCAATTTACTTCAAAGTGATGCGTACGTCACAAAATAGACATCAATAAAACTTTATAGTTGTTCACTTGTTTGGATTCCATGAAAATAAATTGAAGGAAGTTTGAGATATCATGCTTCAACGATCACATGAATTACTAGAAACATATAACAGTTTCTTGAAAAACATTTAATTTCTTATTTTTTTTCATGGGTTAGGGCAACCATAGATTATTGAAGAATCATACATAAATATAATAATTCAGAAAATTGACTTTATTCATGCATAATAGCCGCTTTTGCTTTGGATTTACACACATCCTTCTACACATCCATTGGTTTTGATCTCCGTCAAAAGGCATCACAAAAACTTTTTTAGTACTCCTTCACCCGATTAAAAAAATAAACAAACCAACATTAACAATGACAATCATATAGCTATATCAGCAAAAATCATGCTTCACAACTATGTCATGAAGTTAATGTACTAAAACAGAATAAACTTTTACTATTCTCCTCTCCTTCTATGTTCTTGTTTAGTTTATGAGGGATTCCTATTTCCTCTCCCCTCCGATTTTAAATACGAACAAATACATTAGCAACCGAATCATGAATAATTAAAGATTGACTCGATATGCACTTTAATTGGACAGTAATTTAGGGGAAAACCTCTTCTGCAAAGCTTATAATTTTGATCGATTTTGACAACCAACTGACTTTAAAACTTTCAAGTGCTCCTTCACGTGGTTAAAATAATAAACAAAACAACATTAACAAAGGCTATATAATATGTTTAAATTAGCAGAAATAATGCCTCACAGGTATATCATGAAGTCAGTGTACTATACAGATAAAAATGGTTCTTATGTAGTTTATGAGGGGTTCTAACTTCTAAAAACCCTAACATACATTTCATATAGCAAACAATACAAATATCAAATCAAAATCAACAACATCAAGCAATCAAAAGCTAGATCCATATGTTTAATGTAACAACTGAAAATCACCAAACGAAATCGCGTAATGAAACCCTAACTTACGATTTTTTGGTCTGCACAAGAGAACGAGCCTGTCCGTTGGTGGTTCCAACATGGAATTGATGACAGAAGTTCGATGGAGGGGAGAATTTGGGGGTCTCAGGAGGCGGAAGCATCAGATTGTGAAACAAAGCCCGCGAAGGGTTTTGTTGAACTTTTGGGGCAATATGTCAAGACATAACCGTCCGATAATTTTGTAGATCAAGGGACAGAATCTCATCACATGTTATAAGGCCATGCGTAGTCATAACGCCCCTTTGTGGGCGTTATGCGACACGTGGCGTGACACGTCAGCAAGGGGCTTTATGGGGCGTTATGCAATTTGAGGCCGTAGTCATAACGCCCCCGCCTAATCATTACTCACTGAAATTCCGGCCTTCTTCTCCGGCCAAACGCACTAAAAGTCCGGTTATGGGACACAAACACAAAAACAGAGCATTTTATCTATGAGGGGAAAACCAGAAAAAAAAAATGCAGGGACCAAGTTCTCCGGCAACAGTCTTCTTCTCCGGCAACCAAGTTCACCGGAAAAAATGGTGATGATGCAGGGACCAAAGTGTAAAATGCAGGGACCAAAGTGTAAATTCCGGCTTGTTGTCCGGCCTTCTTCTCCGGCTTCAGGTCTTCTTCTCCGGCTTCAGGTCATCTTCTCCGGCTGAAATTCCGGCTTGTTCTCGGTCTTCAGGTCCGATTTGCGTTATCCAACGTTTGAAAAGCACCCCCATGGCGCCGCGATAAATCTCGCGCCTCCCCCAAATTTTTGAAACATGGCGCCGATGGTTTTGGTGTTCCCGGCGTTTTTGGGGCGCTATGCATGCTTTGGGCGGTATATGGAGCCCCACTACGTATGCTCTAACACGGATCAGACTTTTTTTTAACGCACGGATCAGACTTTTAGAGGAGATTTTCTACGGCTAGTGGGTATGGTGATGGTCCATCCTTGTAGGATGATCCGCCACGTAGGCGCCACGTCATAGTCCTCCCAAGTATGGTGCATCATCCAAAACTAGAGGGCATGGAAGGATGGTCCTAGTCATAGTCCTCCACCACTTTTATGTTTTTTTATTTTTTTTAGTCTTCTATTTTTTTTAACATTTAACAAATATACTAACAAAATATTTTCATTAATATTAAAACCACATTACATAAACATAAAAAAAACATAAACTTAAATAATATTATGCTTCTTCATGATGTCGGTTTGAAGTTTTTTCAACATCGAACATTTCGGCTCGGGATACTGATCGACATCCATCGTTATCATTTCCCATTCCTTTAGCCGAATTTTTTCATCCGAAATTCTTATTTTCTCATTCGACAATCGGACCTTCTCGCGTAACTTTTCTTCCGCTACACGAGCTTTTTCTTCGACGGCCCGCTCCTTCGTCTTCGTCTTTTGGGCCGAGACGTCATTGTACATTTTTAAGTGTTCCATAAACTCAACCATGTTCGGTCCACCTTTTCCTTTTCTTTCCCCTTGGCCTGCTCCTTCTTTGATTTGTCTCGGCGCTGTGGACGCTCCGCTTCATGTACGGCGTACTCCTCTTCGTCAAAGTCGGCGTCATCATTTAAGTTTATGTGACACCTCGCGTTCGATCCACCGGCGCTAAAACTACCCGTTTCCGATGTTTTTTGGCGTTTCGCCATTGCCACCTCGTTGGGAATCGGTGCCCATTTTGGTTCGTCTTTTAGAATTGCCCACGCGCGAACGTGAGCAAAGTTGGTATTACCATTGTTCGCCTTATACTTGTCCAACGCTTTTTTGAACACATCGTCGTCGCTCATGCCGCTACGACGGTCACTTGTATATAATTTATTATATTCCTCGCAAAACCTATTGACGGACGCATTCATTTTCCGCCACTTTGAGGAGACCAAGTCCATAAGGACGAGGAACTTCGCCAAAACCTTGGACCAAAACCCCTCACCCGATTGGTTATTAAACACTATAAATAAGCAAGATGTTAGTGCATATATGTGTTGTAAGTTGGGCTTTGAGAGTCTTTCAAAAAAAAATAGAAATTTTTCTTTTTAACCCTAAAGTTTTAATATTTGACAATTTAAGTTTAAACTTCTAATCTTTGTTTCCTTTTTAACCCTAAAGTTTTAATCTCTGATAATTTACCCAAAAATTTTAAACTTTGACAATTTAAGTTTAAAATTTTTAATCTTTCTTTCCTTTTTAACCTAAAGTTTTAATCTTTGACAATTTAAGTTTAAAGTTTTAAGAGTAAACTACCATTTTGATCCCTGAGGTTTGGTCACTTTTGCCACTTTAGTCCAAAACTCAAACCTTTTGCATCTGGGTTCCTGTGGTTTCTGTTTTATTGCCGTTTTGGTCAAAAAATGAAATCAGGTCATATTTATCTTATAAAATCCTGCAATTTTGTCCTTTTCCTCAGGGGCAAATCAGGTCATATTTGTCTTATAAAATCTGGTATTTATTTATAAAAAAATGACCATTTTACCATTGAGGAAAATGACAAAATTGCAGGATTCTATAAGATAAATATGACATGATTTCATTTTTGAACCAAAATGGCAATAAAACTGAAATCACAGGGACCCAGATGCAAAAAGTTTAAGTTTTGGACTAAAATGGCAAAAGTGACCAAACCACAGGGACCAAAATGGCAGTTTACTCAAGTTTTAATCTTTGGTAATTTAACCCCCTTTGATTAATTTGATTTTTTTTACTTCTAAATCAAACGTTTCCATCTTTTGTGATTTAACCACTTTGATTTTTTTTTTTACTTATGTGTTGTAATTTTGGCTTTGGGGGGTTTTCAAAGAAAAAATGGTTATGCATATGGTTGTTGTAACCTTGGCTTTGGGGCTTTTTCAAAAAAAAATTTGTTTTTTTTACTTTTCACCCAAAAGTATTTCATAAATTACTTTTAACCCAAAACTATTTGTTTTTTTACTTTTAACACAAAACTTTTTATCTTTTGCAATCTATCCTCACAACGTTTTTACTTTCAACTTTGGTCCTATATAGTTTTCATTTTCCGCAAATTTTTCGCTTTATGATTCGTTCTGAATTTTGTGACTTAAAACATCGCAGCGTGCGTCTATGGTTTAGCATATTTCACGTTTCGTTCTAAACTTTGCGAGTTAACACGACTCAACGTGCGTGTGTGGGTGAACGTTTTTACATCGTCTATTTTTTCCCGTTTGACAGGTTCAACATAACGTGCGCGTCCTAAATCGACTTAGTTATAATTAAAGAATCCCCGCCGCATTGCGACGGATCGTAATTCTAGTTACCTATAAAAAACAAACAAAATATATAAAGTGTTAACAAAAATAAAAAAACCTTTAAAAAAATACAAACTGTTAACAAAATAATAAACAAAAAAATTAAACTTTAAAACTATTATAAACCAACTGTTTAAGAAAATAATAAACCAAAAAAATTAAACTTTAGAAAAAAAACAACTGTTAAGAAAAAAAAATTAACTTTCAAAAAAAAAAAACAAACTGTTTAGATAAAAAAAACAAAAAATTTAACCTTAAAAAAAATACGAACCTTTTGTCGGGTTGTCAGACGTTCCAATGTAAGCCTTGGCTAAGGCTTCTTCTTCGATTGGTGTCCACTTAGTCGCCTTCTGTTTGGACGGTTGATCACCCACCACTTGCTTGCCTTTGTTTCGTTTTCCTTTTCCTTTAGGCGGTTGGGTTTCGGGAACAACCTCCACATCGTCTTCGGGTTCGGATTGTTGAAAGGGTTGCGTCGGGATCGGTTGGGGTTGAATGGGTGGTGTGGGGTTCGGTGGGAAATTATAAGCACCCCGAATCATCATTTGTTGAAGGGCTTGATTTTGAGAGAATTGAGCGAATTGGTTTGGCAAGTGTTGGAATGATGCAAACGCATTTGATGAATATTGCGAGAATTGGTTCGGTTCTAGCGTCGGATGTGACAACTCGACTTTCCGAATTCCGTGTTCGCATTTAATGCACGTGTGACCGTTTGAGTGTTTGTCTGTTTGAATTGTAATTGTAAAACACTGAGTTTTAATGTATGAATTATGTGAGAATGTTACTTGTTGTATATGTGTTGATTGTATGTTGTACACGTAAACATTTAGACAATTTAGAAACACTTGAGTGTATGACTAAACACATCACCTTGGACGAAACACAAACCGGATCGACGAATCACACATAACGACGAAACAAGAATTTGTTTCGCCATTTTTTTTGTACACGACGAATCAGGACTGATTCGCCGGCCCATGATTCGCCGAAGCCCAGTATGGGCCCAAACCTCTAAACGTGATTATATGCTAACCTGGGGTTACGTAACACATCGGTTATCAAATTTCAAACCCTAGAGATTCTATTCCCCTATTTCTTGTGCACCGACGGCAACTCCCGTCTCTCTCGAAGCCTCACGAACTTCATCACACACAACCGGTAAGTATACGGTTAAATTGTTATCGTTGTTACCATGAATGGATTACCTATCTTGATTTTAGTGATTAAAGGTTTACTGCTTAGCATGTGTAGCTAATAAATAAAGATTATATGGTCGGCTATTAGTTCATATTTGCATGTGGGTTAATAATTGATTTCAGAATATGTGTTTGAATATGTAAATGATAACTTTGAGGAAAGTGGAGGCACATGTGTGTTCAGATCAAACAATAATGGTTGTCTTATGTGTGATGATAGTTTATAGTATGGTGGTCCAATGAGGCTTTAACTTTTATCAAGAACCACATACTATTAATTGTTGATTGATGGCTGAATAAATTAACATGATGGTATTATGATTTAGTGATTTTTATAATTTCATGATTGGTTCGGTTACATGTGTTAATAGTTAGTGGGTATTGTTGATTGAGTTATTTCGTATGATAGAGAACCTTATAATCTAATAATATGCTCGATTGTTTTATGTCTGCCCATGTTTGATTTGATGATATGACCGAGCGGGTTAGTAATGTGTGAGATGAGATTGAATGATTGATATTGATGGTCTGCTGTTTAGTTAGTGATCGTGGTCTCGGACTGATTTAATAAATTTGTATGTATATATATCGAATAATTGATTAAATGATTTCATGGATGCTCGATCATGCAACTGTTGTGAGTTGATAGCTTGATGACGGCTGTTAGCAATGATTAGGGTTTTCTGTATTATTTCGTAACGGCCGAATGTTATTAACCGGTTGACGTAACTGATGTTCGACGTAATTGATCCTCTTGACGAAACAGAACCCTCGGCGAAACAGAATGTGTTTCGCCAAGGGTAGTTGACGAAATAGGATATGTGTTTCGTCAATATTGTGATTCGCCAACTTATGTGTTTCGCCGACTTGAATGTTTTGCACAGTAATATGACTTAACTCTGTTAGAAGTTAACTAAGATAATTAACTGCTGATAAATGATATACATGACTTGTGAGATTGTGATTACGTGTTACATGTTCATACGTGCACAACTTGAACACAAACTGATTTCACATACGTGCATACTTTAGGACGTGATTGATTACTTGCGAGCATACACTTAGCATACCGAGCAAACCAAGGTGAGTTCACACAGCCAAGGCATGGGATTCCCAGGATGGGAATGGGTTGGATTATTTATTCGTTCAGTTTATGGAACTTAGATATATGATTCCCGGTAGAGGAAGGATTATGGATAAGAACAGACTAGACTGGTTATACTAATTTAAACGATCTTCGCACACACGCCAAGGGTCGGCCGCGATATTATGACAATCTTCGCACACATGCCTAAGAAGGGCCGCGAACTATATACTCTAATCTTCGCAAACATGCCAGGAAGGGCCGCGATACTACTATACCTAGTCTAGCAAACATGGGAAATCCCCACTATACTTCGCAAACATGCCTAGAGGGCCGCGATACGATACATACGATACATGATTACTAAATGAACATACGAACTACATTATGAACACTATAACTAAACAAACTCACTGTGAACTCGCTCAACTAGTTGTTGACTCTCTCTTACATGCCTTGCAGGACCTTAGGTACATATGGAGCTTGCACAGGGAGGAGCAGGTCGTTGTGGGATACGGATCGTAGACGATATTTGAACTTATAACTTACTTTGGGTTTTCATTATTATGCTTCCGCTACTTAAACAATGTTTGGTTATGAACATCAGTCATGTCAAGATGAATTACATTTTCCTACTTTTACACTTATATACTATGTCTGATATGATTGATGGCTTGATCCTGGTCAGTCACGCCTCCATCGTTATTGGTATGGATTGGCTACCTCAACTTCGAGCAGAGATTCCTTGCAAAGAAAAGATCATCCGCATTCCTCGTGCTGGTTAAGAACCTTTGGTAACTCATAGTAACAAGCTCCAGGAGCAGCACCCATAGCTCGAGCACCTTATCGCTTAGCTCCAACGGAACTGGAAGAACTATCTAAGCAACTACAAGAACTCTTGAAAAAAAAAAAAGGGTTTCATACGTCTTAGCTCTTCGCCTTGGGGAGCTCCAGTGTTATTCGTAAAGAAGAAAGACGGTACGTTCAGGATGTGTATAGACTACCGTGAACTCAATAAGGTGACGATCAAGAATCGTTATCCTCTTCCGCGCATAGATGATTTATTCGACCAGCTGCAAGGGTCGAGCTACTACTCCAAGATAGACTTAAGGTCAGGGTACCATCAGCTGAGAGTCCGGGATGAGGACGTCTCTAAAACAACATTTAGAACTCGCTACGGCCACTACGAGTTTATGGTTATGCCATTCGGGCTAACGAACGCGCCTGCCGTATTTATGGATCTTATGAACAGGGTGTGCAAACCCTATCTCGACAAGTTCGTCATTGTTTTCATCGACGACATCCTGATTTATTCGAAGAGTCAGGAGGAACACGAACAGCACTTACGACTTATACTGGAACTTCTACGAACGGAACAGCTATACGCTAAGTTTTCCAAATGTGACTTCTGGCTTCGTGAAGTCCACTTCTTAGGCCACGTGGTAAACAAAGATGGAATCCATGTCGATCCATCCAAGGTAGATTCGATCAAGAATTGGCCTGCGCCTCGTACACCAACCGAAATACGCCAATTCTTGGGTTTGGCGGGTTATTACAGACGGTTCATCAAGGACTTTTCAAAGATTGCTCAGCCGCTTACACTACTGACGCAGAAGGGTGTTGTTTACCGTTGGGGTAACGCACAGGAAACAACGTTTCAGCACTTAAAGGATAGACTATGTAGCGCACCTATCCTCTCACTGCCTGAAGGCACGGACGATTTTGTAGTCTACTGCGACGCATCTATCCAAGGTCTTGGATGTGTATTGATGCAGAGGGATAAAGTTATTGCTTATGCTTCGCGCCAACTTAAGGTTCACGAACGAAATTACACTACACACGACCTAGAGCTGGGAGCAGTTGTTTTTGCACTTAAGATATGGCGACACTATTTGTATGGTACCAAGTGCGCAATCTACACTGATCACAGAAGCCTCGAACATATCTTCAAACAGAAAGAACTGAATATGCGACAGCGACGATGGGTTGAACTGTTAAATGACTACGAATGCTCCATCAGGTATCACCCAGGCAAAGCCAACGTTGTGGCTGACGCCCTCAGTCGAAAGGACACCGCGCCTAAGCGCGTGCGAGCTTTACAACTCACTATACAGTCTAGTCTTCCTTCTCAGATACGAGATGCTCAGGTAGAAGCATTGAAACCAGAAAATGTCAGGGCTGAAGCCCTACGTGGCTCAAGACAACGTTTAGAACAAAAGGAAGATGGTGCTTACTACGTAACAGGACGCATTCGGGTTCCACTTTATGGCAACTTACGTGAGCTAGTAATGGATGAAGCTCATAAGTCTCGCTACTCGGTACATCCTGGTGCGGATAAAATGTACCACGACATCAAAACTACATATTGGTGGCCTAGCATGAAGGCCCACATAGCCACATACGTTAGCAAATGCTTGACTTGTGCGAGAGTCAAGGCAGAATATCAGAAACCGTCAGGTCCACTACAACAACCTGAGATACCACAATGGAAATGGGAGCAAATTTCCATGGACTTTGTTACTGGCTTACCTAGATCTCAGCGCGGAAATGATACTATTTGGGTGATCGTGGATCGACTCACAAAGTCTGCTCACTTCCTGGCCATTAAAGAAACAGACAAGTTCTCTACCTTAGCAGACATCTACTTAAAAGAAGTGGTCTCAAGGCACAGTGTGCCAACCTCCATTATCTCTGATCGTGACGCACGTTTTACTTCAGAACTGTGGCAAGCAATGCATAAATCTTTTGGCTCTCGTTTAGACATGAGCACGGCGTATCATCCTCAGACAGATGGGCAGTCTGAGCGCACTATTCAAACTCTAGAAGACATGCTTCGGGCGTGCGTAATAGACTTTGGCAATGGTTGGGAAAAACATCTGCCACTTGTGGAATTTTCGTATAACAACAGCTACCACACCAGCATTAAAGCTGCACCATTCGAGGCACTGTACGGGCGTAAGTGCCGGTCACCTCTCTGTTGGGCAGAGGTGGGAGAAAGTCAAATCACAGGTCCAGAAATGGTAGTTGATACTACTGAAAAGATTGCACAAATACGACAACGCATGGCGGCAGCTCGCGACCGTCAGAAAGCATACGCTGATTTAGATAGAAAACTACTCGAATTCCAGGTTGGGGATCGAGCGCTACTCAAAGTTTCACCCTGGAAGGGTGTGGTTCGTTTTGGCAAACGCGACAAACTTAATCCACGATACGTCGGACCTTTCGAAGTTACAGAGAAAATAGGCAAGGTGGCCTACAGACTGAACTTACCACCTGAACTCAGTGCAGTTCACAACGTCTTTCACGTGTCGAATCTGTAGAAGTGTCTGTCAGATGAGACCCACATAGTTCCTTTGAAGGAGCTCACTATCGATGAACAGTTGCGATTCGTCGAAGAACCAGTTGAAATTACGGACCGGGATGTTAAGGTCCTCAAGCACACGAGAATCCCTCTTGTACGAGTTCGTTGGAACTCCTGCCGTGGCCCAGAGTTCACCTGGGAACGCGAAGATCAGATGAAACTCAAGTATCCCCAGTTATTCGGAACCAATGCAACTACTACTGAGGCTGAAGCTACTACTGCAGAATTTCGGGACGAAATTCCGAATCAACGGGGGGATGATGTGACACCCCAGGAAAACCAGTAAACGATACAACTTACCTAGCTTCCTCAGTAACCGCATGCTAAATTTCGGGACGAAATTTCTTTCAAGTTGGGGATAATGTGACAACTCGACTTTCCGAATTCCGTGTTCGCATTTAATGCACGTGTGACCGTTTGAGTGTTTGTCTGTTTGAATTGTAATTGTAAAACACTGAGTTTTAATGTATGAATTATGTGAGAATGTTACTTGTTGTATATGTGTTGATTGTATGTTGTACACGTAAACATTTAGACAATTTAGAAACACTTGAGTGTATGACTAAACACATCACCTTGGACGAAACACAAACCGGATCGACGAATCACACATAACGACGAAACAAGAATTTGTTTCGCCATTTTTTTTGTACACGACGAATCAGGACTGATTCGCCGAAGCCCAGTATGGGCCCAAACCTCTAAACGTGATTATATGCTAACCTGGGGTTACGTAACACATCGGTTATCAAATTTCAAACCCTAGAGATTCTATTCCCCTATTTCTTGTGCACCGACGGCAACTCCCGTCTCTCTCGAAGCCTCACGAACTTCATCACACACAACCGGTAAGTATACGGTTAAATTGTTATCGTTGTTACCATGAATGGATTACCTATCTTGATTTTAGTGATTAAAGGTTTACTGCTTAGCATGTGTAGCTAATAAATAAAGATTATATGGTCGGCTATTAGTTCATATTTGCATGTGGGTTAATAATTGATTTCAGAATATGTGTTTGAATATGTAAATGATAACTTTGAGGAAAGTGGAGGCACATGTGTGTTCAGATCAAACAATAATGGTTGTCTTATGTGTGATGATAGTTTATAGTATGGTGGTCCAATGAGGCTTTAACTTTTATCAAGAACCACATACTATTAATTGTTGATTGATGGCTGAATAAATTAACATGATGGTATTATGATTTAGTGATTTTTATAATTTCATGATTGGTTCGGTTACATGTGTTAATAGTTAGTGGGTATTGTTGATTGAGTTATTTCGTATGATAGAGAACCTTATAATCTAATAATATGCTCGATTGTTTTATGTCTGCCCATGTTTGATTTGATGATATGACCGAGCGGGTTAGTAATGTGTGAGATGAGATTGAATGATTGATATTGATGGTCTGCTGTTTAGTTAGTGATCGTGGTCTCGGACTGATTTAATAAATTTGTATGTATATATATCGAATAATTGATTAAATGATTTCATGGATGCTCGATCATGCAACTGTTGTGAGTTGATAGCTTGATGACGGCTGTTAGCAATGATTAGGGTTTTCTGTATTATTTCGTAACGGCCGAATGTTATTAACCGGTTGACGTAACTGATGTTCGACGTAATTGATCCTCTTGACGAAACAGAACCCTCGGCGAAACAGAATGTGTTTCGCCAAGGGTAGTTGATGAAATAGGATATGTGTTTCGTCAATATTGTGATTCGCCAACTTATGTGTTTCGCCGACTTGAATGTTTTGCACAGTAATATGACTTAACTCTGTTAGAAGTTAACTAAGATAATTAACTGCTGATAAATGATATACATGACTTGTGAGATTGTGATTACGTGTTACATGTTCATACGTGCACAACTTGAACACAAACTGATTTCACATACGTGCATACTTTAGGACGTGATTGATTACTTGCGAGCATACACTTAGCATACCGAGCAAACCAAGGTGAGTTCACACAGCCAAGGCATGGGATTCCCAGGATGGGAATGGGTTGGATTATTTATTCGTTCAGTTTATGGAACTTAGATATATGATTCCCGGTAGAGGAAGGATTATGGATAAGAACAGACTAGACTGGTTATACTAATTTAAACGATCTTCGCACACACGCCAAGGGTCGGCCGCGATATTATGACAATCTTCGCACACATGCCTAAGAAGGGCCGCGAACTATATACTCTAATCTTTGCAAACATGCCAGGAAGGGCCGCGATACTACTATACCTAGTCTAGCAAACATGGGAAATCCCCACTATACTTCGCAAACATGCCTAGAGGGCCGCGATACGATACATACGATACATGATTACTAAATGAACATACGAACTACATTATGAACACTATAACTAAACAAACTCACTGTGAACTCGCTCAACTAGTTGTTGACTCTCTCTTACATGCCTTGCAGGACCTTAGGTACATATGGAGCTTGCACAGGGAGGAGCAGGTCGTTGTGGGATACGGATCGTAGACGATATTTGAACTTATAACTTACTTTGGGTTTTCATTATTATGCTTCCGCTACTTAAACAATGTTTGGTTATGAACATCAGTCATGTCAAGATGAATTACATTTTCCTACTTTTACACTTATATACTATGTCTGATATGATTGATGGCTTGATCCTGGTCAGTCACGCCTCCAAGCGGTGATACTCCGCGTGTGGATTTTGGGGGTGTGACATCGGATAATATCCCGGAACCGAGAAAACATTAGGTTGGGTTGGGTTGTTGGGATTGTTCGGGTTGTTCGGATTGTTCGGGTTGTTGAAGGGATCCATGAAAGAGTATAAGGTTTATAAAAGTGGAAGAAGATTTATAAAAATTATGTGAGAGATAGATGAAATTTTGGGGTTAAATTTGTGAATGAAAGTGAAAATGGAATGGAAATATATATATTTTATAAATTTGACCGTTTGTTTGTTTGTTTAAAATGGATTTTTTATAACGGTAACTTTAGGTAGGGGGCCCCACCTTTTTGGACCGTCGCAAACGGCGAGAAAAGGACGACGACGACGGGACGTGGGGGGCGGCACGGTGTAGCAACCGGCGACGGACCGGGACGGTAGGGGGACGACCCCCATACCGTGTAGCCTACTATATCTTAAAAGAGAAAGTAGCCCACTTATGTTTTCATCACAGCACATCTAATTCTTAAATAAGTGTAGTACACCAAAGCCCTACTTATGTTCCCGAGTCATTTAACAGGGGGAGGTGAGGGGAGGGGAAGGAAAATTTTCTCTCCTAATCTCTCCAATTTTGGAGGATGAATATTTGGTCATATTTTCTTCCCTTTTCCCTCCCGTCCCCCTGTTAAATGAAACTCGGAAACATGGTTTTTCATATTTTCATCTCTTTTCCCTCCCCTCCCCCTGTTAAATGAGACTCGGGAACATCTAGAGTAAACTTTTATTTTGCTCCTTGTGATTTGGTTATTTTAACGGTTTTGCTCCAATAGTTTAAAAATAGCTATTTTCCTCCCCTGATCTTTCGAGTTTGTCGCCAGTTTGCTCCCTAAGCTTTCGAGTTTGTCGCCAGTTTCCTCCCTTATGGAGTTAGAGGCGGGGAGCAAAATGATGATAAGTTAGAAAAATCAGGGAGGAAAATGGCTATTTTTAAACTATTGGGGCAAAACCGTCCAAATAACCAAATCACAGGGAGCAAAATGGAAATTTCTAAAATCATATATTCTACTATATTTTAAAAGAGAAAGTCTCTTCTACTTTTTTTAATACTTTCCTAATTAATTCAAAATTATATACTATCAATACGAATTTACATGCACTTTGACGTTCACAAGTACTTTGACATTCAAATATAATTTATTCTATAGTAAACTTCCGTTTTGCTCCCTGTGGTTTAGTCACTTTAACGGTTTTGCCCCAAACCTTTAAAAATAGCCATTTTCCTACAATAGTTTGCTATGGTTTTTCTATTTTGCTCCCGCCTCTAACTCCATCCAAATTGTCTGTTTTTCTATTTTGCTCCCCGCAGGGAGCAAAATGAAAAAACCATATCAAACTATTGGAGGAAAATGGCTATTTTTAAAGGTTTTGGGCAAAACCGTTAAAGTGACTAAACCACAGGGAGCAAAACGGAAGTTTACTCTTTATTCTATATAATTTATTCATTTTACATACATTGCTTTTTTTCTTCCATATTTTAATAAAAAAAAAATTCTGGTCCCTTTCTTTTAATTTTTCTAAATTGCATTTTTAGTCCTTGACTTTCCAGCCCAAATTTCCATCACATTACAATATTAGTTGATTGGCTTTACTATGTTCAAGGTTTAATACCTAAAATTTATAATGTTTCAACTTTACCCCTTTACCATATATAATATACATTTTAACCTATTGTATTCGTAAATAATTTTCTTTACCTAAATTCTTTTTTAAAGAACTAATTTGTCTAAATTCGAATAACTTTACGCTTTGATTCAACGATACATTGAGTTGAACTGAGTACGTCGAGACAAGCGCTTTCATATGGTTTGCGCATGACATAACACTTGGACCAATTCATTCAATGTTTGTAAAGTGCTCACGGCGCATCGCCTGCGGGTTGTATTATACAAATTGCAATTTATGCGTCCGTATAAGTTTGAGTTGGTCTACGCTTAGGTGTAAGATGTTTTAGGGAAACAAGTCAGGTCAAATACAAATTGTTTTTTTGGATTATTTTATGTTCGCTTCCAGTTCTACATTTCGACCCCATCGTCACGCGCTAGGGGTAGAATATATGCCCTTGATATGAAAATGTCTTTTGATTACATGTGTCAGTTTTTCCGTTGATACACGTATTTTAGATATTTGCAATGTACCAGCGCCGCTACGCGCGCGGGTCTAATTACTAGCTATATTTTAAAAGAAAAGTTGGTGGAAACCCCACCGGCTTTGCCTCCCTCACCCATACTTTTACGATATTGTAATTTTAGCCCCTTAACTTTGGTACCTTTACAGTTTCATAAAATGACAAATTTAGTTCCTAAACTACTACTCCATTTTACAAATAGTTTGCTTTTGACATCCCAACTTTGTGGTAGTTTCCTTTACAGCCCCAACTTTGTTATAGTTTTCTTCTTACCCTAAAACTTTATCAAATTTTTGTTTACCCTTTCTTAGCCCTTAAGTTTAGGAAATGCAATTTTTAACCACTTAATTTTTTTATGAACTTTCTAAATGCCACTTTGACCCCCTCGAGATTTTTTGGATTGACGATATAAATTCGAGTTAGTCGTGTCGCGTATAATACGTTATGATTGTACGAAAAAAATTCGATTTACGTTACGTTTTGATCCAATTGCAATGCAACTGTAGGATACATTGAGTTCAATCTGATACGTCAAAACGTGCGTTTTCATATGGTTGACACATCACATAACGCTTGGACTAATCCGTTTGATATTTGTGAAGTACCCGAGCCGCAACGCGCGTGGGTCTTATTACTAGTTTAATTAACTAAAATATAATATTATATAACTAATTTTAAAAATCCATTTATTACTTGCACAAACAAACAGAGCATAGCACGTGAAACCTGAAAAGGCTTCCCAATACAATTCAATATGATTTTGGGTTTCAAATCAAAGTCTTAGTTACATCCCTCTCCCTTTGCTCTCTCTCTCCACCAAGGAAAGGAAACCGGTAACATTACTCTCTCTCTCTCTCTCTCTGCACTAAGGAGACCCAACGACACCGCCATCGGAAAAAGAAAACAATCCGGCCCGAACTCCCGTGATGAACCGCCGGCCCAACCGCCCGGTCCCCGGTCCGACCACCGGCTCGATGTTGAAACGGTCTAACATGCTGAACCAGCTCAGTAAAGCTTCCGGAACCAGGTCCGGGTCTGAAAACGTTGCTAGGGATGACAATGAGTCGGGTTTGGGACGAGTTTAGATAATCCCAAGCCCAAACCCGATTAGATAAGCTTGTCCCAAACTCGTCTCAAAACCCGTTGGGTTTCTAGCGGGTAAATACCCATCGGGTATCGGGTATACCCGCGGGTTTCGGGTAACCCATTAATTTTAAAAAGTTTACCTGTTGGGTATACCCGACCCAAAATCCATCGAGTAACTACTACTCAGTTACATTTAGTATTATCACTAAAGAAATATATCAAATAACTATAATGTATACGAGATAAAATACATATGTGTAACACCTCGTAAAATTATGGCCAATGAAATGACGACACGTGTCATAAACCCTGTTAATGTAAAAAGATAACTTTGAGGGACTAAAGTTGCCAAACAATGTAAAGATGTATGTGGAAGGATTAAAAGTGTCAACATGCCCAACTTGTGCCTCTGATTGACCTCACACAACGTTCGTATTCTTTAATGAATAAATTATCGGAAGTAGAAAGTCGTTTGTGCTTAAAATTTAAAGTTTACAAGGCATAGGGGTTAAACGTGTCAACATTTTAATTCTTACCTCTGAGTGACCTTTTAACGATCCCGAGACTTTGTAATACTTCATTATACTCTCATGCATATCGGATAATGATTTCGTGGAGTTTCGATGCACGTAAGTACATTTTGGGTGATCTCGTAACTAACCGGGAGCTTAACGGTGTTTGTTTTAGGACCCAAAACTCTTAAAAGTTAACTATGGGGGTCACAAATGCAACAAATGAAAGTTAATTAAACTTAAAATGGACCAGGGACTGAAAATGCAAAGTTTACGAACTTTTTATCGGATTTAAGGGTTGTTGCGGGCCGCGAAGACCACCCCCTGATGTCTTCGCGGGCCGCGAGAGGACTGCCAGCGACATTAAACTGGACAGCTGCATGTTGCAGGCAGTTCCACCGCCAATGCATGCTTTTTTTTTTATACCAGGGTCTGTGTAAATGGTTTTTACTGACTTAGGGACACTTGGGATCATCTGGATTACCTCTAGGAACAGATGGATTGATCTTGAAGGCCATCAAACTCCTATAAATAGCCCCATTGTTTGCACTTAGAACTTGCACATTTGAAAATTTCACTCTCAATTGATCTCCGAAGCATCCTGGTCATCTAGGAAGCTTTCTCTAGTTCAATTTTCGTGCTAAGGACTATTGTAAGTGTTCTTAGCCTCTATAGTTAAGTTTTCATTAGCTTAATGACCGAAAGTCAAAGATATCGTAATTACGCTTTGACTTTGTGAATAATCACTAACGGTCCAGCCATTATTCGAATTGAAAGTGGCTATGTGTTGGTAATTATGTAGGTAATAAACTCTTAAAAGGGCACCTTCTAATTATCACAATTACTTGGTCAATTGTCAGGTCAAACTACTTAACAAAAAGTCAAACGAGTCAATTTTTACAAAATAATTCATAACTGATAATGCAGAAGTTATGGAACATGTTTTAACTCTTAACTAACTTGGTAAATAATATAAGAACATGTTTAGGCTTGTTCAACCCGACAATTCCGAGTTTAGGCTCGGTTCGCAACCGAAAGTCGCAAAAGTAGACTTTTGCTTTAACTTTCAGTTCTGACCCGATTTAGCTTAGTTTAGTTATGCATTAGGGTTCCTTTAGGACCATATTATAGGTTAGTATAACCCTCTGAGGTTATACAACATGGTTCCATAGAAATCCTAGTGCAATGCATGTTTCCGTTAAATGCTTAAAAGTTGACCATTATCCCCTTTTGATATAAAAACGAAATTTTTGGAAATGTGAGTGGACAAAAATCTTCATTACTGATTTATAAGTATGTCCTAAAAATTTGACATTAACTTTCTGGGCAGAGGCAGTAAACACTGCTTGCTATGTCCAGAACAGAGTTTTAATAAACCTCAGGCATGAAAAGACTGCTTATGAAATTCTGTATAAAATCAAACCACTGATCTCATACTTCAAAGTATTTGGCTGCCCATGTTTCATTTTAAACCTAAAAGATTCCATTTCAAAATTTGCAGCCAAAGTAGACAGTGGTTACCATTTGGGATACTCAACCACTGCTAAGGCCTACAAGGTGTTTAACACCAGGACTAAAACAGTGGAAGAGACTTTGAATGTAAAGTTCAATGAACTTTCATCAATGAAAATCCCTGCAAATCCTGCAGAGCTATTTGATATTGATAAATTCACTTTTGAAAATACTGCTGTCAAGACTAACAGTGCAGGTCCATCTCAAACTCCTCCACAAGAATATGGATATGAAGTTGTGATTCCACAGCAAAAATTCAAATCCTCCATTGGGACATCAGGTGTTCAAAACAGCTGTCAAAGTCCAACCACTGCTACCTCAACAGTTGTTGACCAAAGTAGCCCTTCATCATCTGCTTCCACATCCACAACCACTGCTGGTCAAAGTCTGCCATCAGTGGATAAAAGTCCATCAACTGTTACACCATTACCACCAATTCCTCCACCTCCATTTCAAACAGATGTTGAGTCTTTAAAGTCCTCAACAGATGTTAGCTCAGATGATTCACATCTGCAGCCTTCACCAACAAATGCCATCATACCATGCCAAGGAGATTTAATCTTCTTGAGATCTGATCCACCTGATCAAATCATTGGAAACATGAATGAAGGGGTGCTCACAAGAAGCCAATCCCAAAACATTTGTCTTTTTGCTGGTTTTCTATCACTTCATCAACCTGTCAAGTACCAAAAGGCACTAAAAGACAACAATTGGGTAGAAGCCATGCAAGAGGAGCTCCAACAGTTTCAACGACAACAAGTATGGGAGCTTGTACCACTGCCAAAGGATGTGAGTCCCATAGGCACAAAGTGGGTCTTTAAGAATAAAACTGATGAAAGGGGCATTGTTGTCAAGAATAAAGCCAGGCTTGTGGTTCAAGGTTACAGACAGGAAGAGGGGATTGATTATGATGAAACCTTTGCCCCTGTAGCTAGATTGGAAGCTATAAGACTGTTCTTGGCCTTTGCTGTCAACCACAACATGAAGGTTTTGAGGATCCATTTTATCCAGATCATGTCTACAGGCTTAACAAAGCTTTGTATGGCCTGAAACAAGCACCTAGAGCCTGGTATGAAACTCTTTCCACCTTTCTACTCTCAAATGGTTTCAAAAGAGGTACCATTGATAAAACATTGTTTCTAAAATGGAGAGGGAAGGATTTGATGATTGTCCAAATTTATGGGGATGATATCATCTTTGGAAGCACATGTAATAAACTGTGTGAAGAGTTTAGGCAACTCATGACAGCTGAGTTTGAGATGAGTGCAATGGGTGAACTGCAATGCTTTCTTGGTCTCCAAGTTCAGCAAATGCAAAATGGAACTTTCATTCATCAAAGCAAATATGCAAAAGAAGTTTTAAACAAATTTGATATGAATGATTGTAAACCATGCAGTACACCCATGGCAACCACAAAGCTAGTCTTGTCTGATGAAAAGGATGAGTTGATTGACCAAACTTTATATAGAAGCATGATTAGGTCTTTATTGTACCTGACTGCATCGAGGCCAGATATCATGTTTGCAACATGTGTCTGTGCAAGAAGTCAATTAGCCCCTAGAAAATCCAACCTTACTGCTGTAAAAAGGGTATTCAAATACATAAAAGGTGCTCCCACACTTGGTATCTGGTATCCAGCTAATGGGAATATTAAGCTTTCAGGATTTTCAGACAGTGACTTTGCTGGATGTAATACCACAAGGAAGTCCACTTCAGGAGGGTGCCAATTCCTAGGCAATTGCTTGGTGTCTTGGCAAAGCAAAAAGCAAGCAGCTGTTTCAACATCCACTGCTGAAGCTGAATACATTGCTGCTGCAAGCTGTACAGCCCAACTCCTGTGGCTTCAAAATCAATTGCTGGATTTTGGTATCACTACTTTGAAAACACCACTTATGCTGGATAGTCAAGCAACAGAAAATATCATCAAAAATCCACTCTCACATTCAACCACCAAGCATATCGACATCAGACATCACTTTGTGAGGGATTGCTATGAAAAAGGTCTGATTTCTTTGCATCATGTACCAACTCAAGATCAACTGGCATATGTGCTAACAAAAGCATTAGACACATCCACCTTTGAAAGTTTGATCTCGAGGATTGGCATGCTAAACATGGAATAACAGGCAAAATCCTGTTTTTCTATGAATAAAAGCATTAAAATGTTTTTCAAAAAATCAGTAATTCATCCTTAAAAATAGCTAAAAATGAAATTTTTTATAATTCCTTAAAAGTCTGCCATAACCACTGTTTGGTTCAAACATCTGTTTGTTATTGCTTTCCACTGCTGAAAGTCAACCTCTGTTTCTTCAGTCTCATGGTCAAATACTGTTGTTCAAAATCAGTGCTTTAAACCACTGACACAGGCTATCCACTGATAGTTAAAGTCACCCACTGTTTTCATGTGTCCTTATAGTAACCACTGATACTTGTTCCATCAGTGGTTTCCTAAACAACTGTCTTCCATTATTCATCTTCCATCAGAGGTTGGCACGTGGTCAGTACTTAGCCGTCAGATCTCTGTAACCGCTGCCACGTCAGCATACACGTTTTCGGTCTATAAAACCCTGATCAAAACCCCAAACAGGGTTTTTACTGTCGAATCGAATTCAAAATTCCTTTCTAAAACAGTTTTCCCCAAATTTTCTCACAATCCTCATCGTTTTCATTTCATCTTCGTCATCTCTGATTCAATCATGGTGAAAAAATCCAGTAAAACCACACAAAAGGATTCACCCACGGTTGAGATTCCGTTCAAATTTTCACACAATTATTTAGGTATATTTGAAAAACCCAGTGAAACCACAACCTTCGATTCCATCATCGACACACTTTCTTCCACAAAGTATAAAACTTTGTTAACCTGCGATGCAACCGTCTACTTGACTACACAAAGGCAGTTTTGGAAAAATGCAACCCTTGAAAAGGTGGACAAAAAGGTTGTAGCCATAAATTCTTCAATAAAGGGTGTAAAGTTCTCCATCACACCTCAATCTATTTTTGAAGTCTTTGAACTCAATGATCTTGAAGGAAAAGTTCTTTCCCTAAAACAGAGTACCAAAGGGATTTCATTGAAAGAGGGTATGAAGAAGAAATGAAAAAAGATACTTTACAAAAAGGCAGTTTTCCATCTGCTACAAGGTTTTTATTTCATACCCTCCTAATGTGTGTATCAAAGAAAACCACTGCCTTCAATGAAATCCCCTTGAAGATTCAATATCTAGGTTATGCTATACTACAAGGAGAAAATTTTAACTATTCCTAGGAAATCTTCAATGATTTGGTCAAAAATGTTGATAAAAAGGCTTTCTTACTATTTCCAAGGTTTTTGAGTTATTATTTTAAGAAAAAGTTTTCAAAAGATAATGCCCATGTGTTTATACAGGGTCCTCCTATTCAAATAAACAGTTTAACTGCTGAAACATTCACAAGAATGTTAAAACCTTCAAAAACACAAGTAGAGGTCCCTGAGCAGACTTTAGCAGCTACCACTGCTCCTCAGGTATATGCTGCTGAGCCCACTGCTCTAGGTGATCATAGCAGCACAACCACTGCTGTGAAACCCACACCTACCATTACCAAAAAGCCCAAAAAGAAATCATCCAAAAAGCCCCCCAAACCTACAAAAAAGGCAACTCTGGAAGATGAAATCCCAGAGCAACTGCCAGTGACAACACAAAAGTCACCAATAACCACTGCTGCTACTTCCTCACAGCAGATGAATGAAAGATCTCCATCCTTGCCTCAAACTCCTCATGCATCTTCACAAAAAGATCAGGTTGTAAACACAGGGACACCAAATTATGATGCTCTAGGATCACTTGATTCTATCATCCACAGCCCACCTCTCGGGGCAAATTCGCTTTCTACACCTATCCTCACTGCTCAAATTCCACCACAAATATTACCTTTGTTGGATGCAGTTGATCTTGCCCAGACACAAATCAGTTCTTCTCAATCACCTGTCAATGAGAACATACCCCAACAAGTGACTGAGTCTGGTGTTTCTATCACTGTTAACCCACCAACATCTGAGGAGGTTACACTGCAGGAATTACCTGTAATTCCTGTCAGTAGTTCAAGTGGAGCAGCAACTACAAGTGTTGGATCAACAGATCTACATTTGGCCAGTTGTTTCATTAATCAGACTCCCTTGAAAGGTTATCAAGTGTTGAAGGAAGAAGACCCCAGTAACAAGAACAAGGGGCATCAATGGATGACTTTTGGGAATCTTTCCCTAAGTCAACCACTGATACAACCACCACTGGTGGGAAATTAGATGACCCCATTAAGTTGGGTGATGCTTTAATGTATAAAGAATTGACGGAGAGAGTTGACAAGATTGATACAACTGTTGTGGAAATCAAAACAATGCTGCAACAGTTGTTACAAGCACAAAAAGCACAACCCACTGCTACTCCAAATCCAACATCTGTTCCATCATCTGCTCCAACTGTTGCTGAACTCTAGAGCTTATTTCAACCTATGCTTCAAAAGCAAAGAGAGTATGCTAATCAGCAACATGAAATTCAAGTTCAAAAGATCAGAAATCTTATGAAAGCTAGGTTCATGGATACTCAAGCAGACATTAAGGCTATAAAGGCCCATCTGTTACAAACCACTGGTGCTGCTCCTCCTACCATAGTTTTTGTTGATAACCCTCCTCCAGCTGATGCCAAAAAGGGGGAGAAAATGAAGCAGCTCAAGAAAAAGGGATATGAAGATGGTCTCTACATTGCACCAGATAAATCTAGCATGCTTGCAGACATCCCTAAACCAGATGGTTCTAAAAAGGTAGATGAATGCCTAAATGCTTTAGCTGATGAAAAAGCAAGGCTAAAAAGGGACATAGAGGCAAAGGGAAAGTCAAGGTTTAATAAGGAGAAAGAAATTTTGATGGAAATGGTAGAACAGGGTACTTCTAAGCCAAAGGATGATCAAGAAAGCCCTAAGCCAAAAAGAAGGCCTGTTAGAAAAACAAGGCAACCCAAAAGCACACCTCCCAAATCCACAAAAGAAACTTCTAAACCTCCCAAAAGCCTTCCTCATAAGCCTTCAAAACCAACAGCTGTTAAAACACCTGTTGTATCAACAACTGTTGGTACTTCAGTGGTTTCAGCAGTTGTTAACCCTACAACCATCACTTCAACACACACCACATCCACTGCCATTCCCACTTCAACCACTGCCACACCAAAAACTTCCTCACCCACTCAAACACCACCTGCTAAAAAGCAGAAGACTTCTACTGACACATCAGTAGTTGTAATGGCAACGGAGGTTGAAACACCAGTTGTTTCAACAGCTGTTAGTCAAACGCCTACCACTCCAATCACAGCCACTGATCCCATAAATCCATCACCAACCTCTCCTAAACCAAAAAGGAGAAGTATAATTTTGCAAGATGATGACCTTTCACCACCACCAACAACATCACAACCCTTAACCCTTGTCACCATACCAAATCCTGTTCCAATATCATCTGTTAAAGCTTCCTCTTCAAGCACTACCATTGTGTCTGCATGTGTTCAATATCCTCTTGATCTTCCAGCTGTAAGAGAAGAGATAGAATCTTTTTATATTGAAGATGACCCTGCCAAAAGATACTTACCATCTCTACAAGGATACCCAAGGCCTAACAATATTGAAGAATACTTAAAGTTGGAAGCACAACAGGCTGAAGATATCTCCAACAGAAACACACAAGGAAAAACTGACAAAGAAATCCAAAGGAACTATCAGTACTTGCTCACACAAGTCAGAACCTTGGAGCAGTTTTCAAAAGACTTGTGCCAGAAGTTGTCAGAAAGAGGAGATGAAACCTTGAGGAAAGATTATCTTGACCACATCATGAAGTATAAAAAGTATAAAGGAGAAAGATATATGTACAAAGAATGGTCTGTCAAGGAGCTTGAAGAAGAGTTGGAGAGAATTCACAAAATGATAAAAGACAAAGTGAAACACACTCCACCTGTATGGGCAAAATACAAGAAAAATGTTCCTGAAAAAGCTCTAAGGTTGAAGAGAATGAAGGAAGAGCTGATAACAACTGATTTTGGTTCAAGAAATCTGGTGACAAGATGGTCAGAGGATAAAGTCATAACCAGCTACAAAAAGTTGGAGGAATTAAGAAAGAAAAATCCAAAGGTTCCACAAAAGCCTGACTATCCTGAAGCAGTGGTTCAAGAAAAACCACAAAAGCTACAAATTAGGAAATCCATTATTCCGCTTGCTGCCCACATTCATCAAAGAAAGAATCAAAAGCAAATGGAAAAGGAAACAGCAGAGGATATAGCTGCAGGGAATGACATCATAAATCTGGTTCTCAAACAAATGATAGCTGAAAACCCTGAACTTGCAAAGGCTCAAGGTACTACTCAAACAATTATCACCAGGCCACAATCTCCAAACTCATCATCAATGAAACCTCTCCCAAGAAACCCACTAGATTCAAAAATACTAAAGTGGAAAACTGATAAACAGACTCACGTATTGACTCTAATCAAATCCAGTGGTGAAGTGAAGAAAATATCAAGGGAATAAGCATTGGGCCTAAGTGTTGAAGATCTGCAAGATCTCCTTGATCTTACACTGTGCAGGGATGAGGATGACACAGATGCCCTGGACTTTGAGTTACAACTTAAAGGACAAATAAGGGAACTTTTGATGAGGCAATAAAGATCCAAGAATAATGAAGGGTTTTTGCATCATCTGTTCCAGGGGGAGATTGTTGGGATTGAACCCTACCAGAGGAACAGTTGATTAAAGCCAAAACCGAATCAGAGCAGTGGATCCAGCATAAGTAGTTGTTTGCTTAAAGTCTTCTCCCTTTGATGGTGATTCTAACAACTGCTGCCCCTAAGTACTGATCTCTTATAACTACTGATGGTCTACAACAACTGCTGTTTCCAAAAGACTGTTGAAGACAAAGTGCTGCTTAGTCAATCTACTGATTTGGTTCAAGTAATTCTGAAGACCAAAGCACTGCTGGGGCTGAAGCAGTGGAATGAAGAATCAGTTGTTTTGTTTTCCTTTTGTATTGTAATCAGTTGTTACATAACAAGAGTTAGATAACAATGTTTGTATAGATTAGTAGTTTCAGGTTGTTAGGAAGTTAGATGTCACTATCAATGGTGACGTCAACAAAGATGCCACAGTGGTTTGCTTTGCAGTATAAATAGAACAGTACCCTGTACTGTTCTATTAGCTCTTTCATCTCTGTCATTCTGTACAAGCAATCTTGTGAGCTCAGGCTGAGGAGGATACTTTTGCATGCATGCATATTGTAATCGTTGATTGTAATAAATATAATCATTCGGTTTGATGTCAACCATGTTTGCTTAGAATTGTTCTCTCGTTCGATTGTGTTGAAAGTTTATTTCCATTTTATTTCCGCTGCACTTAATACAATTTCATATTCAATTTGTTAAACAAAACCACAATCAATCAAACTCTGATCCTAACATGGAGCAACAGGTAAACGAGGAGCGTAGGAGTTGCCGCAGTCTACTAAAGGGTTTGGCAAACCTTATAAAGGGGAAGAAGAATATGGATTATTAAAAATCCTTATTATATTGTTTTGTAATTTCATTTCAATTTAGTCCCTACGTGGATATTTTATTTATGTACTTGGTCCCTGCGTGGACTTGTCCTTTCTTATTTTAGTCCCTGCGTGGACAATGTTATTTCCTTAAAAGACCCGTTTAGGGCATTATTGTAATTCGTAGGATTTTATTTATAAAATTTCCTTTTTTGAAATTACAAGTTGGCATTAAACATAAATATATACATATATCGTGAACCAAAATGTTAATTCAATTTTAATTGATCCGCCAATAAATATTAAAAGAAATTCTTGAAGGTATAACCTAGCCCATATGTCATTTTAAGACATGGCAATGATGGTAAAAACTTTTTAAGATTCAAATCCTTGTTAACATCTGAAAACATGTTAGCACTCCTGGCAAGTGTGATCCGATAAAGTCACACCAGTCATCTTCACATTGGATTCTTCCAAATTCCTTGTCTGGCCTAATGATTTAGAAATCATGGCTTATATCATCCATTAAGATGATCATATTATAAACATCCGTTAGTGATGAAGTGCCTACGGGCTATATCTATTGTCCTAAAACACAAGTGTCAGTTGTAGTCTACGACTCCCTGTCAAGAAAAAGGTGATGAACTATGTTCGAGCCTTAATGCCTCGATCTTATAAGATCGTGACTTATAAATTAAAACTGTCCTCGTGACAAGGCCTTTTGAGCCACTTTATAATTCCTAAATAGTTTATAACTGGGAATAAATAAAAAGATTAAAATAAATCTGATTATCAAATTAACCAATATGAACTATATTACCATGGTTAATGAATTATCAAAAATGATGATTCCATAATAAACCTCTGAACAAACTACTGTCAATTTGTTTTATAGCATTCAAGCTTCGGTATGTCCAAATCAGAAGAGGTTAACAGTCATCCAAGGGAGAGAAATGATACCACCAAAATAAACGTAGCTGGTGCAGATCTTCAAGCATTGATAGACAATGCTGTTACTAGAGCCCTTGACAGACAGTTCAAGGAACCAAGTAATGCTCGCACAAAAACTCAAACTGTGGCTCATAGTAAGCCCCCTTCTAAAACACATGAGTCAAACAAGGACAATTCTCGTCACTCATCAAATCAGAAGAGTATACCATCTAAGCAAATTGTGTTTAATCAGGAGCCACGTGTAAAGACTTGTTCTTACAATACTCGTCTCTTGCAAGCCGAGGGACTTTACAGGAGAAAAATGAGCCATTGATTGTATGACATGGCTTGATGATATGGATACTGTGGTTGATATCAGTGGTTATGCGGAACAGGATATTGTGAAATTTGTTTCACAATCATTTAAGGGAGAAGCATTGGCTTGGTGGAGATCATTGGTTCAAGCCACAAGGAAAATCCCATTTTATAACATGTCTTGGGAACAATTTGTAGCATTGATCAAGGATAACTTTTGTCCTCAGCATGAGGTGGAAAGGATTGAAACCGACTTCTTGACTCTGGTCATGAAGAACTTGGATTGTCAGGCATACCTTACAAGCTTCAACACCATGTCCCGATTGGTTCCTTATTTGGTCACACCGGAACCGAAGCGCATAGCACGTTTTATTGGAGGTCTAGCTCCAGAAATCAAGGGAAATATGAAAGCATCCAGACCTACCACCTTTAGGTCAGTGGTTGATCTGTCCTTATCTCTTACACTCGATTCGATTAGGCAAAGGTCGCTTAAGAATTCTGATGAAGGGAAAAGGAAACGTGAAGATGAGAACACACGTCGCTCTGATAAGAAACAAAAAGGGAACTCTGAGCATAGGAAGGGTTCTGGGTTTAGAAAAGATACCCAGCAGTCAGGGGAGAATCCCAAATGCAAAACCTGCCAGAAGCACCATTTTGGGAAGTGCAGGTTCGAATCGAAATCCCAATCGCAATCACAACCAAAAGTTTGTGGGATCTGCAAGTCCAAAGAACATAGAACTTTGGATTGTAAGAAAATGAAGGATGCAACCTGTTATGGTTGCAACGATAAGGGACACATAAAGACTAACTGCCCTAAAAACCCAAAGAAGCCTGAAGAGGCTAAGAAGACCAATGCTCGGGTCTTCCAAATGAATGCTCAAGAGGCTGTGCAAAACGATAATGTGATAACAGGTACTTTTCTTATCAATGATATTTATGCTAGAGTGTTGTTTGATTCTAGTGCAGACAAGTCTTTTGTAGACAATAAATTTTGTAAATTATTAAATCTGCTTGTTAAGACTCTAAGCATAAAGTATGAAGTAGAATTGGCTAACGGTACCATAGAGACTGCTTCAACAATATTAAATGGATGCTTCATATCCATTAGGAATCACTCTTTTCCACTGTCCTTGCTTCCGTTGAAATTGGCAGGATTTGATATAGTAATAGGTATGGATTGGTTATCTCGTAACCAAGCCCAAATTGTATGTGACAAGAAGCAAGTGGTTATCAAGACCCCTATTGGTGAGCCACTTACTATTCAAGGAGATACGCAGTACAGATTGCCTAAGCAAGTGTCTATGCTTAGGGCATCAAAGTGTTTGAAGAAAGGTTGTGTCATTTATATGGCACAGGTGACCATTGATAAACCGAAACCCAAGATCGAAGACATCCCTGTTATTTCTGAATATCCAGACGTATTCCCTGAAGAACTACCTGGTTTGCCTCCAGACAGGCAAGTGGAATTCAGGATCGATATTATTCCAGGAGCAGCCCCTGTAGCTCGAGCTCCTTATCGTCTGGCACTGACCGAGATGAAAGAATTAAGAACACAATTGGATGATTTGTTGGAGAAAGGTTTTATTCAACCTAGCTCATCCCCTTAGGGAGCACCTATACTATTTGTGAAGAAGAAAGATGGCTCGATGTGTCTATGCATTAATTATCGCGAGATGAACAAAGTTACAATCAAGAATAGGTATCCATTGCCCAGGATCGACGATCTGTTCGATTAGCTTCAAGGAGCAAGTTATTTTTCGAAGATCGATCTAAGGTCGGGATATCATCGGTTGAAGGTAAGAACCGAAGATGTGCACAAGACCGCATTCAGAACACGATATGGTCACTACGAGTTCTTGGTGTTGCCTTTCGGGCTCACTAATGCACTTGCAGCATTCATGGATCTCATGAATCGCGTTTGCAAGCCGTATCTAGACAAGTTTGTCATTGTCTTTATCGATGACATACTTATTTATTCAAAAAGCCAAGCTGATCATGAAAAACACCTCAGGTGTATTCTCAAACTTCTGCAACAAGAAAAGCTCTACACAAAGTTCTCTAAATGCGAATTCTGGCTACGAGAAGTCCAATTTCTTGGACATGTAGTGAGTGAGCGTGGTATCCAGGTGGATCCCGCTAAGATTGAAGCGATCATGAATTGTCAAGCGCCTAAAACACCTACAGAGATTCGCAGCTTCTTAGGTTTAGCAGGATACTACAGACGTTTCATCGAAAATTTTTCTAGGATTGCTGCACCTTTGACTTCATTAACACGCAAGAATGTCAAGTTTGACTGGGGTCCCAAGCAACAAGAATCTTTTGAGATTCTCAAGCAGAAATTAAGCAATGCTCCTGTGTTGACATTGCCAGAAGGGGTTGAAGAGTTTGTTGTGTACTGCGACGCATCACATACCGGTATGGGTTGTGTGCTTATGCAGAAAGGCAAGGTTATTGCCTATGCTTCACGTCAATTAAAAGTGCACGAAAAGAACTACACCACCCATGATTTGGAATTGGGTGCCGTTGTATTAGCACTAAAACTTTGGAGGCATTACCTATATGGAACCGAGTGTGTGATTTATTCAGACCATAAAATCCTTCAACATCTGTTTAACCAGAAAGATCTGAACATGAGGTAGCGTCGTTGGATGGAAACATTGAACGACTATGATTGGGAAATTCGCTACCATCCGGGCAAAGCGAATGTTGTTGCTGACGCTTTAAGCAGAAAAGAAAGGGTAAAACCTATACGGATCAATGCTAAGAGCATGGAACTAAGGAAAAGCTTGAATGAAAAACTGTTAGCAGCACAGAAGGAAACTATATTGGAAGCTAACTATCCGAATGAGAAGTTAGGCGTGACTGCTGATCAATTGTCTTATAGCAAGGATGGAATCGTTAGATTAAATGGGCGAATCTGGGTTCCAATCCATGGAGGACTTAGAGATGTGATCCTCCAAGAAGCTCATAGTTCAAAATATTCAGTCCATCCGGGCAGTGATAAAATGTATCAGGATTTAAAGGCAAATTATTGGTGGATATGTTTGAAGAAATCTATAGCTACTTATGTGGCTAAATGTCTAACGTGCGCACAGGTCAAAGCCGAGCACCAGAAGCCATCAGGTTTACTACAACAGCCTGAACTTCCCACTTGGAAGTGAGAAATGGTAACTATGGATTTTATTACCAATTTACCAAAGACGAAACATGGAAATGATACAATATGGGTTATAGTCGACAGACTGACGAAGTCAGCTCATTTTATACCCATAAAGGAGACACATAGCTCCGATAAACTAGCCCAGCTATATGTGGATGAGATTGTATCTTTCCATGGAGTGCCAGTATCTATTATCTCTGATAGGGATACAAGATACACATCTCATTTTTGGAAAAACTTTCAGCAATCTCTAGGCACTCGTCTAAACTTCAGCACTGCTTATCACCCTTAGACTGATGGGCAAAGCAAGCGTACGATTCAAACGCTTGAAGATATGCCCAGGGCTTGTGTTATTGACTTGGGTGGAAGTTGGGATGACCATCTTCCTTTGATTGAATTTTCTTACAACAATAGTTATCATTCGAGGCCTTTTGAGGCCTTGTATGGAAGGAGGTACAGAACGCCAGTTTATTGGGTGGAAGTTGGAGAAACCCAACTATCAGGACCTGATATAGTCCTCGAGATGACGGATAAGATTGTTCAAATCCGTGACCGTTTGAAAGCTACCAGGGATAGACAGAAAAGCTACGTGGATAAAAGGCGTAAACCTCTGAAATTCGAGGTAGGTGATAAAGTGCTACTCAAGGTGTCACCCTGGAAAGGGGTGATGCGTTTTGGCAAAAAGGGCAAGCTGAGCCCAAGATACATAGGACCATTCGAGATCATCGAATGTGTTGGAGCTGTAGCTTACAAGCTGAATCTACCTGAAGAACTTAGTGGAATACATAATGTATTTCACATCTGCAATCTAAAGAAATGTCTAGCCGATGAATCGCTAGCGATGTAGCATAAGGACGTGCAGGTTTATGAGAGCTTGAAGTTCATTAAAAAACTTTATCGTTCGAGGATCGACAGGTTAAGAAGCTTCGAAGGAAGCACGTGCCGATCGTAAAAGTGAAATGGGATGCCCGTAGAGGCCCAGAATTTACGTGGGAAGTTGAATCCATGATGAAACAGAAATACCCTCAATTGTTTCAGTAAATATCGAGGTCGAGATTTCTTTTAAGGGGGTGAGGATGTAACACCTCGTAAAATTATGGCTAATGAAATGACGACACGTGTCATAAACCCTGTTAATGTAAAAAGATAACTTTGAGGGACTAAAGTTGCCAAACAATGTAAAGATGTATGTGGAAGGATTAAAAGTATCAACATGCCCAACTTGTGCCTCTGATTGACCTCACACAATGTTTGTATTCTTTACAAAGCATAGGGGTTAAACATGTCAACATGTTAATTCTTACCTCTGAGTGACCTTTTAACGATCCCGAGACTTTGTAATACTTCATTATACTCTCATGCATATCGGATAATGATTTTGTGGAGTTTCGATGCACGTAATTACATTTCGGGTGATCTCGTAACTAACCGGGAGCTTAACGGTGTTTGTTTTAGGAGCCAAAACTCTTAAAAGTTAACTATGGGGGTCACAAGTGCAACAAATGAAAGTTAATAAAACTTAAAATGGACCAGGGACTGAAAATGCAAATTTGCAAACTTTTTACCGGATTTAAGGGTTGTCGCGGGCCGCGAAGACCACCCCCTGATGTCTTCGAGGGCCGCGAGAGGACTGCCAACGACATTAAACTGGACAACGGCATGTTGCAGGCTGTTCCACCGCCATTGCATGCTTGTTTTTTATACCAGGGTCTGTGCAAATGGTTTTTACTGACTTAGGGACATTTAGGATCATCTGGATTACCTCTAGGAACAGATGGATTGATCTTGAAGGCCATCAAACTCCTATAAATAGCCCCATTGTTTGCACTTAGAACTTGCACATTTGAAAATTTCACTCTCAATTGATCTCTGAAGCATCCTGGTCATCTAGGAAGCTTTCTCTAGTTCAATTTTCGTGCTAAGGACTATTGTAAGTGTTCTTAGCCTCTATAGTTAAGTTTTCATTAGCTTAATAACCGAAAGTCAAACATATCGTAATTACGCTTTGACTTTGTGAATAACCACTAACGGTCCAGCCATTATTCGAATTGAAAGTGGCTATGTGTTGGTAATTATGTAGGTAATAAACCCTTAAAAGGGCACCTTCTAATTATCACAATTACTTGGTCAATTGTCAGGTCAAACTACTTAACAAAAAGTCAAACGAGTCAATTTTTACAAAATAATTCATAACTGATAATGCAGAAGTTATGGAACATGTTTTAACTCTTAACTAACTTGGTAAATAATATAAGAACATGTTTAGGCTTGTTCAACCCGACAATTCCGAGTTTAGGCTCGGTTCGCAACCGAAAGTCGCAAAAGTAGACTTTTGCTTTAATTTTCAGTTCTGACCCGATTTAGCTTAGTTTAGTTATGCCTTAGGGTTCCTTTAGGACCATATTATAGGTTAGTATAACCCTCTGAGGTTATACAACATGGTTCCATAGAAATCCTAGTGCAATGCATGTTTCCGTTAAATGCTTAAAAGTTGACCATTATACCCTTTTGATATAAAAACGAAATTTTTGGAAATGTGAGTGGACAAAAATCTTCATTACTGATTTATAAGTATGTCCTAAAAATTTGACATCCGTTTCTTGTCTCAATTAAGAGTTATACAAGATATCGTAAAACAAAAGCTTTTTGTTAATTAAATTGCCTTTTTAGCATAAATCATATTTAAACCCAATTTTTAGCACCAAACTTGCTACCCACTGTTATAATATAATATTTAGGGATTTTTGGAATTTTTTTTTCAAATTTTATACTAACCATAACATAGAGTTCTAGCATAAATTCGGTAAATGACGGTAATACCCTTTTTGTTAATAAAATGAGTTTAACATATGATTTGGATACCCAACCTTTTCCTACTGATATCATATGTTAAATAAAATATTTTAAGCATTAGAAACTGATCAAAACTTCAGAATTTCATAAACATCCTGAATACCGTCGATTACCGACTTTTACGCTTATTAAGCGCATAGTATGGTTTAAAACCAAATTTAATGCCTAAGACTTGTTACCTACTGATTTTAAAAATAAAATTCTATACTTTAACAGTAAGTATAAGTCTTGAACTCAGATTTCCAAATTTGACCTTAAAAAACATATGTGAAATGACCAAAATGCCCCTATGGTGCATAGTTTGGCCATAAATGATAAACCTCACATATATATGATATCTTGCTGAACTAACTTGATAAAATAAATGTTTTAACTGATATTTTTAGACTAGAACCTCAGTTTATTATTTAACCTCTTTTATAAACTATAAAATAACCAAAATACCCTTACGGGGTTTAAATTGGTTTTAAATTCATTTGGGTATAATGGAAGATATCCTACTGATATCACAACATAATTTAAGTATAATAACTTATGGAACTTGTACATGACTCATCCGGTTGCCCGTTATGCATATACGCGCTCGGTAAGGTTTATGTGACTAGTTTGCATAAATTAGCCGAAACGGGTCAAACCTTATCATTTTTACTTCAAAATCCAGAATGTGATTAGTTTACCCATTTTATACATGTCTCCATACTTGTTGGGTCAAAAATAACGTTCTAATCCGGTCTTCGCTTTGAACCGTAAACCTTTCTTTAAAACTAACCGGTCTAAGTTATAACTTAAATAAGACCCGTTAGGAATCTAATAGGTTATTAAAAACCTTCGTTCCAGATTAGGAGCCCAGTAAAAGCTCTCTGTACTTGCTGATTTGAAATTACGACTGAGAATAAATTACTTTTAGCTCAGGTAAATACTTTTAACTTATTTTCCCTTATACGGGCTTGGGATACGGTATTATAATAATACCGCTTGGTCGGGTATGAAATCATTTAATCAGATTGTGATTAATAAATTGCATAACCCGTTTTAATCTGTTTTGTTTGATATAAAGCCTTTGGGGGGTTAATGACCGTGTCCTAGATATCCTCGGCTCATTCATTTGAAATGGCCACGGCTTAAGCACGGGGTGTAGGCATACACCTGACAGTTGCGTATGTAAAAAGGTATCTCACTCGTGAGAAAACTTCTTGTGGCCCTATACTTGTGGTGTGTCTATTAATCTTGTACCGGCTCTTCTATTCCGGCCCTGAACGGACGACAAACATGTAAATCTGTATACAAGATTATTTAAAATAATTGTCCCAAGTTATAAAAGATTTTATGCCTTGTGCAACCAAACCAATTTTATAAATACTTTTCAAAAGAGTCAGTTAATTGTATTTACCAGTATAACTGACGTATTTTTCAAAAAGATTAAGTGCAGGTACTACGCGTAATTGGCTGGAAACTCCTGAGTATTAATTAAAGAGTCTTGCAAGCTTTTAATACTTAAAGTCTGTTGAACAATAATTACTTTCTGTTTTAGATCCGCCTGTGGATCCACTTACAACCGTTGTGTAATATTTTATTATACTTTCAATTCGGTTTGTAATATTATTTTTAGACTTCCACTGTGCATTAAACTGTGATCAATTGTCCATGATGATATCAACTACGTCACGATACTCCCCACCGGGCCCACTGGTAATACGTGGAAATATCGGGGTGTGACACTATGTGTATAGAAAAAAGGATGTATTATATATTTACATATTTAAAAATATAAAATAAATTATATCAGGTATACAATCGGGTAAACGGGTTTACTTTATCGGGTAATTGGGGCGGGTAAACAGGTATATCACCAAATCCCAAACCCGCGAAAAAAACAAAAAGTAGTCCCAAGCCCATCCCAGCCCTGATTAACCGACCCCAAACCCGTCCCAGATGTGTCGGGTTTCGGGTTTACCCATCAGATTCGGGTTCGATTGTCATCCCTACCTAAGACGATATGTAGTGCTACACATCTCCATGATTGTGTAGTTTCGTTTTTGTAGTTTATTTTGTATCAGCTTCTTGCTATTTTCCTATATATTAATATAGTGAATGAAGTTCGAAAAAAAAGGAATAATGCCTCTATCCATGGGTATTTTACGACACGTGTCATTTCAGTCAGCCAGGGGCATTATGAGACGTTTTTTACAAATGGGCGTAGGGGGATAATGCTCAATAATGCCCTATCAATAACTACCCAATTATTATTTTATTGTTTTTTTAATTTAAAATTAATGATATTTGATGTGGAATGATCTCATTGACCAAACAATTTGAAGAGATGCGTTGATAAAACCACGCATTGGAGGATTTTTTTGAAAAAAAGCCCCTAGGGTCGGTCCTTGGGCGCTGTGGAGCGTTTTTTTTTTTTTTTTTTTTTTTTGGGAAAAAATGCTCATAAACCCTCCACTACGGCTGGTCTAAGACTGCTGGGAGTGGGGCTTGGTTGAGGCTTGGGTTGACATGTGGCGGAGATGGGCTCCACCAGGCCACCCCAAAAAAGCGAGGTATGAGAGCGACGTGGGCTAGCTGGTGTGGGTGGACATGTGAAAATTTATATATATATATATATATATATATATATATATATATAGGGTAGGGTTCCAGCGTGAACAACCTCCCAAGAGTGAACTGCGTGAACAGATCTGGACCCTTGATTTCCTTTTTAGTTGTTAAGGGTAAGATTGTAATTATATAAAAAATTAGATTTAAATCATTATTTTAATAATTGAATTAAGTTACATCTTTCCTAATTTAAATTCATTATCCACATTATGTTTTATTTATTAATAAGATAATTATCAAAACAAACAACAAATCACCATATTTCAATTTTAATTTTTATTTCAGATTTCATCACCAGAATTCAAATTTTGATTTTTAAGATCCACGTAACCTTCATATTTCAACGGTATACACATGTGTACTTGGATATAAATAGAACAGTACACATGTGTACTCAGAATCGTACATATGTGTAATTAGCTATATAATACATACATAGAAACAATACCTATAAAACTATTTTATATTTAACAAATTACAAGTTCCATAAATGTTTTTCAAACCAAACAAAAAACATATAATTACAAGTTCCAGTTTCGTAAAAACAATAAACCTAACATAATCGAAAAAACAAAAAAATAATCTTTTATAACTATTCGCCACGTTGTATGTTGAATCATCATTATCGACCTCATACGTAAATCATCCTTATCGACCTTCCATCTCCACTTTTCTCGTTAATGACATCTCCTATAATAGCATAAAAAAACTCAGCAACTAATACTTTGCATAATTCACAAGTGTACATCAACAACTTTACACATGCAATACACAAAAAATCTGAGATATCACAAAAAAACCGGTATACACATGTGTACATCGCATTAAAAACAGAGGAAAATCAGAATACACATGTGTACTTTGCAATAAAAACATAGCAAAATCAAAAAATTGAACAAAAAAACTCAGCAACTAATACTTTGTATAATACACAATTGTACATCAACAACTTTGCACATTCAATACACAAAAAATTCTGAGATATCACAAAAACAGACGCTATACACATGTGTACATCGCATTAAAAACAGAGCAAAATCAGAATACACATGTGTACAACGCATTAAAAACAGAGGAAAATCAAAAAATTGAACTCCAAAAAACTTAAATCGGAACCCTAATAGTCCAGCAGATCAGTAAAACAAAAAAAATTACGAATTTTGGAGTTACTTACTTTATGTCGGTGATCGATTCGGATCTGAAAAACATCCCGCTGATTTTCCGTTCAGTCCCCTGTTTTTTTCGTTTCGGCGAAGATCCACTGTTTTTTCCGTCGGTGATCGATTCGGATCTGAAAAACAGAAATGGTAACGATACTAAAAATGCAACAGTTACAAGCCGTAACTGAGTTTTCGAAAGAAGAGGAGGACGATGAGTGTTACCGATTGTTAGTTTCGTCTTCGATTGGATAAACTGTGCCATATTTTGATTAATTCACATACTAAACATAAGTATTTTTTACAAATCATATATCCACATAGAACAATTTCATTAATACCTTGGTATGAGTCCAATACTGAATATTATATTTGAAGTTCAAAACAAATCTAGTCAAATATGCAGTCATCCATCGTTAACATTTGTATTTTTCTAAACAAAACAATTTAACTGAACCAAATTAATGTGTAAGTCAAGTTATCAATAACAAAAGAACTTGATGTGGAAGTTTGGTGCAAGTATATTCTATAAAAAAAAAATGTTTTTTTTTACACCAAATTGGTCTGAACTTTTGGTTGATACATCGAAGGTGCCTTGTGGCTTTAATAAACATACGCCAACAATATAAAATTACTTACTCGCATAAAAAAGCATCTGCTTCATCAATAAAAAGCAATAGGCCGGCGGTGATGAAGATGGAAGTGGCCGGCGGCGGTGAAGATGGTGGTGGTGGCGGTGGGAGGCGGACGGCGAGGATGGAAGGGCGACGACGAGAGGTGGTGGTGGCGGTGGGAGGCGGACGGCGAGGATCGATTTAGGGTTTGTTTTTTGTTTAGGGATGAGATGGTCTCCTCTGTTTTCTTTATGTCGATGATATGTGAGAGAGATTTTTGTGGGATTTTGAAAACTAAATGTGGAGATAAACTTGATTTATGCAATCAAATTAAAAAGTAAATTACACATATACCCTTCTTCACTTAATTAAATAGTAACAAATAACCAAATAATTACCATCTTGCCATTCACTAAAAATCTCAAGATCATACAAATCAAGGGCCCAGATCAGTTCACGCAGTTCACGCTAGAGAAATTGTTCACGTTTGAACCTAATCCTATATATATATATATATATATATATATAGGATTAGGTTCAAACGTGAACAAAATCCCAAGAGTGAACTGCGTGAACTGATCTGGGCCCTTGATTTTTATGATCTTGAGATTAAAATGAGTGGCATGATGGTAATTATTTGGTTAATTTTTTCCATTTAATTAAATACAAAAAGGGTATATGTGTAATTTCCATATTGCATTGATTGCATAAATCCCGTTTCTCTCTCACAAATCATCATATTCGAACTTTTATTCCCAACTTTCTCTCTCACCATCATCTGAGATATCGAACTAACTTTATTCAACAATCTTCTCTTTCACTTTTACAACCGGCATCGAGGAAAAGAAAGGGGTTGTTCGCTGTTTTAGTCGAAGGAAAAAAACAGGGGTGCCAACGAAGGTGGAGGTGGTTGAATGGAATGGTTTTCCGGATGGGGTTCGTCGGTGGTCCGATGGTGGTGGTCGATGACGGCCATGGCGGCGCGTGGCGGTCAACAGCGGCAACAACAACGACGCACCAGGGAACCGATGACCGGAGGTCTCTCCGGCAACGGCTGAGTTAGATCGGTGATGAAGTGCGGAGGTGGTCGTGGCACCGGCTAAGTGGAGATCGGTGATGATAACGCCGGAGATGACAACGAAGGTGGCGGTTCTGAACCACGGCAGCGGTGGTTCGGAGTTCTTTCCCGGTAATCGTCTCTGTCCTTCCTTCTTCTTCATCTTTCAGATTTGTTTAGATCCACATATTATTAGTTGTTCGACTATTATATTCCTAGGGATATTGACCACAAATTCTTCAAAAGTCAACTGTCATTATTGAATTAGCCAGGTTATATTTTCTATAATGATTAAAAAATAATTCAATTAACCAGGTTATATTTTCTGTAATGATTCAAATAAGACAAGACTAAATATAATAACCCAAATGAGACAAATAAGTTGTTATTTTATTACATTACATTAATAATAATTTCTGTAACAGTTCATTATTGATTTCATTTATGCTTTAATTTATCAAATATTATAAAGAACGGATCATATATGATAAATGATACTTTTGAGTAAATTCAGTTCTGTCACATATTATAATCTGTGTTTTGGCTTTAATGATTTGTTTAACAATTATAATCTGGCTTTGACTTTTGCTCTGTTTTTAATTCGATGTACACATGTGTATTCTGATTTTGCTCTGGTTTTAACGTGATGTACACATGTGTATTCTGATTTTACTCTGCTTTTAATGCGATGTACACATGTGTATTCTGATTTTAACGCGATGTACACATGTGTATAGCATCTGTTTTTGTGATATCTCAGAATTTTTTGTGTATTGAATGTGTAAGGTTGTTGATGTACATTGTGAATTATGCAGAGTATTAGTTGCTGAGTTTTTTTGTGCTATTATAGGGGATGTCGTTAACGAGAAAAGTGGAGATGGAAGGTCGATAAGGATGATTCAGCATACAACGTGGCGAATAGTTGTAAAAGATTATGTTTTTTGTTTTTTCGATTATGTTGGGTTTATTGTTTTTACGAAACTGGAACTTGTAATTATATGTTTTTTTGTTTGTTTGGAAAACATTATGGAACTTGTAATTTGTTAAATATAAAATTGTTTTACAGGTATTGTTTCTATGTATGTATTATGTAGCTAATTACACATATGTACGATGCTGAGTACACATGTGTACTGTTCTATTTATATCCAAGTACACATGTGTATACCGTTAAAATATGAAGGTTACGTGGATCTTAAAAATCAAAATTTGAATTCTGGTGATGAAATCTGAAATAAAAATTAAAATTGAAATCTGGTGATTTGTTGTTTGTTTAGATAATTATCTTATTAATAAATAAAACATAATGTGGATAATGAATTTAAAATAGGAAAGATGTAACTTAATTCAATTATTAAAATAATGATTTAAATCTAATTTTTTATATAATTACAATCCTACCCTTAACAACTAAAAAGGAAATCAAGGGTCCAGATCTGTTCACGCAGTTCACTCTTGAGAGGTTGTTCACGCTGGAACCCTACCCTATATATATATATATATATATATATATATATTTTATATTTTAACATTTTTAAAATAAAGCACACCACTAAATTAATTTAAAAAAAAAGTTACATAAAATCCTAATAAATTAAAAATACAACTTAATAACACCTAAACAATAAAAATAAAAACAACTTAATAAATCCTAAAAAAGTAAAAAAAAAACTTCATAATAAATTCTAAAAAAATTACAACCTACGATAAATATTAAAGTGGGGAACCAAACAATATTCCGAGTTCCCATCGTGCCTATACTTGATTTTGGCTATCTCCACTCGATCATCGTAGCTTAGGTCGCCCGCAGACACACGGTCGAGACATGCTTTAAACCGATCCAGGTGCGGTTTTAGCTCCCGCCACTTATGTTGACACGCGTTCAAGTTGTGACGCGCGTTTCCAACATGTTGTTGGTATTCCTGAAACGCTTGTGTCCAGTAGGCGGTTTGACCATGACGTAGCGTTCGTTGTGCGTCAACGATTGACGTCACTAGCGCTAGCTCCTCCTCTTTGGTCCAATGAACCATTTTTGTTTTTTGGGTTGGTTTTGGATGAAGATTTGTGTTTGAAGAAAGTAGATGTGAAAAATGTTGATGTTTGGGGTGAGTATTTACAGGTAAAAAATAGTAAACGTTTTTTAAAATTTGATTTACATAGCGGTAACCGCCATGGCCAATGGCTAGCCCAAACGGCTATGGGTAACAATCTGATTTTCCTAGCCAATCCCAGCCATCCACATCATCTTCCCAACCCGCCCCACGTCAGGCTTCATACCACGCCAGAGGGGCAACACCGCTACCCAATCTGCCCCAGTGTGGCTAAAGCGGCGTTGGTTGGCTTCCCACGCCCCAAACCCAAGCCCAAACCCACACCCCACAGTCTAAAAGTGTCGCCCCTGTTACTCTTATTTCTTGTAGTGGCGTTAAGGCTGGAGGGTGTGGGATAAAGCCCCTAGGGGCTCTATCACGCCATGTCACATCCACGTCAGACATGGGGCTTTAAGACCCCTCCCCTTAACTTACAGGGTGTGGGATAACACCCCCTATTAGACAAAATTAAAAAAAAATATTATTGGATGAAATGATGTGGGCCCCACCTGCACATAACCTTCTTCCTCGTTATCACGGTAGCGATGGAACCATGGCGCCCTGGTTTAACTTGCAGGGTATGGGTGGTGGCGCAGGGTGACGCCCTCCATACCCTCCGACATAAGTATACTATAATTATATCCATATTTTTCATTTAACAAATAGACCATTAACATTGTATTACTATCATCCTTTATTTCTAGTTAGTTTTTATAAAAAGAGGTTATGGTTCCTTTTGTTGAAGTGGGGATAATGCTCCATGAAGCTTTCATGTTATGCAGGATTAGTGGTTGAGAGAGTTAATTGTTCTTATTTATTTTTCTTAAACACTTTTAAGTTCTTGAAATTTAATTCCCTGCTATGCCAAATCATTTTCATTGGCTAAAAGAACGAGTCTAATGTTATCAAGGAGTGTTAAATATTAGCGTAAAAATTAGGAGTATATTTAGTGAGTGAGTTTTTTTTTTTTTTTTTTTTTTCTAAAAAAAGTATATAGAGGTACTTTTTGATTTAAAGTTCATATAGAGATAATGAAGAAAATATTATAAATTATAGGATGTCTCCACTACATACCAAGTAAAATATTCATGCAAATTATAATTATAACGTGTTTTCTCTTATTATTATTTTTCATAAAACAATTATCCTATATATTAATAAACCAACCTTATGAATAGTAGTTGTCACATCATACTCAATAGTAAACTTTTCTTATTGGTTCATGTACATCCACTCACATATAGACACGTGACAAGTACATCCACTCACATATAGACACATGACAAAGTTAATTAATATTATAGGGAAAAAAGTCAACAATTTCGTCTTAGGAAATACCCACCCGAAACACCCCTACCCACCCGAAATACTCACCCCCTTGGACGAAATTGTTGACTTTGTTTTCCCCTATCACCCGAAACACCCATATATTATAATCATCTATTAATTTATTATTAATTATTATTATTTTCTTTATTTTATAAGTTGGATAAGCTTTTATTTTTTTAATACATATCTTGAAGATTGTATATGTAACAAATTACATTATATTTTATAAAATGAGATTACTCTATGTAATTTAATGAACAGTAACATCACTAAGTGATGAGCAAATGGTACCGGGTACCGGTATCAAATTTATCAAACCGGGTGTATTTTCGTTACCGGTTCGGCACCGGTATTCACCGGTTTTTACCCTAAAATACCGCAAATACCCACCCGAAATACCCACCCCTACCCACCCGAAATACCCACCCGAAACACCCTCCCTTAGACAAAACACTTCTGGACGAAATGGAATGGGCCTTTGTCCCAGTAGCGATCAATGGAATGGGCCTTTGGCCCAGTAGCGATCAATTATATATTTTTTAAGATTATAAATTAAATGTAAACACAGACTAAATAACCAAAGAAGTTTGCCGCAACACGGCTAAGGTGATAAACCTAGTTATATAAATATGTAGCAACTAGGAAGTTACTTGTAATAAATACTCGAGTGTTCAAATATAAAAAAGAATACGCGTTACAATATATAGGAAGTTTCTTGTAAGAAATACTTCAATTGTTCAAATACAAAAAGACTTTAGGTTAAGTTGACCTTGACTTCTCATAGTTACTTTACTCCCATATATACACACATACTTATCTAAACTCATCACACCCCACATCACCGGAAAACCTTCTTCTCCAGCTAAAATGAGTTACAGCGGCTACTCTCCAGCTCCCTCGGCTACATTCGAACGCTCGCCCAGCATCGATCCCACAAAGCACGTCAGCTACGCATCCGAGCCAACAGCTCCCACCGCCTCATCTGTTCATAATGGACACTCCGAACCTCAGTTGACCGCAACTAGTCAGAGCTTGGTGCCTCCGGGACAAGAAGATGTACGCCAACCGATGAAGTCAGCTAATCAACTTAGTGACAACGGGTTGAATTCAACCAGTTTTGGTCAACCACCGGGGCGTTCAGGTGAAGTGCACAATATCATGTCTGCAAATGAAGTCACCAGCAAAGTTGCTAGTGAAGGAAAAGCGCCCACATTCACCCCTATTGTTGAACGAGATCAGAGTAACAAGGGAGAATCCGATGAAGCTGAGGCGGATAATGATAATCAACAACAGGAGCATGTCGGAGTGAGTATGGTTGGAAAGAAGTTCAAACCGGTTAACCCAGAGGCATACTATGTGGAGGATGATGATGAATAATAGATGATCCATCTTACTTATTTTAATTTGTGTTAGATGTTTGCTTTAAATCTGAGATCAAAAGAAAATTCGTATTTGTATTTCTCTTCAGTGAATGGGTTGTAAGTTCAAGATTTGTTTAATTGTTAGACACTAATGATTGTTGTTTTGGTCAACGTTTGAACAATTATTTTTATGGGAACGATTCTAACATGTTATAGGAGAGGAGTCATATGGTATGTAAACATAGTATATATGTTGTATCTGATATTAACACATTAGGGAATGCACGAATAATCGAGATTTGGTTTTGGGGCTTTATAATGCGGGTTGTGATGGCGAGTGGTGGTAGTTGGGATATATGGCTGGAGATGGAAGGGTAGATGCATGGCTGGTGGATTTTTTTGTTACCGCAATAGAAGCTCATAAGTTACTCCGTAGGGGCATGCAAAATTATCCGTAATTGAAAAGCACCTAAATCCGAAACCGTATGTAAAAAAAGTAACTGAAATCTTCTTGGTTTATTCGGGTTGGATCCTAAGTGTAGCCGAATTGCTTATTCGGTTTTTGGTATGCTTATCAGCTCCACAAATCTTGCTTATCCAATCGAGTAAAATAAATAATAACCGATTTAATAGGTTGAAATTGAATTCGGTTCGGTTGGACAAATTTCTAGTTCCGATTCATTATCAGTTAGGCCATGCGTAGTCATAACGCCCCTTTGTGGGCGTTATTGTTGGGGTATATACGCATGCGGAAGCAACACACACTCACGAACAATCAACCGCAGAAATAGAAAATGAACGACACAAGAATTTACGTGGTTCGGTCGCCAACTGCAACCTACGTCCACGGGGCAACTAAGGTATTTCTTTCATTGCATGTTGCACACCAATTACAATACAGATGAATTGCTTATATAGAGATTACACGAGACATTTTCAAACAAAGAATGACTGCTGCCTACTTCTTTTGACAGGCCGCAAAATATTGCTGCTGTCAAACATAGCTGCTGCCGACACCATTTTTCTGCAGCTATTTTGACTAACCACAAGAGGCTTCACACTCAACAATCTCCCACTTGAAGCCACGGAACAATCTTCACCTGTGCTTCAACTGTGCATCTGTATTTCTGTAATTCCTTCTTAGTTACCCCTGCCTTCTCTTCAAACCTGAAGGCTCGTTGAAGCTCCCACTGAGCGTCAACTCATCAGTCATGGCTAAATCTGCCCCTGACCCGTTCTCTGTCTCTACCGGCTCCCACTGACACGAACTGCCGGATTCTGAGAAAACCTGAGAACTAACACTCTCCAAATAAAGTAGATAATCAACTGGAGAGACTTTAACCGCTGGAACACTGGTTCTCTTAACCCACTGTCTTCTGGTAACTCTGACTGAAGCACCACCTGTGCTCCCACTGCCACGAAAACCCCTGACTGGTTTCTCTGAACCTTTCCTAGCACGTTCAACCTGAATCTAACCTGTGGCTCTGGGTTTGCCTATCTACAAAACAAACCTTCTTCTGCCCACGAGATTCTGTGAACCAGACTTTGTTTTTCTTCTGAACTGGGACGGTCACTCCCTCAGATGGTAATCTGACCATATACAGCAAACATTCCTCGTTCGCAAGTCTTACCTTTCCAAAGTCTCTAACTTTCAGATTCTGCAGTGCTTCACTGCTGTGGGTAGCGTGAAATGAAGCACCAGAATTCTTGACCCAAGAGTCTTCACTGCCTTCCACTGAGTCCCTATGCATCAAACCCAGACGCATTCTCAGAAGCAGAATTCAAATATTCATGACATCGACTCCAAAAGATGTCTAAACCTCCATGCAATTTACAAGTCAACTATGCCCAGCTCCCACTGTCACTGTTATCCCAACCCATGCCAAACGACACTCCATGAGCTGAACCTTCATTCGTACTATTTCAGTGAAACCCTTCACCCAGTACCAGTACAAAGATCCACTCAAATGTCAAACAGCTGATCACCACCGAACAAGGAATACCATCCACAATTCCAGACCAGCTAACCGGCAAACGATTATAACTACAATAGAGCTTTCAAGGAAATCAAGCGGCACCAAGGATTCTATGACCGTGCACACGATCAGTTAACTCAAACCCTAACCGAAAGATCTTTTCCACAACAAGCAATAGTTCCATGACTTGCAATTGACTTTTTTTTTTCACTTGTGTCGACATCAACAACCCTGTTGATTCCATTTTCTCCATGTTCTCACCCATCACCTCGTCCGCAAAAAAAGGAAAAATAATCTGGTGATCTCCAAGAGTTTACCCGGCTCTAGTCGACTAAAAAATTAATCAACAACCACAAACTCTAAATCACCAACTGATCACCTTGTCCCACAAAAAATACCCCCTTATTTTCTTTGTTGGACCTACCAGAAAAAATAATATTTTTTTTTCTTTTTGAAAAAGTAGTAGACACCAAATGCTTTCTTTTCTTTTCCACTAAAAGAATAAAAAATACAAGCTTCTTTTTCTTTTGTCTTCCTCTTCACGTGAGAACACCTTTCCCCCATTCTTATTTTCATTCCTTTGAATGGCTTCTGCCATTTCAAACACAAGGCAACGAATGGCGACTATTCAAGGGTTTCAAACAAACCTACTTTGGAGAAACATCGACGGCAACGGAGGCGGTTCTGACGGCGGCGGCTTCGGAATCACGGCTGTGATTCACCTGAGCGGCGGCGGTCACAGGTCAGTATCTTCTCTTTCCTGTACACCTCCTTCTCCTGCCTCTCTGCTGATTGTTCTGGTCCGCTCAGATCTTCGATACCAATTTCCGGCCACTTGCCGGAGAAACGAACTGATCTCTTAGAACCACTGTGTGTAATCGAGCCGTAGCTCTGATACCAGTTGTTGGGGTATATACGCACGCGGAAGCAACACACACTCACGAACAATCAACCGCAGAAATAGAAAATGAACGACACAAGAATTTACGTGGTTCGGTCGCCAACTGCAACCTACGTCCACGGGGCAACTAAGGTATTTCTTTCATTGCATGTTGCACACCAATTACAATACAGATGAATTGCTTATATAGAGATTACACGAGACATTTTCAAACAAAGAATGACTGCTGCCTACTTCTTTTGACAGGCCGCAAAATATTGCTGCTGTCAAACATAGCTGCTGCCGACACCATTTTTCTGCAGCTATTTTGACTAACCACAAGAGGCTTCACACTCAACAGTTATGTGACACGTGGCGTGACACGTCAGCAAGGGGCTTTATGGGGCGTTAGTCATAACGCCCCCGCCTAATCATTACTCACTGAAATTCCGGCTTCTTCTCCGGCCTTCTTCTCCGGCCAAACGCACTAAAAGTCCGGTTATGGGACACAAACACGAAAACAGAGCATTTTATCTATGAGGGGAAAACCAGAAAAAAAAATGCAGGGACCAAGTTCTCCGGCAACAGTCTTCTTCTCCGGCAACCAAATTCCGGCTTGTTGTCCGGCCTTCTTCTCCGGCTTCAGGTCTTCTTCTCCGGCTTCAGGTCATCTTCTCCGGCTGAAATTCCGACTTGTTCTCGGTCTTCAGGTCCGATTTGCGTTATCCAAGGTTTGAAAAGCACCCCCATGGCGCCGCGATAAATCTCGCGCCTCCCCCAAATTTTTGAAACATGGCGCCGATGGTTTTGGTGTGGCCGGCGTTTTGGCGGCGCTATGTGGGTTATACCGCCGGGCATACCGCCCACTACGCAAGGACTTAGGCCCGAAAAAGTTTCTAAACCCAATAAACTGATATTTGAACCAATGAACATCCCTAGATATAGTGGGAGAGAGAAATAAGGCGCCTTTAGTTAGTTGCTAACTGCGGTTCACTTTTTTCAACAAAATTTGCATTTTAGTTTTTCAGATGAGGACCGGCAATTTGTTGACACAACACAACAACACAATACGAATCCATTACAAAATATGCAGGTTAGTGACTAGTCTAAGGCCTAAACGGGTTTGCGTTAGTCTTGTGTAAACCATGTGAATACGTTTAGCTAAACGGGTCAACACCAGGTTGTGTTGACCCAGTCGTCTGCAACAAACACCTTGCTGCGTGGTTGATCCAATTCCTCAGTTTGCAGAAACCCTGCATTGATAAGACATGATGTTATTTTTGTTGGGATTAAGTCGAACAACTTCACTGCATTCTTGCATTCACCAATCTTCACGTCCTTCATTGCCCTCATCACTTCGTTATAGGGCCTGTATGGATGTCCAACATTTGGACCACACACCAGCCCCAGTTTTTATTTCTTGGTTTTCTATATCACAAAGACTATTGTTTGTTGATTTTGTTGGTTTCTTGATGTTTGCAGGATACGGGTCATGTGGTTTATTTAAGTTGGTGATAAAATCAGGCAGGAGATCATTTCTGATTCAGGTGGTGTCAGTAAAGACATCAAGCACGGAAATTGATAAAACCGTTTCAGTTTTAAATGAAAATGTGGATCTTTGTGCACCAAGTGAACAGATTCCTGAAGTTGTCAAGGAACCTGGTGCAGTTTTGACCAAAAAAAAAGGATCTTGAAGCACGCGAATTAGATAAAAGGCTCAAGAGAAAAGGTTCGAAGAAGCTGTGACGAACACGTTGCAGTTTTGATTGAAAAGGAGGATCTTGGGGGGACCCCAGTTTGAGAAAAACAATCAATCGATCACACCGGTGAAGTTGTTGGAAAGCCTGAACGAACCTGACACAGTTTTGACTGAAAAAGAGGATCTTGGTGCATCTGAATCCATTGTTGAAGAAGCTGATTAAGTTTTGAGTGAAAAGGAGGATCTTGGTCCACACAAGTTGGAAAAAATGCTCAAAACATCAAGTTATACAACAAAAAGTCAACAACAGCCATAATCTCGATGATATTCGCACTTAAAACAGTTAAAGATAAAACATAACATGAAAACCCATTTTCACATTTAATTTGTTTATATCTATATGTTTGTTACAGTGCTCTCTAAAGCTTCAACTGATGCTGAAAGTCCTGAAACTTTACAATCGGCTGAAAAGTCAAAAGTCAACTCTGGGAAGTCAAATGCAGCAACATCTGACATTTTCTAGCCTACACCAAAAAGAAAAGATAACAAAAGTCAACTGTGGCAAGTCAAATGTAGTTCCCAACGTTGACCAATGTCAACAATGCATATGAAGGAAGAGAAATAAAGAAGCGATGGAAAACGTTACAACTTGGAGCAGTGGGAAATAGTCGACACCTTTAAAGAACCTGCTCGGTGATGCCAGCTCACCAAGTGGCAAACAATCCGAGCCTGTGGTTCAAAAATATGAAGCTACGGTCTACCCTTCGGTTAATGATGACGTGACGTGTTGTCACCACCCAAGCCGAGATTAACTTACCGTGCTAAATAGATAAATAGGGCGCCACGACACCTTTATGACCCGTATGTCAAAAGGACATTATGTCTATTGTAATTTGATTATTATTTGAAAGGAATATTGGATTTTAATAATCCAAACTTTCACCCATTGGCCGGCAACGGACCCAACTTCAAAAATAACCGGTGGTGGTCCCAACTTTTCGTATATGGTAAACCAATGGAGTTTTACTAAAAAAAAACCTTAATTTCTTTTTGTCTCCTTATCCTTTTCGGCAACTTTTTCGTATAATGTAAACCAATGGACCTTTATTAAACCGAAAAGGATAAGGAGACAAAAAGAAATTAAGGTTTTTTTTAGTAAAAGTCCATTGGTTTACAATATACGAAAAGTTGGGACCACCACCGGTTATTTTTGAAGTTGGATCCGTTGCCGGCCAATGGGTGAAAGTTTGGATTATTAAAATCCAATATTCCTATTTGAAATATGACATGGGGAAGGTTTTCCACAAGTAAAATGGTACATTGTTGATGATACGCATTGCCAGTTTCTTGAAATAATTAGAAGACTTTCAGATTCTTTTTCTACAGCAGTGAAAGTTAGAATACTTTTAATTAACAATGTTTTCATAATTGTTGTTGATATAATGCAAGTTTTGTAAATTTTGTTGCAGTTAGATGCCACTGTTGAAATCATCTATGAGAGGCACTTGAATCAAGTAATCAGCGTTAAAACATCATTGTGCAAGAATGTTAATGGACATGGTGAAAAAAGTAATATAATAACCATTAAACTATAAAGTGGTGTTTGTATGAGTGTTTTAAACGGTTTGTGTCTTGACAATACATAATATACAAGCACAGGTTTCTTTGAGTCTTGAACTATGTTTATGTCTTGATCGTAGGTCAATCGGGAATGGGTGGATATCTAAATGGGCATCAGGTGAAATAAGGCGAAATAAATTTCAATGGGTAGTCATCTTTCTAAAATACTTAACTCTTAAAACTACAGTTCATAAGTTTATTGTTTTGTTGTCTTTGATTCTAGGGAACTTTCCTAATTTATACATTTGATCAACTAAATGTCCTGGTCCAATATAATACAACTGTTCATTAGTCTCTGGCTGCCTTATGTGGAACTGGAATTCTTAGGCTAGTCGGCATGGGCATCGTTCCCGGATCATCCTGGGTCGGCGACGATCCAAACACCGTGCCGACCCCCCTCCGTCCCGTCTTGAACGTCGGGTTCTAGACGTTTGCGACGATCCAAAGTGGTGGGGCCCGGATCCATTATGACCGTTCAAAATAAAAAAAAAATTTAATTTTCTAATAAACATTAAATATCAAACGGTTATATTTCAAAATATACCCCAATTCACTTCCATTTTTATAAATACTCACCTCTTTAACCATTTTTTCCACAACTTTTCACCCACTACCACCCCATCTATCTCACATTTTATAAACCACTCTTCCCTTTTTATAAAAACTCATCATATTTTATACCATTTTTTACACACTACCACCCCATTTCTCGCTAAAAAATTATCATGGCTTCACCCATGTCTTCCATTTCTTCTATTTCTTCTATGTCTTCATCGGATTCGTCTGCGTGGTATTCATCATCTTCGGAAGAGGATGATATTATGCACAACATGATTATGAACGCGGCTCAAGTCTTCATGGCGGCTGATCAAGGATCGTCCCAACGGGTAACTAGACGAGCAAAATATAACCGAGACCAAGAAGGTATTTTACTTTTTTTTTCCATATGTTTTATATAGATTTGAAAATGTATTTTATAATTAATTTCATTTATGTTTCGTTTTAAATTTATAGCCGGCCACGCTAAACTACTAGCCGATTATTTTGCCGACGAACCCGTGTACCCAGCCGAGATTTTCCGACGTCGGTTCCGCATGAGTCGTCCACTGTTTTTACGTATTGCAGGCGACATGGCCCAGTCTGATCCGTTTTTTACATTGCGGAACGACGCTAGGGGGCTAAGGGGTTTCAGTAATTTACAAAAATGCACGTCGGCCATTCGCCAACTTGCGTACGGTTACGCACCTGATGCATTAGACGAGTATATTAGGATGTCTGAAAGAACCGCACGTCGATGTTTGCACAAGTTTTGCGAATGGGTTGTCAAATTGTATAGCAAGCGATATCTGCGGAAACCGAACGCAAGCGACATTCAAAAATTATATCAAGCACACGAAGAGAGACATGGTTTCCCAGGAATGCTCGGGAGCATTGATTGCATGCACTGGGCGTGGCAGAACTACCCAGTCCAATGGCAAGGTCAGTATACTAGGGGAGATCATGGACATCCGACTATTATTCTAGAGGCGGTTGCGTCACAGGATCTCTGGATCTGGCATGCTTTTTTTGGTCTACCTGGTTCGCTCAATGACCTTAACATCATATACCAGTCACCGATATTTGAGGATGTAGTGGCGGGTACAGGTCCGGACACAAGCTTTACAGTTTCGGGGGTGGAATACAGGCGAGGTTACTACCTAGGCGATGGGATATACCCAAAGTACTCGACAATCGTTAAAACTATTCCGCACCCGACAGACGACAAAAGAAAAAAGTTTGCGAAGTTTCAAGAGGGTGCGAGAAAAGATATTGAACGGGCTTTTGGTGTTCTACAAAAAAAATGGCACATCATTGAACATCCTGCACGTTCGCAAACACCAAAGAGGTTACGACACATTATGTACGCTTGTATCATCCTTCATAACATGGTCATTGAAGACGAAGGTAGAGCGATATGTGAGTACGACGAAGACGCGTCAACTGGAAATTCTGTTCCAGTTAGTGCGGAACAACAAGATTTGAACATGTTCGCTCTACGTAACGAGTACACACATCATAACCTACAAGCGGACTTGGTGGAGTACATTTGGAACAACGCTCAAAACGAACCCGACAACGACATGGAAGACGAAGACTAGTTGCTTCTTTTAATATATTAGGATATTTTTAATTTTTTTTTTTAAGTTTATGTTTTTTTTGTTTTTTTTTTTTTAGTTTATGTAATGTTTTTTAATATTAATGAAAATATTTTGTTACTTTATTTGTTAAATGTTAAAAAAAGTGGAAGATTAAAAAAAAAAAAAAACATAAAAGTGGTGGAGGATGATGACTAGGACCAACTTAACCATGCCCTCTAGTTTTGGAGGATGGACCAATCTTGGGAGGATGATGACGTGGCGCATATGTGACTGATCATCCTCAAGGATGATCCATCAACCATACCCACTAGCCTTACTAATTGCTATCTACTGTTTTACGTGTGACATTGGCTTACTTAAGCAGGTCAATTCAAGTCAACGGTAAAAAATTGAAGTCAAATGCTTGTGGTCAATGGTCAAGTTTATTGGAGTTATTGTGTCAAAGTTTGCTATGATAATGGTAAAGGGAGAAGCAGAGGTTACTGAGTTATCTGAAAGTCAAAAATGGACAAGGGATGAGGGACTCTGATTTTGAGAGTCAATTGTAGAACATATCTGGATTTTGATGATTTGGCTTTGGTCAACGCTTCTAAAAGCGGTGCTAAAGTCAACCAATGTCATACCATCAATTAGATATGGTTGATTGTAGCTGAAGCTTTAAAAGTGGAGGTTGCAATCAAAAGTCAACACTTGACGGATGAGAAGTCAATTCAGGTACACCGGAAATATGCTGGTTAGTTTGGTATCTACTATTGATAGTTTAGTACACATTCCCTGGTCCAAAGGTTATGAATAACAATATGTAAAAAACATAATCCAAGTGAATCAAAACACAAAGGGTAAGGTTTTTTATTTATTTATTTATTTATTTTTTCTTAAAGAGGTCAATTAAGAAAAAAAAAGAGTAAATTGCCATTTTAGTCCCTGAGTTTTGTCCATATTTGCCACTTTGATCCAAATAGTTTTTTTTGTGCCTCTGGGTCCCTGACTTTTACATTTTGTTGCCATTTTGATCATTTTGTATAACTTCATCCAAAAACCTAATTTGTACTTAATCACTAATGTTTTCAGTTGCCATTTTGATCCAATTCCAAAAAATCAAAAAAATTCCAAAAAAATCTAAAAATCAAAAAAATTCTAAAAAATCATAAAAATTCTAAAAAATTCAAAAAAATCTAAAAATCATAAAAATTCTAAAAAATCATAAAAATTCTAAAAAATCCAAAAATCATTAAATGTTTCGGCACGAACCGTTTCGACCCGTACCGTTTCGAACCGAACCGTTTCGACCCGTACCGTATCGAACCGAACTGTTTCGACGCGAACCGTTTCGAACCCGAACCGTTTCGATCCGAACCGTTTCGATACGGTACGGTTCGAAACGGTTCGCGTCGAAACGGTTCGGTTCGGTTCGATACGGGTCGAAACGGTTCGGTTCGAAACGGTTCGCGTCGAAACGGTTCGGTTCGGTTCGATACGGTACGGGTCGAAACGGTTCGGTTCGATACGGTACGGGTCGAAACGGTTCGGTTCGATACGGTACGGGTCGAAACGGTTCGGTTCGATACGGTACGGGTCAAAACGGTACGGTACGGGTTCGATACGGTACGGGTTCGAAACGGTTCGCGTCGAAACGGTTCGGTTCGATACGGTACGGGTCGAAACGGTTCGGTTCGAAACAGTTCGCGTCGAAACGGTACGGGTCGAAACGCTTCGCGTCGAAACGGTACGGGTCGAAACGCTTCGCGTCGAAACGGTTCGGCTCGAAACGGTTCGGGTTCGAAACGGTACGGGTCGAAACGGTTCGCGTCGAAACGGTTCGGCTCGATACGGTTCGCGTCAAAACGGTTCGGTTCGAAACGGTACGGGTCGAAACGGTTCGGTTCGAAACGGTTCGCGTCGAAACGGTTCGGTTCGAAACGGTTCGTGTCGAAACGGTACGGTTCGAAACGGTACGGGTCGAAACAGTTCGTGCCGAAACATTTAATGATTTTTGGATTTTTTAGAATTTTTATGATTTTTTAGAATTTTTTTTTATTTTTAGATTATTTTTGAATTTTTTAGAATTTTTATGATTTTTTAGAATTTTTTTTATTTTTAGATTTTTTTGGAATTTTTTTGATTTTTTGGAATTAGATCAAAATGACAACTGAAAACATTTTTTAAGGAAATCCCCAAAATACCCCTGTTACAAACTGGGTTTTTGGATGGAGTTAGACAAAATGATCAAAATGGCAACAAAATGTAAAAGTCAGGGACCCAGAGGCACAAAAAAAACTATTTGGATCAAAGTGGCAAATTTGGACAAAACTCAGGGACTAAAATGACAATTTACTCAAAAAAAAAAACTCAAAAAGGGGAACGGGTCAAACGGTTGAAAGTACCACATATTCTATTTTTGTTGCATACAACGTTATTAAAATTGTTTTATTCAAAGATCTATATTATAATTGTAATAATACTGTTTTTATAATCCCAATTAACGCATAATTATCTATAAAAAAGTGAAAAAGAAAACAAGTTTGACTAACTCCTTGACCATCAAGAACTAAGGCAACAACATGAGCCCTCATCAGGTTTTTTTTTGAACTGAACAATACTCAAAGATGATGCTCCTTTCTCTAACTTTGTCCTCTTCAACCAACCTGCTGTATCCACCTAAAAACAACCAAATTTTGGAATAATCAAGCATGATCTACATCCACTCTCCACAACTAGTTCTTTCTTTGTATTAGGTGCTCAAAAGTTACAGTACATGAATGAAAAGTATTTATAGGGGTACAATTAGGGTTGTTGACTTTAAGCTACAGTAACTAAAACCTCTGCTCTAGTAAAAAAATTTCACAACCCAACATCTGGGTTATCAGTTACCACAACCCAGACGAGTTACCTGGTCATCTAGGTTATCAGTTGCTTCTAACCCAGACGAGTTATCTCTTTGTTGCTTTGACACTCTCTAGTCAAATCATCCACAACCCAACAAGTTAACCCACGACCGAATGAGGTGATTTGGGTGATACTTTTTGTTCTAACGGGTCAAATGGGTAAATTTAAATGAGTTGAAAGACACCAAAGTGTATTCAAAATAGTCATAAATTGTTTTATTATAACAAATTAGATTGTTCTTGTAAAAATATAGTTATTGTAATGATATTTGACACATTAATTATTACTAAGATGAGATTAAAAAAGAGCCAAAAAGTGTTTGCAAATTGCAGGTTGCATTTCACCGGTAATTGTTGTCAAGGAACCTGTTGTAGTTTCGACTGAAAAAGATGGATCTTGAAGTACCAGAATTGGAAAAAACGCTCTAGAGAAAAGGTTCAAAAGCTGTGACGAACCCGTTGCAGTTTTGATTGAAAAGGAGGATCTTGGGGACCCCAGTTGGAAAAACAATCAATCGATCACACCCATTGTTGAAGAAGCTGATTCAGTTATGAGTGAAAAGGAGGATCTTGGTGCACACAAGTTGGAAAAAATGCTTAAAACATCAAGTTATACAACAAAAAGTCAACAATGGCCATAATCATCTTGTTGATGATATAAGCACTTAAACAATTAAAGATAAAAGATAACATGAAAACCTATTTTCAAATTAATTTGTTTATATGTATATGTTTGTTTCAGTGCTCTCTCTACAGCTTCAAATTGACTGAAAAGTCAACTCATGGAAGTCAAATGCAGGAACATCTGACATTTTCTAGCCTGCATCATTTATGACACTAGTGGGGATTTATGTTCTTGAGCCCGATGTATTTGCTTTCTTTTAGTGACATGACCTGAAGATCTGAGTGGATAACACTAATATATAACTACCATCCAATGAATTCATCAACATCTTTTTTCTATCTTCATCTTACATGCATGCACACCACGTGTTTGATAAAAGTGCTATATGAGTTTTTGCCAAATAAACTTTCTCCGTATTTTGTCATATCTTTGGGTGCTTTAAATTTTGTTTCTGTACTTTAATCAGTTTCATGAGATCAAATTACTTGGTTTCAGTTGGCATATGCAGCCAAGTAACAAGCTTAGTAACAGAGGTACAAGAAGAACACAACCTATTGACTGACTTGATAACATAGGCAAGTGGATCTTCTAAACAATCCTGGATGGTTGACAGAGCTTCTACCTACACTAGTAAATTTCTATTTATTTTAAAACTATCTTATTATTGACTTTGTTTTTGCACTTCTGATGGATAGATATTCCGGAAGCTTGTTTATGTCAAGCACTAAACTCATGTAATTGGCATTTTTAAAACTTTATCTACTATTTTTTACCAAATTTTGCCAGAGAAGATTTTTTTGATACTAAGTTGATACTATCTTTTCTGCTGTTCAATCAGTTTCTGTGTATTTATATGATTTGTCACAAGTCGAAGAACTAAGATAATAGTTTGAGTATGTTATTATCACTGTATTTATATGATTTATATGTATTTTAGACTATTAAAGTTACAAAACAGTTGAGATTACTCGCAAAAGATGAAGATGAGAAGCTTGCCGAGACAACCTCGTATGATGTAACTCCACCATATGATGAGAAGCTTACCCGTTACGACTTGTATAAGGAACATAACGAGCAAGCTTTCCTGTTTTCACGCATACTGCAAAGAGCTGTCCAGATGTATATGAATCGTGCGAGTAACATTACACATTCACTTTTTATAGCTGGATTAAACTTCTTTGAGTAACTTTTTTTGCAGCCTTTGACAGGTCGCATATAACTTCTTTGTGTGACTTCTTTGCTGACAGGTATGTTAATCTAATTTGGCTGGATGAGGTCTTCAAAGCTGGTGAGGTATGTTTATGAGAAAGAATACATATGCCCCTTCTTAAAAGGTGATTCTTAAATCTTTAACTATTAAGATTATGCTACTACACTAGGGTTGCCTGGGTTAAGATTTTGGAATGAAGCTTATCCACTTAGTGCCATTCATTAATATGTTGTGTTACTTATGTTGGGTTTAATCTTGATTACGGGTCAAGCACGGTTAAGACAATAACGGGTCAAGTCATGGAGCAGTAGAAAACGGGTCACTTGACCGGGTCTGGGAGTTTGTTAGCGGTGGACGTTAAAGAGAATATGCGTTAGAAGTTTGTTGCTGGAAAGTAGGATCACGTGACCCACTATGCATGTGATCTATTTGTTTGTTTTATTTATAAATAGGGCAGTAGATGGGTTCTTATTTTTGTACCCTTTTTCAAAATTGCAATTAAGAAAGTTCCAGCAGTAAATTTGAGTTGCATTACGTGAGTTGTGTTTGATCCTTAGGGCCTGATAACCAACAACTTATACCTCCATTCTTCTAATGTCTTTTAAGGAAATGGAAAAAGGATTTACGCAGAAAAAAGGACTGAAGTTTGTTTATCTCTAGTGTAGGGTGGGATGAGTAAATTTGATGAGTCCTTAAGCTTCTAATAGCAAGGGCTTTTATGAAACAAAGAAGAACTGAAAATTGGTTTATATTCCATAATATATGCAGAACTAATGATTTCAGTTATGTTGGTCATAGTACTGACTAATGTATAATTGTTGATACCAATGAATGATGCTGCATAGGTTTTTATATTCGAATGCCATAAAAGTACTATTTCCTTTCATTCCATGCGTGTAAATACTTGCTTACTGGTTATGTGGTAGTACTATATAGTTGGCGCTGAATATGCAAACGCTTCCTGTTGTTGATGGTGTAGTTATGAGAAATCCAGATGGCAAATATGCGAGTAATACATAGAACACAATTTTTCTTAAAGAATTTCAATAACATATTGTTTAAACAGTAGTCAATGAACCGTTTACTGGGGCTTGTATCAAGAACCAATGGATTGTTTATCTCACAAAATTGGTATGTTCATTACAACACATGCGATTCACTTGTCCTTGTAATCTGAAATCAAGCTTATGTAATTCACTACATACCTTGTAAATGGATGAACCTTAGAAGGTTCACAAAGGACTTCGTTTTTCGAAGCTAGGGAAAAAATACAAGTGTTGACTTTGCGGTCAATGTTGACCAAAAAGTCAACGGAAGTCACACTCAGCTTGTTGGTCAAATGTTGAGGCCATATAGGGATGACAATTCTAATACTGGGCTTGTAATCGGATTAAGTGGATTTTTTTCTACTGGACCATCTTTAAGGGCAAAGTGTATGGTTATTTTGGTAGTGTTGTTGACTTTTTGCATCAGTTGACTCCAGATTAAACATACGCCAATATAGTTGTTGACGTTTTGCACGAATCAACATAGTACTGTAATTCTTAATTTTATTCGGACCCATATTCCAACCCTTGACATTCATTAACTTCAAAAAGTGGTCTCAACATTAATCTGGAAGTAAAACGATTTGACCGGCACATCAGTAAGTCCAATTTATCAAGCAAATAGAACAAGGAATTCTCAGGCTGCAATTTTCATTTGCCCTAAAGTTGGTAAAACACATTTTCCATTACCTCGTCATTTCTAATAGAGTTAATTACTGTTTTCGTCCCTGTGGTTTGTCAAAAATCACTATTTTAGTCCATTAGTTTAAATATTATGATTTCAGTCCCGGTGGTTTTACTTTCGTAACCATTTCAGTCCACTTCGTAACAATTTCAGTCCCTGTACTTAACAGAATAATGGATTGAAAGGGTTACAAAAGTGACACCACAGGGACTGAAATGGTTACGAAAGTGAAACCACAGGGACTGAAATTGTAAATTTTAAACTAATGGACTGAAATAGTGATTTTTGACAAACCACAGGGACGAAAACAGTATTTGTGTCAAAATTTTGGACTTTCTAGTTGCAACATTCCAGCTTTCACACAGTGTTGACTATTTCTATTGACTTTTCTATAATAAAAATCATACAACAGCAACCAAATATCCAAACTATTGAGAATTCGTGATCCTTACATAAAAGGATTAACTTCTCCATAGATCATCACAAATGTCAACTCTTATACATCTTTTGGCAGACATCACATCAGCCCTTATTTGACTATCATTGACTTTTACTAATTGACCAACAATTCTAGTGAAAAACCAGATACAAACCACAATCAATAGAAAGTTTCTTTGCTACATAATTATGGTCAATTGTAAGTCATCAATGGGTCATTACTTAAGGTGCGTTGGGATCGTGGATCCTTTTAAGGAATTGTAATATATCAAAGTAACTGAATTTAAAGGAAATGGAATCTATCATAAGAATTTGAATTTGTAATGATTTGGATGACAAAACAATAATGAAAATAATAATAAAGGTATCGAAATTTATCATTACGACATCCACCTATTGCTCGCACCACTATCGATGGTGTTGCCCCACGTCCCCACCCCCTTAGTCACCTCTGCAATTGCCACGGCCACAGCCGGTGGCCGGTGGCCGTTGCTGCCCCAACCACCCCTTGCCACCAGCTAAGAATTAAGAATTGAGATTATTCAAGGGCTGCTAATATCTGGTACAATGGAATTGTGGAACTGGAAGCATAGAAATGGAAAGGTCAATTGTTCGGTCTTGCATATTGAAGCTAAAGTCAAACTGGTGACTCATATGTGCATAGTAGAAGTAGAACAACTGGGAACTCATATGTGCATAGTAGAACAACTGCCAGTAACACTGTTAGTAACACTGATTAAAAAGTCAATGTTGACTTTGACCAAAAAGTCAACACGAACTTTGACCGAAAAGTCAACACAACTCTAAATGGCGTTGTCATGCAAACTACTAAGTTTCAAGTCTTTTATTTGGTAATTAGCATTGAGGACTTGTAGTTTCATTTGTATACTTGTATAAATTGATATGTATTTTGTGGTTTGTTTTCAAAGTTGGGTCATGGGTGTATATATTGGCCCAATATGGGAATTGTTTTGAGCTGGATAATCCATTTGGATAATTCAAGGGCTAGCTAGTCAACTATGAAGGATTAAGGATTGGCTTGTGGCCCAAAATTTTGTATTTTACATTTTCTTATCAAGAAAACTTTATCAGGGTATGATCCCATCTACCTAAAAAAGTTGTCCTAACTTTTCATAAAGTCGTTAATCCTGAGCTCTATCTCTATTTTCCCGAAAAAGAATCCATGCGTTTTATATATTAACAATATTTAACTTTTTTTTTCAACACAAGAATCTAAGTTAACCACGAAATTGACATGCAATCCGTTCTAGTAAGGAACCAAAATATATTAATAATCAAAACAAAAATAACCCATGCCAGAATGGGTATCATCAATAGGCATAAAGAAAGGGAAGTACGTGCCAAACACAAGTGTCCCGAGAAAAAAAAACATTAGGGCTTGGCAACCCACCAAACAAATATTAGATAACAAGAGAGCTTTGGCCTCAACTAATTCTGTTGGATTCAACTACAGGATCAAAATGGTGATAAAATTGGTAAAGAAAAAACTCTAGAATCAAAATGGTGATAAAATTGGAAAAGAAAAAACTCTAGAATGACGATGAAGTGATGATAACTCCGTGATATCGTAGACTTTAAACAATGAACAATATGCTCTTAATATTCATGATAAATGCCCCATATTCATTATACATGCACTGTACTATATGTTTTCCAAAAGTTTTAAACTAAATCTAGATGTTAACAATGTTCATCAACCTAAAAAGAGAGTAAGTTTGATAAAGAAGCTTTAGTAACTTCATCAATAGTATACAAACGAAACTACAGAGTGATTTTCTAATATAAACCCTAACGGTTTGAGTACAAATATCATGGCAGATATGAATCGCGTTTAATGCTTTATTAGTTTAATCTGATTTCAAAAAGCATTTTGCATATGTACAATAAGTGTTAATGTTTAAGAACATTGACTTACTTGAAACGATAATGCTTTCTCAAGTTCTTTAATGATGATTTTCATTGTAGGACGTTGGTCTTGAGTTTCTACTACACACTGATGTGCAATTTCAATAAATGTGTGCAAAGATTCCTTGATGGGTCCTCCTTTTAACACAAAAGTGTCTTCACTTGTTTATTCCTTTAGTATAGGATCTATCATGTCCTCTAGTGTTCCCATGCAGAAGCTTTGTCTTGCCACAGGGCCAAGCCCTTTGTCATTCTCCTTCGTGTAAATTGGATCATAGGACTTCCTCCCACATAGAATTTCAAACAAAACTATTCCAAAACTATATACATCTGATTCTCTTTTTAACTTATGAGCCTGTTGATAATCTGGATCTATGTAGCACGGTCTGCCACACCACTAGATATAGACAGCTTCGTCTTCTGGATTTGGATGCAACAATACAAAGTCTCCAAACCCATCAATCTTTGCCCTCCAGTTTTCGTCCAACCCAATGTTGTAGCTACATATATCATGGTGTATTATCATCTTTTGTTCTTCCATCTCAAAGTGAAGGTACTTCAATGTATGTGCAACATCACTGCAGATTTTCAAACGCTTTTCCCATGTCAAACTACGCATATCATTGGTGTTTCTCAAATAATGATCAAGGTATCCATTAGAAACATTCTCAGTGACAATAATCATCTCTGAATCTTCAACACAAAATCCAATTAGAGTGACTATGTTCAGATGCTCAACACTTGTAAGCATCTCAATTTCTGTATAAAGCTCTTCTTCGTACCACTCATTTCTAGAGGTGTACGGTTTTATAACCACAATGTTGTGTCCCTTGGGATGTTCTCCTTTATTTTTCCTCTTTTCATATGAAAAATCTTCTTTATCAACATGGCAGAGTTCTGCTCGGTACAAAGTACATTCATCCCAAGATGCAATTATGTATGTCTCTGAAAAATTATTTGTTGCTACTTTAATATCACTAAGACAAATCTTCAAGTGTCCCAACTTGTTTTCTTGCCAATATGTGATAAAGGGAAAAGGAGAGTTATAAAACTGAATATAAATAGAGACACAAAGCGTCAGTAAATTATTAGAAAAAAACTATAGATTACATTGAATCTATCGACAATTAGCCACTATTATAATTATACAAGGCAAATGGGTTCTGCTCTGTACAAAGTATAGTAATCCATCTCCACTTCACTACAATCTAACTAACCTGTAGCAGACTGAAGCCTTCTAATCAACATATACTAATTCATATATGTTGTTTGGAACCTAAACAAAAATGAATATGGTGCCAACCCCTACTTTCTTTTTCCCCTGTTCCCTAATTTTCCATCTAAGATATCATAGTTGGGCCCAACTCGTTTTCCCAAGTCTGGAAAAATTATATAGTTATCAAGTTTGTGAACACGGCCCAAACACAATACATGAATTAGTTAAATACTTAGATCATATTGAATTCTGTATAGTTAGATACATTAAATGATAATCTAAAAGGAATCCAAATCCTTTGTGTTTTAGTAAGGCTCAAACTATCTACACACTTGGTGTGTAGATAGCCACCCCAAAAAGTGTTTTTTTGTCCTATATGCACACCCTGCAGTGTCAAGTGTGACAACTGGCACAAACCGGTAATTTCCGTACACTATAATTATTGCTTAATGACTGCAATTATGAGTTTAATTGTCAGCGATGTCTGAACACATGATTAAACAAGTGAATTCATGCATGTTGTATACTACAAAATATTGCTTTATGCATAAACGAGAGCGTTGCGTCAGAATAATAGTAAACTCACCGGTAAGACACACTGTGTCAACAGAACTGCAGAAAGCAGTCAGACATAAGAATTGAGGCCTAGGTGTAGGTCCGACGACAAAAGTACATTAAAACCCAAGAGTACATACAAGGGTTTAATTTATATACATTGCGAAAGCAAAAGTAAGCACTAAAAAGCACCCGAAACGCACTTTAAGTGCAGAATTTATAAAATTCAGCAATAATTCAGCATTTAGACACATAAATATTATGCAGAAATGTCGTTTTATTATCCAGAATATTTCCCTAAGTGTTGGGAATTGAAAGAGTACAAGAAAGGTACTTAAACGACACTAAAAAGTGTAATTTAGCACTTTGACGAATCGGTATGTAACCGAACAACCGGACAATACCCGGAACATGAAAATATTATTATTTTCACCATCTATATTTTTCTGAGCCAGTTAGGGTCCCTGATTACCCTAACACCCGTTGTAATGTACTGCACACAAGTAACTAAGTTAATTATCTAACTTACCCTAATTATCACCTAACTAACTTAGTTACAATCGAACTAGACCCCCCCCCCCACATTACAATCGGCCCCAACCAAGGGGAACACAAGAGTACAAAGATGATTATTATAATGGATTATGCTTAGTATCAAGGTGACACTTAATCCTTTGGTTAAAACCCTTTCCTATTGCCTATAAGATCATGAGTTAACACCACATAACATAACCACTTCACATTTCACCAACTCACTCATCTCTCTCCCTTCCTCAAGGCTCTCGGCCGAACCACCCCAGCCCCATACACCCACCTTCGGCTCTTGATCACTACATTCCAACATCATTCACACTTCAAGGATCGCGTATTAGGAGCCTCGGAGCAAGCGGAACACGAAGGACCTCTACCGTTAGCTTTTATCCACCCATTTTTCATCAAAGATCTTCCCTAGCCTTGAGCTAGAGGTATAACACTTAAAACTTGTTTTTAAGCTTATCTAAGGTGGTTAAAAGGAATATTGTCGGTTAAATATCGTTAACTTACATTTTGAAGCTTTAAAGTCTAGTAAAAATACTAAAATGGCGGTTAATAACACATGTGATGTGTAAAAGTTGTAGTATTTGGAATATGAGATTTTTGAGACCCGATCTATGATGTGGTAGCTCGGATCATCGTTTAACCCGACTTTGTAAGATCATGGATCTTCACATAAGCTCGTTTTTGGTTACTACAAGGGTTAAAAGGCGAAACTCTACCACACTAGAGACATGAACTTGTGTAAAATATTTTACTTGTGTAAAAGTAATTTAACCTGTACATTGGTGTTTAAAACTAGCGGATCTACGTATCTGCAAGTGGTATTTTTGAAGAACCACACTTTAAAGAAATCACATGTTCTAAACCGGGTCTTACACAAACAAAAGTGGTTTTTGTGAATAAACAAGTGTATGGACACTTGTGTAACAAAAGTGTTAACAAAGAAATAGTTTCCGTAAAAACCAACTAGAAGTTGTAAAACTTCATATTCTTTAAAAATAAAGTTTTTATGAAATTAAACTTATTTTTAAAGATAACAAGACTTACTAAATGTGCTAGTAAGATACTACACAATCTTGGTAAATATCCAAGTTCATGAAGTGGGGAAAAGTAATGATTATTGTTGATAATTGTTGTTGCTGATTATTGATGATTGATGATGATTTAAAAGAAAATAAACACACGTTTTGAAAACGTGGGAAACCTCCATTTTTAGGGGAAACTCTGTCAAAATTTTTATAAATTTTGACACTTAGAAAAATATAAGTTTTTGAGAAACTTATTCCCTAAAAAAAATGTGTTTAAAAGTATTACCAAGGTTTCCCTAATTTTTGGTGATAAGAAATGAGGATTTCTTCAAGAATAAAAACGGATATAAGTATGTATATTTTTGAGAGAAAAATATATATTATTTTATCACCAACTTTTGTGCTAAGTGTATACAGTATGTGTTATACGTGCTAGTGTATTAAGACTTAAAAATACACTAATTACTCATGAGGAGTAGAAATATAAAAATACACATACAACATACAAGATACATAATTCGGGTGCAAAGTGCAAAACACAAAAGACTTATATTTATTTTTGGAGAAAATAATATAAGTAAGATACGTAGTTAAAAATATAAGAATATTTTTAACACAAGAAAATATACAAGAGAGTGACTGTACTTGTGCGACGCAAGTCTAGTGACTAACGTTAAGAAAACGCGTATAGGTTACGACGTTAATTAAGCAAATCCGGTGGAGTTTACGACGCTAGGAACGCAAAGTTGTGAGTTCATGCTCCCCCTTTTCTCTTTAACTGTTTTCAGTTTTTATAACTTCGGGGGTGAAATACATGTACAAAAGTACAATGTTTATAAATGGTATGATATAAATACAAGAAGTACACTTGGTGAGAACGAGAACCAAGTGTGACGTAATATAAGAATATGAGAAGCGCATTTGGTGAGACAAGAACCAAGTATAAGGCGCAATGAGAAATGATAACAAGAAACGCGCTTGGTGAGAACGAGAACCAAGTAGGATGCGTTATGAGAAATAGTGTCACGAATAGGGTACAGAAGCACCATTAATCAACGTATACATTCAGACCGCAGAACAAAAGGTTAGATCTAACAGGTGCCTGGCAGCCTCACACTCGGTCGGGGCGAGAATCGAGTGGTGCTTTTGTGTCTCAGAATATACCAATTAAATGCCTTAGGTTTGGTGACTTCCTATGACGTGCCACAGGTTAATGGCTTTGCAACCCATTAACAATTTGATAATTACAGAAATACTGTATTTACATAAAATTCATACCATACAGAATTGATATATAACTTGAAGTACGTGGGGTACTCAAGAAGATTGAATTATACTTGAAGTACGTGGGGTACTCAAGAGAGTGAGAATTAAACTTGAGTACGTGGGGTACTCAAGAAGAAATTGAATTATACAGATGTACGTGGTGTACACATGAAACTGGATTTACATATGAAAACTTGCTTTACTCACAAACTATGTTTTCATACAAAGTATACAAACATGAAATACAAAACTGCATGAATTCACACCAACTTTATGTTGACGTTTTTCCAAAAACTCACATGTATTTCAGGTAACTAGGATGGATGTGCGCGTGGTCTAGCTTATGCTCGTGGATGTCGCTTGCGTTTAACTTTGAATAAAGTTGTAAACTTTTAAGACAATGTTTTATGCGACTTAGCGATGTAAACGCTAACGTATGTTTTCAAATTATGGTATTTGAATGTTATTTTTTTACGAGCATGTAGCATGTTTACTCTTCGTATGCAATGAGAACCTTTCATGATCACACCTCGTGCTTCCGTCGTAGAAAGGGGTGTGACAGATTGGTATCAGAGCTGCGATTGTAGTGAACTAGGATTCCTTCCCGAGTCTAGTCTACAATCTCTAGGATCCATTCACGAAAACAATTTTCAAAGAGTTTTCATTGCATAAAACGTCTCGCGACATCCACTACCTGAAACTGTCTACATGAGTCTAGAAAGGACACTACGAGACTTAGAGTGCACTTGAGTAGCACTTGTCGTTGACTAGAAATTACTTGCAATTATGTGTGATAATTAGCATGTACTAGAAATTGAATGTCACAAGTAGACGTGACTTTACCTGAAAGCAATGGCCTACCTGAAGGAAGAAATACGAGGATGAAACGAACTGTGCGGACTGTGCAAGGAGTTACGTAATTATGGATGCATACGTAATTATGGAATTCAGTGCACAGAAATCACAGCAAGTCTTGTCACGTATAGATTCCCTCAGTACAAGCCTAATAAGTACTCTGCTAGAGTAATAATTGTTTGATGTCACTTATGTGGTATATATACCTGTGAATATATGATACTACTGTCTAGTGTGACGATATCAAACCAATGTCTAACCCTGCTGTGTTATGTTCTGTCAGAACATGGCACCCAGGAAAACTGTGAATGCTCGCAATGATGATCAACCTCCACCTCCCCCACTGCCAAGAACTGCTGAAGAGCTGAACGCTTTGCTAGAGGAAAGGATCTCCGCTGCTATCGCCCAGTACGAGGCGAACCGAACCCAAGACAGTGGAGGACCAAGCAACGCTAGGCGTAATGGGAATGGAGATTCGTCTGGAGGCAATGCAGCTCAAGGTAACCTTGAGACACTGTACTAAGCATGAGGAAATTTATGAACGGTCTTTGTTTCATTATTTCTTCGATTGCTCACATGTGAATTGGTTGAATCAATTCCAGGCTGCACTTTCAAGCAGTTCCTCGACTGCAAGCCGATGAACTATGACGGCACAGGAGGTGCAGTAGCATTTGTGCGCTGGACGGAGAAGACTGAAGCTACTTTCCGCATGAGCAAGTGTACTGCGGATCAACAAGTCACTTTTGCTACTGGGTTATTCGTCGATGAAGCTCTGACTTGGTGGAACCTGCAAGCCCAAACTTTGGGTGATGACGCCGCTTATGGCCTCACTTGGGAGGAACTGAAGGAAAGGATGAGAGAGAAGTACTGCTCTCGTGCTGAACTCCAAAGGCTGGAGACGGAGTTCTGGCACCTGACCATGGAAGGTGCTGACATAAATGGTTACACTCGAAGGTTCCACGATCTGTCTAGAGTACTTCCCTACATGGTGACTCCCGAATTCAAGCGTGTTGAACGTTACATTTGGGGACTGGCCTCAGAGTTTCGTGGCATGGTGACGTCGGCCAAACCACAAACAATCACCGAGGCTGTAACTCTGGCTGTCAGCCTTACTGAAGATTGTGTTCGTATGAAGAAGTTGTCATTAAACCCAACAGAGAAGACCGAGACGGATGCTGAGTCGTCCGGCGACAAGAAGAGAAAGCATGCCAGTTTGAACCAAGCAACTCGTAACAACAAGGGTTTTAGCAAGAAGCGTGACGCTAACCCGTCTCAGGAGACGAAAACCCATGCAACCAAAGCATACCAAGGCTCCATGCCTAGATGCCAAAAATGTAAGTATCATCATGAAGGAGCTTGTCGCATTTCAAGGTGCGACAAATGTGGTAAATTGGGTCATCAAACAGAAGACTGTTGGGGAAAAGGAAAGAATCGAAATGGAAACGGTGCTGTTAACAAGAATGGTAACGGGAAAGGGCAGAACCAAGGATGCTTCAAGTGTGGAAGCAATGATCATTTCATGAAGAACTGCCCAGAGAGAAACAACGCTCCGGCTCGAGCATTTGTGATTGGAGCAAGAGACGCACGCGAGGACCCTAACGTGGTCACCGGTACGTTTCTCATTAACAATCACTTTGCATCCATATTATTCGACACTGGCGCCGATTATAGCTTCATGTCTGTGGAATTTAAGCGCATACTCGGAATAGAATCCAGTAGATTAGAAATTCCTTATTCCATAGAACTAGCCAATGGTAGACTCGTTGAATCAGGAGAAGTTGTTAGAGGCTGCACACTGGAACTTGGCGAACGAAATTTTAGCATCGACCTCCTACCTATTCAATTGGGTAGCTTCGATGTAGTAGTCGGGATGGACTGGTTGTCCAAGAACAAAGCTGAGGTTATTTGTCATGAGAAAATCATTCGCATCCCTTTAGCGAATGGTGAAACTCTCATCGTGCATGGAGAAAAACGAGACGCGCCTCTTCGAATCATCAGCTGTATGAAGGCACAGAAGTGCTTAAGGAAAGGATGTGTCGCTTTCCTAGCACACGTTATAGACAAGAAGGCTGTGGAGCCAAAACTCGAAGACATTCCTGTGGTGAAGGAATTTCCTGATGTGTTCCCTGAAGATCTGCCAGGACTACCTCCGCAACGACAAGTCGAATTCCGTATAGACTTGGTTCCAGGAGCTGCTCCTGTAGCCAAGGCACCCTATCGACTTGCACCATCCGAAATGCAAGAATTATCTACACAACTCCAGGAGTTGTTGGATAAAGGATTCATAAGGCCAAGCTTCTCACCCTGGGGAGCTCCAGTATTATTCGTGAAGAAGAAAGATGGAACACTGCGGATGTGTATCGATTACAGGGAACTGAACAAGCTCACAATCAAGAATCGGTATCCGCTACCAAGGATTGATGACTTATTTGATCAATTGCAAGGATCAAGCTACTATTCCAAGATCGACCTTCGATCTGGATACCATCAGCTGAGAATCCAAGATGAAAGCGTGCCAAAGACTACATTCAGAACGCGATATGGGCACTACGAATTTCTGGTGATGCCGTTTGGGCTGACGAATGCACCAGCGGTCTTTATGGATCTGATGAACCGCGTATGCAAGCCATATCTCGATAAATTCGTGATTGTATTTATCGATGATATCCTGATTTACTCGCGAACGAAAGAAGAGCATGAGCAACATCTCCGGACTATTCTGGAACTACTGAAGAAAGAGAAGCTTTATGCAAAGTTCTCGAAATGCGAATTCTGGATTCGCGAAGTACAATTTCTTGGTCACGTGGTAAATGAGAAAGGCATTCATGTAGACCCGTCCAAGATTGAAGCAATAAAGAATTGGGAAGCTCCCAAGACCCCAACTGAAGTTCGTCAATTTTTGGGCTTAGCGGGCTACTATCGGCGATTCATTGAGAATTTCTCGAAGATAGCTCAACCGCTAACGACCCTGACTCAGAAAGACAAGAAGTACGACTGGGGTCACAAACAAGAAGAAGCCTTTCAGCTACTTAAGAACAAGCTCTGCGATGCACCGATACTATCATTACCCGAAGGCACTGAAGACTTCGTGGTATACTGCGACGCCTCACGACAAGGCTTGGGTTGCGTGCTCATGCAACGCCGAAAAGTCATCGCTTACGCTTCAAGACAACTGAAGGTTCATGAAAGAAATTATACCACTCACGACCTAGAGTTGGGCGCAGTGGTATTCGCCTTGAAGATTTGGCGACATTATTTATATGGTACTCAATGTACAATCTTCACAGACCACAAAAGCTTACAACACATATTTGATCAGAAGGAATTAAATATGCGCCAGCGACGTTGGGTCGAGCTGCTGAATGATTATGACTGTGAGATTAAGTACCATCCTGGAAAGGCAAACGTTGTAGCAGACGCGTTGAGCCGAAAGGAAAGGGTTAAGACCCTAAGGGTTCGAGCATTGGAAATGACGACTCGAACGAACCTCACTGCACGCATTCGGGATGCACAACAAGAAGCTCTTAAAGAAGAGAACCGTAAAGCTGAATACCTCCGGGGTGCATTGAATTACATGGTGCCAAATGAAGAGGGAGCCTTATACTTCAAGAAGCGTATCTGGGTTCCACTCTGTGGTGGCATACGTGAGGTCATCCTTAATGAAGCCCACAAATCGAGATATTCGATCCATCCAGGATCGGACAAGATGTACCAAGACTTGAAAGAGTACTATTGGTGGCCGAGACTCAAAAGCGACGTTGCTGTCTATGTTGGAAAATGCCTAACCTGTGCGAAGGTTAAGGCCGAATATCAGAAACCGTCCGGCCTACTACAACAACCAGAGATTCCCGTGTGGAAGTGGGAACAAATCTCGATGGACTTCATAACGAAATTACCCAGGACCCCGAGAGGGCACGATATGATATGGGTAATAGTTGATCGATTGACGAAGTCTGCGCACTTCCTACCAATCCGAGAAAAAGACAGCACTGGAAAGCTTGCTGAGATATACTTAAGAGAAATTGTGGCACGTCATGGAGTGCCAATCTCAATCATTTCAGACAGAGATGGACGCTTTGTCTCAAGAATCTGGCAATCATTTCAGGAAGCCTTTGGATCTCAGTTAGATCTAAGCACGGCATTCCATCCGCAAACAGACGGCCAGAGCGAACGGACTATACAAACATTAGAAGATATGCTTCGCGCATGTGTCATGGATCTAGGCGGCAGCTGGGATACTCATCTACCTTTAGTTGAGTTTTCCTACAATAACAGTTATCATACAAGCATAAAAGCCGCGCCGTTCGAAGCTCTGTATGGCCGCAAATGCCGATCGCCCTTATGTTGGGCAGATGCCGGAGATAAACGTATGGTTGGTCCGGAACTTGTACAAGAGACAACCGACAAGATTGCGCAGATCCGAGAGCGCATTAAGGCGGCTCGAGAGCGACAAAAGAGCTACGCGGATCCAAATAGAAAATCGGTAGATTTCAAGGTGGGAGACAAAGTGTTGTTAAAAGTCTCACCATGGAAGGGCGTAGTCAGGTTTGGAAAGCGTGGAAAGCTGAATCCACGATACATCGGACCATTCAGAATATTGAGAAGAATTGGTACCGTGGCGTACAAGTTGGAGTTACCGGCAGAACTTAATGGAGTACATGATACGTTTCATGTATCCAACCTGAAGAAGAGTCCAACGCAAGAAAACGTGACCATCCCGTTGGATGAAGTGCATATTGATGAAGCCCTCCGATTTACAGAACAACCCGTTGAGGTTACTGACTGGAAAGTCAACAAGACCAGGAGGAGCAGTGTGAAACTTGTCAAAGTACGTTGGAGCTCTAAGCACGGACCCGAGTACACATGGGAACGTGAAGACCAGTTCAAGAAAAAGTATCCCCACCTATTCAAGAAGACTCCAGCGAGAGTTAGTTCAGTCTGAATTTCGGGACGAAATTCTTTTAACGGGGGGAGACTGTGACAACTGGCACAAACCGGTAATTTCCGTACACTATAATTATTGCTTAATGACTGCAATTATGAGTTTAATTGTCAGCGATGTCTGAACACATGATTAAACAAGTGAATTCATGCATGTTGTATACTACAAAATATTGCTTTATGCATAAACGAGAGCGTTGCGTCAGAATAATAGTAAACTCACCGGTAAGACACACTGTGTCAACAGAACTGCAGAAAGCAGTCAGACATAAGAATTGAGGCCTAGGTGTAGGTCCGACGACAAAAGTACATTAAAACCCAAGAGTACATACAAGGGTTTAATTTATATACATTGCGAAAGCAAAAGTAAGCACTAAAAAGCACCCGAAACGCACTTTAAGTGCAGAATTTATAAAATTCAGCAATAATTCAGCATTTAGACACATAAATATTATGCAGAAATGTCGTTTTATTATCCAGAATATTTCCCTAAGTGTTGGGAATTGAAAGAGTACAAGAAAGGTACTTAAACGACACTAAAAAGTGTAATTTAGCACTTTGACGAATCGGTATGTAACCGAACAACCGGACAATACCCGGAACATGAAAATATTATTATTTTCACCATCTATATTTTTCTGAGCCAGTTAGGGTCCCTGATTACCCTAACACCCGTTGTAATGTACTGCACACAAGTAACTAAGTTAATTATCTAACTTACCCTAATTATCACCTAACTAACTTAGTTACAATCGAACTAGACCCCCCCCCCCCCACATTACAATCGGCCCCAACCAAGGGGAACACAAGAGTACAAAGATGATTATTATAATGGATTATGCTTAGTATCAAGGTGACACTTAATCCTTTGGTTAAAACCCTTTCCTATTGCCTATAAGATCATGAGTTAACACCACATAACATAACCACTTCACATTTCACCAACTCACTCATCTCTCTCCCTTCCTCAAGGCTCTCGGCCGAACCACCCCAGCCCCATACACCCACCTTCGGCTCTTGATCACTACATTCCAACATCATTCACACTTCAAGGATCGCGTATTAGGAGCCTCGGAGCAAGCGGAACACGAAGGACCTCTACCGTTAGCTTTTATCCACCCATTTTTCATCAAAGATCTTCCCTAGCCTTGAGCTAGAGGTATAACACTTAAAACTTGTTTTTAAGCTTATCTAAGGTGGTTAAAAGGAATATTGTCGGTTAAATATCGTTAACTTACATTTTGAAGCTTTAAAGTCTAGTAAAAATACTAAAATGGCGGTTAATAACACATGTGATGTGTAAAAGTTGTAGTATTTGGAATATGAGATTTTTGAGACCCGATCTATGATGTGGTAGCTCGGATCATCGTTTAACCCGACTTTGTAAGATCATGGATCTTCACATAAGCTCGTTTTTGGTTACTACAAGGGTTAAAAGGCGAAACTCTACCACACTAGAGACATGAACTTGTGTAAAATATTTTACTTGTGTAAAAGTAATTTAACCTGTACATTGGTGTTTAAAACTAGCGGATCTACGTATCTGCAAGTGGTATTTTTGAAGAACCACACTTTAAAGAAATCACATGTTCTAAACCGGGTCTTACACAAACAAAAGTGGTTTTTGTGAATAAACAAGTGTATGGACACTTGTGTAACAAAAGTGTTAACAAAGAAATAGTTTCCGTAAAAACCAACTAGAAGTTGTAAAACTTCATATTCTTTAAAAATAAAGTTTTTATGAAATTAAACTTATTTTTAAAGATAACAAGACTTACTAAATGTGCTAGTAAGATACTACACAATCTTGGTAAATATCCAAGTTCATGAAGTGGGGAAAAGTAATGATTATTGTTGATAATTGTTGTTGCTGATTATTGATGATTGATGATGATTTAAAAGAAAATAAACACACGTTTTGAAAACGTGGGAAACCTCCATTTTTAGGGGAAACTCTGTCAAAATTTTTATAAATTTTGACACTTAGAAAAATATAAGTTTTTGAGAAACTTATTCCCTAAAAAAAATGTGTTTAAAAGTATTACCAAGGTTTCCCTAATTTTTGGTGATAAGAAATGAGGATTTCTTCAAGAATAAAAACGGATATAAGTATGTATATTTTTGAGAGAAAAATATATATTATTTTATCACCAACTTTTGTGCTAAGTGTATACAGTATGTGTTATACGTGCTAGTGTATTAAGACTTAAAAATACACTAATTACTCATGAGGAGTAGAAATATAAAAATACACATACAACATACAAGATACATAATTCGGGTGCAAAGTGCAAAACACAAAAGACTTATATTTATTTTTGGAGAAAATAATATAAGTAAGATACGTAGTTAAAAATATAAGAATATTTTTAACACAAGAAAATATACAAGAGAGTGACTGTACTTGTGCGACGCAAGTCTAGTGACTAACGTTAAGAAAACGCGTATAGGTTACGACATTAATTAAGCAAATCCGGTGGAGTTTACGACGCTAGGAACGCAAAGTTGTGAGTTCATGCTCCCCCTTTTCTCTTTAACTGTTTTCAGTTTTTATAACTTCGGGGGTGAAATACATGTACAAAAGTACAATGTTTATAAATGGTATGATATAAATACAAGAAGTACACTTGGTGAGAACGAGAACCAAGTGTGACGTAATATAAGAATATGAGAAGCGCATTTGGTGAGACAAGAACCAAGTATAAGGCGCAATGAGAAATGATAACAAGAAACGCGCTTGGTGAGAACGAGAACCAAGTAGGATGCGTTATGAGAAATAGTGTCACGAATAGGGTACAGAAGCACCATTAATCAACGTATACATTCAGACCGCAGAACAAAAGGTTAGATCTAACATGTGCCTGGCAGCCTCACACTCGGTCGGGGCGAGAATCGAGTGGTGCTTTTGTGTCTCAGAATATACCAATTAAATGCCTTAGGTTTGGTGACTTCCTATGACGTGCCACAGGTTAATGGCTTTGCAACCCATTAACAATTTGATAATTACAGAAATACTGTATTTACATAAAATTCATACCATACAGAATTGATATATAACTTGAAGTACGTGGGGTACTCAAGAAGATTGAATTATACTTGAAGTACGTGGGGTACTCAAGAGAGTGAGAATTAAACTTGAGTACGTGGGGTACTCAAGAAGAAATTGAATTATACAGATGTACGTGGTGTACACATGAAACTGGATTTACATATGAAAACTTGCTTTACTCACAAACTATGTTTTCATACAAAGTATACAAACATGAAATACAAAACTGCATGAATTCACACCAACTTTATGTTGACGTTTTTCCAAAAACTCACATGTATTTCAGGTAACTAGGATGGATGTGCGCGTGGTCTAGCTTATGCTCGTGGATGTCGCTTGCGTTTAACTTTGAATAAAGTTGTAAACTTTTAAGACAATGTTTTATGCGACTTAGCGATGTAAACGCTAACGTATGTTTTCAAATTATGGTATTTGAATGTTATTTTTTTACGAGCATGTAGCATGTTTACTCTTCGTATGCAATGAGAACCTTTCATGATCACACCTCGTGCTTCCGCCGTAGAAAGGGGTGTGACATCAAGCTGTGGCCAAAGCGTGGCGTTTTGGTCCGGTCAACCAGACAAAGACTGACGAGTGTCTGACGGGTCTGTTGACCGGACCAAAACGTCGAGTTTGGCCGCGTTTTGGTCCTGTCAACCAGACAAAAGACTGACACCCGAATTAACAACATGTTGAATGTGTGTTCTTACGAATTAATATTGTTACCACAAGCGATGTTTTTGTTCTTCATTAGTGATTTAAAGGCTATTTGTAGGTTTTGTTGATACATAGGCTTGTCTTGCAAAAATTAAGGATAATAAAACAGTAAATATGTTTGCTTGTATATTAAAATTTATTTTTGAAGCAACATTATGTCAATCCTGTTGCAGTTAACTTTGATGCAGGTTCCCATGAAAAATGTATTGAACCATGTGTATGGCCCCGTTTGTCTTAGCAATATATTGTTTTGGCTCTTGCTAAATGAGCAGACGTTGTTCCAATGCTCATGAAAACCAAATGCATATTAAGTCAATTGGATATATTATGATATGACCACTATGTCAATCTACGGCTAAAAGATTAAATAGATAAAACTAAAGAGTTCAGAGGACTTGTTGGGTATTCATGAGTTTCATGCTACTTCTCCAAATATATTAGTTATGTTGCATCAATCGACTTAACTGGTTGTAAATTTACCATTTGAAGTTAGTAGCTGGAGTTCTAAATGAAAATGTGGATCTTGGTGCATCCGAATCCATCGTTGAAGAAACTGATTCAGTTTTGATTGAAAAGGAGGATCTTAGTGCATACAAGTTGGAAAATATGCTCAAAACATCAAGTTATACAACAAAAAGTCAACAATGGCCATAATCTTGTTGATGATATTAGCACTTAAAACAGTTAAAGATAAAACATAACATGAAAACCCATTTTCACATTTAATTTGTTTCTATATGTTTGTTTCAGTGCTGTCTAAGGCTTCAACAGATGCCGAAACTTTACAATCGGCTGAAAAGTCAAAAGTCAACTCTGGGAAGTCAAATGGAGCAACATCTGACATTTTCTAGCCTACATCACAAGAGCAATCAAATTGTTACTAGTTTTGTATTTGCATATTTTTGTATTGAAGTTTGATCAAAATAGGTTCTTTTAAGTCATAGACAATTGTTGATTTGTAATTTGAACCGTTGGGATAATCGGTTTATTCATGGGTCACACGGGCAGGTTAGCGGGTCACGAATGACGGGTTAACGGGTACAAGTCAAATTAGCAGTTTATTGTGGAAGACTTGAAATTTAATTAAATTGTTATTAGGAACGTATCTTGAATATCGTGGGTCATATTCCTATTCTGCAGATCAACTGAAGTTGACGATAAAAATAAATTAGCAGTCAAATGCTTGTGGTAAGTGGTCAAGTTTATGGGAGTTATTGGGTCAAGGTTTGCTATGAATATGGTAAAGAGAGGACATGTTAATTAGTTATCTGAAGGTAAAATATGGAGAAGGGATGAAGGACCAGATAATGAAAGTTAATGTAGAGCATATCTGGATTTTGATGATCTGGATTTGATCAAACCTTCTAAAAAGTGGGCCACAGTCAACTAGAAGTCAATGCAGTCAAAAGTCAACACTTGAAGCATGAGAAGTCAATGCAGGAAAACACTCCAAAACAACATGAATTATACACTCAAACTTGGAATTCTACTACGCTAAGATATGAGAGCATAAAGAAAACTGCTTTTGGTCTTGGGTACAACTTGTGAAGAAGAAGGTACAATAAACAATGCACTGGGTACAACTGTTTGGTTTGCTATCTTCTATTGGTAAGCATTCTGAGGTTCAAAGTTTAGATAGTATACTTGGGCTTAAAAATTATGTTTTTTTGGAAGATGGGAAAAAAAGTGTTGACTTTTTTGGTCAATGCTGACTGAAAAGTCAACAGAAGTCACACTCCACTGGTTGGATGACAAGTTTAATTCAGCGGGAAGTGATAAGCCTTTGGGCTTGTAATAATTGGATTAAGTGGATTTTTTTTCTATTGGACCGTATGCAAGCGAAGCGGCTTTTCTGAATACCCGGTTCCGGGTATGAAACCGGGTTCGTGCACAAATCGGGTTTTCTGAATACCCGGTTCCGGGTATGGAACCGGGTTCGGGTACGATCGGGTTCGGGTACGATCGGGTATTGACAATACCCGGGTCGGGTCCGGGTCCAGGTTTTATATAAAAAATATATACCCTATATACCCGGGTTCGGGTAGGGTTCGGGTCGGGTTTTCTAATACCCGGGTATTATAATACCCTATGGGTATGACTCGGGTATTCATTTTTTTTGGATAAATCATAGAAATATAAAATGCAAAACCTTTTTATTTCATAAAACATAGAAATACATGACACCTAAATAATCATTGAACCGGATCGAATAAGATGATGAACATAGATAGCTTCGAATAACTTGATCGTCTTCGTTTATTGTTCGGCATCAAAGATCCCTTTTATAGGGTATAGAGATACAATGTAAACCAAACAAATGATCATAATACACTTTCTAACGGCTATATAGCCGTTACCAAGGTACAAAACTCGAAAAAACACAAAAAAAACGAAAAAAACCTGAACAGGGTATTGGGAAACCCGGACCGGGTATTGAAAAAACCCGGTTCCGGGTTCGGGTTGAAACCGGGTACTCGTAAAACCCGGGTTGAAAACGAGTATAAAAAAAACCGGTTCCGGGTTCGGATTTTATAACAGAAATACATACCCAACCCTACCCTATGTATGGGTAGGGTCGGGTTCGGGTTCTGGTATAAAAAACCCGGGTTTTATAATACCCGGTTCCAGGTTTTATTTTCGGGTCCGGGTTCGGGTTTTTTGTGCACCACTATGCAAGCCCAAAGACCAGAGTGTATCATTGTTTTGGTAGTGCTACACTACTGTGTGAATTTCAGTGGTCCTCCACGATATGGATATTATTCAGACTTTATTTAATGGAGATCTGAATATTATATAGAGAGCCCATAAATAAATCAACATGGTGCAATTATATGTGGGCTAAGATTAAGCCCAGTTTAAATTTGAATATGGGCACCGCATTTTTGTCCTCTTAGATGCAAATCGGAATGAAACAATTCAATAATTGGAATGAGAGCCATAAATTTTTGGTCTTTATATCAATAAATGGTCCACATGCAAGTCTCGTCAAAACTTTTTTTTAAACGGCAAATAAACATAATTTTATTATATCAACGAACTAACAACATGTTAGCCCACTCCAAAGTTACATACCAAATGCCAAATAACACACAATTAACTACATTTACTTGACATATCGAAATTACACCACTTTTCCCACTCCAAACTGGATTAATTCCAAAAATAGTCTAAGATCTTCCATTGACTGTAAGTTTATAAAAGTTATACTGAATTGACTTCCCTTTTAACTAAGACATCATGTCAATAATTAATTTTGTTCAAGTTTGTCAAATTAACAATTCACCCCCAATTCAATCTCTTAAAGTAAGATATGATCAAGTTCTTGTTTGTATGTGCATTGGAACATTGAATTTTTGTTTCTAGATATATAAATTTGTTTTTTTATTTTTTATTTTTTATTTTTTTAGTTTTTTTTTTTTTTTGATTTTTTTTGGTATTTTTACTTTTTGTAATTATTATGAGTTTTAGATTTTTTTACATTTTTCATATTTTTTATTTTTTACATTTAAAAAAAATGTTTTTATTTTTACTTTTTTTATTAAACGTGCCAAACCATCACTTTTACCACCCCTAGGCATTGATAGACTCTGGATTTTAGACTTGAGTCGGGGACGTGTCCCAAAATAGTCTAAGATCTTTCCTTGATTGTAAGTAAATTTAAAAATTTTACTGAATTGACTTCCCTTTTACAAACATCATGTCAAATAATAAATTTTGTTCATATTTGTCAAATTAACAATTCACCTTCCATTCAATCTCTTAAAGTAAGATATGATTATGTTCTTTTTTGTATGTTCATTGGATCATTGATTTTTTGTTTCTAGATATATAAATCTGTTGTCACTAGGCAAATTTGCAGGCTGACGAGCATGAAAGGTGGATCGTGTGGAGGCTAAAAGTCTTCTATAGCACTAATGTAACTTCATGCACTAAAGCAGTTAAATTTGTTCTTTCTTTAAACCTGATATCAACTCATCAGACGGACTGAAAACATCATATATCAACAATTGAAAATTGTTATTACCACCAAAGATAATTGGATTCTGTTTTATTTTGAGCCCAAGCCACATTTAAAATACGTTATTACATACTTGTTACCCACATCCCTCAATGAAAGTCACAGAAACTGCTTACCTAGCAATGCTAATTTAAAGTGGAGTCAAAACTCACAGGACTTTCATCAAATAGGTGTTATGCAATTTCCACGTCATTCTAGGTCTCTGGTCAGGCCAGTCTTGTGCAGCATGGTAGTTCGTAACAGTTATGGAATATGTGTAAGGTGTGATTAAGTTCTAACTCATTTTTACATGTTTTAGAAAGTCATTAATATTTGTTCTTTAGTATGGTAATCAAATTTAAAGACAAATTATAGCCAATAAAATCAAATTTAAAACTATTACCATATTAAGCATCTTCTTCTACATGTAGTAGCACATCTTCTTCTAGACCTAAGTTTAAATGTTTGCTTAGTTTGCATTTTGAAGATTTAAAACAGGTTCAAAACACTACAATCGACACTTTGTATCTCATTGAAGAGGGTTTCATGCATAGCAGGTTATCACATTGAAATAGTCAATATCGAAGAACCCATGCCGTATAAACACAAAATGCACAGAATCTAATCTAGTTATCTGAACACGAGATAAAACAATCTTAAAAAAATAAAGCATTTGAAGTGTCGCGCATCAAATGGGAACCAATGACTCACTTAGGCATTTAATCAAACAGGTGGTGTGCATAATTATATATTTTAATTAAATATTAGAAATTACACATGAATAAACAGAATTGTACTTCACAATGGTGATAAGAAGCGTCTCATTAGTTAGATTTCAGAAAATATTTTACGCATGTAGGCTGTTTATGCACACCTTCTTTTTCGGCCTAAAAGCATGTAGAGCCAGTCAAGTAAAGCCTTTGCCCACCAAAGATAATTGGATTATGTTTTATTTTGAGCCCAAGCCACATTTAAAATACGTTATTACATACTTGTTACCCACATCCCTCAATTAAAGTTACAGAAACTGCTTACCCAGCAATGCTAATTTAAAGTGGAGTCAAAACTCACAGGATTTTCATCAAACAGGTGGTATGCAATTTCCACGTCATTCTAGGTCTCTGCTCAGGTCAGTCTTGTGCAGCATGGTAGTTCGTAACAGTTATGGAATATGTGTAAGGTGTGATTAAGGTCTAATTCATTTTTACACGTTTTAGAATGTCATTAATATGACAGGCAAACGGTGGGTTGGGTTCGGTTGTGTAAAGTGTCAAATTGGGTTCGTCTCTGAATCGGCAGGTTTTAGAAAAGAACATGTCAAATGGATTGGGGTCAAAACGGGTTGGGTCAAAGTGGGTTAGCGTGCTATATTTGTTTTTACGGAGGTTAGTGACAATGGCGGCATGGCTACTGCTGTGGTGGCACTGACGGCGACATTTAGATGACCCTTCGACCTTCGTGCTTAACATGACTTTAGTCCTTTGGTGGCTTTCGCCTTTCGTATATTTGCTTTTTCCTGTGTAGGTTTCTGATTCCCCTTTTCTTGTCCTTTTCATTTCATCCTTCATCTTATTTGCTTCTTTTTGCGTCTGATACCTCTTTCTCCAGTTCGTGCACAGTCTGCTACAGAAAAAGTACGTATAATGTCATACAGTATTTCAAGAATATCTAAACAGGGTATCAGCAAAACAGAACAATGGAATTAGCTAACCTTACTATCTTCACTAACATTCATACCTTTTAGTATGCATGTTATATTTCTACTTACATATTTTGCTTACATGAAACTTGATAATCAGAAGAGGCAAATTGCTACATGCCATATAAGGAAAAAGACAACTTACGCGCCACTGGAAATTCCCGTTTCTTTTGTTGACGTTTCAGGACCCCATGTGAGTGTTTGATTAATTATATGGTCGGAGCTGCAAGCTTAAACGGGTTAGTGTTTGGGGTAAATGGGTTTAGGACCACACATTACTCACAAGATTAAAAACGTATCCAAAAGGGTTCAACCCGTTTATGATACTCATAGCACGTTTAACTTACCGTGCTAAATAGATAAATGGATAGTGCCAAGGGGTGTTATGGTGGTGTTGCATCAAGTAAAAGCTTTAAAGGCTGACGCTTTATAGATTTGTTCATCGGTGTCTCTGGCGGCGTTATGTGGGTTTGGAATTCTTGCAGATTGCCATCTACTATTTTACTTGTGACATTGGCTTACTCATGCAGGTCAATTCAAGTCAAAGGTAAAAAAAAATTAGAAGTCAAATGCTTGTGGTCAATGGTCAAGTTTATGGGAGTTATTGGGTCAAAGTTTGCTATGAAAATGATAAAAGGAGAAGCAGAAGTCAATGCAGTCAAAGTTTATGGGATAAGTTATCTGAAAGTAAAATACGGACAAGGGATGAATTATACAGTCAAAGCTTCTAAAAGGTGGGCCACAGTCAACCAGAAGTCAATGCAGTCAAAAGTCAACACTTGAAGCATGAGAAGTCAATGCAGGAAAACACTCCAAAACAACATGAATTATACAGTCAAAGTTGGAATTCTACTATGTTACGATATGATGAGAGCATAAAGAAAACTGCTTTTCGCTTTGAGTACAACTTGTGAAGCAGAAGGTACAATTGACAATGCACTGGAAATATGCAGATGATTTCTTGTTAGGTTGGTTTTCTATCTTCTATCAGCACGCATTTCCAGGTCCAAAGTCCAAACTTTAGAAATGTAAACTTGTGCTTAATTTTTTTTTTGGAAGATGAGAAAAAAATTCAAGTGTTGACTTTTTGGTCAAACTGGCAGGTCGAATTTTGATGCGATGGAATAATAGAACTCTATTACAGTAATGAGCATGAGATGAATTAATCTAAGTTTTATTTACCTATGTAAGGACAATTTAGTCATTGTACTCTTCAAAACATGAGCTCAACATTGCTCCATCATAACTATTGTAAGTTTCAAATTCATAAGAATACACATATGAGTTTTTCCGCATCTAGATCCAAAAGGTTTGAAATCTTGCCATTTTCATCCGGCTCGTTAACTCCATCCATTTTTCTCCGTTAAGTTAAGGGTATTTCCGTTTTTTTTTTTGTTAACTTAAAAGGGTAATTCGGTCTTTTTTTTACTTTATGTCCAAGAATTTAGCATAATGTACAAGTATTCAAAAGGCCGAATTGCCCTTTAAGTTAACAAAATAGAGAAAAATACCCCTCACTTAACGGAGAAAAATGGATGGAGTCAACAAGCTGTGGATGAAAATGACAAATTTAAAACCTTTTGGATCCACATGCGGAAAAACAAACCTTTGAACGAAAGTCATAAAACTGGCCAAACCTCAGGGGAAGAAAATGACATTTTACTTGTTTAGATTTTAACTTTTTTAACCACAAATAAAACATACCGACCAATTTATACATTAGTGGTTCGAATTTGCCAGCTCTCTATGTGGCAATTGTGATCATTTACTTATAAATGGACCGATTCAAATTCAAACATTTGAAATAATAATTAAAAAAAATTCTAAAAAGAGAACAGGTCAAACGGATAGAGCAGGTCAATCAGGTCACAGAACCTACTAATTCACATTGTTCAAAGATTTATATTATTATTGACTTCTAATAAACTTAATGGATCAACTATATAAAAAAATAAACAAAACCATGCTTTCGAATCAACCCGACTTGATCCAAGAATGATTTGTTTGACCTAACCTGTAACCTGAACCGCTCATACATAAAGAAAAGAAGTACCTGTCGAAGGTATATGTTGGTCCCACAAATAGCGGCAAGAGTCCATGCGAAACACCAACCGTTGCAATGAAACATCGGCAACGTCCATAAGTACACAGCTCCTTCAGGTATACCCCACACGACAACATTACTAGTAGCCGCCAGATAAGCACCGCGGTGATGCAACACCACCCCTTTAGGACTAGACGTTGTACCCGAAGTATAACCCAACGCAATACTATGCCACTCATCTTGCGGCGGTTTCCATATGAACTCAGGGTCACCGGATTCTAGAAACTTCTCGTACTCAACCGCACCTTTTGCTAGAGCGTATTGGAGATTGTTTGGATTACATTCGACACTTTCGTCTTTGATGACAACTAGAAGCGGAGGTTTGAAGTTGGTTTGGATTTTGTCTTTTAGAATCTTTAAAGCTTCTTCGGCAAGTTTGAAGAATTCTTGGTCAACCATTATGACTGCGGATGATGAGTGTTCTAGAAGGAAGCCGATAGTTGGAGCGTTTAGACGAATGTTGACTGCGTTTAGGACTGCTCCGCTCATTGGAACTCCGAAATGGGCTTCGTACATCGCTGGGGTGTTTGGTGCGATCACCGCTACCTGCAGTTTAAAAACCAATTGTGAATTTAATTTTGACTTTCAAGTCATATGAATTGCCTTTGGAATTCAATATATGTTATGTATATAGCAACGAAGCTTTCAATCTTGTAGTTCGGGTCATGCATAAGAAAGCAGTTGTAAACTATACATCAAAATTGAAGAAAAACGCGTTGTTCTTGAAGCTGAAAACTAATTCAATTGACCTTAAAAGTCAAACTAATCCCGTTAGCAATCATCACAAGATATTGGTAATGATTGAATTTTCGAACATATAAATCAGCATTAAAAAGTGGTGGCGTTACATTGGGCCCAACCCAAATTTATAACATGGCCCGCATGATTATACCGGTAGCAGTAAATAGCTTGGTTTAATCATTCTGAAAAATAACAAATGATTTCTTTTGGAGATTTTTTTTTTTTTTTTTGAAACGATTTCATTAACACAAACCGAACCCGAAAACCGGGACGGCAACAAAACACAAAAAACTACATATTAACAAATTTACACCAATCCCTCCACTCACAAGAACCTTTCTTAGCCCTATATTTATACCAAATGAAACTAGCCGATCTAACATCACTAAAAACATCTTCAACTCCTCTTCTTTTCCCACTGAATCTAAGATCATTTCTGGCAGTCCACAAAAACCAACAAGAAACGATAACGATACCCTTTAAAGCCTCTTTCTCCGCCGTCCTCCTATTCTCATGGGCATGAATGGCAAGCACATCGCGGATAGAGAAAATAAAAAAGTTCCTAACCCGAGACCACAGAGAAATCTTCTCCCATAACCCCAAAGCCAGCGGACAGGCCGTCAGAATGTGGTCAACCGAATCCAAGCCGGAGTCACAATACTTACACATATCATCTTCGATCATCACACCCCTCCTTACCAAAGCTTCTACCGTCGGAATCCTATCCATCTCCGCACGCCAAACCTGGATATTGCATTTGAGAGGGACCCATTTACACCAATAAAAAACAAAGCGATTACTATAGTCATTCTTCGTGTCAATGGACCTCTTAACAGCCGCCACTGAGAAACCTTCTGAATCGTTACCGACCCACTCCCACTTATCTGGCCTGTTAGACAGAAAAACATCACGAAGAGCTGCAGTAAGCAATTCCCATTCGATACTTTCGGTCGCGGACACCGGGTCGCTTTTCCACAGCCATAAACCTTCCCCATCTAGTCTATCACGAACACTACAAGGCTTAACCACCTCAAGCTGGAACAAGGATGGAAATTTATATTTCAAAGGAACTTCAAATAACCAGGGATCCAACCAAAACATAATGGTTTCCCCACTGCCTACCACTCCTTTAAAAAGGTTACTAATCGCTAAACCATCCAGCATAGGCCGATTAATGGTAGAAACTATGTTCCCCCAAACACCACCGAGAGTCTTCTTTAACGGAAGAAAATCCCAGCCAGACCCTCCCGAGTGAAGAGCCTTAATCACGCCAACCCACAGGTTATTATTCTCCGTTTTGAATCTCCAACCCCATTTAGCCAACAACGCCACATTAATGTCTTTCAATTTATGGAGACCCAAACCACCCATCTTCACCGGAGAAGCCACCCTGTCCCACGCAACCCAATGAATTTTCTTATCTATAGCAGAACCAGCCCATAAAAATCTCCTAATAATTCCTTCCAGGTCCGCAATCACTTTAACAGGAGCCTTATAAAGCGACAAAAAATAGGTAGGAAGACTTTCGAGAACGGATCGAATCAACGTCAGTCTCCCACCAATAGAAAGGAAAGACGCTTTCCATAAAGAAAGCCGCCTCTCAAAAATATCAAACACCGGTCTCCAGTTTTTAATTCGATTCATATTTGCCCCCACTGTTAATCCAAGATACTTAAAAGGAAATTTATCAGCTTTGCACCCAACTAACACAGCCATGTCTTCCACATCCCCGTGACTCACCCCAAGCCCAAAAAGATTGGATTTGCTGAAACTAATTTGGAGACCAGAGCAGGCATAAAAGCACTTGAGAATTCTCACTACATTAATAATATTTTCCTTACTCTATTCCCCTATAATAATAGCATCATCGGCATAGAGCAAGTGGGAAACCAAAGGACCATCATTCGGAAGGTCCAATCCTTTCACAATTCCCAACCCGATCGCCTTATTGATCATACAAGAAAGGGCTTCCATAACAATAAGAAACAAAAAAGGGGAAATAGCATCTCCTTGACGCATACCTTTGTCACATTTGAATTCGAACGTAGTAGCACCATTCACCAAAACCGACGCTCTAGCAGAAGAAATAATCCCCCTGATCCATCTACACCATCTACTAGGGAAACCCATTTGAGCAAGAATATCAATGACGAAGTTCCAGTTAACATTATCATAAGCTTTGTCGAAGTCGATCTTAAGAAAAAATGCCTTTTTCTTATTCTTCTCAATCCAGTTATGGATCTCATTAACAACAAGAGGACCATCCAAGATATATCTACCGCCAAGATATGCAGACTGAGAGGACGAGATGACAGAATTTAACACCTTTTTGAGTCTATTGGCCAAAACTTTCGAGATGACTTTGTTAACAATGCCCACCAAACTGATAGGCCGATAGTCTTTTAGCGAGAGCGGGTCCTTAACCTTCGGGATGAGGGCAATAAACGAAGAACCACACCCCATACTTATCTCCCCAGATTCGAAAAAGGAAGTCAAGATTTTAAAAAAATCCTCCTCTAATAAATTCCAATATCGCTTAACAAAGCGGAAATTAAAACCGTCAGGGCCCAGGGCCCGATCATCCCCACACTCAAAAACCGCATCTTTTAATTCTTTTCTAGAGAAATTCGCCTCCAGATCCGCAGCCTCAGCTTCCGAGATACGGCTAATGTCGTGACAAATCAAACGAGGGCGATCCTTAAAAGGTTCAACGAATTTATTTCTTAAAAAATTAAAAATCCCCTTTTTAACCAAAGAAGGTTTCGACACCCACCTACCATCCAAATTCAGCCCGTGGATAACGTTGCTCGCTTTTCTACAGTTTATCATAGAATGGAAAAACTTGGAGTTCTCATCGCCCTCCTTCGCCCATCTAATTCTAGACCTTTGCTTCAAATCTTTATTTTTTCTCTCCTCGTCATTTTTTAAGATCTTTTTACTTTCCATAAGAATCCACTCCTCCTCCTCGTCCAAGTCTCTCAACTCCATAGCCGACTCGATAAACTCCATATCCTCCAAAGCCTGACTCACCTCTTCCAAGCTTTTTTTAAGCATATCGTCCCTCCAAGATTTTAATTTAACTCTGAGCCTAGCCAATTTCTTCACTAGAAGGATATCAGGAGGGCCCACAAAACCCCCCTCCTCCGATAACACCTCCACAACTAACTCATTGAAACCCGGTCTGTCCATCCAAGAATCAAAAATTCTGAAAGGTTTGGCACCAAAATTAGTGCTAACAGTCGTTAAAATGATCGGACAATGGTCCGAAAGAAAGCTCGGAACAGCCTCAACACGAGCTTCGGGCCAACGATTAAAAAACCCCGAGTTCACCAAAAACCTATCAAGCTTACTTAACTTCCTCCCATTACTAGAACTACAGGTAAAGCTTCTACCTCTCATATTATACTCAATAAGCCCGGCCTCGAAGATGAAAGAGTTGAAGTTATTGGCGCACACTTGTTTGAAAGCACAGTTCCTCTTCTCTTCACGGTACCTGACAGCATTAAAATCGCCTAAAACAACCCAGAGGCCATCATTATCCGCTATCACTTGACCCAGTTGATCCCATAACAATTTTTTTGCAGCAATACTCTGAGGCGCATAGACATTGACGACATCAAGAACCTCTCCGCTACCCAACATAGTGCCCCTAATATGAATAAAATTCCTGTTTTTCGTACCACCAGACTGCTTAAAAAAAGCCTTGTCCCACAAACAGATCAAACCCCCCGATTGACCAACTGAGCCAACGAAATCCAACCCGAAATTTTTATTCCCCCAAAAACCAGACACATCAATGGAATCAACCGATTCTTTCTTAGTCTCCTGAAGAGCCAAAAACTTGATACCGAATTTCAACACCAAACCTCTAACCCAACCTGGTTTCTCACCACCCCCTAAACCACGAATATTGAAAGACATAGAATTCATTGAGAAACTCCATTGTTACCTGGGAAACCAAAGATCGATTTGATAACTTCAGAAGAGTCTCGAAGGTCAACCCCAACCTGAGCGCCGATTCCAATAGTAGCTTCAACTTCCTCGTGTAATCCATCTCCCTGAGATCCCCCACCAAAACCACTGCTGTGCACCTCCGCTGTTTCCTTATCCCGAGAATCCCCCGCCATTGTCTCTGAGTCAGAACCCAAAGAAGCCCTTTCATTCAGATTTAGATCAACCGGAGGATTCATAGAATCACCCATCCTATTACCTGGGTCGCCCTGAATTACCCCAAGGTTCTGTGGAGGAAAGGGAAAATCGAAAGCTGAAATATCCTCAAGGATTACCCCAAGGTTTTGGAGATGAGGACTTGTTTCTTATGATAACCTAACTGTTTCAGCTTAGAGTCTGTTTACATTTTCTCATTAACCATGCAGATTTAATATCCAAACAATAAACTCAAAAACTGCAAGAGTTTTGAAGAAAATATGTGCATCTGAAGTAATAAGTAACACTTTTGCATGAAACAGTTTGTGATTTTCTTGACAAAAGTTGTCGACTTTGAAATTTGTTAAAATAAGATTGTTCTAATGAGGATTAAGACTAAAGGGTGTGGGGGACGTCCCAGGGTCGTCCACACCACCCCCCTTGGTTCGTCCCTCCATGGCCACTCGCGACGGGCCCACCTCTTTCTTATCCAACACACACACATATACATACATACATCTTGTATATATAAAGGGGCTCATCCTCCACACCCTTGGCCCATCCCTCACACCCGATGACGTGGCTGCCTACGTGGCGGATCAACCTTAAGGGACTACCCTCCTCCACACCTTAGACTGGAGGGTATGGGGGCCGGCCTTGGCCCGGTGAGGCCCGGCGCCGCACCCCCACACCGCCCCCTGATGCTTGTCCTGGCTTCACCGTCGCCCAGAAGACGTGCTCGCCGGCCCTCTCCTTCACACACATACCTATACAGTCTATATATATATATATATATATATATATATAGGGTGGGGTTCGGCTACAAAGTCCATTTTTCCTACAAAGTGTACAAAGTCAAAAAACACCACAATTTTAGCCATAAAACACATTCAAAACCCACAAATAACTGAGTGAAGATCACTAAAACACAATATCTAAACCCTAACAGTCTATAAGAACTTCAAACACACTATCGTAGAACTATGAATATAAAACACAACATGATAATCAATATAAAAACACACTAATGTTATTCATTGGATAATCAAAGTCTTATCATACAAAACACAGCACAAAACCCACAAATATGGCGTTTTAGTAAGCTTCACTTTGTTATTTGTGCGTTTGATTGTGTTTTATGGTTGGCATTGTGATGTTTCATGACTTTTTACACTTTGTAGGAAAAATGGACTTTGTAGCCAACTCTCACCCTATATATATAGGACAAAGATCCGTTAGGAACCACCTCTTATTGCGAGAACCGCGAGAACCAATGTGAACGCAACCAAAAATGTCTAAAAATAGCTAAAAATCACACAATTTTTTTTTTAATATTTTTTATAACAAAATCGCTACTTTTCGTAGCAAAAAATAAATAAATAAATAAAATTTTTAAAAATTCTTTTTTTTTTTTTTAAATTTTTTTTTTTGGCTTCTAAAAGTAGCGATTTTAACATAAAAAATATTAAAAAAATCAAAAAAAAAATTTAGATTTTTTTTTTGATTTTTTTTAGATTTTTTTAGGTTTTTTGGGGGTTTAGTTTTTAGCCTTTTAGCTGGGGGGGGGGGGGGGGGAGGGTGGGGGGGGGTTTAGGTTTTTGGGGGGTGGGGGAGGGGGGTTTAGGTTTTTGGGGTGGGGGGGGGGGTTAGGTTTTTTTTTAGGTTTTTTGGGGGGTTTAGTTTTTAGCATTTAGCTTGGGTGGGGGGGGGGGGGGGGTTAGCTTGGGGGGGGGGGGGTTAGGCTTTTTTTTTGGGGGGGGGGGGTGGGGGTTAGTTTTTTTTAGGTTTTTTTAGCTATTTTAGGTTGTGTTCACATTGGTTCTCGCGGTTCTCGCAATAAAGGTGGTTCTCGCATAAACCTTACCCTATATATATATATATATATATATATATATATATATATATATATATATATATATATATATATATATATATATATTTATTTAGCCCCATCCTCCACCCCCTTGGTCCATCCCCTTTAGGCCCATCCTCACTCCCGGTGACGTGGCGGCCCATCCTCCCCACACCATACCTTCCAGTCTTATAGTCTAACAGTCCATGCTCAAAGTACAGTAGCTTTATGCTAAAAAGAGTAGCTGAAATTCCATTATTATTCAGACAGTAACATCATGCTTATTTTAGTAAAGTACAGACTTTAGCTGTTTTAGTATTTCAACTATGTTTTTTTCCACTATTTGAGCTCTAGATAAACCTAGTGCAGTGGCGAAGCTTGAGATTTCCGACCGGGAGGGCGGAAGTCACCGGACCTAAAAATTTCTATCAAACCGGGGGGTCGAAAACGTAGATACCCAAAAATTTCTATACGAAAACTACATACTCTCCACGACTGAGCGAAAAGTTCGGGGGGTCGGCCGCCCCCTCCCGCCCCTTAAAAGCTTCGCCCATGCTGGTGCTGCTTAGTATTCCAAACCATAGTAGTTTTCCATAATTCAGAGGTCTTAAGTATTTTTAAAGTTAACATAATCACTAAACCACTTCTTTCTGACTCCGACCGTCCCTATAGCTTAAAGAAACAATAAACAATGGCGTTATTTAAAAATCCCCTTAATTTAAAAAGAAAACTTCAAAAAGAAAGTTGTAAAATTCGGGTTGGGGAGCTCTATAACATCCCTTAGCATATCTTACAAACATTTTTAAGCACTATTTTCTTCCCTCGTGTGATTGAATTTTTCATTAAATTCTTTCAAGTTCACAATTTCTTTTTGTTATTCACCAACCTATAGATTTATCAAGAAAAAAATTATCCTTGATCAATTATTTGATCATCTAATTCCAACCATCAAAATTATTCCAATAATAATAATCACCCCACACCCAAATACACCCTATATTACCCAAAATCAAAATCCTCAAAACAGAACAATTACTTTGACTTTTTTTACCATAAACCTTAGTATTTAACTTAAACATTCCAACACCCTTTTACCCCTTTTAGCATCATCAACATTCATATCCACCTTTGACAACTTTTACTATTAAAACACATCAAGTAACAATTCCTTTTTGTTATTCACCAACTTGTTATGACAAATTTCATCAAAAAAAAAAAAGATTAAATAAAAAAAAAATAACCTCCAAACACCAGCTAATTCTACCTTCAATCAATTATTTGATCATCAAATTCCCACCACCAAAATTACTCCAATAATAATCCCAAAATCATCAAAAAAAAAAAAAAAAAAATATTTTTGACTTTTTTCAAGTAAACCTTATTAATTACCAAAATCACAACTTCCCCATATATTATCTATCAATAATCACATAATATCCAACTTTATAAAACTTCTAATCTATACTATTATAAAAAGGAGAAGTGATGTACAATATTGTAATTTTACCATGTTTACAAGTTGTAAAGCACCATGTACAAGGATGTGTAAGCCATCTTAGAAGGGTTTCACCCAAAATTTTAAGACACTATAGGGGTAATAAGGGGATTTCAACCTACATATTGAATGCTTCCGTTTCTAATCTATTCAGCTCCTTCAATCAAGTTTCAAGTCATGTTATGTTCAATAAATCTCCAGAACTGGCAGGAGAGGAAGGGATTTTACGGTGCCCTTTGTTTCTTTCTGGATCTGTAAGTGATAGAAACCCAACTCAGAATGATGAGGAAGCGCCCGGCTCCGATTCCGATTCCACCAAGACCAGATGTTGTCGCCGCCCTTGAAAATGACCAGGTACTGTCACCCACAATTTCCATCACTTACGATTGCTTGATTGATTCTCAACCCTAACCCTAATTCTTACAGATTCCTGTAGACCTGGACTGGCATGTAGTTCATCGTTTTATATGTTTGAAATTGAAACAAGTTCCTTTTCAATCGCGGGTTCTAGGTCTTGAAACTGAAATCAGAATGTTGAAATCGCTAGATCTTGAGTCACTGGTTAGGCTTCGATGGGTGAGGTTGTGATGTATGGTTTGATTTTGTTTGGTTTGGTTTGAATTGATAGATATGTTACACAAAGTTGGTTTGGTATTTGTTTGGTTTGATTTGAATTGACAGATATGTGCTTGTTTTCTCAGTCACTCGGATTAAAATGCAGATTGGAGCATGGCACCTGACAAGAGTGTCGTTTAGTGTTGCTAGGACTGGTCAAAACGCGATACCATCACCAGTAGATTTACGTACATCTGCCAATTTCTTGGCTAGATCACAATATTCATTTTGTTTTAACAATTGACTAACACCAGCCATGTGTATTTGTTCTATCGCTTAGGGTTTGTTATTTGGTTGTTGCCCGAAATTGGTCATGAGTATGCTTTGTTTCTTTTGGTTTTGGCTCAGGTTCGGGATAGGTGGCGACTACCCGCTTTCTGCCACCATCATGACCGCAAATTCAATGTAGATACTCAACCTGCAGGTTTACGGCATCACACTTATGCTCATGTGTATTTGTTCTATCGCTGAGGGTTTGTTATTTGGTTGTTGTTTCCCGAAATTGGTCATGAGTACGCATTTTAAATTGTAACATTGTCTATTTTCATTTTTAAACTTCTTTTAGGAAACTGGAACTATATATACACACCACCAGAAAACTGTGATTGTTGATACTGATGCGGGATATGGTAAAAAAAAGAATTTTAGCTTTTGTTGGTGGATTAGGCCTATGTGATGGCTGATATGATTCTCCACATCATCCCTTATTTAGGACTCTAAGCACGGTGCATGCAGATGACTTCCATAATCCTACTTTCACGGTAATGAATTTGATCTTTGACTATATAATGATTTCAAGTTATTTGAAAAGATCACAGCCGTTTGTTATCTTTTCAACTTAGATTGTTAGCTTTTGTTGTGACCCATGCCATGTTTATTATTTTTAACAGGGTACGCTAGCCGGTTGTCCAAGAGAACCATGGCATGACATACATAGTAAAATTGATGGGCCAAGATCCCGAAGGGTGGCATATACAGGTAAAAGGATTGATAATGATTTTGTTTGCATTTTGTCATTACTAATTTCTAATTAATTAATCTCGTCTTTACCCGATGCAGATTTCCGTTCAATTGAATCAAACTCTGTTAAAGCACGTTACCGAACGTTGACGGACATAAATGATTCAGGTGAAATGCGGTATGATACGGTTGGGAGCATGTATTACATGGCACCAGAGGTGCTGCGAAAACAATACGATAAAGAATGTGATGTTCGGAGTGCAGGGGTGATCATATCATCTTACTATGTGGTGTCCCACCTTTCTAGGATGGTGAGATTCTCTAAAGGTTTTATAAACTGTATTAACTGTTTCGTGAACAAGAGCTGTTTGTGATATGAATCAGAAACGAAAGAAGGGGTATACGATCAGATTTTGCATGGCGTACTTGACCTTGAATCCGAACCATGGCCCAGTATATCCGAAAGTGCAAAAGATCTGATTAGAGGAATGCTTGAACGCGATGTCACAAAAAAGATGACAGCACATGCAGTTCTAAGTGAGTTTACACCATTAGATTTTCCATTTATTTATAATAATAATTTGATCACAAACTTCTTAATTATGTTATAGACCACCATTGGATTCAGGCTGATGGTGTGGCTCCAGATAAGCCACTCGATTCCGCTGTTCTATCTCTATTGAAGCAATTCGCTGCCTTGAACAAGGTCAAGAAGATTGCAATAGAAGTAAGTTTTATAGCACAACGCTTAAATGTTTTAGTTTATCGTCTTATGCTATCGTTCTTGTTGCAGGTTATCGCTATGAGTTTATCCGGAGAGGAAATTGCTGGACTTACAGAAATGCTCAAGACTATGGACACTGACGGCAATAATCAAATCACATTAATTAAAGGAATTAAGGGAAGGCTTAGAACGAGCTGGTGTCGCATTAAAAGATTCAGAAATCACTAGATTAATGGAAGCGGTAATATCTATATAGTTTGGTTTTGTCAACTGTCTTGTATCCATCTTCAATAACATCATCTTCTTTGCAGGCTGTTATAGACCATAGTGGTGCCATAGATTATGGAGAGTTTATAGCAGCAATGCTTGATTCGCATAAAATCCAGAAGGGCGATAACTTATTTGCAGCCTTCTCGTATTTTGATAAAGACGGTAGTGGATATATTACTGCAGAGGAACTCCGTCAAGCCTGTGAGAGTTACAGTTTGGGTGATATACCTCTTAATGAGGTTATGGATGAAATTGACAAGGATCATGTAAATGCTTTTTTTTTAAGTTATCGCCTTTCTGCGACCCGTTTTTTTTTGTGGATATGATGGAAGAGAGTGATTTTGGGAAGAACATCAAACCTGCAAGCTAACCTCTCATAATCAAGATTTGGATTTTCTGATAGAATGTTGGTTCTTGAAGATCCTGGACAGTGGGTGATCACCATTTTGACCCGTATCAGAAACTCAAATGAATAAAAATAAATTGTTTCTTTTTCTGGTATTGGAAATTGCATTTTGATTCATGATATACACTCATCTGTTTCAAATGTTATTTTTTTTTATCATAAATTATTATTTAAGAGGCTATTTTACTTAGAATAAGGCATCATTTTTAAAAAAAAACAAGTAATCTTCTTGGTTATTTCTTAACTGAATGTATGTGTATATATGGTTTGTATGTATTCGAACAAAGTTGGTCAAACATGTGTACAGTTAACTCTAATCAAACAATTTGTGAAACCTGCTAACCGCTAAGGATGAATTTGATATCAGTCGGGACACCCGCCGCAACGCGCGGGCATTCCCACTATAATTAACAAAATATTAAAAAATCTCACACTTTATAATCAAACGCATGAAGTAACAACAAACTTCTAATAATTAATAAAGTATTACCGTTGAACCGAACCCAACGGAGTGATTGGAAAGAGCGGAGGCTAGACGGCAGCATCGACGGTACGTCTGCTGCCACGTGTACTGAACAGACCCGTGAACCACCGATCTACGGTTAGGATGAACCAGAGCAGCTCGTTTCAAGAACCAAAGTGGTGTGAGTGATGTGTAGTTTGCTTCGTTTTTGGGTAGATCATCGATGTCTCTCTCCATTTGAGGTTGTTTTTGGGATGATGAGTGTTGTGTTGAAATTGAAACGTTGAATGTAGAAGAGTTTGGTTAATATATAGTGTCATGAGTTTAAAGATAATCTTTCCAGGTGGAGTAAAACAAAGGAGAGACTTGGTATTTTATTGGACTCAAGTTCGATTTCAGTCATTCATATTATTTTTTGTGTTATCTGGTGACTAGGTGGAGATCGCTAATTCGATCTTTGAACTGGGCGTGTTTTATCTCACCATACTGTCGTGCCTTCGGGCTAGTGTTTACGGGCTTCAGCCCTAAGTGAGGGTTTTTCTCGGTTCGAAGACAAGTATATCTTGATATGGTGAATTTCGACAATAACCTATTTGGAGGATTCGTTAGCCATTAAAAATTATAAAATCATTAGAAAAGAGTTGTTTCTCTTTGAGTTCTCCCCCATCAATTTGGTGAAATAAATATATAATAGCCGACTTTTTGTCTTTTTACTATTCATTCAACTTTTTTTTTATATAAAATAAAACTAGGTGTTGCACCGTCCGTGTTGCGGGGCGATGACCGAATAATTCTTAACCAGTTAAAAAAACAGTACCATAGTTTTACTAGAAAGAAAAAGTAAAAAGAGTGTTAGGCAGCTACTTGACACGATTTTTAGCTGGAGGCAGAGTCATTTTTATTTTTACTTGGGGGAAAAATCAAATTTTTTTCCCAAGGGTAAAATCCTAATTTTTAGCTAGGGATAAACCATATTTTTATTTTGCACTGGGTCAAAAAACGTAATTTTGAATTGAGGGTGATATCGTAATTTTGAACCGAGGGGAAAATCGTAAATTTTAGCTGAGGGCAAAAGCATAATTTTATTTTGAATTTGGGGCAAGCGTGTAATTTAGAGTTAGGGGCAAAACAATAATTTGTCAGGAGCAATTAGCGAGTGCTAGGTTACTGTTTGGCACGAATAAAAACTAAATTGAGTAAACAAAGTAAAATAAAACAATACCATAGTTTTGGCCAAAAAAAACTACGGCAACATTGCAATCTTTAGCTTGGGTAAATTCGTAATTTTAAAATGGGGGTAAAATAATATTTTTAACTGAGGGCAAAACCATTTTTTATTTTGAACTGGGGGCGAAATCGTAATATTTTTACTGAGAGCAAAATCGTAATTTTTACATGGGGGCAAAACAAAAATTTTATTTTGAACTGGGGGAGAAATTGTAATTTTAAACTGGGAACCAAATTGTAATTTGGCAGGATTGTAGATGTGGGCAAAACTATATATATTTTTTTAACCAAGGCAAAATCGTAAATTTAAGCCGGAGGCAAAGCACAAATTTAATTTCGAACTGAGGGCAAGATCGTAATTTTAAACAGTGGATAAAATCGTAATTTGGCAAGACTTATAAATAACTATTTTATGCAAAAAAAAAAAAAAAAAAAGAGAAGCCGCCACTTTTGGCCAACCACACACCTTTACTATTCCCGCCCGCCGGCGCGGCTATGGCCAAATAATTCTTAACCAGGGGGCAAAAGCAAAATTTTATTTTAAACCGGGGGCAAAATCGTAATTTTACACTTAATATAAAATTGTAATTTGACAATGACCTATAAATAACTATTATATAAAAAAGGAAAAGAAAAACAAAAATAAAAATAAAAAACAAACAAAAGTGGCCGTCACTTTTTGGCCAACCACATAAAAAACTATTCCCGCCGACACTTTGTCGTTTACTATTCATTCAACTTTTTTTTACAAAATAAATAAATTGATTTAGATAAAAAGTTAAATAAAAATTGATGCATTTGTGCGCATTGCAAGGCTACACCCTGTTACGTTAAAATAGGAAAGAATATTTGGGATTTGGAATTGGTACCGTATCAATATCGTTATCAATTTTTTCGTATCAAAATCTTTTTGGTACCAATTCGATATCTGTTTTTGGTGTTTTCGGTACAGTACCACCGAATTTTACAAACAAATATCGGTACCATCCCATTACAGTACCGTATAGAACGTTTTTGGTACTGGTATCGGTATCCATATTTGGCGATTTTTGGTAGCGGTACTTTCGGTACACCAGTCTCATCCCTTATGTTAAACATGCTGAATTTGATGGTTTGATGGGTTATGTATTTGATCACGGCTCTAGGGAGGGGTAGAGTGAACAACCGCCCAGACTCAACCAGGCCCATTGTTGAATTAGTTATATATTTTGCTACTTTTCCTAGGGCTCTGAATTTTCGAGAATTATCAGAGACGGCCCTACATTTGGTTGATTGATTGGTTAAATCATTTAACCCAGAGCACAACCCATATTTTTTGTTTGTGTCAAAGACATCAACTTTAACTTGCAAACTCTTTAAGTTGTATAACCTGAACATGACACATTTAAGATATTTAAGTAAATAGTTGAAAATGGTTGGCCTTTCTTCTATCAAGTTTGGCAAAATAGCCTAAACTTTGTCTTTTCTTCTTTTGTATTGTTGAATTAACTTCACAAAAGTATACATTGTATTTATGCCATGTATCAATACATCAAAGTATATCTTTAATTACCTTTATTTCAATAGTTACGGTAAACATTATTTTATAATTACTAAAATATGAACAGATACGTGTGTTACGATGGATAGTAATATAGGAAGTAAACAACCGGGGTGAGTAAATGAAATATATTCCATACACGTGTAGTAGAAAAAAAAAAGGAAACTTCTTGAAAAATAAGTACTAAAGTTTATAACAAAAACTTGCACATTTCATTATTGTTACTTCTTAATCAATTATTTGATCATCTTGAAACATGTTGAAAGCAGAGAGTTGAACACTAACACACTAATGCCAACTAAGAAAACCACTTACAACCCTTGATCTTAAAACATGTTGAAGGCATAGAGTTAAATCAATTATTGTGTCCTTTTTTTTTTTTTGATTTTTCATGTGTGTTTTGGTAGGCTAACACCATCTTCTAATTAATGTTTCGTTTAATAATACGTTTAAATTGAATGGTTCACATATCTATGATAACAGTTGTTAGTCAATTCATCTAAAGCGAGTTCAGCAATTTTATAAATTATTAAAATACGACTTTAAGTGAGTTTGACAATTAATTATTTGTTTTTTTTTTTAAATTTAGCATTAAAAATATTCATCATCTAACTTTCATATTGTAAGACCACATGGTGTGGTATACCGTCCCCTGCCATCTCACTCTCTTTGGCGTCTCATGGCGCCTCTCTATTTCTTGGACGTTATTGGGGGGGGGGGGGGGAGGGGGCGTTATGGGCAATTTCGTTACCATAATAGCGAGCACTATAGGGGTATAAATGTGGAACTCATTCATTCCCACAAATCAGATTTCCTCCTTTTTCTTTTCTTTTTTATATTGTTAAAAGGGGCTTTAAAGGAGCATTATCCCACACCGTGCAAGTTAATGATAAAGGCTCTCGCTCAAGTGGCATTGATGTGGCGTGATAAAGCCCCCAGGGGCTTTATACCACACCAGATAGCCTAACTATATTAACAATTTATATAATCAACGAAACATTCATGCTCTTCTAACTCAAAAGTATTATGAGTTCCACAAATCTTACATAAAAGCATGCGGCTATACCTAGATATGCTGTGTGTAGTGGGTTAACTAAACCACTCTCACATCACTATCATGTTCTTACCATGTAAGCATGTGAACAATAACTAAATACATAATAATTATGCATTGTGATTCAACTAAATATAAAATAAAAAACAAATAGTAGTGGTTTAATGAAATATAAAAATAAAAAACAAATAAAAGAGACATTATTGGTTAAAAGGGTCGCCCCTCATTAATGGAGCGTAATGGGTAAACGCCCTATATGGTGAGGTGGCAAGGTGATATGTAGTGGGGCGCCAACTCACTACACATGTCCTCAAGTCTTTTACTATATCTTAATATGTGACCGACTATTTTTTTTAATAAAGTAAAATGGGTAACCCTAACAGGAGAGGTGCGCCGCCGTCATATCGTCGTGATAGTGACGATCCAAACTCCAGAACTACATTCTATGTTACGAACATTACGGATAGGGTGACGGGGTTGAGGCTCAAGGAGGCATTTCGACCGTTCGTCTCGGTTACGGATGCATGGGTTCCTAGGAAACGGTCTGTCAAGGGTAACGTTTTTGGTTTTGTCCGGTGTGAAAAACTTGAAGATCCTTACGAGTTGTTATTGGTTCTTAATGAAATAGTGATTATGGAGATGAAGATTTCGGTTTCTTTGGCTATGTTTGATAGGGCCCATAGGAAGATCTCCTATGATAATGGTGGGGAGGTTAAGAAGGCATGGGTTCCGAGAGAGAAGAACGTCATTGATTCTGATTTCCCGACGATAAACATGGCTTATGGGGTTTCTTCGGGGTCTAGAAAGGTGCTACACTTGAACGAAGAAGGTGCTATGTATCCGAAACACTCCATCGGCAGGGCAGTGGTGGGAGTATCGGATTCTATTGCACGGCTTCACTCGGTTACATCTATGCTTTGTATAGCAGGGTTTTCGGAAGCGGCGGTATCTTATTTGGGTGGTTTAACTGTCCTCATAACCTTCCACGATGCTGATCAAATGAATGTTTTCTTGGGGAGTAAAGAAGAGTATTGGAAGGAGGCGTTGGTTTCTGTCAATCCATGGATTGGCAAACAAATTCCGTTCGAAAGGATCACTGTTCTAAAAATTGTGGGTATGCCAGTGGGGGTTCGGGAGAACAGTGTGTTTGATAAAGTCGGAAGTTTGTTCGGAGAGGTGGTGTGGCCTTCGGATTTTTTATGGCTTGGGGTTGACAACGCCATTGGCCATACGCATATTCTTACTAAACAATGTTCTCGTATTGACGAAGAAGTTAATATTGTTTGGAAGAATAAAGGTTATAATGTCTGGGTTGTTGAAGAATCATCCTCGTGGTGTCCGGAGTTTGAATCGGTCGGGTTTTCAGAGAAGGATGATGATATGGAAGAAGGGGAAATACGCGATTCGTCTCCGGCGAAGTCTGGAAGTCCAAACGAGCAGGAGCAGATTCCGGAAAATTTTCAGCCGGATAATCAGCCTGATTTCTCGGATAATAACGAAACTGTTGACCAACTTTCAAAAAACGTGGGCCCGGGTTTACAACATGTTGGGGAAAACAATTCACCAGTCCAAGTTGAGCCTATGTCTCCTTTCGGGCCTAAAGTAAATGGGCCACTGGACTTTCAAGTGGGCAAATCTTCTCCTTTCAAGAGTAGAAGGAGGACAAGGCTATTCTATCACAATTCCCCTGAAGATGTTACGAATGGTTCTAGGAGCTATGAGAAATTTGTGGAATTTTGTCGTCAAAGATGCCCGGATTTGAATGATAGACCGGTGGAATTGGTGGCGGACGAGGCAGTACATGGTAATGGTTTAGATGGTGGGGCCAGGAGGTGAGTCAAGTCGGTGCTGGTTCATCGGAGATGCCGGAGAATTCACCACCTGAAGTTTTGGTTCCAGACCCTGCCTCTAACCTAGCGGATGGGCCTGATGAACATCTTTTTGTTGAGGCGGCTGGTATTAATAATGAGGTTGATTCTACTATAAAGGTATGTGATTTGGTTGGTATGGATTTAGGCTCTTTCTCTGGACAAGTTGCAGGGGCGGTTATTTCGGAGGCGGAAGCTTTGGTCGTTTAATGAATTGTTTATCGTTAAACGCTCGTTGGATTAAAGGTAAAGGGAAATCGGGCTGGATTAGGGGTTTGAGGTTGTCTCAGGGGGTTGACTTTTTGGAAATACAGGAGTCTAAGACTAAGGATCTGTCTCAGCGGCTTATCTCTAGTTGTTGGGGTAATTCTTTGTTTAACTGCGAATTTGTTAATTCAGATGGTATTAGGGGGGGGGGGAGTCTCATCTCATGGTGGGACCCATCCTGTTTTCGGGTTTCTGGTGTTTTTAAGTCGAAGCATGTTTTAATTATTTCGGGGCTGTTGATCCATTCGGCTGTTCATGTGAATGTAGCTAATATTCATGCTCCTAATGATCTGTCTAGTAGAAGGGCGTTTTGGTATGAGTTGTTGCTGTATAGGCGTTCTTTGTTGGGGCTATGGATTTTACTGGGAGATTTTAATGAGGTTAGGAGCTCGGATGAAAGGATAAATTCTGAATTTTTTCCTCAGAATGCGATCGCCTTTAATGATTTTATTCGGGATGCGGAGCTGGTTGAGTATAATTATTCTGGGCTAAAGTATACTTATATGTCGGCGAAGGGTGATAAGATGAGTAAGCTGGATAGAGTCTTGGTGTGTAAAGAATTTATGACAAGATGGCCGGATGCTTTCGTTTGTGCTCTTCCTCGATCTCTTTCTGATCATTGCCCTTTGTCTTTTTAACCTGAAGAATACGGATTTTGGTCATACGCCTTTCAGGTTCTACAATTATTGGTTGGAGTTACCAGGTTTTGTTCCTTTCGTCAATTCTATTTTTGATCATTTTGTGTTTTCGGGGCCGCCTGACAAAGCGTTAGCTGCTAAGCTTAAGTGGCTCAAGGGGCGGATTCGTTTATGGGTGGAGGCGGAAAAAAAGAAACAAAGTGAAAGACTTGTGCAGAGTAAAAAGACTGTTCAGGAGCTGGAAAATATTGCTGAATTAAGAAGTTTGTCGGATGCTGAGGTGGAAAATAGAGTAAATGCGAGAAAGGTTATGTTTGAAGAGGAGAGACTGAAGGCGTTGGAATTAAAACAAAAATCGCGTGTCAAATGGGCTGTAGACGGGGACGAGAATTCTAGGTATGTTCATAGTATCATTAAACTTAATTCGGCAAGTAGTCGGATCCATGGGGTGACAATTGATGGGGTATGGGTCTCTAATCCGGTTCAAGTAAAGGACGAGGTGGCGAATTTTTTTGAAGACAAATTCAGTATTAAAAATATGTTGCGACCTTCTTTTAATTACCCGGACGTGTATAGATTAACTGAGGAAGAGGTGGGTGATCTGGAAGCTCCGTTTTCTATGGATGAAATTACGAAAGCTGTTTGGGATTGTGATGGGGATAAAGCGTCAGGACCCGATGGTTTTAACCTTACATTTATTAAAAAGTTTTGGGCTTTTCTGAAGCATGATTTTCTTAGTGTGTTCTCGGATTTCCATGAGAAGGGGTACATATCTGATGGGTGTTTTTCGGCTTTTATAGCCTTAATACCCAAAGGCCGGACTCAAGAATCGTTAGCGGACTACCGGCCTATTAGTCTTGTGGGGATTTTGAATAAAGTGGTCTCCAAAGTGCTAGTTTTTAGACTAAAGAATGTTATGTCTAAACTAGTGTCGGAAGAGTAATCCGCATTTTTGAGTGATCGGAATATTCTCGACGGGCCACTAATTTTAAATGAAACAATATCTTGGCTGAAGAGGGCGAAATTGAAAGTTTGTTCTTAAAAGTTGACATTGAAAAGGCATATGACACCTTGAGTTGGGGTTACTTAGAGAGTATTATGTCCCAAATGAATTTTTCTCCGAAATGCGAGGTTGGGTAATGTCGATTATTAGGAATGCGCGAGCGTCAGTTTTGGTAAATGGCTCGCCGACTCGGGAATTCGCTTGTGAACGGGGTTTGCGCCAAGGTGATCCACTATCGCCATTTCTTTTTATTATTGCAATGGAGGGTCTCACTTGTTTTATGAGACGCGCGTGTTCTTTGGGGGCTTTTCGTGGTATACGAGTGGGGGGATCAGGACCAAGTTTATCTCATTTTATGTTCGCGGATGACGTAGTCTTTTGTGGGGAGTGGTCGACTATGAATGCGATGAACTTGCGGAGGATATTACGGGGTTTTTATTTAGTTTCTGGACTGAAGATTAGTTCAAAAAAAAGCAGGCTTTATGGAGTGGGAGTGGAGGATTTTGAAGCTGCTGATATGGCCATGTCAATAAATGTTACAGCGGGTCGGTTTCCGTTTGTGCATCTAGGGGTACCTGTTGCTACTAATATGAATTTAGTCAGGAGTTGGGACCCTGTAATTGAAAAGTTCCAGAAGCGTTTATCATCATGGAAGGCAAAAACGTTATCATACGGAGGGCGTGTTACTCTTTTGAAATCGGTCTTAAGTGCTCTTCCCCTTTATTATTTTTCGCTCTTCCGAGCCCCAATTCAAGTTGTTAACACATTGGAGAAAATTAGACGCACGTTCTTTTGGGGGGGGGGGGTACGGATGCGGTTGACAAGATGAGTTGGCTTGCTTGGGAAAAAGTGGTAGCGCCGGTGTCTTTCGGGGGTCTCGGGTTGGGGTATCTTAGAGATGCTAACTTGAGTTTACTTTCCAAATGGTGGTGGAGGTTTAAAGTAAACCAAGACTCGTTGTGGCGTAAAGTTATATGGTCGATTCATGCTAATGGTCGCGGATGGAATCTGATTCCAGTTAAAGTTTCTATCAGTGGCACATGGAAGCAGGTGGCGAGCGTCCCGGGCATATTAGATCGAATGGGTATTGGTATGTCACTGTTAATAAAAGCAAACCTGCGAAATGGAAGAGGTATATTTTTCTGGCAGGATTGGTGGATCTCGGACGACATCTTATTATTAAAAAAAATTCCACTCATGTTTGCACTGGAAAGGAAAAAACAATCGTTGGTGGCTGATCGGGTGGGTTCGAGTCTGCAGACAGGTCAGTTCTCTTGGGATTGGCGTCGGGCTGTGTTCACAACTGAAGAGCAAACTGAGTTTGCAGCGTTGCTGCAGCTTCTGCAGGGAGCTGTCTGTGTCCTCGGCACTGATTCATGGACATGGGCAGCAGGTAGTGATGCTGAATTTTCTGTAAAGAGTATGAAACGGAGTATTTTCCAGGCGACTAATGTGCTACCGGAGTCGCAATTCGAATGGTACAGCTGGCTTCCAAAAAAAGTGGGTATCGTGGCGTGGAGGGCGTATTTGGATCGGCTACCAACAGCGGAAGCGCTGTCTAAACGGCAAATTCAGTTGGAAACGCAACAGTGTAGACTATGCGACAGTACAGTGGAATCTACTGAGCATTTGTTTACGGGGTGTCCAGTGTTCCTTGGTGTGTGGCAGGCGGTTTTTCGGTGGTGTAATGTACCAAACGCCTTCACTTTTCATGTCCGGGATCTCCTAAATATGCACCGATTAGCCAAGACGGGTAAAAGACCACAGAAGGTTTTATGTGGTGTGATACAAACGACTTTTTGGAGTATGTGGCGTGCAAGGAACGATCTCATTTTTAACCAGAAACCGATATCGGGGCGGAGTCTTTTGGAAGAAATCAAGGTAATGAGCTTCTTGTGGATTGTTAATCGTGGGAAATTATCGGACATGACGTGGGATTCTTGGTGTTTTTTTGATACGGCAAAGATGGGATAATCGTTGTTAGTGTGTTTTGTTTCGGATTGTTTGTTTTTTCGGAGTTTGTATCCCAGATTTCTTGCTAGCCTCTTGCTAGCTTTCTAATAAAGTTTGTTTTGCCGTTCAAAAAAAAAAAAAAAAAAAACTTTAAAGCAAATTCAAAATCGAGGCTATTTTTGTAAAAAGAAGAAGGCGTTGCTTGCTTAGAGTACTTTATCATTAAACATGAGAATCACACATATGTAAGGTGAGGTGGGCTTAAATAGAAAAAAAAATCTTTCAAGAATTAAAAGAGAAACTACAGAAACATACTTAAACCTAAAAATTAGGCCCTTTAAATTTGGGACCCTAAGCCTCATCATATTTATTTATTTTTATCACATTCAACCGTCTCTATTCTAATATAAAAAGTTGTTAATAGTGTGTGGATTAGGGTTAAGTTATTATATAAATGAGCTTAACATACAAAATACCCTTAACGCGAGAAGTGAAGGAGCGATTTAAAAAAAAAAAAAATTCCCCATCTTATTAAGTACTATTTTAGTTTCGGAATCCAAAAAAATTGTGAATTTACACTAGTAGAGTAACTATATAGAGTAATTATAATTACCATACAAAAATTACTCTACTACTATACAATCATGATTTTTTTTACATTTTTCAATTAAACATCATTCTTAACGAGTAGGAAAAATAAAAAAAAAGCTTCCTTCACTTATTACGCTAATCATTCACATCCATTCCACCATATTTTCACCATAAATTACACTAAAAAAAACTACATTTTCTCTCTCCTTTTCAATTAAATAATATTTTTTATACCTTTATCATTACCTTTTCTCTCTCATTCACTCACAACCACTTTCAAAATATATTAAAAATTTATAGGGGGTGAACAGTGTCTCCCCAAATATACAGATGAACAGTAACATTTTCTCTCTCCTCCACTCACAACCACTTTTTATACTTTTTATATTTTAAAAACACCACACACACAATTTGATTATTTGGATGTGAATGCTCAGAGCATTTTGTATGTTAAGACTCATTTGTATTTGATCTTCACACTTTGTTATTATCATAGAATGTTTATTCTCTAAAATCTTGATTCTTGTGTAATATATACATATATATTTATACACTATATATAATGCATATCTGAAAGGCAGAATGATCATTTGCCACTTTTTCAACATTTACAACCCTTTAAAGCATATTGTACAATGATTCAATGCACCAGACTTTTCAACACCCATGTACACCTCTTTTGTGTAAATGGACAGTTATTTGATTTTGAATTTCGAATTACTCTGCACCTGGAGCCAACTTTAGGCATGTTTGGCTAAGCTTATTTTACCAACTTATTGACTTATTAAGTTCTTGAAAAGGTAAAAAAGACTTTTAGAATGGGGTCATGCTATTTACACACGGCCAAAATTATTTTCACACCTCAAAGCGCCGCGCTTTGGCCATAGCGCGGCGCTTAGCTCGACAAAAGGTCACTTGATTGACGTTTGAGACATGAGTTACTGTTTGAGAGACATAAAGCTGATTACGAGGTTTGTCGTTAACCCTAAGCGCCGCGCTTCGGCCATAGCGCGGCGCTTCGACCCCAAATTTTCACTTTTAAAAGCAGGCTGCTGAGACAGTACATTTAGCGTTCGAGACATAAAGCACTCAATATGTTGTTTACAAACATACGGGGGTTTTGTTGTTTGTCGATTTCCAAATTACTTGTGTTTCTTCAAAATAACGCGCGGTTTTGCTGTATTAGTTACGTGTCTTGAAAAAACGATGTCGTGGTTAAGCAACTATCTTTTCGGTCCATATTCTGATGAGTCCGTTGTTCCTGATTCTTACGAGGGGACCGCTATTTCTGACTCGTATGAGAAACCGGTCTCGTCCAACTTGAAGGAGGCAGAGGTTATATCTGGCATTCGTTATCGTGATAACACGGTGACGCTGGATTTGAATACCCCTGTGGAGGACCCTTACGCACAACAAGGTTATTCGAATTTCGGTTACGGTGGCGAGCACAGCTTTGTACAGCATGAGTGTTGTCCAAATCACAGTTAGGGTTGTCAACAGAGCTTTGAACATCAAGTCTATTCGGACCTCGGTGACGATGGTGAGCCGGAGAATGTGTCTGTTGACGAGGAAGGCTGTTACCCGGTTACATTTTCATTTGATACAACGCAGACCTTTTCGTCACGTAAAAAGTTGGTGCGTTGGGTACAAGACACGGCAAAAGACAATGGTTACCTCATTGTGATTAAGAGGTCGAATAAAAGAGGAGAGAATTACAAGATTTGGTTTCAATATACTTTTGGTGGGGAGCATAAGAGTATAGCTACACAGAGGAAAACGGGTAGCAAGAAAATAGGCTGCCCGTTCGAGATGATCGGGTTTTCGGAATCATCCGGAAGTGTTTGGAGGATCGAGGTGACGAAGGCGAAGCATAACCACACTCCTATTGAAAACTTAGAGGGTCACGCGTATGCGAGAAGGCTTTCTTCGAAGGATACAAAACTGGTTAAGGAGCTGGCAGAGCAAGATATTCCCAACCAAAGTATCTGGCGAACGCTGACGAAAAACAATCCGACTAGAAAGCTTATTCCGAAAGATATACACAACGCTGTTCAACAGATCAACGCCGGAAAAAATGTCGGTAAGTCTCCAATGCAAAAACTTGAAAACATTCTTCTCGAAAAAGATTACACTTATTACATGCGCACGAATGAGATATCGAACGCACTTGAAGATGTCTTCTTTGTTCACAAAAAATCATTCACTATGTGGTGTGCCTTCCCGCATGTGCTAATGATTGACGCCACCTACAAAACGAACATGTACAACCTGCCATTTGTTCTGGTCGCAGGCATGACGTCGACAAACAAATCGTTTACGGCTGCTTGTGCGGTAATTTCCGCTGAGAAGTTAGAGAACTACCTATGGGTGTTGCAGAGGATCAAGTCTATGCTGGTAGGATGTATGGAACCGCGCGTGATTTTAACAGACAGGGAATTTGCGCTAATTAACGCGTGTGAACAAGTTTTTCCAAAAGCGCATAAGTATCTTTGTCGGTTCCATAGTCAACAAAATGTTAATAAGAACAGCAAGAGGAAATTCTCTGACAAGCAGTGGAAAGAATTCGTATGTACATTTTGGACATTGTGCGAGTCTACGACCGAGGAAATATACAGGTATAACTTGGAAAACCTTGAAGCACAACTGAAAGAAGATGGCCGTGAACGTGAGTATTTCTTACATAATTATGTTCAAATTTTATATAATAACAAAAACTGACTATTTACGTTTTTTAATTTCAGAGGTTTTTGATTATTTGATGAAATCCTGGTTGGATCCGTACCGTGAAAAGTTTGTATCTTGCTGGATTAACAAAACTATTAACTTTCACCAAACTACGACCAACAGGGTTGAGGGCATGCATGCAACACTAAAAAGTCACTTTCCAAGTCATCGCAACACACTGGATAAACTTGTATTGTATGTTGATCATGTTGTTGATAGACAATACGCCGAGATTAGTAGTAGCTTTGAAACAAGCCTCCGAAAAGTGATGAAGCACCACAAGGATCATCCCATGCTTGCAAATATTCTCAGAAAGGTTTCAATATTTGCGATTGAGCTTTTGAATATGGAACTAAAACGTAAGGAAGACGGGTTGAGAGCCTACGGTGCAAGCTGTGGTTGCCAACTTTTTACCAGCTGTGGTTTGCCATGTGCCTGTCGTTTGGAAAAGTTGGAAAATAACGGTAAATAATATTTTTGACCTTCGTCGTTATGATTTTGCCACCTAATTTGTTTTCGTCCACAGGTCAGCAAATCCGTATCAATTTGATAGACGTGTTCTGGAAGAAGCTTGACTTCAAGCCTGCAAGGACTAAGATAGAGGATATCGATGTAGACGCGAAATTTGAAAAATTGAAACGACAGATCGATCCAACACCCCCTCAAGTGAAAAGGAGCTTCTTTGAAAAGTTTCAGCAAATCCTCAATCCAGGGAACAATAACAAAAAACCTCCTGTTGTTCTGAAGAAAACTCGTGGTCGCCCAATGTCACACCCCCAAAAATCCACATGCGGAGTATCGCCGCTTGGAGGCGTGACTGACCAGGATCCAGCCACCAATCATATTGAACAATGTATTTAGAATAAATAAAATCTAACCACACAATATAATTGGTGTTCAAAAATCAGTTAACCAAGTTCAAGTTAATTAGCGGAAGCATAAAACGAAAAACCAAAATAAAAGTTCAATGAGTTTAAATGTAACATGGCACACAACCGTCCATGCTCCACAACGACTCCTCCTGCTCGTGCAAGCTCCAAAGATACCTAACGACCTGCAAGGCATGTAACAACGAGTCAACAACAAAGTTGAGCGAGTTCACAGTTGGTGTTCATTGTTAAGTTGTTTCAAAAACCAGGAATTCATTTGTAAGTTGTAAGTTAATCAGTTTACCCTGTTTCCCAAACATATCCATAGTTGGTGGGGGCTTCCCCATGTTAACCACTAGACCTGTTTACCATATCGACCACTGACTAAAGTAAGTTGGTGCCCTAACGTCAATGTCTATCATCATTGACGTGCCCAGATCCATTAGTTCACGCCCGTCCTCTGCGGCACGGTGTGAGGCTTGTCAAACCTAAATAGCGCTATCTAACTAATGACCCGCTCGCCATTGGCCCGGCGATTAAGTCGATATAAAAAGGAGGGACTTCATGATAGAGAGTTTTGGTCTAGTATCTGTGTTGTCACCCTTCAATAAAGAGGGTGTGTACGTAATCCCCAAACCAGGAGATTACGCAGGTTCCGATTAAGTTATTAGTACGTGTTGTCACCCTTCAATAAAGAGGGTGTGTACGTGTTCCAAACCAAGAGATCACGCAGTTTCAGTTTAAATCCTTTACCCATTCCCAACCCCTGGGAATCCCATGCCTTGTGGAAAGTGTGAACTCACCTTGGTTTGCTCGGCAGGTAATCTTAATTTTCAAACAAATAGGTCAATCACGCCCTAATAAAAATGCCACGTCTAATCAGATTCGCATACCATTAATCGCGTATTCATGTATTTAACGCGTAGCACATAAGCACACACATATATATCTATATATATCAATCATCATGGCATAAACATATTCACACAATAATTTAATTAGTCGTGTAACTAGTCCATAATGTGCAGCCTAAATTAATCATAAGGACAATAATGAGATCAAGCAGAAACAGACAACATCACCTTCATCCTATGATTTCCAATCAATAATTATTCATGTTTAACCTATTTGCATAAACATTTGTAACCTTCCCCCATAAAACTCATTCCTATTCATCTCGTAAAACTACATGTTATCCAAATACACCCACTTACATCGAATAACATCATATGCAAGTTTCCATACTACTCATAACTGCGAATATATATATACATACATGCCCACCAAAGTTTCAGATGCTAATTCAAGTTCCTAAACTTATACATTCAAGTGCATATGCATAGCTAATATCATTATTTTCACAATGTCAGGTATACAAGTATCTCTACTCATGCAAATAATTTATGATACATATATAGACACTTTTAACATAATCAGTTTCTCCTGTCATTTACGTCGATTCCACAAACACCTATATATTCACTTGCGATCCGTGTAACGCGTTTAACAACTAACATCCTTGCAAATCAAATCAATCGGTACACCGGATCGTACACGAGTTCATGTTTTTGAACCAAAGTCGAACCGGAACTCGTTCTCATACATGCTCTTTAAGTTTTCTCTCGGGTCCACGCATGCATATACCTAGTTACATAAACAAGTATTGCTATGATTCGTGTACGGTGTTCATGGCCTTGAAACGAAATCGACCGGTACGAGTAAACCGAACCCCGGCATCATATATTTCATATATATTACGTGCAACTAAACAACAATAATAGTATCACAAATATTACTAAGATTTGCGTACAGATCATTGAACAAATATACATATACTTCATATATTATGAATCTTAGCATGAACACACTGTACATATGTTTCATATATTCTCACATACATTTATCACGAAATCATAACATGTTTCAATCATAAGGTTATCATGCAAGTTACCCTATTCATACTTACGATCACATCTCAATGCCAAATACAGTTTCCATGCGCATATACTTACACATAATCAACTCTATACTATCACGATGCACATAGTGTTAATAACAGTTTCATGTATAACCTATTTTCTTGCTAGGTTTTATGTTGAGATCGAATCGAAACCGCGACGAGTCTAATAACTAGAGCTACGGATGAAAGAGAGCGAGATCTTACTGGTGTTCGTCGGAGATTTAACTCGCCGGAGAAGAAGGTGATGGCTGGTTCGTCGCAGATTTTCGAGGGAGGGAGGAAGGACGACTTGCGATGGTGAGAGGGGTGGTTCTTACTCTGCCGATGTGTGTTATACGTGAGGGTTTTTCATTACGTATATGAATATATATATATATATATATATATATGTGTGTGTGCATTTAGGGCTGAATAATGGCGGTGGAGGTTGTTATACGTGGGCCGAGACATGGATTAAGGTGGGCTGGGGGTTAGGGTCACGTATACAAGGTTTCCCCACCCAACAACCTGATTTCGAAAACTTGCATTAATATATTATCATTATTAACATGTATCATCACTATTATTATTGTTTCATTTATTCATTTATATATATATAATAAACCGAAGAATATATGCACAATGAGTTAGCAAGTCGTGTAAAATATTCACGCTAAGTTTTGACCTTTCAAGGTTTCGGGTTGCGCGAGTAGGTTGGGTCGACTTGCGGAACATGGCTATGGTTCAAATATAACTCAGTAGGGACATAGTTAATTTATCAATAAAATAACTATAAGATTCGATTCATAAAATCGAAACAACTGTTTGTACCTTGAAGTTACGGGTTGTCACACCCAACATTGAAAACGCAGGAACAAAGGAAGGTTGAAGCCGATAGAAAAAGCTCGTACATTCCGTCGGAAGAAACTTGGGTCGAGGCCTCAGACGATTTTCCCCGTCACAGCTCGTACGTATCATCCCAAGATTCTAGAAGACAAAAGAATACCAAACCGCTCAACCTACACCCTGATTTCCCGATGATCAAGCTCGGTCCTAAGACGGATATAGCGATCCGCAACTACGCATCTCAGATTCCCAAAGTGATCCATCCATACATCGTGAGAATAAAGGACGTGAAACCAGATGGTCATTGTGGGTTTCGATCGGTGGCTGTTGGGTTAGGAGTGAAACAAAATACGTATTTGATGATTCGGAAACAACTTAAAATGGAGTTACGTAAGAACGAATCGCTTTGGAGGCAGTTTTTCGATCCGGAAAACATAGGACATTATGATGCGCTGGTTAGACGGATCGATTTCAAGGGGGTGGGACGAGCAGGTATCGAAAATTACATGACGATGCCTGAGACGGGGTTTCTTATTGCCCAACGATACGTTGTGATTGTTCATACCTTCGACATTCGTGGGAACGATACAATTTTCCCTCTGCTGGGCGGGCCAAACGAAGCTGAGCAACCTCACCTGGTGGTTGCGGTTGTGTTCGTCGACGATGGGCATTTCATACATGTAGAGCTTGGAGGATGTTATCCAATGCCTCCCCCAAACCTACTCTGGACAGCGAACAGAACAGAGCGCGCAGCAGCCTGGCATACATTATACAGGGATCATATCAACGCGTACGAAATGCTTACGTATCGTCCCCCTGACCTTAATGTAACCCCATATGTTCAAGATGTATGTTAAATGTGTTTAATAATAATCACGTTTGTGTTTGTTCAATATATGCGTTACATCACGTTAAGTCACCGACACGACCCAATCAGATTCAATACGCACTTGTACGACCCAAAATGACAATATACATCATAATACTACAATTAATGAAAAAATACGTCATGTACATGTACGGTAGGCGGCTGATACACATAACAGTACTCATAGGAGTAGTTGTGCTTTCAAACCAAAATGATACGATATAATGGAATAAGACATCACACGTAACCGATTTGATCCGGAACTTGCAGTATAGTCCATATATATTAAAAAAAATGATGTATAATGGAAAAAACATAAAATTTAGACTATTATCGACGCGTTTGTGAATTAAAAACAATTTTAAAAAATTTAAAAAAGGCCCAAAGCGCCCCGCTTTGACCTAAGAGGGGCGCTTTGCCCTTAAACATAAACATGAACCGAAGCGCCCCGCTATGGCCAAAGCGGGGCGCTTTGCCCTTAAACATGAACCGAAGCGCCCCGCTATGGCCAAAGCGGGCGCTTTAGTCCCTCGTTTAACCTGAAGCGGAGCAGCTTTCTCCCCCATTTCATCACCAAACAAAACACACACACAAAGGTGCGATTACACACACTAGGGCGAAGATCTTCTTTTTCCAGATTTCAAACGCTATTAGGTACGATCGAACTTCATTTATTGTTTTGGTTCAATTTATATGTTTGATTTTGTTTTGATTTGGGGGGGTTTTGATCGATTTGCTGGTTCTGTTTTTGAGAACGAAGAACCAAAGTGCCGCGCCGAGGCCAAAGCGGGGAGCTTTGGTTCATGTTTATTTTTTTATATTATTTGTTTATTATTATTTATTGTTTGAATTGTTTAATAATATTATTTGTTTATTTAAATTGTTTAATAATATTATTTGTTTATTTAATATTATTTGTGTATTTAAATTGTTTAATAATATTATTTGTTTATTATCTTTTATTTAATATTATTTGTGTATTTGAATTGTTTAGTAATCTTATTTGTTTATTATCTTTTATTTAATATTATTTGTATTTAAACGTGCAGGGATGGATTCCGATCACGAGGAGGAGATTGAGCATATGGAGGAGGAGATTGAGCATATGGAGGAGGAGGTATATCCGTACCTGCAGTTTGAGCAGGGGTCACGGGCGGCGAGGAGATGCGCTAGGTTGCGCACCATGGAGATTGGGGGGCATGTAGGGATAGATTGGGACCTGCTGGAGACCGTGGGAGAGGCCGCGCGGACGCGTGATATAGTTGGACTAGATACTCCTTGGTCGCGCCTATTTCAGATAGCGATGGAGGACTCGTACCGTGAGCTTACGATCGAGTTTCTTTCTACGTTTACATACGCGCCGCATCCGGTGGATTACGTGGAGGACCCGGATTTTCCAGTCCACGAGGTTACATTCCGTCTCGCCGGTCAGCAGTTTCAGATGAGTGTGCGGGAGTTTGCTGTCCATACAGGTTTGTACACAGAGCCCGAGCTTGATACTGATTTATATACGCAGGGGGTTAGGGCGATGGACAGGCAGACGCTTATCAGTTTCTGGAGGGCCATTTCCAGGGTTCCCTTTGGGAAATCCTGGTAAAAGGCCACCACCATTAAAGACCCCTTGTACCGATACCTGCACCATATTATCGCGTCATCTATCGTGCCGCGGGGTACCAGCAGGGAGAAGGTCAACCTCAGTGACCTTTTCTTTCTATACTGCCTACTTCGCGGCCAGACCTGCGATCTAGAAGCCTGCCTGGCAGATTACTTTGCGAGTGCATACCACCGGCAGCTCCGCGGGCTGCTGCACACTGGCTCATACATCACCGCCATTGCACGCTCGCTAGGGCTCGTGCCCGAGAGTGATCCGGAGCTGTCCGATCCGATCCCGTCAACCAGGTTGGGCCGCGCGTCAGTATCTAGCATGCAGATCACCCGTGTCTTTGATGTTGGTCTGAGGTTTAAGGTCCGTGACGGGCAGATTTGGCATGCGAAGGTGTTGCCGGAGGTCATCCCGGTTGTTATTGAGCTGAGGGATGGAGTGTTAGCCGCTCCTCATGTTCAGGAGGCCGCTCGGCAGGCTCAGGCTCAGGCTCAGCCTGTATTCGAGGATCCGGCTCAGGAGGAGCATGTCGAGGAGATCCCGGTACCACCAGTTCAGCCACCTCCTGAGCCGCCACAGTACCCGCAGCACGTTTACGCTGACCTGCCTCCGGTAGCGCGTGCGGTGGCTCGGGACTTCGACCGGCGCCTTAGACGCCAGGGCGCACTCATTGACTGGATGGTCGAGACGCTCGTTGCTCTACGAGAGCTCGCCTGGTTGCCTCCACTTCCCCTCCCACCGTCCCCACCGCACGAGGATTAGCACCTTAGTTTGTTTGTATAGTGTTTTGTTATGTATTATGTACTCAGTTGTACCTTTTTTATTTTGTATGTACAAACTGATATATATATATATATATATAGGGGCTGGTTAACGTACAAATGCGCTTATCGTACATTACGTACGCTACAATCTCAGCCGTCAGATCATCTTCCCGCATTGAAAATCGCATGTGAAATTGAATTACCACATGCGAAATTGTTACCAAAATTATCACATGCGAAATTGAATTACCACATGCGAAATTGTTACAAAAAACAACCTGCTATTTCATCAAAATTATCACATGCGAAATTGAATTACCACATGCGAAATTGTTACAAAAAAACAACCTGCTATTTCATCAAAATTATCACATGCGAAATTGAATTACCACATGCGAAATTGTTAAAAAAAACACCTGCTATTTCATCAAAATTATCACATGCGAAATTATTACAAAAAAAAAACAACATGCGATTTTCATTGCGGGAAGATGATCTGACGGCTGAGATTGTAGCGTACGTAATGTACGATAAGGGAATTTGTACAGTACCTTTTACATATATATATATATATATATATATATATATATATATATATATATATATATATATATATATATATATATTGCAGTTAATCTTCTATTTACATCACGTTGGTTTTGGATTGTTTACGTTTAATTCTTATGGCTTTCTGTACATTTTATTTAATGTGTTCGTTTAATTTAACAAAATAAACTAGGTTAACAGTTTATAAAGACGCACTTATATTTTATACGTTCTATAAAAATAATGACGTAAAAAAACGTAATTATAAAACAACTATGAATTATATGTAATACTAATATTTTATAATAATAATAAAACTCAAATACAATTTTTCCTAAAAAAAAACACTACCAAACTAACCCACATCCCACCTATTTAAAAAAAAAACAACACAAACTCATCTCCACTGGCCATTTGTCTTTTTGACCTGTCAGACCTTGTCTGTTGACTTATCCCAAAGCGCACCGCTTTGGCCTAAGCGCGGCGCTTTAGGTGTGCAAAAAGACAAATGACGTGTGCGAATAGACCAGACCTTTAGAATGTTTGGAATTGTATGTGATGTGAGGGAAGAAGTTGTTAACTTCAAGAAGTTAAAGGAGTTTTAAAAAAGCTTACTCAAACATGCCCTTTCTCGATTGAAACGAGACCCCAAAGTCTTTCCACCGTAATTACTTTGCACCTCATCGGTTTCTCTCTCTCTTTGTCTCTCCCACGTTAGTCAAGAAGAAAACTGTAACAATCATAACCATACCCTATGTCTTCTCTCACCTCTTTCTCGGTAAGCATCAACACCAGATCGACCAAATTCATCCATTGCTATTCTTGTAAATTCTCTTGATTCCAAAATGTTGAGCAACGATCATCAGTGAAGGGTGTCGTGAGTTAAGTCCTCTGCAGTAGTACTATCTCAGGCAGAGATGTAACCGTCGGATATCATACAGATCCAGTGGCGGCTATGGTAGACGTGGTACGATGGTGGAGTTGTTCAAAAGCAATGTCTAGATTGGTGAGGTTTTGGTTCGGATTCATGACTGCATGCTTGATTTCAGGCAAACTAGGGTATGGTAAGGGGAGATCCCGGCGATCTAGGGCTTAAACAGGCTTCAACTTGGTAAGAACCTATACCAGTAAAATGGTTTTTTTTTTTTTTTTTTTTGATTTCATGAATAAATGGCTTCAATATGGTGAGTTATGATGTTTGACTGTGGTTGCTATTTGTTTTTCAGACCACCGTTGGATTAGCACATGTCAACAACGATTTCAAGGTGTTTTCCCTCTTTAATTCTTTCTAATTTGGACGAATTTTGTTAGTTAGGGTTAGGGTTTTGTTGGCTTTTGTAGGAAGTTGATGTTGCGATTGTTAAATCTACTAATCATGTTGCTTGCCCACCCAAAGAAAGACACATCAGAAGTCAGTAAAGTTTGTATTTTGTTGTTCAGTTTCTTTAGTTTTGATGTGGGTTTTTGTTTGTTTACTTTATTTGCTGAAAATGTTGAATCGTTTTGTAGAAATATTGGCTTATTCGTCTGCGATTTGGCAGCGGGCCGATGTGCAGTATTGTTTACATGCTTTAGCAAGGAGATTGGCCAAGACCCGTAAGTGGACAGTACGGTTTGGTTCAGTTTTGATTAGAAAAATGATCTTGATGAGTGGCATTTGTTTGATCAGTTTAAGGTTAAGATGCTATGCTGTGTTGTGTTGTTTAATCATTAGGTGGCATTAAAGACACTTATAGTTAGTTATACATAGGACATTACGCGAGGGTGATCCGACTTTTCGTGAAGAGCTTTTGAATTTTCAAATAAGAGGGCGGGTTCTTCAGTTGGCGAATTTCAAGGATGATTCGAGCCCTGTTGGTACGTGTGGAAACCGTAGTTTTGATCTTCATTAGTTGTGGTAAAATTAAGAACAGAACTTGTGTAATGTGTTTGTGTATTTGTTTGTTTGCAGCGTGGGATTGTTCTGCGTGGGTGCGTACGTATGGACTGTTTTTGGAAGAGCGGCTTGAGTGCTTTAGAGTTTTGAAGTATGATATTGAAGCTGAGCGGATTCCGAAACCTGGCCCGGGTCAAGAAAATAAGGTATTCGAATTCTTTTAATTACTACAATATATATTGATTTTATAGTACCATTCTAGCTTTATTGATGCTACAATTGAAACGATATTAGTGTACCACTATTTATGGTGTAGCGGAAACGAAGCTAAGATGTTGTTAAACAAAGCTACAATTGTGCCACGTGTTGGGAGAAGGCGGGTTCGGGTTGGTTTTCAAGGGCTGGATTGATGAACAGTCTTTCACTGCTACTAAGCACGGAACCGACATTGTTATTGCTGTCAAAAAACTTCATCAAGAAAGTTTTCAAGGTCACAGAGAATGGCTGGTGAGACTCTTTAGTTTTTGTTTTATTTTTGATAGGTAAAATATGTAGAAAAAATAGATAATATATCGCTTAAGCTTCATGCATAGTGTTAGGGTAACTGATTTAGGTTTCTGGCAGACATTCACGGTGCAAGAAAGGCTGCACCAAGGCAGAAACACTGGTCGGGTTCCAATCAGATATTGTAAGAAAGGTTGTTGCTAAGTATCCAGAACATCCCTTGATCTTGGCTGGAAAATCATTGGGTTCAAGGTAACGGTTTGATGTTAAAACGGTTATCAATCATGAGTTGTTTTAAAACTGTCACTAAACGATGTTATTTGATTCCTTGCAGAGTCAGTTGTATGGTTGTTGCAGAGGAAGATATTAATGCTTTAGCTGTCGTATGTTTGGGATACCCCCTTAAGGTTTGCTACTGAACTGCTCAATGACATAAGTAAAATGGTATTTGACCCATTAGATAATATTGCAGGGCACAACGGGAGTTATTCAAGATAAACCACTCTTGCAACTTACAGTTCCTATTATGTTTGTACAGGTAAAACAATGAACTTTATTGCACTTATGTTTATTGTACTTAAAAAGTTATTGATGCATTACCATAGTTTTAAATTAACATGCTCTTTTCTTGCGTTTTTGTTTGTTGTAGGGTAGTAATGATGCTTTATGTTCTCTGAAAACGTTAGAAGTGGTTATGAGTAAACTAAAAACTTTAAACGCTTTACATGTTATTGAAAACGGGGATCATTCGTTCCAAATTTCAAAGAAGAATCTTAATTATGGAATGACTCGTGAAAAAGCTGAAGAATGTGCTGCTGCAGCTGTTGCAGAGTTTGTTTCGCAAATTACAAGTGAAACAGTTATCAACAAGCCTAGAGTAAGTTTATTAGAAACTCATTGATATATCATTTTATTATATCATAGCACGCAAAGTAAAAACAACAGGTTCTTAACATACCGATTTCAGTATGGCTACACAACTTACCAAATGGGTCGAATGATTTTTCGGCTTAAAAAATGGGTCGAATTCTTTTTCTCTTAATAAGAAACGGGTCGAATGCTTTATTGCTAAAAAAGAAGCGGGTCGAATGCTTTATTGCTAAAAAAGAAGCGGGACGAATGCCTTTTCACTTAAAAAGAAGTGGATCAAATGCTTTATCGCTAAAAAAGAAGTGGGTCGAATGCCTTTTCGCTTAAAAAGAAACGGGTCGAATGCTTTTCGCTTAAAAAGAAACGGGTCGAATGCTTTACCGCTTAAAAAGAAGTGGCTAGAAACCTTTTTCGCTTAAAAAGAAACGGGTCAAATGCTTTTTTCGCTTAAGAAGAAGCGGGTCGAATGCTTTTTCGCTTAAAAAGAAGCTGGTCAAATGCTTTTTCGTCGGATGCTTTTTCAATTAAAAAGATACGGGTCGAATGCTTTTCCACTTAAAAAAACAAACGGGTCGAATGTTCTTTCGCTTAAAAAGAAGCGGGTCAAATGCTCTCGGAGCTCCTAAAGGACTTGTTTTTCTTCATGGCGCGAAAGCGAAAGTGATTTATCGCGATTTCAAGACTTATAATGTGTTGCTAGATTCAGTATGTTGTGTTATGAAATTTTATAAAAATTTGCACAAAATAAATTGCAAAATCTTAACTTTAGTTATAATGACGTTTTTACCCTTACGTATGAACATGTAGGACTACAATGCAAAGCTATCAGATTTCGGGCTAGCTAAGGATGGGCCGATCGGTGATAAGAGCCATGTCTCGACTAGATTCATGGGGACGTACAGATACACGGCTCCCGAGTATTTAGCCACCAGTATGTACATGGATTTGTGTCAAAAAATCCAAAATTTGGTTCTTTATCGCTAATCTTTTTTCATGTTTTTTCTCGTTATAGGCCATTTAACGTCTAAGAGTGATGTCTACAGATTTGGGGTGGTTCTTGAAATGTTTTTGAAATGCAGTCGTAGCGAGCGCGACCGTAGCGAGTAGTGATCTTCAGTGCTACAGAACTTGCTTAATATATGGTATTTCACTCATCTCATGTGATCCCAGTTTTTTTTGTTCATGTTTATGAGTGATGTTATTGGTCCGGTTCATATAAAAGAGAGACCAGGGTCTGAGATACAGTCACGTATTGATGCAGAAGTATGCTTCTAAAGCTTTTAATTTGCACAGTTAAGGATCATTACTCAAGTTTTCATGTTTTGTAGGTCGTCAAACTTCTAAAAGATGCTTATGAACACGTGAAATCGTTACTTAAAAAGGTTTGTGTATCAAGTTTTCATCAGTTTACATAGATAAATCAGTTAATAATCTGGTTTTGTTTTACAACATGAGAAGTCATTGCACACAGCTGGAATACGAGACGCTAAATGCAGAAGAACTAAAGCGGATTCTTGAACAAGGGCAAGGAGGAGCGATATCTGATAAAGTAGTGCAACAAGATGAAGGAGAACTTGTATTGGCATAAGAGAAACTTTGTGATTTTTAATCAATGGGGACTATGTACAGTGTTTATATACGAAAGCCAATTGTTTGTGTTGTGTTTTCCGTTGCATCGCGAATTTGGTTTTGGTTATGGCTCAAAACCGAACCGCCCCGTACATATACCTAAACTCACCAACCTAAGTGATATGTTTGTCGCCGCATCGCGTGGGTAAATGGCTAGTATATATATATATACACACATACACTAGTGTTCACTCTAGAACCCCACCCTATATATATATAGGGTGGGGTTCGGCTACAAAGTCTATTTTTCCTACAAAGTGTACAAAGTCATAAAACACCACAATTTCAGCTATAAAACACACTCAAAACCCATAAATAACAGAATGAGGATCACTAAAACAAAATATCCAAATCCTAACAGTCCATAAAAACTTCAAACACACCATCTTAGAACTATGAATATAAAACACAACATGATAATCAACATAAAACATACTAATGTTAGTCATTTGATAATCAAAGCCTTATCATCCAAAACACAACACAATACCCACAAATATGGCGTTTTGGTAATCGTCACTTTGTTAATTGTGGGTTATGAGTGTGTTTTATGGTTTAACATTATGGTGTTTTATGACTTTTTACGTTTTGTAGGAAAAATGGACTTTGTAGCTAACTCCCACCCTATATATATAGGCATCGACAATCTATACAAAATATTCTTTTTTCTTGCTTTGATGTTACTGGTATCAGGTTGCTCTGCACTAGATGCCATTTATGCAAATCAAGAACTCAAAGATGGTAATCCGATTGGATATTCTTGCAGCCGCCCATCACTGGAATTTTTGTAGCCGCTCGTCATCTCATACATACCTGCATGCCACGACCATACCACAACTCCTATCCAGGCAACCCACCTTTTTGTCATGAAGTCCATGTTCAAGCTTGTCTTCAGTTGGTTTATCTTTTTTGTTTTCATTAAGGTTATTTCTTTGTTTGGTTACTAATTAGTTAGGGGCTGTTTGTTTAGCTCTTAATGAGTCTTTTAATGGTTCAGACCTTGAAAGGGTATGGTCCCAAATCTCACACCAGGCTTGGACGTGAGTGACCATCACCCGGCTCATTACCCCTACCGGAAAGGACTCACCTACGTTCGTGCGGGCACGCGCGAACCCGGTTTACTTTCCCACTGGGGGAAAGATGAGAAGACTCACATTGTGTATGAAAATGGCTGTTTTCGTCAACATACAAGGGCTGCAGTAATCACTACAGAAAATGGTAGTGGCTACTACCATTCGCTTTCTACCAAACACATTTCCGGGGCTAAGGTCATGCGCGGGCGCGCGCATAGCGGCAATATGAATGTTTAGTTTATGCTCGGATTACCGCACACAGTGACACGGTTCCAAAGCGCATCCTGTTGTCATAAAAGTGGACCTGACACTTTGACTTCAGTGACCAAACCAGCAAGTGGTATGCCCGGGCACTGACAGCAGCAGTCAGCTGACCGCCCAATGCGCAGCTGCCTAGCCCACATACATAAAAGCTGGTAGACAAACTGACAACGCCAGCAGGACGTGGCAGCACCTCCACATGCGCCCAACTCCTGTGACCTGCGCTCCTGACACACCTACAAAAAGGCTACGCGTTGTCAGTCAGGCTAGGCCCATCTAGCGGCCTTTTGGCCCTTCTCCTTCACTCTTCGGCTATAAATACCCATCCCAAACCAGGTTTGAGGTAACGCTAATATGCTCTCTCGCAAATACTACTTAAATACTTATGTTGCTCCTAAGAAAATACTTATTCTCACGCCGGAGAGTGGTAACAAGGAGCAACCCCCACCCCATCCTCCTTGTTACGAGTCACGGTGTGTTTTCATTGTGCAGGAGACAGATTAGAGAGCGACTCGGCCATCGATCGAGGAAAGAAGGGATTAACCCTACTCGACGAGACTCGTGGACTAACCTCTCAGTTAACCACTGTTTCATCATTGGCGCCCACCGCTATTCCTCTTAGCACACTTCACTCTTCTTTTCGACGATCATGTCTGATCACCAGAATCCTACCATGGGGGAACCCTTCATCCCACCAAGTGCAGGGCAGACAGGGAATACTACCCCGAGCCAACCAACAGGCCATGTTGGCACATCCGCACACATGGGTAATCTCTCGGAGAATATGCCGGAGGTTCCCCAATTTACACCAATTTTACCAACAGGAGTCGGCCTCCACTCCTGGTACTTACAATAACAGGCTCTCTTAAACACAGCCTACGAACAGGCTTGCGCGGGCACGAAGGAGGCCGGAGGGTCTACACTAGCCCCATTCACACCCGCGCCGCGTATTCTTCATTACGAGCTGCTACCTCAAATACCTCCCGCATCTACAAGAAGGGGATTCAACCTATGGATCCTGGGCTAGGGCCTCTACGCATCAACGCCTAGGCCCACTCAGATAACACAAACGGGAGTCGGAAAGTCGCCACAAGTCCGGGATATTAAGCCGTCTTGGGCCGCATCCCAATGACGATGCATACGACAGAACCGACCCGGACGACTATACATACTACAGGGATTCCCAGACAGCTTACAGCCGGTCGGAGGACCAAGACGACTACACTCCGACCCAACCCCGCACAACTTACGATCGTGACGCAAAACACGATTACAGATTGGTCTGCAAACCGAAATCCACAGCTGGCAACTCCAAATTTGTCAAGGAGATTGCCTTGGCCCTACTCGGGAGGGCCAAACTTCCGCCTAGCGTGGGCAACTACAGTGGGTTGTCAGATCCTGACGACCACATGTGTGTATTCATCAGCGCGGGCCTCGTCGGCGGCTGGTCGCACCCCTTGTGGGGCCATCTGTTTGTCAGACCCTTACGGGAACCGCAAGGGCCTGGTTTGATTCTTTTGCTAGTGGGCTCACTAGTATTATTCGAAGATTTGCAAGAAAAATTTCTTGCACATTTTAGCCAGCAGAGACGTCACGCTCGAGATACCTCGTACGTCATGAACATCTAGCACGGGAATAATGAAGGTTTGGAAGCCTTCGTTACCCGCTTCAATAAGGAGTGCCTCGAGATCGGTGAGGTACCGGATGCGCTAGCACACACTCATTTCATCAAAGTAACAAAAAATGATGAAATGATTAAAACGATTTCGGGCAAGGAAGGCTTGCCCAAAAAATGGGACGACGTCATGACGAAATTCAAGACGTACGCCCAAACAGAGCGGTCTTTACGGCCCAATACAAGTAAAGATTGCCCTTCTTTCGCAGAAGGGCAATCTTCCCGCCAAGAACCTCGGTGCAACAACAACAACAAGCGCAACAGGAACTTGTGGAACCGCGACCACGAGTCCAAATCGTACGACATGCGTGGGTCCCAGCCGGACACCAGATCGACGATTAATGCCCAGCGAGACCAAAGGGCACCAAAAAATGAGACTCGGGAACGCAATTGGACCGAGCTCACTGACGTATGTGCGGGTGGTTATAATTTTTAAGATATATTTGAGCTCTTTTTACTCGCAAATTCAATTTTTAAATTTATAAAACACGATATAGTACTATCACTCTATACACACGTTAGGGCAAGTGCACCTATCGCGGACGTAGTATAGTGATGGCATGATACCAAGGTCGTCCAAGGACACAAGAGCTTTTAATACCAGCTTATCGTTAACGTCTAATCTAACCAAATTTTTGATGAAAATGTTTTAAAGCTACAAAAAGATAAACAAAAAGAAAAAATAAAATATAAGGAAAAACAAATAGACAAGAAGGAATCACTTGGTTCCAACTCCTCTTTTATGTATCCTTTTGATGATTTTCGCACTTTGGGCATTTTAAGAGATTAGCTTTAAGTTATACAGTAGGCCCCCTTCCAGGCAGCATTACCTTCAACCTATTGGTCTTATTGGTTTGAGTCAGCAAGGATACAGCCCGTAAGGTCGGATTATTGAAAGATAATTAAGTAAGTTATTAATGCGAAAAGTGGTAGGCCCCCTTCCAGGCAGCGTTACCCTCAACCCTTTGGTCTAAGTCAGCAGGGATACAGTCCTTACAGGGTTGGTTTAAAGCTTTAATAATAGTTTATAGATAAGGGATTCAAGCGGTTTTTACTCTCTGTCGGGCCAGTCATTCCTAGCCAACCATGGAGTAGTACTAAGCTTGAACCAGGTTCTCGCAGGATCTATTATAACAACCCTCCTAGAACCCTTAAACGTGACCCTAAACGTTCCTAATATACCCCGTATGCGAGAAACGGACCCAGAATACCCTTGTATTTATAAAAATCAAGAAAAACAAAGTTTAGAAGTCGCTCGCGGGGCGCGACCCCCTTAGCTACGTTTGTCGCGGCCGCGACGAGCCTGGATTGCCGGATAAGGCATTGCGCCACGTGTCCAGTGACTCGGCAACCCTATACATTGACTCGACCAAGCTATACTCGACACATCTCCTCTCGCGGGCCGCGAGAGTGTTTGAGATAGGCTTCGCGGGCCACGAGCCGCCTTCCGTCAAGCCTATAAATAGAGGCTTCAGGCTTCATTCTTCAACGTTCAAAATTCTGAATTCTCTCTCAATTTCTGTAGGCAATTATTATACTCGGGATATTATACCCCTATAAAGCGAAGCTCTGCCTCGTTGTAAGTATTATAACCCTACTATTACCCTACACGATCGATCTAGGGGTCCGTAACGCATGTCAAGGCTCTGCCTGACTCAGTCGTTGGAGGTCTGTCTCGTGTTAGACCCGATTGATCTAGGACTCCGTAATGCATGTCAAGGCTCTGCCTGACTCAGTCATTGGAGTCCTGTTTCGAGTTGTACGGTTAATGTGATTTGGGTTATTTTACTAACATGTGTGCATTGTTTAATTTTAATAGAGAATAACCAGGAGAATCACCAAGAAGCTATAGTAGTATCACCTACGTCAACAAATGTAAGTACATTTTCTTTTATAAAAACTTTTTGTGAGTCAAAATGCTTTACCAAAACCTCAAATGTTTTCAAATACAATTACAGTGATTAAGTCTTTGTAATTATACAATTGCTGCCAGTATTATGGGGTTTGTATACAATACTTGATAACCTTCACAATTGGGCACAGGTATCCAATGTGTGATATGACCATAGTCACAGATCCGTCGAGTGACACGTACTGAACGTTGTGTAGATATGAACATTGTAATCGCCCTTAATACTGTGATGTGTAACAACTAATGCTTTACAAAAATGGAATGTACTTGCCAGTATTTCTTGCTGATAAAATGTTTTTAAAACGCGTTTCAGGTAACAAAATGTGAAAGCCAATAGAAGCCAGCTGGAGAGCACTGAAGACTTGGAAAAGTGGCTATAAAAGTTACCTAAATAAAAATGAGTTTTTGTTTTCAATAATTAGGGTTTATCCCTAAAATGTATTGTCAAATGAACTTGGGTTTTATCTCAATGATTTGTTATAAAAAGTTTGGTGTTTAACTCTGATAAAATATTTCCTAACTACGGTCCTGATGTATTCCGCTGCCAAATTAATAAATACCGACACCACCCGCTCTGCGCGATGCTCGTGGCACCCGCCTCCCGGGGCAGGGGGTCGGGGGCTGTGACATCTATACACTGAACGAGACATAGAATTACCCAACCACCCTTCTAACCCCCTTCCAAGTAGTTAACGCGCTTTATATAGACCGTAAAGACACGAATATGTGAATCAACAACATATGAAGAATAGTTAGATAAATTCTCCTTCAATATAAAAAACTAGTTATTAAAGTCATTAATACATACTTAATTATGTAAGAGTTTAGCCAAGCATGACCTTTTTTTTGACAAGAACTCTTACAATCGATCTTGGATCTCGAGACTACTACACACTCTAAATGATGGAAGATGGATGATGCTGTTGTAGTGGTGGTGGAGTGGTGGTAAGTGTGAGAGAAGTGGTTTGCCAAGGGATGAGTTGGAATGAAACCAAGCACTTCTATTTATAGCTGAAGACAGACGTCCAGCATGGCCCGTGCCCGCCTGGGGCGGCCCCATGGCCATCTCTCTCTCTCTCTCTCTTCCTAATTAACTGCAGTGCCAGGTCTTGTACTAACACGGCCCGGTGTGTCAACGGCATGACCCGTGGCCAATGTACTTGCTGTACTATCTCAGATTCTACGAATCTTAGAGTTGACCACGCCCCGTGTTCACTTAGCACGACCCCATGTTGGTTGTCTGGTTTGTCCTTTGCTGTTGTCTTTTCTTCTGCAGAGAATGACCCCATGTCAGGTCTTTTGATCTTGCTATTTTCTTGGTTTGGATGTGGATGGGGGCTTGGCGAGTTGTGTCAATCCTCCTTGTTTGTATTTATGTTAGCTTTTGCTGTTATTTTGCTCCTTTTGTGCGTTTAAGCTTTTTTGACCATGTAAATTAAAAAGGAACAAAAAAACAAGCTTTTCCAACATAAGTACCGAAAAAGGGTTGATTTTACGTCGTATTTGAAACAATTTATATGTTGTATTTTACGTACATCAAATACCCCCACACTTGAATCTTTGCTTGTCCTCAAGTAAAACTCTATTATGTGGCTTACACACCCAAATGGAATAGGTAGAAGAGAAGGTTTTGGTCTCATCTTTAGAGGGTCGGGAATCCAAGTTCTAAATTTATTTTGTTTTTATTTTATTTACAATCTTATTCGTGATTTTGGTCTCATCTTTAGAGGGTCGGGAATCCAAGTTCTAAATTTATTTTGTTTTTATTTTATTTACAATCTTATTCGTGATGATTTATTGAAAACACTAAGTAAGAAAAAATATTTGTTTTGGGCATAACATGCCTTTATAAAATTCCATTTAGTTATATACAAATTTACACAACTCTCAAGTGGTCACTCAACACTCGGCCGAAGTTATGTAAGTGAGAACGCTCGTGCCCGGTTTTGAAACTTACTCCTACCATAGGCTTGACAATCAATCAAACCTCCTCATTTTTGACGTTTAACCTGTGACAACCCGAGTTTTCACAGGTCTTTTCCGACACGTTACCTGTTGCAATTATGTTTTCGAAATTTGTTGTATCATGTGAATGATTAATTAAGTTAGTGTATGTGTGGTTGATGTGTATAAACCTGAGTATTAGTCTTTATTGCATGAAACCCTACTCGACGAAATACTGGGTTTCGTCCTCATACTTGCCCGACGAAACCTTGATGTTTCGTCATCACCCTTGCACGGGGAAACACCGGTTGTGCTGTCGGCCCAAATAAAGCCCGCACACGACTCAAGTATATGTTATTTGTGTTGCTTGTGTGTGCGACAGTTATCATTTAGCAAACCCTAATCTCCGTATTATCTCTCCTCTCCTCCTGAGGAAGTAGCAACTCTATGCGAAGTTTTCTAAGTGTGACTTCTGGATCCGGGAGGTACATTTTCTTGGACACATTGTTAATGAATTGGGGATACACGTGGATCCTGCAAAGGTTGATGCTGTTAGGAATTGGGCGGCACCAAAGAATCCTTCGGAGGTGCGACAATTTCTTGGTCTCGCTGGGTATTATCGAAGATTTATTAAAGACTTTTCGAAGATCGCTCAACCTCTTACCTCGTTGACACAGAAAGGTTTTGTGTATTCTTGGAGAACGAAACAAGAGGATGCTTTCCAATTGCTGAAACAGAAACTCTGTAGTGCGTCGATTTTGTCTCTACCTGAAGGAATAGAAGATTTTGTGGTATATTGTGATGCTTCCATTCAGGGTCTTGGTTGCGTGTTAATGCAACGTAACAATGTGATCGCTTATGCTTCTAGACAACTGAAGGTTCATGAGAGGAATTATACGACACACGACTTAGAGTTGGGAGCCGTGGTGTTTGCACTCAAAATCTGGAGGCATTACCTGTACGGTACCAAATGCACTATTTATACCGACCACACGAGCCTTCAGCATATTTTCGACCAGAAGGATTTGAATATGCGACAGCGTCGCTGGGTAGAACTTTTAAATGACTACGACCGTGCATTCAAGTATCATCCGGGTACGGCCAACGTGGTAGCTGACGCCCTCAGTCGAAAGGAATCGAAACCCAAGAATGTTCGCGCCTTGCAGCTTACCATTCATTCTAACCTGCCTGACCAGATTCGTTCGGCTCAGACCGAAGCATTGAAAGAGGAAAACATTGAAGCATAATACTTAAGGGGCATGGAAAAACAACTTGTAGAGAGATCGGATGGTATTCTCTACTACATGGAGCGTGTATGGATTCCGTTGTTTGGTAATCTTAGAGAACTTGTGATGGATGAAGCGCACAAGTCTCGATACTCTGTTCACCCAGGTTCGGATTAGATGTATCAGGATCTCAAAGTCATGTATTGGTGGCCAAAGATGAAAGCTCACATCGCGACTTATGTGAGTAAGTGTTTGACCTGTTCGAAAGTTAAAATGGAATATCAGAAACTGTCTGGATTGCTGCAACAGCCAGAAATACCCATGTGCAAATGGGAGCAAATTGCAATGGATTTTGTTACTGGTCTGCTGAGAACTCAAAACGGAAACGATACCATTTGGGTAATCGTTGATCGTCTCACGAAATCAACACACTTCCTGGCAATCAAGGAAACAGATAAGTTCTTGCAACTAGCTGCTGTTTACCTCAAGGAGGTGGTTTCTAGGCACGGGGTGCCAACTTCTATTATCTCTGACCGTGACCCGCGTTTCATCTCAGATTTGTGGCAGTCGATGCACAAATCATTCGGCTCGCGTCTCGATATGAGCACTGCCTATCACCCGCAGACGGATGGCCAAAGTGAGCGAACCATCCAGACACTTGAAGATATGTTACGAGCATGCGTGATCGATTTTGGCAAGGGTTGGGAGAAACATTTGCCTTTTATAGAGTTTTCTTACAACAATAGCTACCATACCAACATTCAAACAGCTCCATTCGAAGCATTGTATGGACGAAAGTGTCGTTCACCTCTCTGTTGGGCTGAGGTGGGTGACAGCCAGGTCATAGGCCCTGAACTTGTGTTGGAAACTTCCGAAAAGATTGTTCAGGTCAGGAATCGGATGGCAGCAGCGCGCGACCGTCAGAAAAGCTACGCTGATAAGCTTAGGAAACATTTGGAATTCGAAATCAATGATCGTGTCATGTTGAAAGTCTCACCCTGGAAGGGTGTGGTGCGTTTTGGAAAACGCGGCAAGCTTAACCCTCGTTATGTAGGGCCATTCAGAATTCTGGAGCGAATTGGTAAAGTGGCCTACAAGTTAGAGTTACCTGCTGAGTTAGGTAACGTCCATGATGTGTTCCATGTGTCGCAATTAAAGAAGTGTTTGTCTGATGAAACTCTGGTCGTACCGTTTCAAGAGCTGAAAATCGATGACAAGTTGCAGTTTGTTGAAGAACCAATAGAAATTATGGACAGGGAGGTCAAGGTCCGTAAGCACAGCCGTATTCCGATAGTGAGGGTTCGTTGGAACTCAAGACGTGGACCGGAGTTCTCGTGGGAACGCGAGGATCAGATGAAGCTTAAGTACCCACATTTATTCCCAGAGGACAAGTCCAAGCCTGGCAAATCTAAATCTAATACAACTAGTGAATTTCGGGACGAAATTCCCATTCAAGTTGGGGATGATGTGGTACCCGCGGAAAATCCACAGTCATCCTGAGTTAACGTCTTGCTGTTTTGGGATTACTTATCAAATTTCGGGACGAAATTTCTTTTAAGTTGGGGATGATGTGACAACCCGAGTTTTCACAGGTCTTTTCCGACACGTTACCTGTTACAATTCTGTTTTCGAAATTTGTTGTATCATGTGAATGATTAATTAAGTTAGTGTATGTGTGGTTGATGTGTATAAACCTGAGGATTAGTCTTTATTGCATGAAACCCTACTCGACGAAATACTGGGTTTCGTCCTCATCGTTGCCCGACGAAACCTTGATGTTTCGTCATCACCCTTGCACGGCGAAACACCGGTTGGGCTGTCGGCCCAAATAAAGCCCGCACATGACTCAAGTATATGTTATTTGTGTTGCTTGTGTGTGCGGCAGTTATCATTTAGCAAACCCTAATCTCCGTATTATCTCTCCTCTCCTCCTTCGAAACCGACGGCGAAACTTTCTTGACTCGGGTTATCTTTTGATTCCATCTAACTAAGGTTAGCAAATGTTTCCCAAAACGCTCTGTCGATCTACTTGTTATACGTGATTGTGTGGTTTCCTTAGTGTGATTACGTATAGCATGTTGTGTTGCATATGATGAACAAGAACTGATGTGAAGTATGATATACACCTAGGGTTTCTGCATGATAGAATGTGATTTGGATGAGTTATTGATGATGATTAATCTGTAGCATAGACTTGTATGAATACATGTTAGTGATTGATTTGTATGATGTGATATTCTGGGATAGATTACATGATCAGGAATGATAAACACATATAGAATCAAGTCATGTGGAGGTGATGAGAAACTGTTACGAATGTCATCCCTAAATCTAAATGGAAGACGATAATATTGTTGAATTGTTATTTTAATCGATGAACTGATGATTAGGGTTAATGAGTAGAGGATGATTGGAACTCTGCGTATTCCGGAGATAGTGTAACTGTTATGCATGTCGACGAAACATACATGTTGGCGAAACACTTATGTTGGCGAAACCCTTACGGCGACGAAACTATGGACTTTCGTCGACATGAATCATGATGAAACTATGGACTTTCGTCGACAGGTAATGTGACGAAACATGTGTCCTTCACAGTGAACTAGGTTGACAATACTATGTTGACTTTTATTGATGAGTGATTATGTTAATAAAACCACGATGTTTACTGTTAATGATATCTGTTGTCTACTGTTAATGATATCTACTGTCTACTGTTAATGATGTTCACTGTTAATGATGATGTTTACTGTTAATGATGTCTACTGTTAATGATGATGTTTACTGTTAATGATGTTTACTTATGATCGAGCGACATAGTTTGGTTCATACACATAGTATAGTACACACAACTGTTAAGCATTATTTCGGAACATATACGTGAATTGTGGAATTATATGAGTTGTGTAACTGCTGTGATAGCTTGTATGCACATTATGACTATACGTGAACGTGAACTGATTACGAGTGCTTGAATACCATAGGCTGTGACTGTTTAAGTGCGAACAAGTAACAAAACATACCGAGCAAACCAAGGTGAGTTCACTGCTCTTTTCCAATCATGCGTCCCGGGTTGGGGACATCTGGTAAACGTTCCGGGAAGGGAATGTCGGGTAATGGGTTTGACTGGAATGTTAAACCTGGGATGTTGGTTAACGCACGTCTGTATCTATCATTCAAGTCCCTCCTACTGATCGTTGCTTGTAGGGCAACGGGGTACTAGTTAGTAGCACTACTTAGGTTTGGCACCCTCACACCGCACCGAGGAGGTCGGGAGTGAACTAGTGACCCCCATCTTGACCATTGCTTTGATAGAGGCAATGGGGTTTAGGGAAAATAATCTGGAGCCATCGGCGGTAAGCGTGTGATTAACAATAATGAATCTTTGAAACGTTTTAATCTGGTAACTGGTATCTAAACACGTTAACAAACTTTGAACTCACCAGCGTCGTCTGACACACTTGTCTGCATGCTTGCAGGTTGTTAGATTCTTGATATGGACTTGCTATCTTGGAGTGCTGGTGTCACGGCCCCCGACCCGGTTTGACCCGTTTCAGAAGCCGCGGGACAGAAATACTGCGGTATTTAATTTACTAAGTTTAACAGCGGAAGTTTTCATCAGGATCGTTTAAAGCTAAAATGTTCCCGATTATTTTATTTCACAATTCGGGATAAAACCCCGATAATTTACAAAAGTATGATTTTATAAAATCTTTATTTTACAAACTTATTTCCTGATAATGAGCCACTATTTTAAGCTTGAAATGCTCCTCAGCACTTTTTCCTGAATTACAGCAGATCACCTGAAACATGTTTGAAAAAGGTTTTGTCAGCGGAAAATACTGAGTGAATCATTCTATTTACTAAAATGACACATTTGTTATAATTTACAGTATTAAGAGCGATTACAATGTTTCTGATATCAAGCCAACTACCCACGGTATTTGTCACTCGACCCATTGGCCCATTCGTCCAATGGTGACTGTGACTATGGTCATATCCCCCATTGGCTGCCCCAATGGTGACGATTATCAAGTAATGTATACAAAACCCCACATACCGGCTGTAATATGGTGATTACATAAACTTAATCCCTGTAATTATAACTTTGAAATAAATAGGGTTTTGTAAATAGATTTGATAAAAAGAGAGAATGACTCACAAACTGTGAGAAAAGGAGAATGACTCACATTGCTGATTTAACACGGACAGAATCTAGTCTTTTAGCCTTGTTAACCTAATTTAAATAACAATGCACACAAAACTGGGTTAGTAATCAATCCAGCAATTACGATAACTCACGAGATCAAAGTATCACAATGAATGACAAAATGCAATACTTTATCCATCGAATTAACGATGATCCGTTGAATTAACAACGAACGACAAAGTATAATACTTTATCTATCGAATTAACGATGATCCATCAAATTAATGATGAATAATAAAGTATAACCCTAACGTGGGCGGCACTTAAACATTCATTGGATATATTGATCGTCGGATAATGAATCGTAGCAGCGATTGTGCTAATACCCTGTTTCGCAGCAATGATTTGTGAACTGTGATAGTAATTCGAACGTAACTCAGTGAATATTTCGAAATTTTACGTCGTTTTTCTTTCAGAATTCAAGTCCCACAGTCCACTATTTATAGGTGAAATTTTACCCTCAGGCGGCCCGCGTAAGAATACGCTTAACCTGAGGCGGGCCGCGTGAGACCTATATTTAGCTATAGGGTTGCCACGTTTGGCACTAGCTTTGCTGAGTTGATAATTTTCGAAAATTACTTGCTGCCAACGTTTTAGATGGATAATCGTCCATAGGGTTTAACCCCCCCTGAGTTTTAGGGGCCCTAATCCTGATTCTGAAAATTATGAAAATTTTAGGGTTTGTTCAGAATCACTTGGGTGTCTCAATTAGGGTTTCCTTTTGGACTAATTATTTTAATAATTATGACTTTTGATGAGAGTTGTTACATTCTCCCCACCTTAAGAAAAATCTCGTCCTCGAGATTTACTGGAATAATTGAGGATACTTTCTCTTCATTTCGGATTCCAGTTCCCAAGTGTACTCAGCTCCTCTCTTTGAATCCCATCTAACTTTGACTAGAACTAGTCGTTTGTGTTTGAGAAACTTGATCTTTCGATCCTCAATTTGAAGAGGTCTCTCAACGAATTTCAACTTTTCGTTTACTTCTATATCTCGAAAAGGTACTACCAGAGATTCATCTGCTAAACATTTCTTTAGATTGGATACATGAAATACATCATGTACTCCAGATAATTCTTCTGGTAGTTGTAAACGATAAGCTACTGGTCCTATATGTTGGATCACTGGAAATGGTCCTACGTATCTTGGACTTAGCTTTCCTTTCTTACCGAATCTTACCACTCCTTTCCAAGGAGAAACTTTCAACAATACCTTGTCTCCAACTTGGAATTCTAACGGCTTGCTTCTATTGTCTGCATAACTCTTCTGGCGATCTCGAGCTGTCTTCAGCCTTTCTTTGATTTGAGTAATCTTATCAGTTGTTTCTTGCACAATCTCCGGACCTGACAATTGACTTTCTCCTCTTTCTGCCCAACAAATTGGAGTTCTGCACTTTCTTCCATATAATGCTTCAAATGGAGCAGTATCAATGCTTGAGTGATAACTATTATTATAGGAGAATTCAATTAATGGTAAGTGATCATCCCAACTTCCACCAAAGTCTATCACACATGCTCGGAGCATGTCTTCTAGAGTTTGGATCGTTCTTTCACTTTGCCCATCTGTTTGGGGATGATATGCAGTGCTCAAATTTAGTCGAGTTCCCATAGCTTGCTGGAAACTTTTCCAGAAATGGGAAGTAAAACGACTATCTCTATCCGAAACAATGGAGAGTGGAACTCCATGTAAGGATACAACTTCATCTACATACAATTTAGCCAGTCTTTCCATGCTAAAGGTTTCTTTCATTGGTAGAAAGTGAGCAGATTTGGTTAATATATCCACAATTACCCAAATCGCATCATTACCTTTTCTGGTTTTGGGTAACTTAGTAACAAAATCCATTGTTATAAGTTCCCATTTCCATACTGGCATCTCTAACTGTTGTAGTAATCCTGAAGGTTTCTGATGTTCTGCCTTAACTTGTGAGCAAGTAAGACATTTAGAAACATAGCTGGCTATGTCCTTTTTTATTCCTATCCACCAAAAGTTCTTTCTTAAATCTTGATACATTTTGTTGTTTCCTGGATGCATAGTGTACCTAGATTTATGAGCTTCTTCTAAAATCTTAGATCTTAAGTCTCCCTGCTTAGGTACCCAAATTCTACTTTTGTGGAATCTCCAAATTCCATTTGCTCCTTGTTCTAATTCCTTGATTCGTCCTTTCATTCCTTCAGAATCATCCTTGATTGCTGTAGCTTGAATATTCTTCAATTGTTCCATTAAATCTATTTGTAGATTTAATCTGAGAGCACGAACCCGTCGTTGTTTCTCATAATACTTACGACTTAAGGCATCTGCAACTATATTCGCCTTTCCTTCGTGATACTGAATATCACAGTCGTAATCACTTAAGATTTCCATCCATCTCCTTTGCCTCATGTTTAACTCTTTTTGTCCAAAGATATATCTTAAACTCTTATGATCTGTATAGATAGTAAACTTACTTCCGTACAGATAATGTCTCCAAATCTTAAGGGCAAAAATTACGGCTCCTAATTCTAAATCATGAGTCGTATAGTTTTCTTCGTGCTTTTTCAATTGCCTTGATGCATATGCAATTACCTTCTTGCGTTGCATAAGCACACATCCAAATCCTAATTTTGAAGCATCACAATATACTTCAAAATCTTCAATTCCTTCTGGTAAGGCTAAGATTGGTGCATGGGTTAATTTTTGTTTCAAAATTCTAAAAGCTTCTTCTTGTTTAGGTCCCCATTCAAACTTAGTAGCTTTACAGGTTAGCTTAGTTAATGGTACAGCTATCTTGGAAAAATCCTTAATAAACCGTCTATAATATCCAGCTAAACCTATAAAACTTCTTATTTCCATTGCTGTTTGTGGAACCTTCCATTTGGTAATTGCCTCTATCTTAGCAGGATCTACATGAATACCTTCATGATTTACCATGTGTCCTAAAAATTGCACTTCCTTTAGCCAAAATTCACATTTCGAGAATTTGGCGTACAACTTTTCTTTTCTTAACAAAGTTAAGAGTGCATGAAGATGTTCACAATGCTCTGTCTGACTTTTGGAATAAATGAGTATATCGTCTATGAAGACAATAACAAATTTATCCAAGTACGGTTTACAGATCCTATTCATCATGTCCATAAATGCTGCAGGCGCATTTGTTAATCCGAAGGGCATGACTGTAAACTCGTAATGACCATACCTAGTTCTGAAAGCAGTCTTAGGTATGTCTTCTTCTTGTACCTTTAATTGATGATATCCGGAGCGTAAATCTATCTTAGAAAAATATCTAGCCCCCTGAAGTTGATCAAAAAGATCATCAATCCTAGGTAATGGATATCGATTCTTAATTGTAACCTTATTCAATTCCCTATAATCGATACACATTCTCATTGAACCATCCTTTTTCTTGACAAATAACACTGGCGCTCCCCAAGGGGATGAGCTAGGTTGTATGAATCCTTTACTTAGTAATTCATCTAATTGCTGTTTCAATTCTAACATTTCTGTGGGTGCTAACCGATAAGGTGCCTTGGCTATCGGTGTAGTTCCTGGAATTAGATGAATCCTAAATTCTACTTCCCTATCTGGAGGTAATCCTGGTAAATCTTCTGGAAATATATCAGAATATTCTGATACTACGGGTATTTCCTTAAGATCTTTTCCCTTAGTGCTAATGATTACTGAAATCATATGCACTATTCCTTGTTTTCGTTCATAATTAGCAACTTTCATTACTGATATGAACTTCATGGGCTTACGTGGTTTATCTCCTGTAATCCTAATCACTTCTCCGGTGGGTGATTGAATTTCTATGGAATTTTGATCACAAAGGATTCTAGCATGGTTGGCTACTAACCAATCCATTCCTAATACGACATCAAATTCAGCTAAATTCATCGGCAATAGTTTTGCAGAGAATTTATGTCCTAAAAGTTCTATATTTCCTTCTTGCAAAACTTTATCTATTTTAACTGAATTTCAGTCTGCTGTTTCAACTGTAAAAATCTGCCTAATATTGGTTAAAGGTAAACTAAGAGCTTGACAGAATGAAGTATTTATAAAACTTTGGTTTGCACCAGAGTCAAATAATACTTTGGCGTAAACGTTGTGAACTAAGAACGTACCCGCTATTACATCTGGAATGAGTTCTGCTTCTTGAGTGGTCAGCTGAAATGCCCTAGCATTCTTCTTAGTAGTGCCTTCGGTCGCTTTGGGTTTGTTATCTGCTGGTTTGACCAATTTAGGACATTCTGTTTTATAATGCCCTGCTTCTCCACAGTTAAAACAGATTACTGTTTTCTTTTTGCAGTTTTCTTCCCGATGTCCTATACCCTTGCAAAAATTGCAAGTGATATCGCATCTTCCATAATGTTTCTTTTTGCATTTCCTGCAGAATGACGGAGTTGGAGCTTGCCCTGTTCCTTTTCTCTTGAAGCTGTTATTATTACCCACACGAAATCCTTGGGTAATTTTCTGAGCTAGTTCCTTTTTCCTATCTTCATCTCTTGTGCGTACCAGTTCATCGGTTAGAGTATTGGCTAATTCTACCGCATCATCAATAGTGCGAGGTCTCGCAGCTTTAACAATATTGCGGATTTCGCTGATTAGCCCCCAAATATAGCGAGAAATGAGTACCGGTTCTGGCGAAGCCAGTGTTGGTACCACTCTTGCATATTCAAAGAATGTCGAGGTATACCCACGACAATCTACACCCATCATCCGATGATTTAGAAACTTATTCGCCATCTGTTCTTTTTCATACTCGGGACAGAATTTTCTTTCTACCAAACCCTTAAATTCTTCCCAAGTCATAGCATAAGCTATTACTCTTCCTTTTGATTGTAACACAGTATTCCACCATTCAAGTGCACTTTCTTTGAACAGATTGGATGCATACATGACCTGATCATCTTTTCCACATTTACTTATTGCAATGACTGCTTCGGTTTTCTCTAACCAACGCAGTGATGCAGTTGCTCCTTCATTGCCTGCAAATTCAGTGGGTTTACAGGCAAGGAATTCTTTGAAAGTGCAACCAGGCGTTGCAGTTTTCATTTTCTTGGGTAATGGAGCTTGATGTGGTTCCTTATTATGATTTACATGATTATTGCCTCCATTTACACTATTACTGAAGTTATCTTCAGTAATCTGTTTACTAGGGACAATTTGTTGTGGTTCGGGTGGATTCTTGATAGCAGCAACGAATGCTGGAATAGCATTAGCTATCCCTTGAGCAACAATGTTTTCGATATCTTGCCGAGTCATATATTGATCTCCTGGATGTTGCTCAGACTGATTAACTTCATTTATAGGTTCATTACCACTGTTTGCCATCTGATAATATATATATAAATTTTATTAGTATCTGCTAAATAACAATTATATACAAACAATCAGAAAATTTTATAATACATGTATAGTCAAAACAATCGATTTCTCGATTTTATTTTATATCTAGTATAGTATGCATCATTACTCGCAAATATCTTACAGAGTTTTATTCGTTATTTACAGACTAACTTTACTATTATACAAACACCTTTTTACCATCCTACTATCTTTCGTCACTTGCTGTTCTAAAAACGCATTTCCCTCTCATCGTACTTCCATGCAATCTGTCCCCCTATTTCCCTGATTCTCGTTCCAGCATCAAACAACTCTTCACCGAAGTGGCGAAGTTCAGCCATGTTTTCATTACTCATGGGTGGATTAGGTAGGGGTTCTGGATCGAATTGTGGAAGAAAAGAGTAAGGATCGTTGACAATATTTTGAAATTGCCAGTCGTTCGTCCACCATTCGTCCATTCCTATGGGTTGAGAGTGGACTATTGGGTCTGGAATTGCTGGTTCCCAATTCATAGGGAGTTGGTTTTCAAGAGGGTAATTAAAAATATTATTATTATTATTATTGACAGGCTGAATTGTTTCACAGCTTGCCAATAGGAAGTCTATCTCATCTTGAAAAGTCCTTTCCTGGATTGGATTAGAGCTCTCTCCGATTTCTATCTGAGCTGATCTAGAGCCTTGCCCAACTTCCATTACTATTTCTTTAGTAACCTCTTCCATCTGTATTCCTATCTCCTTAATCTCCTCCTTGTCTTTAGTTTCCATTTCCTGTGGTTTGGAACTCTCTCCGGTTATAATTTCTTTTCCCTTTTTCAAAGGATTGTTTATTTTGGGAAGTTTTGGAGCTGGCTTTTTCTTACGTATTTTCCTCCATCCTACATAACTTCTTTTCTTGGGTTTTGACTTTTTCAAGGGTGGAGCTTTGAATTCTACTGGTTGTTCTATATCTGGAAAGTATCGGGTATATTCTTTGGAAGCTTCGATAGTCACTGGGTAAAGATTAAGGTTCTGAAAAGCTTCAGATATCCCACTCATGCTGATGTAGCATATATGCAAAATGCATAAAATACTAAGTTAAAATTTATAATAAACCGTGTAATTTATTACAAAGATAACTGGAAAACATACTTAGGTTTTGAAATTTTATTTATTACACAGGGTTTCTAGATTGTGAGGGTAGAGTGCTAAACTTTAAAATATCTAAAGATTTATATTTTCTGCTACTGTGGCTAGCATATATAAGTTTGCCCATTTCTCATCTAGCTTATCTTCCCAAGGTGATTTATCAATTAATTCCTGGGTTTCCCGTTTAATCTTCTTTTGTCGAATTTGCTCTTTACTTTTCTTAATAATCATCTCCCTCCTTCTAGGAGAAAGTGTTTCCTCGTATTGTGCATTTCGCACAAATATTCCTTCTTCAGGAATTTCAGTCTGATTCGAGAATTTGGTTCGGGATGAACTTCCCTTCTCATTGGATGATTTATCTAATTTATGATAGATACTTGCTAGCTTTTTCTTACCCATACTGTAATTAACAAATAATCAGTTAATACCACAAATAATCACATAATAGTAATCAGGAAAAATTAAGTATTTTTAAATACTTAATTAGCTTAACTCAGTGGCTCTGATACCACCTTTTTCTGTCACGGCCCCCGACCCGGTTTGACCCATTTCAGAAGCCGCGGGACAGAAATACTGCGGTATTTAATTTACTAAGTTTAACAGCGGAAGTTTTCATCAGGATCGTTTAAAGCTAAAATGTTCCCGATTATTTTATTTCACAATTCGGGATAAAACCCCGATAATTTACAAAAGTATGATTTTATAAAATCTTTATTTTACAAACTTATTTCCTGATAATGAGCCACTATTTTAAGCTTGAAATGCTCCTCAGCACTTTTTCCTGGATTACAGCAGATCACCTGAAACATGTTTGAAAAAGGTTTTGTCAGCGGAAAATACTGAGTGAATCATTCTATTTACTAAAATGACACATTTGTTATAATTTACAGTATTAAGAGCGATTACAATGTTTCTGATATCAAGCCAACTACCCACGGTATTTGTCACTCGACCCATTGGCCCATTCGTCCAATGGTGACTGTGACTATGGTCATATCCCCCATTGGCTGCCCCAATGGTGACGATTATCAAGTAATGTATACAAAACCCCACATACCGGCTGTAATATGGTGATTACATAAACTTAATCCCTGTAATTATAACTTTGAAATAAATAGGGTTTTGTAAATAGATTTGATAAAAAGAGAGAATGACTCACAAACTGTGAGAAAAGGAGAATGACTCACATTGCTGATTTAACACGGACAAAATCTAGTCTATGATTTAGCCTTGTTAACCTAATTTAAATAACAATGCACACAAAACTGGGTTAGTAATCAATCCAGCAATTACGATAACTCACGAGATCAAAGTATCACAATGAATGACAAAATGCAATACTTTATCCATCGAATTAACGATGATCCGTTGAATTAACAACGAACGACAAAGTATAATACTTTATCTATCGAATTAACGATGATCCATCAAATTAATGATGAATAATAAAGTATAACCCTAATGTGGGCGGCACTTAAACATTCATTGGATATATTGATCGTCGGATAATGAATCGTAGCAGCGATTGTGCTAATACCCTGTTTCGCAGCATTGATTTGTGAACTGTGATAGTAATTCGAACGTAACTCAGTGAATATTTCGAAATTTTACGTCGTTTTTCTTTCAGAATTCAAGTCCCACAGTCCACTATTTATAGGTGAAATTTTACCCTCAGGCGGCCCGCGTAAGAATACGCTTAACCTGAGGCGGGCCGCGTGAGACCTATATTTAGCTATAGGGTTGCCACGTTTGGCACTAGCTTTGCTGAGTTGATAATTTTCGAAAATTACTTGCTGCCAACGTTTTAGATGGATAATCGTCCATAGGGTTTAACCCCCCCCTGAGTTTTAGGGGCCCTAATCCTGATTCTGAAAATTATGAAAATTTTAGGGTTTGTTCAGAATCACTTGGGTGTCTCAATTAGGGTTTCCTTTTGGACTAATTATTTTAATAATTATGACTTTTGATGAGAGTTGTTACAGCTGGAGTGGTCATGGGTCAAGACTCTTGGATACTCGCTTCATTGATTATGAATTCTTGTTTTGAAACAATTGAATTACTGATTACATTATGCTTCCGCTGAATATTTACTTTGGTTTAAACTTATGACTTGGATTTATATTTTGAAATGATTGGAATGTTTTGTTTATATTTTATGCGTAGTTTAATGTGATTGGTGGCTTGGATCCTGGTACGTCACACCTCCCGCGGTGATTCCGCATGTGGTATTTTGGGGGTGTGACATAATCCTTGTAAATATCAAGAGGACTTTAAAGGGTAGGTTATGGTTCGGGTTTGGTGTGTTTTATTGAAATGGCGAAAGGCATAAAAGGTATCGGTTTTTCTATTGCTTTGTGGCTTAGCAAAAAATTACTTTGGGGATTTTTTTTCCATAATTGAAACTGAGCCATAATCGTAATTTTATAACCGATATCTTTACAAAAATAAAAGGAAAAATAAAAAGGTTTGTCTTTGGGTTTTAGAAATGAAGTGTTTAAGGTTCAAAGGGTTTATCTAGGGGGATGTTTTTGGTAAAGAAAAGAAAAATAAAGGTTTTGAAGTGAAAAATGGGTTGATCCTAATGCCTCCATTATTTACTTGGATTTGTGTCGGTAAGGACTTGGAACATATTGCATTGGCAAATTCTAGATTCGTAAGAACCAAACGGGCTATTCAAACAAGAAACGAAAATTGAGCAATTTGTAAAGATGTGTATTTTTATGCTCGGTAAAGGCTCAAAACTCACTTTTGTGGGAAAAGGGGTTGTAGTGTAAAAATGTATATATAATCAAATTTTACAAAGATTTGTTATGCCCGTTTTCATAATTTTCCTAATTGGTTCTTTTTATCACGACGCTATCAGGTGTAAATTAGTAAAAACATAATCTTTAGAACTTATTTTACTCAACTAAACCAAGATAAGTAAAAGAAAATAATTTTTTTTTGAAAACGTTTGGGGTGATTAGCGGTTTCCAATTCGAGTTTTGTGTAAGGCTTGTTTAGGACAAATAATTCAAGGTTTTATCATCCCCCTCACACTTAAATTACACATTTCCCTCAATGTGTCCCAAATATGATTTATTTTGGTTAATTGTGTAAAAAGTGTGTGAAAACAGCAAATTTTTTTTGTTACTGACACTTGCAGCACGGGGGCGTGCTATGGTGACACGGCCCTGTGTCCATAGTGCCAGTAACATATTTAAACAAAAGGCTTATAGTAAGGTGGTCACGGGGGCGTGCTGGGTGAGCACCGCCCATGCCACCTTTTCGGCAGAATGTTTTGCACATCAGACTGTTGGGCAGGGGGCGTGCTGGGTGAGCACGGCCCCGTGCTGCAGGCACTGTTTTGCAGTTTTTGAGTCAGGAGGCTTCTGGTTTACGTGCATGAGTTCCATTTTTCATCATCCATCATCCTCTTTTGAGCGTGTTTTTATTCCTACCAAGATAAAACTTAAAAGAAAACATTAAACTAAAAATTAAACTAATATTTAAACTACTTAACTAATAGATAGTCCATGGAATGCCTCCATGGTGCGCCACGTTTATAAGGGTCCTTGGCTAGACCCAAAGTCGGTCAAATGTTACCCGAGCGGGATGACTCGCATCCCGAGTTGTTATCGCTGTAGGGCATCGTATAGGCTTGAGTCAATCGCTTTGAGGTATTTGATTGGATCATCCTCTACTCGTTGTCCCACTTCAAACTTGATCTCCTTTTCACCGACCCTCAATGTCAATTTCCCGTTGCCCATATCCACCATAGCTCGTGCGGTTGCAAGGAAGGGTCGTGCTAATATGAGTGGGATTTCGGTGTCTTCTTCCATGTCTAGGATAACAAAGTTGGCCGGGAAAACAAATTCTCCGACCTTTACCAATAGGTTTTCTATGACACCTTGAGGGTATTTTATCGACTTATCCGCAAGTTGTATGCTCATCCTTATAGGGCATGGCTTTCCTAACTCGAGTCGTTTGAACATAGAGGCCAGCATTAGATTAATGCTAGCCCCTAAGTTAGCTAGTGCATTACTTATTGGTGATCCAGCAATAGAGCAAGGAATGGTGAAGCTTCCGGGATCAATTCTCTTTTGCGGGAGTTTGTTGAGGATGACCGCCGAGCATTCTTTACTTAAGGTGACTTGTTGAATGGATTCAATCTTTCTTTTGTGAGTGAGGAAGTCTCATGAATTTGGAGTACTTTGGCATTTGTATTGCTAAAATTTACATTCTAGCAATACAAATGCAAGCAGTCAAAATATAAGAGCATAATCAATAAAACACCAAGAAACCCAAATCTTAACTTCAAACTAAAACAACTGGTACAACGACAACCTACTAATGCAATCACTTGAGATGAAAGAGTAATAAATTTACCTTAAATTCATATCAAACGACAAAGAAACAAATGACAATTGCAACCACCTGAACCGAAATTAGCCTTCAATTTTTAGCAACGTACACAAAAAATAATCTGAGATCAAAGAAGAAGTTACCTTCAATTTACAGACGCAACCACCTGAGATCAAAGATCAAATTAACTTAAATCCCGAAATTAGTTTATACCGATCTGAACAGAACCAAAGGCAAGAGAAGAAACAAAAAGTTTTAGTGACGATGGTCGGAGAGGGGTCATATTAAGTCGCCGGAAAGTCAACCCTGCTTGAAACCCTAGCCGATATTGTGCCTCTCCTTCTCGCTGGACCACAAGCAATTCGAACAAAGGTGTATGCCGGGTGTCACACCCCAACCGATGGCGGAAACATCGGAGTGAGACGAAAACGAGATTGTTCATTACTCATAACACTAAATTGCGACAAGTATTTAAATAATGAATTTCATTTCATTGCTAAAGGATCAATTAAATTGTTTGATATCAAATACAACAACTTGAAACAAAAGAATTACATTACAACAAGTATATAAAGTCTAAATGTGTTTCTAGGCATCTTACTAAGTTCCATGCATCATCAACATCATCATAAACTGCAACATGTTTTAAAAACATAGTTCAATACAAAAGTATTGGTGAGTACACAAGTTTTAGATACATAACATAAGTATAAAAGAATTTCTCGAATCCAACATGGCAATTTGGTATACAAGGTTGAACTAGCATACATAACTAAAAGTCAAACCCGAGTGTCCATAAGAATAATGAGCATCCCTCGCCACCGAAGTGAATGAGAGCGTTATGTATAATAATGTGCATCCCTCGATACCGAAGTAATCGAGACCGTAAAGTATGTAACTTAACAATACCTCATCGGGTGGTGTGCTACTCCTATAGCGCTATAATTGTTAAGGTGGGCTAGCTAAGTTAATGACAAGTAGCATGTATGTATTCTAGCATAAAACCTAAGCATAACAATAAGCATGTATGGCGGATTGAGTGAATAAGTATGTTTGTGTGAATTATGTATTTTGATAAGGTAAACATGTTACACCCAAAGTGTGTTAAAGAGAAAAAGGGTCAAGTGTACTCACAATATTGCACATGCCTTCCGATTATCAGTGAGTGACGAGTTGTTTGTGAATAAGGGCTTAATGGTAAGGTTACATTATGTTTAGGAAGTGGTAAGATTCGGGATTTAGAATTTAAAGTGTCAAAAGTATGTATACAAAAGCATTATCTTGTTCTAAGCACTCGTTTATAACACTATGTTATGTGGTTTCATGGGTCCCAAATTGCCCATTAGAATCAATAACAAGTGACTTACAAACTTAGATATAATAGCCTAAGTTTATGACGAATAATCATGAATTGATTACTATCACAAAATCAACCATGTTCTTATGTATATATATATGTATTTATATAGTTATAATATCATCCTAAAACTATGTCTAATCATAGATAACATGTAGTATCATGTAAGTCAAGCATGGAGGTTGAAACCTCGTTGTATGATTCACCACTACACAAATCATCACAAGGATGATTTGGAGGGTCATGAATAACAAGAAATAAATCTATCTAACATAAGCTCAAGTGACCAAGTGCCCTCTAACCCAAGTGTGCCAACACATCATGAAAAGAGTTAACTAAGTGAGGGAGGCTAGACGGGGTTAAGGCACTTTGATTCTAGTAAGTCACTTGAGTGTTCATACACGAGCTTCAAATAAAGGAGTGGAACTTAGTTTGGAAAGCCCAAGCTTCCATTTGTTCACACTTCACAAGTCACAAGTTCATTATATGAAAGACGATGACCTTTGCTTGTTTTCATCATTGATTTGTCATGTATAAACAGAATTAAAGTTAGTATTTGAACCCAAAACTTTGATGGAAATCACATCAACACAAACCCACAACCATAGACTAAGTTGTGAGCTTGGTGGGGAACAAGATTCCACCAAGTTTCTATAAGAAATATGAAGATATAAGAAGTTAAAAACAAGCAGAAAGTTTTATGCACTTTGGACCTCAAATATGGCGAGGTTTCACCTTAGTTTGCCCAAGAAAATTTGTGAAAACCTTCCTAGAGGTTATCCAAGTGTTTTAGAAGAAGAAATGAGAAGAAAATAGTAGAAGAAGTGAGCTAGAACTCACTTAGAATCACTTGAACTTTCTGTCCAAATTCTGGAAATTTAGAGATATTTGGGAATGTTTTTGAGAGTGTTTAGTGGTTTATAAAGTGGAATATGAGAGTAGGAGAGGTTGGTTTTATAGTGGAGGGATTAGGGTTTGAGTTAGATGAGTATTAATGAGGTTAGGTGAGAGTTAAGGCATCAAACAGACACAAAATGGACCAATACAAGAGCTGAATGAAATTTTCTGCGGATTACCTCCCTTGGCGGCCCGCGACGGAGAAGGGGTGGGGGTGCCGCGGGGCGTGGCGGCCTCCATTCGTGTATTTTGTTTGTTTTTTTTTGTCAAAACTAGTCCTTGTACTTTTGTATCTTGTATATTATAATGCATTTTAGGTATTTTAAGCCTATGATAAGTATAATAAACATAATATTATGAGTGTTAGGTGTATAAGTCTCGTATTTAGGTGTTAGCCAAGTGTATAAGTAGGAAATCAAGTCTTGTGAAGGTATAATCAAGTATATGCATATGTAAACATTTAAATCTCGTAACTACGATTACGTATCAAATGTATTTATGAGTTGAATATGTAAATATGTATAAGTAACCAAGTATAATCCTCATGAAATAATTCATTTTATTATGACAAATGCCTCGAGTTTACAATGATTTGAAACAAAGAATGATTACAAGAGGTTACAAGTTTCCCGAAATAGAATTACAAGACGAGCTTTCTTATTAAGGAAAGTTACGAAAAAGCGAGGCGTTACACCGGGTGTGTTGAAATTTGAGAGACTCTTGGTTGCGGATTCGTAACAGGAAGAAGATGAGAGATTGGGAGGAAATCAAAGAATAATGAGGGTTTCACATAAAATGGAAAACATAAAATGTCTTTGAAGAATACGGACGGTGTGGGTGGACACTCAAATGACGGTTTCTCAATTTAAGACATCCAGTTTCGACAATGAACGGTTTTCACAAGTAACTGATCGGGCATTATGAGAGGAATAGGGCAGGAAGGGAAAAATATGTTGAGAATGGATTTGGAGTATGATAAATTTACTATTTTATCCCTCTAGCCTCTTAAAATACAGTGTTATTTACTATTATATCCCTGTTAAATGTCTTGTGTTTATTTGTACATATTGTTTCAAAAGGTGTACGCGATGTAAAATTACAAATTTATCCATTAGATTTGCTTTATATAGTTATAAACAAAAGACCCTATATTTTACAACAAAATTCATAGAGCATTGTATCATTGTATCAACACATGACATTATTGGGTTTAGGAGTTTGGCTACTTACCAAATAAATCTCAAAGCCAACTCAATCAATTTTACAATGCATAAATATATTTAGAATACAATTAATTTAGACTCTTCACATGTCATCTTAATTATAGGTTACAAAGGTGCCGAAATCCGTAAAATGCCCCTAAAGTGTCTTAAATTTTTGGACAATGCGCAAGTTTATCCCCTCTAAAATAGTTTGGCTCTCTTGTACATGTTGCTTCAAAATGTGTACACAATGTAAAATTACCATAAGGGTAGAAAACCTAGTTTGCTTAATAAGGTAGTATAGATATAGATATAGATATATCGGCGTTTCAAAAAAAATTAAAAAAAGGTTATTATGTATTTAAATAACTGAACAAAATATTGTAAAATTAAAAGAAACTAAGAAAAGGTTATTATGTAAAGTTAAGAATTTTTTTATAGTTCGTTTATTTTTTTTGTTTAACTAAATATTGTACATTTGTACTAGTTTAGTTAATTTTTTTTGAACGGCTAACAGAGTCAATCCCGAGCATTCTCGGGGCACCCACTGGACCAAACAGAGTACTCCGAGAGTAACCCGAGTCCACCATCAATTCCGGGGAAAACTCGGTAACCCACCCGCCCGTAGGCATGACGGTGAAATTACCCGTAAAACCCGTTTGGCTCAAGGATCGAACCCATGTTAAGTTTCCTTGGGTCTCCCCACCAATGCCTCACTCTGCACCAAGTAGGAGTTGAACTTGCATCTCTTAAAAGAAATGCAAGCCTTACACCACTTGATCTAGAGATCATTGGCTACTAGTTAAGTTTAATCTTGTTCAGCATTTTGTTAAGAGTTTCAAAACTCCGATCCCTTTTAGCGTTTGATGGTGGGTGTGCATCGTGGTATTGGAAAACGCTCCTTACTGTATTCAAATTTTTAGGTTGTTGGAAAACCCTCATGGGGCAGTGATTAATGCTTGTCTCGCGCCCTGGGGTTGCCGCTTCACTCGAGCGTGGGACCATATTACATGGTCTAAGGTTATGTGTTATGGTTTCACTAGATACGAAATGGGGCCCTTGGTCATGCCGGAATCACGCCCTTGGTGCGGTGTGTAACGCCTGCTTGGTGTCCACATAGGTCGGGCCGTTAGACCATAATGCATGGTTATTTGTACATTTTATCAATTATGAGTTCACAACTTTGTTTTTTTTTAATTTCCATCATAGACATCCTAGAATTTTATTACTTTTATCACCCAACCCATCATGTAAGTTGTTCTAACAAACTATGTTTAACGTGAAGTCGTTAACCAATTTTATATTAGCCATTCTGTATGACATCATACGGAATTACAGATGCTCTACGTTTACTTATAGAGGATTAGAGGGTAGTAAAAATTGTCATGTTTTATAGCAACCAATATTGTTGGTGTTTGATTGCGTCTGTTTGGTATGGGGTAATGGAATGGACGAGAGAATGGAATGGACGAGGGAATGCAATGCATCATTACCATTTCATGTCTTGTTTGGTTACCATATGGGAATGAAATGAATTATTACTGTATATTGTTTGATAGGAAAGAAAAAAGAAGGAAGAAAATCAATGGTGAGTGGTGGTGGTCGGTGGTAGTTATTATGGGTGGTTATAGGTGGAGGTGGTGGGTGGTGGCGGAGGCGGTGATGGGTGGTGGCGGAGGCGGTGGGTGGCGGTGGAGGCGGCGACAACGGGTGGCGTTGGAGGCGGCGACGATGAGTGGTGGTGACGGGGGCGACGGCGATTGGCGGTGATAGGGGTGGCGGCGGCGACCGTCGGTGGTGGTTGGTGGGAGCAGAGGTGGCGGCGGCAGTGGTGGTTGGTGGTGGTGGGTGGCGGTGGTGAATGGCGTTGGCGGCGGTGGGTGGCAACGGTGGCAGGTGGCGGCGGTGACGGTGGTGGCTGTCAGGGTGGCGGCGGAGGCGGTTATGGGTGGAGGCGGCGATGGCGTCGGTGGTGGGTGGTGGCAAAGGTGGTGGGTTGTGTTGTTGATGAATGATGCAAGAGGGGATGGAATGAAAAAAAACATGGGGGGTGGATGAAATGATTTTGAGGGAATGGAATGCCTTATGGATGGGTGATTCCTTTCCATTGACCACCCAAACACCCTTTTCTTCATTCCCTCTTAATGATCCATTTCATTCCGCCTCTTATTCCTGCATACCAAACACCACCGTTGGAACTGATTTATGAAAAAGTGATAAGAATTATTAAGATAATTTAATACATACAACTTAATCTCTCTCTCTTTGTAATTTTATACTTGTATGTAGGGCTGTAAACGAACCAAACGTTCGGCGAACAGTTCGTGAACCGTTCGGCGGGAAGTTCGTTTGTGTTCGGTCGTTTATTAAACAAACGAGCACAAACAAGAAATTTCGTTCGTTTAGTTAAATGAACAAACATGAACAAAGGGCGCGTTCGTTCATTTATGTTCATGAACGTTCGATAACGTGTTCGTTTGTGTTTGATAGTTTATTAGTGTTTTTAGCTTTTATATTTTATTTAAATACTTTAAAAATTCCAACAAATAAAATATTTAATAAGTGCCAGTGTGTTGTATATTTTGTTCATGAACGTGAACGCTTGTTTATGTTCGTTTGTTACCATTTGTGTTCATGAACATTAGTTTGTGCTCATTTTTGTTCATCATCGTTCGTTTTCATTCGTTGCCTAAAATTAACAAACAAACACAAACAAGTTCATTTCCTTAACAAACAAACACGAACATAAAATCTCGTTTGGTAAGCGTTCATGAGCAGTTCGTGAACATATGTATTTCTTAACAAAAGAACACGAACAAGGACTTGTTCGTGTTCGTTTGGTTCGTTTGCAGCCCTACTTGTATGTATGGGTGAAAGTTTTTATTAGATTATTAATTTGTCATCCATGTATAGGAGGGGTAACATTGCAAAAACAACACACTGCACCTGCTGTATGATTTTTTGCCAAATACACCACCATAATCCACCTATCTTTCACATTAATTTCTACTAGTTGCGTCTAAGTAGTTAATTCGGTAAAATATCGGATATCGGTCAAGGACCGATATTTGATATATCGGTTATCGCGGTGGGATATCAGTAATTTTAGTACCATGTTAAATTTATATATATAGCAATTTAACACTAACAAATCAGTACACTCTCAACCTTTTGCAACTTGCAAAACACTAACAATTGTAGCAAGTAGGAACTGATTAACATTTAACACTAACAACTAACAATTAAGACTTAAAACACTAATAGCAGCAATAAGAAGAAAGACGAATAGTATAACTAAGAAGAAAGGTATTGATATCGGGAAAAACGGTGATATATCAGTCAATATCGCTGATATTATCGGTACCGAGACCGATATTTTGCACCGATATCTCACAAGGGGACCAATAACTGATATATGAGTAATATATCAGAATAGTAACTACATGTAGCGTACAACCAAACCAACATATCTTAAGTGGAGTCGATTGTTGCAACCCCCGATCCCTTATCTGTCCCGGGAACGGGCGGACGCGAACTCAGAGTTTTGGTGGTATCAGTTATTTAATATTGCAGCGGAATTTACATCAGGACCGTAGTTAGGAAATGTTTATCAGAGTAAAACCACCATACTTAATATTAATAAACACATGGGCAAAACCCAAGTTTCTTATTACAATACATTTATAGGGACAAACCCTATTTTATTGAATTTAAAACATTGTTTATTAGGTAACTTTTATAGCCACTTATTTTCCAAGCCGTCAGTTCTCTCGGCTGGCTTTTTCCCGGTTGGCTTTCACATTGTGTTACCTGAAACATGTTTTAAAATATTTTGTCAACGGGGTGAGTGAATCCCAGTTTAATCAAGAAATATTTTATCAATTAAAACAGTATTGAGAGCGATCACATTGTTTATTTCTACACAATTACTCATTCAGTATTTGCCACTCGACCGGATCTATGGCTATGGTCAAATTACCCATTGGCTAACTCGTCGTCCAATGATAATGTATTGTCGTATTGACATACTACTCGCAAGTAGTAAATTTTGTATACAAAACCCCATAATACCGGCAGTAATTGAAGAACTACAAAGACTCAATCACCGCTTAATCGCATTGTAAAACAATTAAGGTTTTGTAAATTATTCCAAAAAGATTAACAAAAAGAGGATAAACTCACATTGCTATCTTAGACTTCGCGTAAGGGTTTCCTGGATATAATCTATAATTTATACAAATGTACATTGATTAGTATCATAACCCTTTGAAATTATTAATGATACCCTCCCCGAGACGGCATTCCAACAACTACGTCGGGCAGAACCACGACAGTTGTTACGGAACCCTAAATCAATCGGGCAGCGTAACTATTACGAAATGAGGGTTATAATACTTACAACGGAGCAGAACCTAGCTAATTAGGGGTATAATACCCGACTATAATATGCCTACTACAGAAATTGTGATTGAGAATGAAAGGAATGAGCGACGAAAAACGAAAACCCGTTGCCTTCTTATATAGTGCTGATATTGGACTTCCAGGCGGCCCGCGTAAGGTAAGGCAAAGCCTTACGCGGCCCGCGTCAAACCGAGGGTCAACGCGTAGCTCGTCCGGATCACCACTAGGCTTGACACGATGATGACACGTGTCATCACCAGGTTGCGCCACCATTTAGGATGCTCGCGGCCCGCGTGAACTAATGGATGTCACACCCCGACCACGTAGAACATACAAAACGTGGCGGAAACATCGGGGAGTGTTGTAACAGAATTAATGTTTCAAATCCATGGCAAATGAAGTTTCGTTTTATTGAATAAAAGTGTTACAATGTCTTATCAAACAAGGAAATACAACATAATTAACTAGTCTTGCATCTTTTATTGTCACTAAAGCCCAAGTCTGCCTATGTGTATCTTGATCATCTTATGCAACAGTTCCTGAAAAACACATGTGAAAATATGGTACGTCAGCATAAAAATGCCGGTGAGATACATAGGTTTTGTGAAAATAGGTTTCATGACTTATGTTTGAGAAAATGTTTAGTCATGAACCTTGTTATTTGCTTTGTTTTGTAAATCATTTGAAAATCGATAAGATCAGATGATATGTATAAATAATGAAAAATGCATGGTTAACTGAATAACCATGTAACTGAGTTTGTATAAGATAAGTTGTTGTAAAACATGTCTTGTGAAAAATATGTTATTTGTATAAAATGTTCTATGTCTCAACCTGAAATGATTCAAATAACGCTACGATATGTAATACAATACAAACACTTATATATAGGAAGTACCAGCGGCGTATCCACCATGTTTGTATCATATTACACACGCATCGTTACTTAATCACTTAATCAAACCAAACCAAACAATGTAAGATGTCTATGTCAAATATCCATGTCAAATGTCTATGTCAAATATGTCATGTATGGCAAGCGAAATGTCTCAACTAAACCATATGCACAAAACAAAGTATTGAAGTAAAACTTGGTTTAAATCAAAGTTATGTTTTGTGTAGTAAATGCATGATCAATGTAAATCATGTAATATGCACCCAAACTGTAAGAATGTGATGAATAACAAATGTACTAAGTATGAAGAACAATGCAACGATTGAACATACATAGCATGTGAACTGTACTAAGTATGCAACAACATACATACGTAGCATGCGACCTGTACTAAGTATGCAACAATAGACATACGTAGCATGTGATGTAATGTAAAACAATGTACTAAGTAATGCACACAATGGCACACCTAGTATGAAATGTATTGAAATCATGTACTATAATGTACTAATGAACATAGGAAGTATATGATGTGAAAACGGAAAGCATGAAAGTAACAAGTAGCACATGTGTTCCACCCCAAAATGTTTGGAAAACAGTAAAAGAGGGGTCTATGTACTCACTTGAGATTGCTCAGAAGTCCTAGGATAACCACCAAGCAATGCTAGAGATCGCGGAATATCAAACGGCACCTAATATAGGCAACTACATTAATAAACCGGACCTAAATCGGAAGATTGGGTAGCATTAGGGTTTGTAAACCAAATGAGTGTAGGAACTCATATGATATGGTTTAACAAAGCCTACATACTAAATGAAACTTAACCTAAGTCTTATCGACCCATTACGACCCGTTTAGGAAGCTGATGCTACTTTAACGCGTCGTTCGCGTGAAACGCGTTCGGACCGCCTAACTAGTCCTATGATAAGTGTTATATGCCTAAACATGTTACATAAACAGTTATGTGACAAAAGTTTAGGTTACATATGCTTAATTACCAATTATACATGAAAAGGGTATTCTGGTAATTTACCTAAGGCATATAAACTACCTATCATACAACTACTTAAACGATGTGACCATAGGGTATAACCTCGGAAGGTTATTCCCTACCTACTATGGTCACCTAATGTATTTGGTCGGATCCTAATGATCGACCAAATGGGTCGAGTTCGAAGGTATAGGCGATTTATCAGATCGCCTATCCTACGACTCTAGACAACGTGGTAATCAGTGGGCATAGTCCCAAAGGACTATGACCAACGTGATTACACTCACGTTGCGAAGTTCCTACGAACTTCGCATTGACCATTACTGGTCAACGCTGAAAGTCAAACAAAGTTTGACTTTCTGACTCGAAAAACAGTAAAAATAAGGAAAAGAACGAAAGAATACTAACCCAGGGTCCCCGAATGCTAATCCCGACTTCAAGAACTCAGGTATGAAACAATGGTTTCAACTTAGAGCTCTCAAAATCAGAATTCTAGTGCATTTGAAGTAATGGGGGGTGGGGTATTTATAGTTTTCGGGTAACCGTTAAGATCGTTTCAAGGAAACCGTGCCTTAATCCAACCCGTACACTTGTCGGAACCTTATGGAAGCTAAATGCCATCCTTATCTTCATGACTAAGCATTTGGGATTGTGTGGTGGAGGTTAGAACAGCTGCAGCCTGCTGTTTAAAAACACTGCATCTGGTCCAGAGACCCCTAGCGCACCGTTACATATAAGGGTAGCGGTGCGCTACCCCTAAGTTTGGCAGAATTGCATTTTCAGTCCCTGCACCCTGTTTCAGCCATTTCCGACACGTTTAAGGCCCGTTAACCCCATTTCAAAGCTCTAAAATGAAGTTAAAGTATAGGGAACTTAAAACATGTTCAAAAATATCTCGGATGTCGGTTCGTTTGGCCGTACGAACGCGATGTTCGCTTAATTACGACGGAATGCGCATAAGCGCGAAAAACGAACCAAATGACGAAACGAATGGATTTTTCTTAAAGCGAACACTCAAATATAATATAGTCATGCTTATATAAATTTTTGGATGTCCGGATGTATTCAGAACGTAAGTTATGCGTAAAAATGCAAACTTGTGCACTTTTTGACACTTTTAGTCCCTGAATGACACAAAAGTTTATTTTAGCATACCGAACACCTCAAAGCCTATTTCTAAGCTATGTAAAGGATATTTGTGGTATGTTTAACTTATGGTCATGCTCCGGAAGGTCTGTTACAGTTCAAATTGGCATACTTTCGCAGTTTGTCAACTTTAGTCCCTGTAAGCGATTAAACTTTGATTTCACCACACCAAACCTTTCAAAACTTATATCTAAGTTATGTAAAGGTTATTTAAGGTATGTTAAGCCTATTTCACTATTCCGGAGTGTTCGTTGGATTAAACTGGTTATATCTACACATCAGAGCGCGTATAACCCTCCAGAAAGCGATTTAAAGCTTGAAATCGAACAAGAATTGATATGTGTAAACGATACACATATTTTTACAAATCCCAAGTATGAAATACTATATTTCATTGGTTTGGCATTTGTCTGATGGTTGGAGTGACACGGGTGTTACAGTCTCCCCTACTTTAGGAAATTTCGTCCCGAAATAAATTCGTAGGAGTCTAACTGTGGCTTTGTGTCAAATAACCACCAGAGATATGAAAGGCATAATCCTGTTATTTCTCTTTAACGGACATTTTTCAGAATTGAAAAATGAACGGAGTTATTTTCAACAGGCATTCTTCAGAAACGAAAATGAACGAAAGGAGTCATTTTTCACCTTTTCTTCAGAAACCAAAAATGAACGAAAGGAGTCATTTTTCACCATTTCTTCAGAAACCAAAAATGAACGAAAGGAGTCATTTTTCACCATTTCTTCAGAAACCAAAAATGAACGAAAGGAGTCATTTTTCACCATTTCTTCAGAAACCAAAAATGAACGAAAGGAGTCATTTTTCACCATTTCTTCAGAAACCAAAAATGAACGAAAGGAGTCATTTTTCACCATTTCTTCAGAAACCAAAAATGAACGAAAGGAGTCATTTTTCACCATTTCTTCAGAAACCAAAAATGAACGAAAGGAGTCATTTTTCACCATTTCTTCAGAAACCAAAAATGAACGAAAGGAGTCATTTTCACCATTTCTTCAGAAACCAAAAATGAACGAAAGGAGTCATTTTTCACCATTTCTTCAGAAACCAAAAATGAACGAAAGGAGTCATTTTTCACCATTTCTTCAGAAACCAAAAATGAACGAAAGGAGTCATTTTTCACCATTTCTTCAGAAACCAAAAATGAACAGGATGACTCTAGACACATGACCAAACTCGCTGTGGTTTCCGTGCACTGAATTTCATAATTATGTATGCATCCATAATTACGCAATTCCTTGCATAGTCCGCACAATTTGTTTGTAATGTGAAAGGGGAGGAAAATCAAGCCTGTGATGAGTGTGACTAGACTACCATAGGGTCTTTTTAAATAGATCGACAAAGGATCCTTTTAAATTAGGCCACCAAGGAGTCCTTTCAACAATATCATCACATGATATTCCTAACCAGATTTTTGGATAATCTGATTACCTAGACCACTCAGGGGTCTAATTATGGAATGGTACAATATAATCCAAGGGTCTTCACTACAACGTAGAAGCCCTCTGAGGATTTAATATAGTACCTTTGGATATCCTACTATGAATCCCTTATACGAAGATATGGAAGATTCTATGAGGATTTGGATGACAAAACTTGGATCACATAAAAACATAAAAGGAAACACATTAGCACATAATCACATAGTTGTTTGACTTGTTTATTAATTTGTTATCTTTGGACGCGGATACTTAAAGCACACCAGGAATCCAATTCGTGGATTTCATTTGGCACTTTAATCATTTCAAGAATCTATCTATGAAGATAGGAAAATCTTAAAAGGAATTCGGCTTTGTCCTTATTGAATTGTGATGTACGTATTGAATCATACAAAGAATTCAATTAAGGACTCCGATTTGAGTGATATTGATCCACAAGGATCTAATTATGAGGATAGAAAGATCCTATATGGATTTTGCAATTTGTGTAACGGGAGTGTTCCTACACCTTGCACTAGGCGTGCTTACGTCGATACACAAGGTAGAAAGTTCATGAGGTTGAGGCGCCAGATATGCCAGGCAACATATGAAGCAGAGTTTGAAGGTTGAGCAGCAGCAGGATTTGTAACAGCTTTGCTTTGGATTGCAAAGTGGCATATGTTAACCAAATGTCTCCATCGTCCACCGTGGGTACATTTGAAACAAGGTATTTGATTTGAATAATGACGATGGCATTGATTGCACCAAGGAGCAGTTCCCTTATACAGCTTCACCCCTGAGGCGAGTCATGGTGATAGCTAAGTCAACGGTCCTCTGGAGTACGACGCCTATTTGCTGGGTAGCTGCAGCACCTGGTTCGGACATTGTTGTTGCAATGAAGAAGCATCTTGAAGATAAAGAAAGGCATAGGAGGAAACAAGCGAAAGATAGTCAAAAGAAAATGATAAGGTATGTAGATTATGACCATTTGTTTGTTACCAAAGGCAAACAAATGAGAGAGTGACTAATCAAAGTAAGCGGATCAAAATAATGTATCGCGAAGACATGCTCGCCTATAAATGAACACTCATCCCAAGAATTCCCAGGTAAGCACAACTGGTCTCGCGTCTGGTTGAGATGTATACGAAGTGCTTGCCTAGACAGAAAACTCAGAATACAGGCATTCACCCTTCCGGTTTGCACGTGTTCACATTATTTAAAACCCAAAACCTTGACGAGATTTTGAAAACTCAAAGGGGTTCAAAACCATATAATAGAGAGTTCAAAACCTTACAATAGAGGGTTCAAAACCTTGTAATAAATCATCCTAGAACAGATGATTAGTTTTCAAAGCGGTTTTGAAATTTATGTTCTTGTTGTGGTCGTCGCCTAAGGATAGGTGACGGTATTGTTTTATGACTAAACGCAAGTAAACTCGCGTTAGGGTCCTAAGAAAGTTATAGACTAGGTCAAAGCATTACTAATAACCTAATTCCCTATAACCATTGGCTCTGATACCATCTTTTCTGTCACACCCCGACCACGTAGAACATACAAAACGTGGCGGAAACATCGGGGAGTGTTGTAACAGAATTAATGTTTCAAATCCATGGCAAATGAAGTTTCGTTTTATTGAATAAAAGTGTTACAATGTCTTATCAAACAAGGAAATACAACATAATTAACTAGTCTTGCATCTTTTATTGTCACTAAAGCCCAAGTCTGCCTATGTGTATCTTGATCATCTTATGCAACAGTTCCTGAAAAACACATGTGAAAATATGGTACGTCAGCATAAAAATGCCGGTGAGATACATAGGTTTTGTGAAAATAGGTTTCATGACTTATGTTTGAGAAAATGTTTAGTCATGAACCTTGTTATTTGCTTTGTTTTGTAAATCATTTGAAAATCGATAAGATCAGATGATATGTATAAATAATGAAAAATGCATGGTTAACTGAATAACCATGTAACTGAGTTTGTATAAGATAAGTTGTTGTAAAACATGTCTTGTGAAAAATATGTTATTTGTATAAAATGTTCTATGTCTCAACCTGAAATGATTCAAATAACGCTACGATATGTAATACAATACAAACACTTATATATAGGAAGTACCAGCGGCGTATCCACCATGTTTGTATCATATTACACACGCATCGTTACTTAATCACTTAATCAAACCAAACCAAACAATGTAAGATGTCTATGTCAAATATCCATGTCAAATGTCTATGTCAAATATGTCATGTATGGCAAGCGAAATGTCTCAACTAAACCATATGCACAAAACAAAGTATTGAAGTAAAACTTGGTTTAAATCAAAGTTATGTTTTGTGTAGTAAATGCATGATCAATGTAAATCATGTAATATGCACCCAAACTGTAAGAATGTGATGAATAACAAATGTACTAAGTATGAAGAACAATGCAACGATTGAACATACATAGCATGTGAACTGTACTAAGTATGCAACAACATACATACGTAGCATGCGACCTGTACTAAGTATGCAACAATAGACATACGTAGCATGTGATGTAATGTAAAACAATGTACTAAGTAATGCACACAATGGCACACCTAGTATGAAATGTATTGAAATCATGTACTATAATGTACTAATGAACATAGGAAGTATATGATGTGAAAACGGAAAGCATGAAAGTAACAAGTAGCACATGTGTTCCACCCCAAAATGTTTGGAAAACAGTAAAAGAGGGGTCTATGTACTCACTTGAGATTGCTCAGAAGTCCTAGGATAACCACCAAGCAATGCTAGAGATCGCGGAATATCAAACGGCACCTAATATAGGCAACTACATTAATAAACCGGACCTAAATCGGAAGATTGGGTAGCATTAGGGTTTGTAAACCAAATGAGTGTAGGAACTCATATGATATGGTTTAACAAAGCCTACATACTAAATGAAACTTAACCTAAGTCTTATCGACCCATTACGACCCGTTTAGGAAGCTGATGCTACTTTAACGCGTCGTTCGCGTGAAACGCGTTCGGACCGCCTAACTAGTCCTATGATAAGTGTTATATGCCTAAACATGTTACATAAACAGTTATGTGACAAAAGTTTAGGTTACATATGCTTAATTACCAATTATACATGAAAAGGGTATTCTGGTAATTTACCTAAGGCATATAAACTACCTATCATACAACTACTTAAACGATGTGACCATAGGGTATAACCTCGGAAGGTTATTCCCTACCTACTATGGTCACCTAATGTATTTGGTCGGATCCTAATGATCGACCAAATGGGTCGAGTTCGAAGGTATAGGCGATTTATCAGATCGCCTATCCTACGACTCTAGACAACGTGGTAATCAGTGGGCATAGTCCCAAAGGACTATGACCAACGTGATTACACTCACGTTGCGAAGTTCCTACGAACTTCGCATTGACCATTACTGGTCAACGCTGAAAGTCAAACAAAGTTTGACTTTCTGACTCGAAAAACAGTAAAAATAAGGAAAAGAACGAAAGAATACTAACCCAGGGTCCCCGAATGCTAATCCCGACTTCAAGAACTCAGGTATGAAACAATGGTTTCAACTTAGAGCTCTCAAAATCAGAATTCTAGTGCATTTGAAGTAATGGGGGGTGGGGTATTTATAGTTTTCGGGTAACCGTTAAGATCGTTTCAAGGAAACCGTGCCTTAATCCAACCCGTACACTTGTCGGAACCTTATGGAAGCTAAATGCCATCCTTATCTTCATGACTAAGCATTTGGGATTGTGTGGTGGAGGTTAGAACAGCTGCAGCCTGCTGTTTAAAAACACTGCATCTGGTCCAGAGACCCCTAGCGCACCGTTACATATAAGGGTAGCGGTGCGCTACCCCTAAGTTTGGCAGAATTGCATTTTCAGTCCCTGCACCCTGTTTCAGCCATTTCCGACACGTTTAAGGCCCGTTAACCCCATTTCAAAGCTCTAAAATGAAGTTAAAGTATAGGGAACTTAAAACATGTTCAAAAATATCTCGGATGTCGGTTCGTTTGGCCGTACGAACGCGATGTTCGCTTAATTACGACGGAATGCGCATAAGCGCGAAAAACGAACCAAATGACGAAACGAATGGATTTTTCTTAAAGCGAACACTCAAATATAATATAGTCATGCTTATATAAATTTTTGGATGTCCGGATGTATTCAGAACGTAAGTTATGCGTAAAAATGCAAACTTGTGCACTTTTTGACACTTTTAGTCCCTGAATGACACAAAAGTTTATTTTAGCATACCGAACACCTCAAAGCCTATTTCTAAGCTATGTAAAGGATATTTGTGGTATGTTTAACTTATGGTCATGCTCCGGAAGGTCTGTTACAGTTCAAATTGGCATACTTTCGCAGTTTGTCAACTTTAGTCCCTGTAAGCGATTAAACTTTGATTTCACCACACCAAACCTTTCAAAACTTATATCTAAGTTATGTAAAGGTTATTTAAGGTATGTTAAGCCTATTTCACTATTCCGGAGTGTTCGTTGGATTAAACTGGTTATATCTACACATCAGAGCGCGTATAACCCTCCAGAAAGCGATTTAAAGCTTGAAATCGAACAAGAATTGATATGTGTAAACGATACACATATTTTTACAAATCCCAAGTATGAAATACTATATTTCATTGGTTTGGCATTTGTCTGATGGTTGGAGTGACACGGGTGTTACAATGGAGGGGTCTTACGCGGCCCGTGTCAACTAAAGGAATCAACGATATCAAGTTTAGACCCTGATACCGCCCGCGTAAGGGTTTGGGGTGGGTCCACGCGGCCCGCCTCAGCCCTAGATTTGTGTTTTTATATTTTATTTAAATACTATATTGTATCTTGGGCTCGGTTTTCACGTACGGGGTGTAATATAAGACATATAGAGACATTTTAAATTATATTAGGGTGTCAGAAATATTATGAGGGTGTCGGTTTTACCGAGGGTTGTTACATCCTCCCCACCTTGTTTTAGAGCTCGTCCTCGAGATCTACTGGAACAAGAACGGATATTTTCTTTTCATTTCTGACTCGAGTTCCCATGTGTATTCAGGTCCTCTTTTGGAGTCCCACTTCACTTTGACTAGAACTAGTCTCTTATGCTTGAGGTTTTTGATTTTCCTGTCTTCAATCTGTAGAGGCTTTTCTATAAACTTGAGTTGTTCATTTACCTCTATATCCTTAAGAGGTACTAGCAGTGATTTATCAGCTAAGCATTTCTTGAGATTAGATACATGAAATACATCATGTATTCCTGCCATTTCCTCTGGCAGTTGTAGCTGATAGGGTACATGTCCTATTCTTTTAATAACCTCAAAAGGTCCAATATACCTGGGACTTAGCTTTCCCCGTTTGATGAATCTTACTACTCCCTTCCAAGGAGAGACTTTTAACAATACTTTATCTCCTACTTGAAATTCCAATGGTTTGCGTCGGTTATCAGCATAGCTCTTTTGTCGATCACGTGCTGCTTTCAGTCGTTCCTTGACTTGAATAATCTTGTCAGTAGTTTCTTGCACTATCTCAGGTCCAGATAGTTGCTTTCCCCTAATTTCTGCCCAACAGACTGGGGTTCGACACTTTCGTCCATAAAGTGCTTCGAATGGTGCAGCATTGATACTTGTGTGATAACTATTATTATAAGAAAATTCTATTAAAGGTAAGTGATCATCCCAATTACCTCCGAAATCGATTACACAAGCTCTAAGCGTATCTTCCATTGTTTGAATTGTTCTTTCGCTTTGTCCGTCTGTTTGAGGATGATAAGCTGTGCTTAGTTTTAACTTGGTTCCCATTGCCTTTTGGAAACTTGACCAGAAATGAGAGGTAAATCGACTATCCCTATCAGAAACAATTGATAAAGGAATGCCATGTAAAGAAACAATTTCATTTACATATAATTTAGCTAATTGTTCCATACTAATTGTTTCCTTCATTGTTAGGAAATGAGCTGACTTGGTTAGCCTATCTACAATCACCCAGATTGTATCATTTCCTTTCTTTGTTTTGGGTAATTTAGTAACAAAATCCATTGTTATTAATTCCCACTTCCACACTGGCATTTCTAATTGCTGTAACAAACCTGAGGGTTTCTGGTGTTCAGCTTTAACTTGTGAGCAAGTTAAACATTTAGAAACATAGGCTGCTATGTCCTTTTTCATTCCTATCCCACCAGAATTTTTTCCTTAAATCCTGGTACATTTTATCATTTCCTGGATGCATCGTATATTTAGACTTATGGGCTTCTTCTAATATACGATGACGTAGGTTTCCTAATTTAGGTATCCACATTCTCTTTTCATGGAATCTCCAAATTCCATCTGTTCCTTGTTCTAATTCTTTTAGCATACCTTTTAGCTTTTCAGTATCTTCCTTGATTACTGATTCTTGTGCTTCTCTTATTTGATCATTTAAATCTATTTGCAGATTTAATTTAAGAGAACGCACCCTTTTTGGCTTTTCGTGATACTTTCGGCTTAAAGCATCTGCCACTACATTTGCTTTTCCTTCATGATACTGGATATCACAATCATAATCACTAAGCATCTCCATCCAGCGTCTTTGTCTCATATTCAATTCCTTTTGCTTGAAAACATACCTTAAACTCTTATGATCGGTAAATATGGTAAACTTACTACCATAAAGGTAATGTCTCGAAATCTTAAGAGCAAAAATTATAGCTCCTAATTCTAAATCATGTGTTGAATAATTTTCTTCATGATTCTTAAGTTGTCTAGATGCGTAAGCTATAACCTTTTGTCGTTGCATCAACACACATCTATAACCTAATTTAGAAGCATCACAATAGACTACAAAGTCTTCAGTTCCTTCTGGTAATGCTAGTATAGGTGTATGGGTTAATCTTTGCTTAAGGATTCTAAAGGCTTCTTCTTGTTTTAATCCCCATTCAAACTTAACAGATTTACAGGTTAGCTTAGTTAAGGGAATGGCTATTCTAGAAAAATCTTGAATAAATCTTCTATAATAACCGGCCAATCCTAAGAAACTTCTAACCTCGGTTGGTGACTCAGGGGTTTTCCAATTGGTAATTGCCTCGATCTTTATTGGATTTACATGAATTCCTTCATGATTAACTAGGTGTCCAAGGAATTGTACCTGTTCTAACCAAAATTCGCATTTTGAAAACTTAGCATAAAGCTTTTCCTTTTGTAGTAAACTCAAAAGTGCGTGCAAATGTCTTGCATGATCCTCTTTACTCTTAGAGTAAATTAGAATATCATCTATAAATACAATTATGAATTTATACAAATATGGCTTACATATTCGGTTCATCATGTCCATAAATGCAGCTGGGGCATTGGTTAAACCAAATGGCATGACAGTAAATTCATAATGACCATACCTTGTTCTAAAAGCGGTTTTAGGAATGTCCTCTTCCTGTTCCTTTAATTGATGATATCCTAATCTTAAATCGATTTTAGAGAAAAATCGAGCTCCTTGTAGTTGATCAAACAGATCATCGATTCTCGGTAATGGGTACCGATTCTTAATCGTAACCTTGTTTAATTCACGGTAATCAATGCACATACGCATTGATCCATCCTTCTTTTTGACGAACAGTATCGGCGCTCCCCATGGCGACGAACTTGGTTGTATAAATCCTTTTTCTAACAATTCGTCTAATTGTTTCTTCAGTTCCTGCATCTCGGCGGGTGCCAAACGGTAAGGTGCTTTGGCAATTGGTGCTGTTCCTGGTAGTAGATGAATTCTGAATTCAACTTCTCTATCTGGAGGTAGTCCTGGTAATTCTTCTGGAAAGATATCTGAAAACTGAGATACTACTGGAATATCTTTTAATTCTTTTCCTTTAGTGTTAGTGATTATGGAAATCAAATACACTATAGAACCTTTTCTTATATAACTTGCAGTTTTCATCACAGAGATGAATTTAGTGGACCTAGAGGGTTTATCTCCTTTAATTGTGATCATTTTACCTTTTGGTGAATTTACTTGAATTGACTTTTGATCACATAAAATACTGGCTTTATTGGCTATTAACCAATCCATTCCTAAAACAATATCAAATCCTGCCAGATTCATGGGATACAGGTTGGCAATAAATTTCTGATTTAAAATTTCTATTCTTGCTCCCTGCAAGATTTCAAAAATCCTAACGGTTTCTCCATTAGCTGTCTCTACTAAGCATTCTTGTGGTAGTTTAGTTAAGGATTGATTTAGAAATTTGCAAAATGATGTATTAATAAAACTTTGGTTTGCACCAGAGTCAAATAATACTTTAGCAAAGACATCATTAACTAAAAACGTACCAGCGATGACATCTGGAATTATCTTGGCTTCATCTGCAGTCAGAACAAATGCTCTAGCATTTTTAGTGTTCTTGTTGTTTGTAACTGGAGCTAATTTTGGGTAATTAGGCTTGATATGGCCTTGTTCTCCGCAATTGTAACATACCCGGCTGTTAGCTTTCTTCCTGCAGTTTTATTCCTTGTGTCCCGGCATTTTGCAAAAGTTACAGTATATGGAGCATCTTCCTGAATGCTTTCTTTTGCAATACCTACAATAGGGTGCATAGGTAGAACCTATATTTTCCCACGATTAGAATTTCCAGAACGAAATTCTTGTGTCAACTTTTGGGATAGGTTCCTCCTTTGATCCTCTTCTCGGGTACGGACTAATTCATCTGTCAAGGTATTGGCTAGTTCTACAGCTTCTTCTATGGTTTGAGGTCTAGCTGCCTTGACTACGTGTCTAATATCTCCAATTAATCCCCAAATATAACGGGAGATTAACACTGGTTCTGGTGAAGCAAGAGTTGACACTATTCTAGCATATTCAAAGAATATTTTAGTGTATCCCTTACTATCTACACCAGTCATCCTAAGATTTAGGAATTTGTTTGCTATCTGTTCCTTCTCATTAGGTGGGCAGAATTTCCTTTCTACCTTGTCCTTAAATTCTTCCCATTCCATATTGTAGGTTCTATCACTTCCTCTTGTCTGGAGGATAGTGTTCCACCATTCTAGTGCTGCATTCTTAAACAGATTAGAAGCAAACAATATCTTATCTTCTTCAGCACACTTACCTTTTCTTAAGACTGCCTCAGTCTTCTCTATCCAGCGTAAGGTTGCAATGGCCTCTTCGTTGCCCGAGAATTCCATTGGTTTACAAGACCAGAATTCTTTATATGAAAAACCGTAAGACACGGTTCTTCTTCTTTTGGGAATAGGCAATTGAAGTACAGGTCCATTGTTCACGCTGTTTTCTGGTTCACTTGGTCGCTTACTGCTATGCTTACTTTTATTATCAGCATCCTTAACAGTTTGAAGAATAAATGGCATTGCATCTATAATTCCCTGTGCCACTATGTGTTGAATAGCACTGTTATCCACTTGATTTTCATTGTTATTGACGCTTGGATTCTCATTAACCACGTTAATGTTACTCTGGTTATCGTTATTCAGATTTCCTTGATTTCCGTCATCGGCCATCTGAATTTTAAACATTTATATATTAATATCACAAGATAATAGGTAATATCGTAATTCACATGACACGCAATCTAACAAAAAACGTAGATCATTGCTACTTACTCTATTCATATACTATGCGTCTATTACACACTAGTACTGAAATAAAAATTACAATACTAACAGAAATAGAATCACACTAATAGTAATATGCATCCGTACACACATATTTTATTTATTTTATTTTATTATATTATTACTATCATCTCCTCCATTCTCACATTCACGGATATGGATTTATCCAAAAATCCATATTGCGTTCATCGTATTTCCATATGAGACGCTCTCCCACCTGGCGCATTCTCTCACTGCTTTCTAAAATTTCCTCCCCGAAAGTCCTAAGTTCTTGGACGCTTTCTGCACTCATTGGGGGTGCAGGTTCTCGGACTGGGTTTGGAATCTGGGGTGCTGGTTCCTGATATGGGGGTGACAGTGCATGAAATCGGTAAGGATCTTCTAAGATCTCCCTAATATATTCATCATGGTAATAGGGATCTAAAGGGTCCATACCTGGGTAGGCTTCTATGTTCTGTATGGGTGGATATTCCTGGATAGGGTAATGTTGCACAAAGTCCCTATTATCGTCCCATCAGGGGTCGTAATTTGGGTCTAGGGGGTTTGGTGCAGGTATCCTAGGGATTTCTTCTGGGTTAAAGTCATGCATCTCCACTTGGTTTTCAGGATTTTCTATCTCCATGGGTTGGTCTGGGTTTTGTGGTTGTGGGGCTACTAGTTGTTCCAGACTTGGGTCAGCAGCAGTTGTTGCTAGGATATGGAAATTAGCTAGGCTTCTATTAAGCATATCCTGTGTATGGGAATCTGTTTTTTTTTTCTTAGCAGCCGCTAACACTCTTTGTTGTTGCAACTTTCGCATTCTCTTCCTACGAGCAAAAGCTTCCTTACTGAACCATCCTCGTTTCTTATGAGGGAATGACTCTTCTGACTGAGCTTTAAAAGCAAATATCCCTTCTTCCTGATCAGCAACATACCCCGAGAGGGTAGGCTGTGAAGAAGTACGTTCACTCCTAGGAGAATCAGATAACTGACGATTCATGTCTGATGGTCCTTGATCACTCATACTGTAAACTAACAAATAGTTATCTAATCATACTCAAGAACATATTAAATCCATGTTCTTACAAATTATAACCTATATCATCCATCATTACATAATCATTTATACATAATCATTCATACATAATGCAAGTGTTCTTACATTTATGAGTATATAACTAAAAATTACATGCATGCATACACATATACATACATATACACAAAATTTATATACTCACATGAACTTCCAAAAATTCATTTTTCGTCATACCCCTTTCAAATCATGAAACACTTTCAAAAGCATTCTTTTATGACACTTATGGTTTTTGCTTGCATTCTACTATTCAAGTAACATGTTAATCAAGAATTACTCAATCAAAAATCAAAACATAATCACCTACACACATACACTCACGGCCACACATGCACACATGTTCATCCATTTTTGTTTCCTTTAAAAACCCATTTGTTTTAGTTTTATGTCTTGTGAAAAACTCAAGAATCAAGAGAAACTTTCCAAGATTTACAACTTCACTCAAGAACAAAATTTAGAGAAATGGTATTTATACCTTCAAGATTCAAGTGGGTTTTGACATGATTTTTGATGTTTGAAAGCTTATTTCACCAAGAAAACACCCTTGGATCATCAAAATAGCTTGGAAACACCTTAGATTTAATGATGTTCTTGCAAGAACCATCAAAATTTCGAAAGTTATGGAGGAGTGAAGGTGATTTTCGGCTGATTTTAGGAGATAGAGAGAGTCTTTGAGTGTTTTAAAAACATAATTCTTGAAATGGTGGAAGATATTGGGAGTTTTGAGGAGAGTGTCATCATGCACCTCCACTTAGGCCAATAGGAGAATGAGAGAGAGAGTGCAAATGGCTTGCATGGCTGCCAACTTTCTCAACACACACACCCCCATATATATATACGCATACACACATATATATAGATTAAAACTGGTATTTTACTGAATACCGGGGATTTTATCTAGCGTTTTAATCCCGTTTAATGCGCTGTAAATTATTTTTAACACTCTATAAAAATAAACTCACCAAAATATTATTGAACAATATTTTGTTTGCCGAGACTGGCTACGTTGCCGGTATTTGGCAGTATGCGCGCTGTGCTGCACGGTATGCGCTTTAAATCGCAAAAATAGGGATTTATGCGTTTTTATTTATTTTTATCATTATAAAGTAATAAACTCATTAAATTATTACTAAAATGATTATCAGTGGCTTTGACAGGCTGTGTTGACAGTATTTTGTCGGTATACGCGCTGCATTGCGCGGTACGCGCTTAAACTCGAAAAATAGAGTTTCCTAGCGTTTTAAATTATTTTTCGACATGGATATGATTAAAATAATTATTCTAATCATAACAAACTATTTTTAGGATTTTAACACTGATTGGGTGGTCACCGACGTTCGATTCGCATTTTAACCGTTACGCGATAAGCGTTTATCTTACCGTTGCCAACATAATTTTTATCAAAGTTTAGTTTTACCAACTCATTAAATTTCTCATATAAACATCATAATCAGTCAAATATGGCCTTTTATCTATTCACAACAAGTGTTACAATTGTACGGTACGGCCTGAAAAGTCGGGTGTCACAAGTTAGTTAGATTATTTCCATTTTTAAAAGGGGATAACAAGCTTGATAGTTAGAACAATTAGCAACACACACACTCTCGAGAACTCTCTGCAACTTATTGGCGATTACACACTTTTTGCACGCTAGTGATCCTTGTAACAAGCTTGTTATCATCCCGATTTGTAACCTTTACTTGTTTATGATCGGTAGTTTCCATCACCCGAGGTTTTTTTGTGCCGGAGATCATATCTTGATCAAGGGCTTTTTCCTCGTATAAATCCTTGTGTCACACATTCATTTCATTCATAGTTTGTTCATACATTTGTCCATTTATTCAAGCATCACACCTCACAAAATCGGATTTGGTTGTATTATCCTTGTGTGATTTTTGACCAAAACAGGCATTATTTTGATCCCATTCGTATACAAATGAAATTTCATGCTTTCAATACTACCACAACAGAATAATTCTTTGCAGAAAATAGAATAATCTACATAATAGCAAAACAGAATATAAAAGAGTAAGTCTGAAAACGTACCAATAGAAGCGATGAGCAAAAAAACCTACTAAGAGAATACCGGCTTTTCATTTTTTCTTCATTGTTTAGCACTTCAGCCCAATTGTCAATGATGATGGATGTAATTTTTACACCATCAAACTTTGCTTCAAAAACCACTTTGATTGAATCTGTCCCATAAACTGACTTGTACACAAACTTGCTGTTGTTTTAAAAAAAATAGAAAAGTTAATAAGATATATAAACAACATTTGCAAACAACTAAAATAGTACTTACAATTCATCTGTTGGAGAAAATATGTAATCTACTATCAATTGTGCATCATCACTCAGCTTTGTTCCAAGTTCAACTTTCCGGTTAACGTAAGGCAATTTATATGCAGAAGTTGGCTTAGATATTCTCTTTTCTTTTGTTTGTTCAGGGGTAGTGTGGGTTTCAGTAGTTTCTTGGGTGATGGGTACTTGAAGAAATGGAAATGTGTCAAGAATTGACTGTATTTTGTTTTGGTTTTCATCTTTGTTCTTTGTTGTAGAAGAATCACCTTCAAGAGGATTTACTTTCCATTGATCCTTTAAAGCAGAAAACTTGTATTTCTGTTTCTTGACATCTGATCTCGATTTCATTTAGTAATGTTTCCGTTGTCCCTTGTTCTGGTTGATCGTTTTCAGCAAATTCATTCTCATCATCATTTTTTTCACCAGCATTGTCACCTCCATTACCATCAACTATTTTTCTAGCATTATCAACTGTAATAGTTGATCATATTAGTAGAGTAATTATTTAAATGTGTAGGGTAATTAAAATAAAACTAAAAATTACCCTACAATGCATTAGGCAGTTACTTAGTCAAAATCTATACTATATAATAAAAGAAACCATTTATGGGACACTTGTCATCATATTAGGTCATGTCTTATGGATAATTATTATTTTAGTTTAATCTCTTCTAATTAATTATAGATAATCCTCCTAATAAATATTATTTAGTTTAATATCTTATAGATAATTATTATTTAGTTTAGAGTAAAATTGCCAAAATCATCCCCGAGGTTTGGGTATGTTTGTCATTTTCATCCAAAACAATTTCTTTTGTACCATATAGTCCTTCACTTTTGGAATTTTTTGCCATTTTCATCCAAATGTCTGACTTTTTTTGTCAAAATCGTCCCTGAGATTTGGGATTTTTTGCCATTTTCATCCAAATGTTTGATAGAAAAAATAAAGTAAATTAGAGGTTTGGATGAAAATGGCAAAAAATCCGTAAAGTGTTGTTTTGGATGAAAATGACAAACATGCTCAAACATCAGGGACGATTTTGGCAATTTACTCTTTAGTTTAATCTCTTCTAATTAATTATATATAACTCTCCTACTAAATATTATTTTGTTTAATCTTTTCTACTTAACTATAAATAATTATATATTTAGTTTAAATTTAATGTATACTTCTCATTTATAATATTAATATTACTTTATATATAAAATTAGATTTATTACGGGTTTTTCTAAATATAATTTATATTTTATCACTCAAATTGTTGCTTATTTCCTTATTGAATAACATGTTTGACCACTGTATTTTCTTTTCAATAATCATCTCCGCAATCACGATATCTATCGCGTACCGATTATATCCATTAGTTTTTTTAATATAATTTTCTTATTATTTGGTATATAAAATCATATTTATTCAAGCCGTGTAATACTCGTGGTTTTAAAGATATAACTTTTTTATTATTTGGTAAACAATATTACATTTATTCAACCCGTGTAATACACGTGGTTTTAAAGATATAACTTTTTAGTTATTTGGTATATAAAATTACATTTATTCAATCCGTACAATATGGTTCTTATAAATATAACCTTTTTATTATTTAATATATAAAATTACATTTGTTTAACCCGTGTAATAAATGAGATTTTTAAAGATATATTGTTTTATTATTTAGTATATAAAATTCATTTATTCAACCCGTGTAATACACGAGGTTATATCCTAGTTACTCTATAAGTGCAACAAAATTACCCTACAACCTCATCAAGAATACACTAAATCTAAATAACAGTCAATGTGTAGGGTAGTTATCAGAATTATAACAAATAAAATTTTATTTTATCAGTAGAGTAATTATTTCAATGTGTAGGGTAATTATCCGAATTGTAACAAATAACAGCATTTGATCTTATTAGTAGAGTAATTATAGCAATGTCTAGGGTAATTAACAGAATTATAACAAATTACAATATTTGATCTTATCAGTAGATCAATTATCAGAATTAAAACAAATAACAACAGTTGATTTTATAAGAAGAGTAATAATTTCAATGTGTAGGGTAATTATCATAATTATAACAAATAACATTTCATTTTATTAGTAGAGTAATTATTTCAATGTGTAGGGAAATTATCAGAATTATAACAAATAGTGGGAATGCCCGCGCGTTGCGGCGGGTGTCCCGACTGATATCAGATTCATTTATGACGTCTATTACGAACCACAACCCATTCCGGGTTTTTAACATTTTATTCAATTCAATAAAAAATAGACGAAGAACCTATAAGGTCACAAACATGCAAAGAATATCTACAATTTCAATATAAAGAGTTAGATTTATTAAACTATAACAAATTTTCATCAAAACATCGAAAGTTGGTTTATTTACAACCTTATTAACATTAATGATATTAGGGAGCATAAATTTGTACATGTCCATATACTTCGATCCAATCACGTTCTCAAATAATATACTTTAATGATATACGTCCATGGGGCTGAAGTTGCTTTGACCGCGCTTTCTCCACAAGCTCCTTCCACTTCTCGGATAGCAGATAAAGATCCAACTACAATACCACACAAGAAATTTTAGACTCCTAATGTACAACTTGTAAAAATATTAGTGATCAATAAACAAAAATCATGCAAACCATCACACACCTTGTTAGCATCTTGAAGAACAGGGGTAGGGGTGTAAACAAGCCCAAAGGCTCGAGAGCTACTCGTTATCAGCTCGGTTAAAAGCTCGAACGAGCCGAGCTTTAACGATCCCGAGCCCAAGCTCGAGCCTGAAATAGAGTTCATTTAGTTATGAAGCCCGATGTCACACCCCCAAAAATACCACAAGCGAAGAAACCTCCGCGAGGCGTGTGATGTACCAGGATCTAGCCACAAATCATATTGAACCATAAGTAGAATAAACTTTCCATTAAACAAAATAATATGTTTCAAACACCAGTGTAGAAAATTAAACATGTTCAGCGGAAGCATAATAATCTGTTCAAATAGTTAAATGAAAATGTTCACAACAATGCAACAACGAGAAGCGTTTCCAAATGTCACGACCCATGACCAATCCAGCTTCCCAGACAGCAAGTTCCATGTCAGTGTACCTAAGGACCTGCAAGCATGCAGAAAAGTGTATCAGACAACGCTGGTGAGTTCATAGTTTGTTTAACTGTTTGTTACCAAGTATTGACTTATGTTATGTTGATAATAACTCGATACCGCAGACGGCTCCTTTTTGCCCTTCTCCAATGCTCTATCAAACATTGGTCATGATTTTAAAGTTATTAGTTCACGCCCGTCCTATCCAGGTATGTCGTGAGGGTGCCAAACATAATAGCGCTATCAACTAATAACCCCATTGCCCTACAAGCAACTAACCCGGTAGTATGATGGGACTTAAGTGATAGAAAGTGAGTGTATTATCCAACATCAACATTTACTGAAAACTGCCTCATATCCCCTGCAAGGATATGGGTTTGTGAAAACTGCCTCACATCCCCTACAAGGATGTGGGTTTATGAAAACCCGTTTAATTGTTCGTCTGTTTGATTGTCCCCACCGGACACATGCTTGTATTAAGAGAAGTGAACTCACCTTAGTTTTGCTCGGTTTGTTAAGTTACCCGTTCCAAGTTAGTCAACCAAATCCTACCGTGGTTACCAATGAAATCAGTTTCATAATCAATTGAGTTACGTATATTCACAGTGCGCATTCAAAGCAACGATCACCGAATAACACATGGTAGTTATTCAAACTCATACAAGTCATAAACTAAATATATTACTATAACTGTTTTGTTTGTTTGCTAACAGCATCTCCACGAAGAATCAACTCTTCGTGGGATGCTCTTACGGCGAAGATTTATGTTGGCGAAGCCCCCTCCTCAGCGAAGAATCAAACTTCGTCGTGTATGATTGGGACGAATCTCTATGAGTGTTCATCATAGGCTTGTCGACGAAGTATCAATCCTTCGTTGACATAGGTACTTCGTGGGGAGGGAACCTTTGTTGTCGCACTAACAGTTTTCAAGATTTCCCTTAATCATGGCAATCAGTTACGCTAATTATTCGAAGCATCTTTCTAGGAATCATTATCAGCAATCACAATCAATTTACATTCAATCATAGATCAAAACAGGTTTACTCTTTGATTCATATGAACCCTAACCATTTACTAACTCAGTAATAACAATCTAACATATGATCATCGTGTAGAGTCGGGTCAGATTGCCCAACCATATTGACAATTCCTTCATCACAAACGGTTTATGAACGTTAAACATTCTTATCATGCAAATCCTATTTCATAGGTTAATTATCATAAGCATATACATATCATCAACATAATTCTCTAACAACCTCCCTAGATTATACAAACTCATGATCATCATTGCAAATCAAACGACAAGTTGCACATAACCTAGAACAACCAACAAAGATTAAAACAAGTGTACTCGCACTAACCGAAGAATCGTAGAGTAATGAAGGTGCTTGAATCGGTGAGAGGGGAGAGCTTCAAGTGAAGGTAAGGTTGCCGTCGATTCAACTGGGAGAGGAGGAAAGTAGGGTTTGTGAAATCGTGCAACCCTTGTGTAAGTATATGGTGCAAACAAAGCTGGGCCATGACCGGATTTCATTTGGGCCGAAAGCCCATCTCGGCGAAGAATGCACTCGACGAAGAATCATACTTCGTCGAGCTGTTGATGACGAAGAATCTACCTTCGTCAAGAACTGCTGGTGACGAAGAACTACCTTCGTCATAAAAGGTTTGTGACGAAGAACTATCTTCGTTGCGAAGGACCTTAGTTTTGAAGTTATGAAACATAAACAATTCTGAAGTTATACATTAAACAACCATACATAACACTACTTCAATTATTCAACAATCATGCACAAGTTACAACGCAAAACGAATTATGAAAAGAGAGTTGTGAAACAAGTAGTGCGTAGAGGAAAGGCCTTGAAATCTCGGGTTGTCACATCATCCCCAACTTGAAAGAAATTTCGTCCCGAAATTTGATAAGTAATACAAAAGCGGCGAGGTGTTAGATCAGGGTGACTGTGGATTTTCCTCGGGTACCACACCCGAGCTCGAGCCTGATATACAAAGCTCGTTTAGGCTCGAGAGCATAAACGAGTCCAAACAAAAATTTGTTTATTTTATATATAATATAATAATAATGATGATTGGCGAGCCGAGCTCGAGCCAAATTTTGGCTAGTTTAATAGATACTGAAGTGAGCTCGAGCCGAGTTTTTAGCTCGTCTGATGTTGTTCTTAAAATAGCTCGAGTCGAGCCGAGCTTGAGCTTTGGGTTTTACTCACGAGCCGAGCTCAAGATCAAATAAGTAGGCTCGAACAGAGTCGAGCTCGAGCTCGAGCTTCAAAAAAACATAACGAGCCGAGTTCGAGCCCAGTCGAGCTCGGGCTCGGCCCGGCTAGTTTACAGGGGTGATCAAACCGCCATTAATAGCCACAGCCACAACAATATTGATGCTACGATAGAGGCAAAGTGTGACCCAAAGTAATCCGTACAAGGGTCAAAAACTGATTCGTACAAGGGTCAAATATGACATCTTTTATCTGCTATTGAAACTTCTTGTCAAGCCTTTGTGGTTTTGGTTTATCAAATCAACATATGGTGATAGAGAATTTATGTTATGGTAAAAAGAGTATCCTCAAGTGAATAATGGTCTTAAAAAAAGTTTGAAATAGACCACTATACCTACCAAAGCAAATAAATTTGACAAAAGGTGGTTGGCAATTGACATCAACTGTCTGTAAAAAGAAGTGGTTGATATAGTCACATCTTGAGTGTGACCATCCGAGTGTAAGATTTTCCCTATAAAAACCAACCGATATCCTGTCATGAAGTTCTCTGAACATATGAAAAGGGAAGTATTCTACCTTATTAAAAAGAAATCATGAACTCAACAACCAATTTACCAATTTACTTAAGCGGGTTAAATCCACAAAATTTGCTAAAAGGGTTGAATTGTTCAAACGAATCGAAACTCATGCAAAGTCATTTTTAATGAACACAACCTCCTAAGATGTTTTATTAGAGTTTTAGATTCTTGTTGTAATAATATTACTTTCACAATAAACTTATTTCAAAAGTGGACAAAAATGTGTTTGTGGGTCAACCCATTCTATTCTATCTGATAGATAGTTTACAACCTTCACTAAATACTGGATGTTTGAATTAGTTTGAAAAACAATGAGCAAACACAAGGAAGACTAAGAATGCTTACGTCAATAAGTCCCATTTCAGTAGGTGATGACTGTATAGCTAAACAAACTCCAACAATTCCTCCCTGCAATTCAACAAAAGGGCACAAAAAAACATTATGATCTTCAAACAACAAACACAAGTGCTACTTCGTAAAACCATAAGTGGGACAAATTTGGCTTGTACAGGGCCCAAAATCCAATAGGGCCTGCATTGTAAGTTTGTAACAATATGTTTAAAAATGTAAACTCTTTCTATTTTTGCAGCTTACATTCACCACAGGGTGTTGAGTAAGGGCCATTGCAGCAGCCTTAGCTATCAAAGCAGCCATGGTCACACCCTTAGACTTAACCTAAATATCCACAACCAACCGATAGTTCAATCAAACTACCAGATCTTAAAACAAGTATACACATGTTCATATTTGACACACTAATTATTTATAAAGAAAAGGACAACAGGCGATTCAGGTCAACTTGGCCTGACCCGTTACATAAAGATAACCCTGACCCGACCCGTTTGATAACTTCTTTATTGAGCTTTTTGGTGTTTCTCTTTAGTTATAGAAGCTAGGTAGCGCTCGAGCTTTAAAGCAAAAGCTTTGTCGCAGTCTTCTGAATTCAGTCTCTGCTTTCTCCTGCAATATTATATGCCAGAGGTGTCAATTTATGGATTTATCACATATTTAAATTTGTCAAAAATGAATGCAAAAAAATAAAAAAAATAAAAAAACTGGGAATAATATTAGTCCCATAATATTATTACCTTTAATGTCGTTTGCAGCTACACTTTCTGCATTTTTTTTCATTATACTTTTCTTCTAGCTTCTGACAATGAACAAACGCATAATACAAATTAAGAAACCGGGCCTGTGCTTTCATTAAAAGAGAAACCAATGTGAATTCTTGCCTGTTTTCTTCGGGCGGCTCTTTCCTCTATTAGCAAGGTGAACGGGGATGAGGCAAGAACTAAAGTATGATTACTCATTAGCGGAACAACTTACACAGCTGAGAAAATGTGCCATTTTGGCCAGGTGTTTTGCTTCCAACAGCTGAAGGATGAACATGTGTTTCCATCCTTCAATATGTATATAAAAAAGGTCAATTTATATAAAAAACTATGAATTTGACTACTTCCTAATAACTTTCACAAAATAATTTGAATCGTTTACCTTCTTGTTACCAAAGGGTTGCTAAACGGTTGCTTATTCACCGCATTTGTAACCTGCAACACAGGATTAACATAAGTTTAAGTGGAATAAACGAATGACAATGATTTTTTTTAGAAAATTCTATTACCTTAGAAGGCGTTGCAGAGCATTTCGGTGTCGAATGTGCACCGGGAACAAGTTTTGTACGTTCCGTCTTTCGAACCGCTGGGCAGTTTAACTTGACAGGTTCTTTAATCGAACCGGATTTCTTTAACGTCTACAAGGATCTTGGGGCTGATCTCTTTTGATTGATGGAATCGATTGTATTTGAGTTTGGGGTTTTTGGAGTGACCATATTTTCTTTCTTTGAATGCATAGAAGCTACATATTTTGCTGGTGATAACGAAGAAAATCATCAGCAATAGAAGAAGAAAAGGGCAAAATCCTAAAACGTATATGCTAATTGCTAAATCAAATAACAACATATAAGTAGCAGCTTGGTGAGAATAAAATTACAGAGATTGAAGAATCGAAGGACGACAGATGAAGGTGCTCTCGGACGACTCTTTGCCTCTCGATAGCTCTTTCAATCTTCTCAGTGAATACATCAAAATTAAAGGGATGATTGAATTAATAAAGGAAACGGAAAAGGGAAGTTAAAGGGGATGGCTGAATTAATAAAGGGAAGTTATAAGAGGATTAACTTACGCATTCATTAACACGATCGATGAGGGTTGTGATGGGAAGTGGAAGAGATGATGGTAACCATGGAATTGAAATTCAGCTTTAAAAGTAATCCAGAATTCCAATTATACCCCTAAAGTGTCTTAAAACTTTGGACAATGTGCAAGTTTACCCCCTCTAAAGTAGTTTGGCTCTCTTGTACATGTTGTTTCAAAATGTGTAGACAGTGTAAAATTACCATAAGGGTAGAAAACTTAGTTCTCTTAATAAGGTAGTATAGATAACATTTGATCTTATCAGTAGAGTAATTATAGCAATGTCTAGGGTAATTATTAGAATTATAACAAATAACAATATATGATCTTTATTAGTTGAGTAATTATACCTTCTAGCCCACCATCTTTATTTTTATCATCATTTAAACTTCTTTCTTCATGATGTGATTTCATTGTTTGTTCGACCTCCGCTTCTTCGGTGAAGACACCTTCAAATTTTTCAAATAATACATATGTTAATTGTAGGATAACTACTTTATAAAGCTAGTGTAAATATGTACCCTCTTCATCAGCTTTTTCCATTGATGGAGTTATTTCAGGTGGTTCATTCAAATCGATGATGTTAGTATCATCATTTGTACTTTGACTCAATGGAAATTTGTCTTCCTATTCATTACACATGTCTTGTACATTTTGATTCCATGGAAACATTGATTTTCCCTCCTTCACCATTTGATTAATTACTTCTTTTAACTCTTCATATTTTTCAATATGGTTCTCAAGTGTAATCAACCATTGCTACACATGATTAATAAATGAAAAATTTATAAGTATAGTAACTATTTTGAATTGAAAGCGTAGTTTTTGTTTGTTGAGTAATTATTACCTTTTCATTTGATCTATAATCAGGGCCTAAGTAGACTCATAATCCAGATAATTGTTGTGGTATAGCACAATAATCGAAAATCTTTTGAGTTGACGTTCAAATCCCAAATTTATTGATGTCGAAAGTTGAGTCGGACAGTCTTGTATAAGGCACTACATAGAACAAGTAAAACAACAGATGGTTAAAACAGTTTTTTTTGATCTTTTGATTGCATAATAGTGTAATTATATGAAATTACATACTTGATGTGGTGATATCATCATTTGGTTCATTGCGACCTTCTTCAGTTGTATTATCACCAAACTTGAACATTCTTTTTTGCTTTTATCTTCAGTATCAGATTCAACATTCTTCGGATTTTCATTCATTTCTACATCATCTCTTTCTTCATCGTCTGTCAATGGGCCATTATTGTAGAAATGTTTTTGCAAGTTGTTGAGTAGCTCCGTTGTGATATACTTCACTGCTGGTGTTTTAACTTTAAAACCTGATTTTTTATGCCTCTTAAGGTATGAATGTGCGAATATTACCTGCCATTAATTTAACGAATTATAAGTTTTAAATTAAATTAGTTATAAAAAATAACTAAATTAGTTACAAATTATAAGTAGAGTAATTATCATACCGCAAGTAATATTATTGGGCCAGTGAATTGATCAATTCCTCCTTTCCATTTTTTCTTTGATCTTCTTAGACATTCGAGCATGTAGCCACACCAGTTCATATTTGGTACTTCTGAATCTTTTTCAATACCAGTTATAAACCTCTGGTTGACTGTTGTTGATTGTGTTGTTTCTCCCAACAATGTATTCACCACAATAAGAAAGTTTGTGTTGAATAACTTTCCTGCTTGTGAAGATTCTTTGAATAACTTTTATCACACTGATTTTCGGGTTATCAAATTGATTCTTAAATTCATCAACTCTGTCACCAACACCTTTTCTAGGTTTGTTCTTCTCAAGCACTGCAATCTTACCCCTTGGTATTCCGAGACATTCTTCTACTAACTTTGAAGTTATTTTTATACGATGATTTCCTGTATAATCTCTTTCCTGTCTTCATCGTAGTTCATTACCAACCAATGTCCTAACATTGTTGGCACAAAATTTGTCTTCAGTGAAAGTAGAGCTTCAAACCCCATTTCTATCACAGCTTTTTTTTTTGTTCATCCAAAAGTGAACTTATAGCATCCAATAGACCAGATGACTTGCATTTCATGCGTATGGTATTGCTAGTGAAATCTACAAAGTTCCTTTGTGGGAATTCTTTCTGAGGTGTTCTTTTTCTGGTCATAATAGGGGATTGAAAATCATCTTGAGAGTCCACTATTTGAGGTGCTTTTTTTACTGATGTTTTTGACTTTCTCCGTAGATTTTCCAGCTTTTATTTTTTTAATTGGCGAGTCGAAATCGTATTGAGAGTCCACTTCTGTTCTTTTGCCACTCTTCATTTCACAAACTTGCTCATCTTTCATTTTTTTCTTTTTTTTCCTACTATATTTCTGTTTCACAGTAGTCTTTACCGGTGTAGATTTTGAAGTTTTCAATTGTTCAACCGGAGACTCAAAATCGTCTTGTGAGTCTAATTGCTTTCTTTTACGAGTGTCCTTTTCATAAACTTTTTTATCTTTTGCAGCGTCATTCTCTTTCACAACAGGCTTTTCTTTTGCAGCGTCCTTTTCTTTCACAACAGGTTTTTATTTTGCAGCGTACTTCTCTTTCATAACAACCTTTTCTTTTACAACCTCCTTCTCTTTCACAACAGGCTTTTCTTTTGCAGCGTCCTTCTCTTTCACACCAGGCTTTTCTTTTGCACCGTCCTTCTCTTTAACACCAGGCTTTTCTTTTGCAGCGTCCTCTTTCACACCATCGTTCTTCGCAACAACAACTGTTGTTTGTTTTCTTTTAAGATGTGTTTTTCTATCTTCCTTCTTTCTCTTTGCTATATTTTCTGTTTCAACATAGAGTAAAAAAAAACATCAATTGTTATATTTGCTATAGCTTATTTATCTACATAATTTAGGCTTTTCTAACCTGCTAATGTTTGTCCGTCATCAATTTCATCAACATCAAAGCAAACAGGGTTTGTTGCATCATTGGCATATTTTTTAAGTGATTTTGAACAAGTTCTCTGACTTTTCCTCCTTTTAATAGAAACTAAATATACAAAATACACAATTTTAATTGAAAACTAATTATTGATAAAATTACCGTACAAGTTCAACAAAATTACCCTACAACATAACAATAGTACACTAAATCAAATTAACACATAAAATTACCCTACAAGTGCATCAGGCAATAATTCATTCAAAATTACTCTACAAATGCAACAAAATTACCCTACAAGCACAACAACTGTACACTAAATCAATGTAATAGTCAAAATTACACTACAAGTCCTACAAAATTACCCTACAAACACAACAACTGTACACTAAATCAATATAACACTTAAAATACCCCTACCAGTGCATAAGGCAACAACTCTTTCAAAATTACCCTACAGGTGCTCAAAATTACCCTACAACCACAACAATAGTACAATAAATCAATAGAACACACAAAAATTACCCTACAAGTGCAACAGGCAACAACCCATTCAAAATTACTCTATAAGTGGAACAAATTTACCCTACAAGTGCATCATGCAATAACTCATTCAAAATTACCCTACAAGTGCACAAAATTACCCTACAACCACTACAATAGTACCATAAATCAATAAAATACTCAAAATTACCCTACAGGTGCAACTAAATTACCCTACAACATCAACAACAGTACACTAAATAAAAAAAAACACTCAAAATTACCTTAGAAGTGCATAAGACAACAACTCATTCATAATTACCCTACAATAGAACAAAATTACCCTACAAGCAGAACAAATTACACTGAATCAAAATAACACTCAAAATTACCTTACAGGTGCAACTAAATTACCCTACAACATCAACAACAGTACACTAAATCAAAAAAAAAAAAAAAAAAAAACCTCAAAATTACCCTAGAAGTTCATCAGACAACAACTCATTCATAATTACCCTACAATAGAACAAAATTACCCTATAATCAGAACAAATTAGTCTGAATCAAAATAACACTCAAAATTACCCTACAAGTGCAAAACATTTACCCTACAACCAAAACAATTGTACACTAAATCAAAATATCACTCAAAATAACCCTACAAGTGCATCAGGCTACAACTCATTCAAAATTACCCTACAAATGCAACAAAATTATGAATATTAATACCAGAATCAATGGTTTTCGCCTTTTTTTCATTGTTATCCTTCATCGTTATTGTAGCATCTGCGTTGTAACATCCATCAACGTGAAGTCGAATGGTGGAGGAGATGAAGTGGCAGCATTGATTTACACTCCCACTAGTCGGGCGATAATTACGATCACCACGTGTTGCGTCAGATTAAAACTGGAAGTTGTACACGAAACTCAGTTAGTTCAGTTAATAGCTATAAAGGAAATAATTAACTACGTTAAAATTGGTGGTTAAAAACAAGTTTTTAACTTAAAAGGATTAAAACCGTCGAAATATCAAAGTTACAAGTTAAGGGGCAGTTTTTGTAATTAGTGGAAACTTTATATTAAAAACAAGTTAACTAACTCGGTTAGCAAACCTAGTTAAGTTTGTTAGAATTTAATTATATAATGTTAATTAACTTAGTTTGTTATATAAGGACTAAGCTAACTAAGTTAGTGTTAGAGGTTAATCAAGTTAGATAGCTCATGTGAAATTCAGGGACCAGTTTGTCAATTACAGGAAGTTACAAAGTGCAGGGTCCAAATCTGCATTTAATGAAACCTTTAAATTAAAAACAAAGAAAAAGCGGATTAAGTAGAACTCGAACCCGGGTTCGGTGATTCAACAAATCACCACGAAACCAACTTGACTACAGGATTTCTTGTGCAATCACCCGATCAGTAATTCAAATGTATACATACTGAAGCTGAAATCAAGATAAAAAAGAAAACAAGGTGTGGGACGGGTTTCGAACCCGGGTACACAACATAAAACAAACGACAGCTCAACCACTACACCACCTTGCATTTTGTGTAAAGAATTCCTTCTGCATAATAATTAAACACAACTTCAGAGCCTAAAACCCATCATCTTCCCCCTTTGTTGATCTGAAACGCGAAAGGACGTGAAAATAGAACCCAAAACGTTTCAAACATCAATTTTAATGACCAATTAAGTCTGATAATCATCCTTAGCAATGTATAACATAGAGTTAATGTTTTTTCTTGACCTTTAATCGTCCCATAGTCATCTGAATCGAATCAACCATTATCACCATGAAAGCTTTTTGTTCAACATGTGGGTTTTCAATCAAATCGTGGAATTGGCTTCTAAAACTTTTACCATTCATTCTCCTGATCAAACCATATAAAACCCCACTGAAACTTCTCCATTTCATCACTTCTACATCTCGAATTTAATCGAAGAACATTCTAGGGCTTGTAATTTGTGCGGACGATATCTCCTTCAATTCTCAACCTTTTCAGGTAATTCCAAAGCCTATTGTGCTTTATTTTTCATTCTCTATAAAAGTCCTCTATCAATTTCAGTGATCGAAGGCTGAATTATTCAAATTTAATTTTTGTTAAAATTAGGGTTCTTCGCTCTTAGAATTTGGGGCTTTTAGATTTCGGCTTGTGTTTTGATGAAATTGAAAGTATAAAATTGTTATATATCATACTAGTGTATTGGGTTTAAATTTTGGGAATTTTTAGATATCAATTGGAATTTTGGTGAATTATTAATGTTTTAATCACTAGATAAATCGAATAAAAATACAAGATAATTTTTAAATAAATTCAATAAATAATTTATTGGGTATTTCAGATTATATAAACATTAGGGAATTTTTTTATATAATTTTCCTTAATTTTTGGGGAATTCATAAATATAAAATGGATATATATATATATATATATATATATATATATATATATATATATATATATATGTTTTAATTATTTAAAATACAAGATTGTCACACATAAAATATTCCTACTGATTTTTAGAGGGTGTATAATTGTTATATAATTTTTATAGAGTATTTTTATAATTTTTGATAACTATTATGCAATTAAATAATGGGTGAAATTGTTTTACAAATCATTCCCATTATTAAATTATTGTTTTTAAATTAAAAATTTGTGACAATCAATAAATCATTAAATCCAATATATATGATAATTAGATGGGTTCATGAACTTATTTAATTATTGGCTTTGTCAAATATTTGAAAACCATTAAAATGGTAATTTATAGTTTTACCGTTTTAATAAAATTCTAATACATATATAACCATTGTTTTGGTTATTTCTTTCTTGAACGAATATGATTTTATATATTTCCAAGTCCCCAAATAGGAGAACCCAATTTCCTAAAATCATTAGGTTATCCTTTCGTTTAGCATGTCTATTATTTACAATACGGTTATTATCTTAGAATTCCACATATTCCAGTTCGTGCGTTAATTCTCGTGGAATGTCTCTTCGCAACCTGTGAGTAATTTCTTCCACTTTCCCCTTTTTTAACTTTTCAATTTTTGGGGTGCATCATGTTAAACTTTTCGATTTACTTAACATGCAATGATCAAGTGTTAGTATGTGAATGTCTTATGTGTATTCTATTATTCTATATGCTATCTGATGTCAAGTCAATTGCATGCTATTGTGTCTAGTGGATCCACGGCTGACTAGGTTCCCCACGGCCATGGGTTGTAGCCTAGTATCGCCAACGGTATTAGACTCGCTCCTCGGGGCTTGAGCCTAATGCACGCTATTGTCAGGAGTCTATCTATTTTGGCTGTTTGTGTTGTTATTTGATTGGGTATTCTTATTTGGTGAATTTGGATATATGGATATGTTGACTATGATATGAGACCAATTTCATATTAGCCTTGAGGTGCATGTTAAAAATATTTTTTTTTAAAAGAAATAAATATAAAACTGTTTTCTATAAAAGGAGGAAATTATTCACCAACATATTTGTTGACCCAAAAATATATATTTTCTAACGTGGTGCAGGTTCTCAAAGTTGATGATCAAGTGATGTGGACACGTAGCATGGGCCTTAGGAAATTAAATTGAAATCTTGATGTGTTTTGTTTTGAACAATGTATGAACAATTTTGATTATTATATGTTATGTGACTATTTAAATGGATATACTTTAAATATTGAAACAATAATTAGTTGTCATGAGCTATGGGCAATCATCATGCCCCGTACCTTTCCGCTGCGGGTCGGGGTGTGACATGCGTTTTTTAAAAAAACCAAAAAGAAGATCAGATTAATAGCGGTTTGAGAAAAAAACTGATTCAAAATTATCCAACAAATGCTTGATTGTCGTTGAAATTACCTTTTGTAGACATGACTAATGGTAGAATCGAAGAGTATTTTGAAGATTTGGAGATTTTGAATCAGAGCATTTGGAAGTTTTTTAGGGCTTTGATCTTTTGAAATGACGGTTTTTGTGGAAAAAGGGAGGAAATAAGACAAACTGTACGAGTATGTTTAATTACTAAAATGCCACCGCCAAAAACTGCCATTTGTACGTTTAGTACGATTATTTTATTTGTACAGGAACTTAACTCACTATTCAAATCTGTACGTATTTCAAGATTTTACATATTTTTATAATCATTAATCTGATATGGGGATTTTACTTCCCCAATTTTTACATTTTACCAACTAAATGTCCTGGTCCATTACAATAATAACCTAGCAGGTCAACTGAAGTTAACGGTAAATTAAATCAGAAGTCAAGTTTGTGAATATGGTAAAGGGAGGAGTATGTTAATTAGTTATCTGAAAGTAAAATATGGACAAGGGATGAAGCACCTGATCATGGCAGTTTATGTAGAACATATCTGGAATTTTGATGTTCTGGATTTGGACCAAGTTTCTAAAAGGTGGGCCTCAGTCAACTGGAAGTCAATGCAGTCAAAAGTCAACACTTGAAGCATGAGAAGTCAATGCAGGAAAGCACTCCAAAACAACTTGAATTATACAGTCAAAGTTGGAATTCTACTAGGTTAAGATATGAGAACACAAAGAAAACTGCTTTTGGTCTTGGGTACAACTTGTGAAGAAGAAGTACAATAGACAAAGCACTGGATATATGCACCTGTTTGGTTTGCTATCTTTAGACATTCCAAAGTCCAAACTTTATACCGTATACCTAGGCTTAAAAATTATGTTTCTTTGGAAGCTGGGAAAAAGGTGTTGCCTTTTTTGGTCAATGGTGACCGAAAGTCAAGAGAAGTCACACCTAGAAAACAATTTTAATGCAGCAGGGGCTTGTAATAAACCTTTGGGCTTGTAATAATCCGATTAAGTGGATTTTTTTTCTACTAGACCTTTTTTAAGCCCGATTGTTTTGGTAGTGTTGTGTGAATTGCAATGGTCCCGCACCATCTGGATACTATTCAGACTTTATTTAAGGGAGATTTGCAAATTTTGTAGACAACCCTTAATAAATCAGCATGGTGCAATTATAAGTTGGCTAAGATTAAGCCCAGTTTAAAATTGGATATTGGCATGACATTTTTTGTTGGCTAGGGTGTAGATTGGCATGAAAAAAAAAACAATCATTTGAATGCGGCCAACAAAATTTTGGCTTTTATATCAATAAATGGTCCACATGCAAGTCTAATCAGAACAGGAGTAATGGGATATATGATGTATGGGACGAGAGGGGTATTCATGTAAGACAACCGGCAAGGTCAACAATCCGAATACGAATATGCTATTGGTTCAATGTGTTTATTGGGCATATATTTTTTGAAGTGGTATAGATCCATCAACTCGGTTGTGATGAATAGAATGATTGGGGTTATGAATGTGATGTAATTTGTTGGGCTTAGAAAATGCAACAAAAAGTTAGTTAATAAAATGGAATCATTGGGAAGAAAGTGAAAAGCGTCAAAGATGGACGATTGTAAAGTCTATTAAAAGCATGTGAAAGTGAAGGTTTGGACTTTAAAGAAACCTGAAACATAGAATTTATATTGTGATGATTTCTAATCTGTTTAGACTTTCTTTTGATTTTGGGCCATTAAAAAACCCAAATCAAGAGGAAAAACTACAAGTAGTAGATATTGGGCCTGTCGTTTCTCCATTATGTTTAGGGCCCAATACACTGTTAGACCGTGGATTTTAGACTTGAGTTGGGGACTTATCCCAAAATAGTCTAAGATCTTTCCTTGATTGTAAGTAAATTTATAAAATTTTACTGAATTGACTTCCCTTTTACCTAAGATTGTTAATTAAAAATATCAACAATGGAAACTAACCAGGTAAAATTTGACAGTATATAAGATTACCAAGTGCATACCGCATGCTAAAAACGCAGCTATTAAAACACTAATTTCAAACATCAAAGTAATCACAGGCAGTTATGAGATGTTTCCTACTTCCTAGTGATGTTTGTTTGAGTCTTATCATTTGTCAAAAATAGGTAATTAGGGCCATTATGTGCCGTTCCAGTCTTCCAGTTTCAGATAAGCCATTCTGGACACGAGGCCTAAAAAAGAATAATTTGGTATACCATGTTGGTAGAACAAGAAGCAGGCACGCTTAGAACATAGCTTCCAACATAACGACAAGAGCCCTTTTTAAATATCTGCAAAAGCAACAGCTGAATTGAACCAGAGGATATATATATATATATATATATATATAGAGCGCAGTACAAACTTTGGAGCCATACTTGAACTTAATGCTTTCAAATTACAGAAAATCAAGTGACGCTTCAAAGTTGTCACAAACGATTGAGAATTAACAAAAAAGAAAAAAAAAGTGAACCATCTACCTTGAAATTGTGGGTCATATTTTATTAGACTCAGTTAATGTATACGTATCTAATAGCAAGTTTACATAGGCTATCGCAAAAGGGACTGGAAAGGACCCAAGCAAACAGAAAAGTCACAAATCGTGAATCAGTCTGATAATAAAAGCTGCATGTAAATACGTATCTAATATCCTTAGAAAATACATCTGAAAATATTGATTGTATGCTTAAGAAACAGAGTGTATGGGAACATTATCCATATGAGATATGATCAGATTCATGAATTTCAAAACCATTTCTTATTAAAGTTGAAAGTGAATGTTTTTGAATTCACCATTAATCAACTCAGCTCAATCTTAGTACCGCAAGTCACAGTGTAAGACTGTAATTCAACTTTGACGTCGTTATAAGAACAAATACGTCAAATACTCGTGTGAATAGGTCTAAGAAATTCGACAACAAAAGGAATAACAAATCATACCTTCAGCATTACAGAGTAAACCAAAAGGGAAATCATATAAAACAATGCTTGATAATGTGTCGACACGACAACACTTATTTTGGATTTCAAAATCAACAGCAGACGCTATGGAATTGCAAGTATAAACCGAAGAAACACCAACGAAAACCGTAATTTAATCAACATTCGATTGTATTTCAGCATCGTAAACAATTAGCATACCTTGATCAGATCTATGAAAAAAACAAGTAGTTTCATCCACATTCATTTCATTTCACAAACTGAAAAAGAATCATATAATGGAACTAGTTCTATACCCGTCCGGTGGACGGGTATATTAATGGTATAATGACTTAAGTATTTTATTATGAGTATAAGGACCTATTGTAAAGGATAAACCCACAAGCAAAGCAACCATCGCAGCCCTACACACCGTTGATGTGATGATGTCTTTCCTTTTGTTAGGCCACTGGGGGTGGCAGCGTTGAAGTTCCGTGAAGGGCTTTTCAACGCGTGGAAAACAGGAAGATACCACCGCCACCATCAATTTATAACGCGTGATAAATGCCAATTTCTTTAACGCGTGATTTTTTCAACGCGTGATGATATGATTTTGTGAGAGGAATTGTTGGTTGGGGGGAAATTGTTGGGTGTGGTGGTGAGTGATGACCATTGCCACTAAAAAAGGTTGTGAGTGATGGAAAAATGGTTGCTGACATGGCGGAACATGATTGGATGTTTGTGAGTGATGGAATTTCATCACTAGTGACCACCCCCACTCCCCTTATGTATATGATGTTAGCATGTTTTCCTGATCGCTAAGCAATTATTCAGCTTCTAATGCAATACCCTTGAAAAGCTGGACATCAAACAGAACTTTTATGTGAACTTGTAAGTAGACAAATTTATAGCTAATGAAGTGAAATCAAAACTCAAATTTAGCAGAAGAACGCCAATCCAATGTTCAAGTTGCATGTAGTAAAGAAATTATTGTCAATCTTTTATTGCAGAATAAGTGTGTGTTTCAATTTAATGATTATTCTTGTTTAAACTTGTGATTATGTGGCTCATATATACAATGTTGTTAATAAACGCACACCAATTGCTTGATGAAATGCATGTATGATACTTGACATGAACTTCAATACTGCTTTCATGACACAGATTTAATAAATGTCTGGTGAAGCAAAGTGATTAAACACTGTGTATGTATATTGATCGAAGCAAAAGCGGCTTGGTGATCGATTAGAACCCTATTTGATTTTGTGCATTAACAACATGTTGAAGAATGTGTCTTCTTACGAATTAATATTGTTACCACAAGCAATGTTCTTGTTCCTCATTAGTGATTTAAAGGCTATTTGCAGGTTTTGTTGATACATAGGCTTGTCTTGCAGATATTAAGGATAATTAAACAGTAAATCTGTTTGCTTGTATATTAAAATTTATTTTTGAAGCAACCTTAGGTCAATCCTGTTGCAGTTAACTTTGAGCAGGTTCCCATGAAAAACGTATTGAACCATGTGTATGGCACTGTTTGTCTTAGCAATATATTGTTTTGGCTCTTGCTAAATGAGTAGACGTTGTTCCAATGCTCATGAAAACCAAATGCATATTAAGTCAACTGGATATAGTATGATATGACCACTCTTACTATCCATATGTTCCTATAAATTACTACTAGTTAATCAATCTATGGCTAAAAGATTAATTAGATAAAACTAAAGAGTGCAGAGGACTTGTTGCGTATTCATGAGTTGCAAGCCATTTACTCTTCCAATAATAAGCCCAAAGATTTAATTTTCATGCTACTTCTCCATATATCTTAGTTATGCTGCATCAATCGAATTAACTGCTTGTAAATTTACCATTTGAAGTTAGTAGGTGCAGTTCTAAATGAAAATGTGGATCTTGGTGCATCCGAATCCATCATTGAAGAAACTGATTCAGTTTTGATTGAAAAGGAGGATCTTAGTGCATACAAGTTGGAAAATATGCTCAAAACATCAAGTTATACAACAAAAAGTATGGTCATAATCTTGTTGATGATATTAGCACTTAAAACAGTTAAAGATGAAACATGACATGAAAACCCATTTTCACATTTAATTTGTTTATATCTATATGTTTGTTTCAGTGCTCTGTAAAGCTTCAACTGATGCCGAAACTTTACAATCGGCTGAAAAGTCAAAAGTCAACTCTGGGAAGTCAAATGCAGCAACATCTGACATCTAGTCAAATTGTTACAAGTTTTGTATTTGCATATTTTTGTATATAAGTTTGATCGAAATAGGTTCTTTTAAGTCATAGACAATTGTTGATTTGTACTTTGAACTGTTGGGTTAATCGGTTTATTCACGGGTCACACGGGCAGGTTAGCAGGTCATGAATGACGGGTCAACGGGTACAAGTCACATCAGCAGTTTATTGTGGAAGACTTGAAGTTTAATTAAATTGTTATTAAGAACGTTACTTGACATGTTCTTTATTCACGTTGCATGGTCTTTTGTTATTTAAAGTGTTAGTTTATTAATAGTATATGTACTACTATTCAAGTCTGTATGTATTTCTAGATTTTACATATTTTTATAATCAGATATGGTGATTTTACTTCCCCAATTTTTACATTTTACTAACTAAATGTCCTGGTCCATTACAATAATAACCTAGCAGGTCAACTGAAGTTAATGGTAAAAAAAATCTGAAGTGAAATGTTTGTGGTCAGTGGTCAAGTTTCTGGGAGTTAATGGGTCAAAGTTTGCTATGAATATGGTAAAGGGAGGAGCATGTTAATTAGTTATCTGAAAGTTTATCTGGATTTCGATGATCTGGATTTGGTCAAAGCTTCTAAAAAGTGGGCCACAGTCAACTAGAAGTAAATGCAGTCAAAAGTCAACACTTGAAGCATGAGAAGTCAATGCAGGAAAACACTTCAAAACAACATGAATTATACACTCAAAGTTGGAATTCTACGACGCTAAGATATGAGAGTAATCTATTATATATAATAAACATGATAAATAAGGGCTTATGTGGCATGATATGGGGGCTTGCAAAATGATGTGGCATCACCTTAGGCAATCTAGAAATTGGTTTTGGCTCCAAAACCACGGGTCAAAAATTTTGGTATATGGGTTGAGGCGGGATCCATATCATATTATTATGACCCGACTTCAACTTTTTTCACTTCCCTTGCAAACCCTAATTTTTATCTCATCGTTCTTCTGCCGTTCATTCCTATTCGCAAGGAATCAAGACTTCAAAATCACCAAGAACCGCATCAACAATCAACATAATGTGGTATCTTCATTGATTCTTGCTTCCAATTTCTTATTCTCCGTATGTTTCTTAACTACTACAGTTTTTTTTTTCAAAGTTGTTTAGAATTTTGTTGTTTTTCGAACGCTGGGTTTTGACAAGAAAAGAGAGAGATAGAGGCGGTGTCGGAGGCACGGCGCCGGCCTTTCGCCTCAACTTGCTAGGGTTCCGGCACTGTCTACAGATTTGACACTTTGTTCTGATCATCCGAAGACAAGTAATCGCTAGGGTTGGGACTTGGGTTCCGGCACCGTGTTCAAATCCTCAACTATCTAGGGTTTCGGCGAACTGTATGTTTTATGTGCTTCCTGTGTTGTTTTAATCTAAGTAAAATTGTTTTGTCAATAGATTATCATCAGATTTTTTTCATTTATTTTTTAATTTATATTGTGTAGGTATCTTTCTATTGGTAACCTAAGAGATGCTAACAATATTATGGATGAGATAGAGAAACTTGCTGAGGTCAAGGGGCATGAATTTCCTGATTCAGAATTGATGCGATTAATCAACTATCTCTTGCAAACGTTAGTTCTATCTTTCTCATCTTCGTATGCATAACATGATCTGTTTGTAGATATTGAATGAAAGAAAATAGTATCCGACAAATTGTTATCGCAGGTTAATGAGAGATGCATTGCCATTATTCAATACGTTGAAACAAAAATTCAGCTCAAGTATAGAACGAGATCCTATGTTCTAACGAGGTGAGTACATTCTGTTTAAATCATATAGTCACTCAATCCTGACAATTGTTATGTAGTGAGATGGGGACCCACAATGACGCTTTCGTGTCTTCTCGTGCCATTAAGTGGGACACATAAAATAAATTGTTAATATTATTTGCGCGTAGTTGTTAGAAGACATTGGGGAAAAGTTATATGGAGTACGCCGTAAATATCCCTTACAAGGGATGTTTGGAGAAAAGTTCCAGTATTTTTTTTGTTGTGGATGAAGTCACTTATTAGTACCATTATTTAGGTTTGTGGAGAGGATACAGAGTTCGGTAACATGCTGCTGAAATATCCGTGGATTCTTTCTACAAGCATCCAAAAAAATTATGAGGAAATCATTGCTTTCTTATATGCAGATAAGGTATGTAATTTTATACTTCATTGCATGGTGAGCTAAAAGTAATATGATAATTGTGCACTAGATTGGAATTGTTGAATAAAGTTACATCTTTCTTATTTTATGTGGCGTTATTAGAATAGGTGGAACTTTTTTGTAGATTACTTGGGTGACCCGCGTATATGGGTCATTGGTCAGTCATACTCTTAAGCCGGGGTTTGCTTCTGATCTTGGGGTAGACATTCTTTGTGATCCTTTCTTTTATTGAAACTTGTAACATTTAGTGTTTTTCAGTATTCATACCTTCAATGATACACGTATGAATATACATACGTACTTCCATATTTTTTGTATACGTAACTTTATCTGTTACATATATATGCATCTTGCTTCTTATGCTGTTCATACATATTCACATATTTACTTGGACATTTTTTTATTGCTCTTGCTGCATATAATTAGAGTAGTACTGTGGGTAAACCTAACCAGATTTGGTGTATCATGTACACCACAGTTTTTAAGCCAAAATTATTAAACTCTATAATTAATAAAACCATCCACGAATATGTAATTTGCAAATAATTTGTTTATTATACAGTTTATTAATGCAACAGAAGCAGTTTGGTCTGAGTGTTCTTATCTTTAATAATGAATCCTGTCGTTTTATTCTTTAGATACTGCTTTTGTATTTTACTTGGAGTCCCTTTTCTTGATCCGCTTATTTTCTCACTCTGGTACACACATCACACGCACACGTCATCAAAGCTAAGCTAATACATGGCTTCAACTTGAACCATAGTTTTCGAAGGCGTAAGGCACACTCAAGGCATAAAGGGTTAGCCGTAGGCCTTAGTGCAAGGCGCTTAAAAAGCCAGGGCTCTTATAGGCGAGGCATATAGTGGTGGTGTCGAGGTCGACTACACTACAGTCAGTGGCGGACCCAGAAATTATTTACTGGGGTGCGGATTAGGTGTTCAACCATATTTTCAAGGGGTGCGGTCGGGTTTTTTGCCTAAAATATACACTAAATTTTTATTTTCAAGGGGTGCGGCCGCCCACCCTGGCCAAAGGGTAGGTCCGCCACTGACTACAGTAGAGGCGAGGAAAAGCTTTCTTTTATGTGTGTGTTTTAGGAGAGATCTTGACAGCCAAAGCAGCGATTGTATGTAATGTCATAATGGTAAATTAATTGAATTGCTGCAACTTAGTAGATTACTTTTAATATTAGTTTTCTTTTGTTTTCTCAAGGGTTATCTTTCATGTCTCATGGACAATAGAGGAGGTTTCTTCCAGTTGCGATGTTGTTCGATTCTTTCAATTATATGTAAGCAATTTTTATACATCCTTTCTTTTTTTTCTTTCCTTTGGGCTTTGGGTGACCATGAGAACCCGTTAAAGAAAAGTCATGCCCCACACATGTACTCCATTGTTGCATCAAACAACTTTTTAATTTCAATGTGAAATATTATATTGTTTTGCATTTGTTTTTAGGTCTACAAGAGGCGTGAAATGTATGCTCTGATGGTGAAAAGATCTGAAACAATGGATTCAAAGGTATTATTCTTACTACTGACACTACTAAACTTGGCCATAGGGAAGCCGACATAAAAACAAGTCAAAATTATCCCAAAATCAGTGATCTTTCCACCATTTTTTTTTAGTTTTATTATATTGTTATCTAGAAATTTATATAATCTCCTTTATTATGCGACTCTGTAACATTTTTACACAGAATGATTGCGCCCTAGCTGAAGAATTTTGAAGGTCTTATGTTAACTACAGTTCATGATGTAAGTGAATTATATGAGTAAAATTTCTTCTAATTTATATGGAATTATTTAATATATCGATGCAACTAAAGAAATGAAAGGCACAAATTGAAAGCGCTAAAATCAACACAAAAAATGGCTACATTATAGTGTTCCAAGAGTAATTGTTTTCTCGAAATGGCAACTTTAATATTACTCGATGATTAAAATTGTCCTTTTACCGTTTGATAAGTCGACAAAGGTCTTAGGTATCGGATTTTGACCGGTTTGAAGTCGAAATATTTCGATGATCATGCCAATGGAGCGGGTAAAAGTCAAGAGGTGAATCCTTCAATGGTAGATTTTACATTCTTTAGTAAATGGTCTGGTGCAATGCAAAGTGTTAAAATGGATAATTTGTGTTTGCTTATTGTGGTCATTTGGGTTTGATTCACTGGTCAAAATGGGTCGCTCTTAAGAAACTTATTAACTTATAACGGTTTCAAATGTGCAAACACCACCAAGTGCAACTATTTAATATACAAATGAGTCAATTTGGGATATGTTATATCTCTAATAGGTCAACACTGGTAGAAAGCTCAACTCGCTAATGATATATTAACTAGGTTTTACTGTTTTTTGTTTATTGTTCTTTTGGTAGTGGATTGTTGGTGGTATATGGGCAGACAAAATTGGTAGCTTAATTCAGTGAATGTCCTCAGAAATATGAAGGAGAAGAGAGCGAGGTAACGTTTTTCGAGAAGTTTGATGAGGATCTTAATTCAGTGAATGTCCTAACAGAGAAGGTACATTAGGTATGCGCCATATGAAACATTTTGAAGTCTAAAAAAATCGTAAAAGTATTGATGATCATTAACTTGAGTTCTGTATTGCAGAGAACAGACACGTGGGTTCTAAATTTGATGTCAAGGGGATCGATGATTCCTATAGAAATGGAGTGAATCCTGATAATAATGAATCGGATCCTTTGGATGTACTTGACCGTGTGAGGATTAATGATACTCTTGAAAGCCCAATGTCAACCATCAGAAGTGTTCTTAACGATTCAAAAGACAAGGATTTGAGATTTAAGAAAGAGGATCTAAAAGAAGTCGAAGGACAGCTGAAGGTATGAAAGTTTTGAGGCCAAAATGAAAGTGAGAAAAACACAGGGTAACATTCTTTTCAGGTACATAAGCAAGCATCCACTGTCACACAACGTTTTCAACTTCTATATATTATGATGCCATTGTCTGCAATTAAAAACATATATGTATAATGTTATTTTGTTCCACTTTTTCAGGATTCTTTTCTGGTTGCTCAATATCACTACTGATTGTTATCATATTACTTATACAAGCAAGGAAAGTAACTATTTGAAAGGAGCATTCCATGTATATAGACAATGTTTTCCCTCTTTACAGGTGATGTATTATTTAAAAGAAATAGAAATGATTCCCCTAGGCCTCTTATGTTTTATTGAACTTTTGATTAACAATTTTTAATGTACAGTTTGTATGCGTATATAATCCTAGATATGCTTATGTATGTCGCAAATATATACTTCTGGAAGCCCTGCAGAATCAACTACTCCTTCATATTTGGTTTTAATCAAGGAACTTAATTAAGCTACTAGGATGTATTCCTCTTTAGCACGGGTCTTGCAGTTTATCTGCTCATATACCACCAACAATCCACTACCAATAATCTTATCTTATAATTTATATAGGATTATCAGCCAATGTCCTCACAAATTTTAAAAAGGATGTCAAAGTTTGACACTTTGTTTATGTAACATTACACTTTGTATTTTATTTTATTTTATTTTATTTTGTTTATACACTTAATATATGTCTAATCAAATTTCTCCTACCCGGGAAGTTCCCGGGTGATAACCTAGTAGATTATATTTGTGTAAATAGAGATAGGATCCTTGTAATTATTTCTTTCCTAATTTACGAGATTGTAAACTTGTATATATTTCGATTGTATCAATGAAAGGAAATCACTTTGAACCATAATATTCTTCATGGTATTAAGAGCCTAAACCCTAAACCCTCTCCCTCAATTTTTTTCTTTTCTTCTTGTCCGCCGCCTACCTTCACCTCTCGGCCGACATGTCTTCTCCAATCCATCCGGCTGTCACCATCAATAATATCAAGAACGTTATTCCCTTGATACTCCATAGCCAAACCGAGCACTACAATACTTGGGCCGAACTTTTCATCCTTCATTGCAAGGCATACGATGTCTTCGATCACCTCCAACCCCGTGAATCCACCACCTCTTCCTCCACCTCCAAAGACTCCTCCAACAAAGATAAAGATAAAACACCGGCGGCCAAACACACCTATCTTGAGTCATGGGAACGTATTGATTCCATTGTTCTACAATGGATCTACGGTACCATATCTCAAGACCTCATGCACACCATCATGATCACTAACACCACCGCGTATGACGCGTGGTGCTGACTCAAAAACCTATTTCTTGACAACCAAGCCGCCCGTACCATCACCATTCAAAACAAATTCTTCAACACTCGCCTTGACCAATTTCCCAATATGGCTGAATATTGTCAAAACATGAAGCTTCTTCATGACCAACTCACTAGCCTTGGTTCAACTATATCTGAAAATCAACTTGTTCTTCAGATTCTCACCGGCCTCACCGATCAATATGAGAGTATCTCTCTCATACTTCAGCAAACCCAACCCCTCCCAGATTTTTACAACACCAGATCGCGCCTCTGTCAAGTTGAAGAAAGGAAAACTGCTCAAGCCAAAGTATCCGCTCAGACGGCCGGTACCGCCCTTCACACCACCACCGAACCCACAAACCGCCAACTCGCTGATACCCGAACCTACCATCGGTCCGACAACACTACCACTGCCGATCGGGGACGCGGCCGAGGCCGTGGTCGAGGTCGTTCATCCTTCGGTCGGGGTCGGTTTCCACAGCCGCCATACTACCCTCCATATTATTGGCCGCCACCTCCTTGGGCCACTAACCCACAACAGCAACAATCTAACAATTGGGCCCAATGGACACCGCCCCCATGTCCATACCCCTCACATCCCTCTCCTCCACAAGCGGCCCAACCCCAGTCATCGGCCCAAGGTATATTAGGCCCAAAACCCAACACTCAAACATCGGCACAGACATACTCAACCGGCTATTCTCCGACGGATATTACTCAAGCACTGTATAACTTGGCTCTACAGAACAATGATTCATCATGGACCATGGACACGGGCGCATCGGGTACAATGTCTCCTCAATTTGATAAGTTTCCGTCTATTTTTAATTCTGGCATTATTCGTAACATTATTGTTGGCAATGGCAAAACCATTCCGGTTCTTGGACAAGGCAACATAACACTTCCACCACCCTTTACCCCTTTTAAACTTAACAATGTCCTATATGCTCCTAATCTTGTTAAAAACCTTATATCTGTTCGTCGTTTTACCACTGACAACCAATTATCTGTTGAATTTGACCCTTATGGTTTTACTGTGAAGGACCTACGGACCAAGAAACCTATCCTACGGTGCAATAGTTCGGGGGATCTTTACACTCTCAATCCATCCAACATCACTAATCTCCACACTGCTTCCACTTATGCAACTATCTCTCAAGACATTTGGCATCAAAGGCTCGGTCACCCTGGCCCGACTATTTTGCAAAATTTAAAAACTTCTAATTCAATTTCTTGTGGTTCTTTAAATAATAAAGTTTTCACTGCTTGTATTTTTGGAAAACATACTCGACTTCCCTTTGTTGCTTCTAATTCAAGTACTTTTCAGCCATTTGATATCATACATAGTGATGTTTGGACATCTCCCATCCTTTCTAATGGGGGACACCGTTATTATGTTTTATTTTTGGATGACTATACCAATTTTCTATGGAGCTACCCTATCACTCACAAATCCGATGTTTTTGCTATGTTTACAAAATTAAACGCCTTTATTCAAACTCAATTTGGCACAAAAATAAAGCAATTTCAATGTGACAACGGACGTGAATATGCCAATCACCAATTTCATAATTTTTGCTCACTGCACGGCATGCATTTTCGCTTTTCTTGCCCACACACCTCATCCCAAAATGGCAAAGCGGAACGAAAAATCCGCACTATTAACAACCTTATGCGTACCATTATGGCCCACTCTTCGACCCCGAACATTTACTGGCATCATGCCCTTGAAACTGCAACCTACCTCTTAAACATTATTCCAACTAAAATTCATCAATTTCAAACACCCACTCAACGCTTATACCATTTCATGCCTTCTTACGAACATCTCCGCGTGTTCGGGTGCATATGCTACTCACTCATTCCGAACACGACTATTCACAAACTTGCTTACCGTTCCTACCCATGTGTATTTCTTGGTTACCCGTCAAACCATCGAGGATACAAATGCCTTGACCTCAAGTCACGCACTATCACAATAAATCACCATGTACTTTTTGATGAAACCATATTCCCTTTTGCCAAAAATCACAAACAAACTCCTCATACATATCAATTTCTTGATGACACTGTTCATCCTTATCACCTCATACCCCATACCATCCAATCCCCCACTCCTCGGCCCAACTCCCCTCATCCACAGCCCAATAACCCCCCCCCCCCTAATCGCCCCATACCTCAACTCCCTTAACCCCTACCTCCCCTTTACCCACCACCGCCCCACTGGCCCAACACAGCCCCAACGACCCACCACCCGTTCTCGGCCCACACCATCTCTCGGCCCAACCCTCCACTCCCTCCATCTCGTCACCCTTAAGCCCAACCGATCCATCCTCCAGCCCAACCGCACCCCATTCACCGGCCCCCAACCATCCCTTACCCACCACATCCGACACAGGCCCACCTCCTTCATTTAACAGCCCAATCCCGATTCCCCCACCACCCCCACCATCTCGCACAATGCACACCCGTGCAATGTCCGGTATATCAAAACCGAAACAAATTTTCAACCTTTCCACCTCAACCATCGTTCATATTCCCACCAACCCCAAAGCTGCCTTGTCTAACCCGGAATGGTTTAACGTCATGCAAAGAGAATTTAATGCCTTAATTAAAAACAAGACTTGGGAACTTGTCCCGAGACATTCAGATATGCATATTATTCGAAGTATGTGGCTATTTCGCCACAAATACAGATCCGATGGTTCGTTAGAAAGGTACAAGGCACGACTTGTGTGTGATGGGAGAAATCAGGAGGTCTGTATTGATTGTGGGGAGACGTTTAGCCCGGTTGTTAAACCGGCTACTATTCGGACAGTTCTGACATTGGCATTATCACAGTCTTGGCCCATTCACCAATTGGATGCCACTAATGCTTTCCTACATGGAAACCTTACTAAGACCGTGTATATGTATCAACCCATGGGCTTTCGGCACAGAGACTATCCTGATCATGTTTGTCGTCTCAAGAAATCTCTTTATGGTCTCAAACAAGCACCGAGGGCATGGTACCAACGCTTCACTGATTTTATTACCTCTATGGGATTTCTACAGAGTCGCTGTGATAACTCTCTTTTAACATATCATCACGGGGATGACGTTGCATACTTATGGATTTACGTCGATGATATTATACTCACTACTTCATCGGATCCTCTTCGTTGAAGCTTATGGGCAACCTTGCGGCTGAATTTGCAATGAAAGATCTTGGACCTCTCAGCTATTTCTTGGGTATTACGGTCACTCGCACTGGTAATCAACTATTTCTTTCACGACAGCCTTATGCTCTTGACATTCTCAATCGAGCGGGTATGGATACATGCAACCCGGTCGCCACCCTAGTTGATACAAAACCAAAGCTTGGGGCTACATCTAGTGTTCCTTTTGAAAACCCCACCTTATATCATAGCCTTGCTGGTGCGCTTCAGTATCTCATGTTTACTAGGCCCGACATCAGTTATGCGGTTCAACAAATCTGCATTCACATGCACAACCCCAGCTCCGAGCACTGGAACGCGCTAAAGCGTATTATACGTTACATTCGTGGCACAGCTTCTTATGGCCTTACCCTCTCTCCATGTGCTGACATCTCTCTTCGGGCCTATACAGATGCAGACTGGGCTGGGTGTCCGGATACTCGACGATCCACCTCAGGATATTGTGTTTACATGGGACAAAATCTCTTATCCTGGTCCTCCAAGCGACAGTCGACTATTTCTCGCTCCAGTGCCAAAGCAGAATATCGTGTCGTTGCCAACGTAGTTGCTGAAATGTGTTGGATTCGTAACCTCCTTCTCGAGTTACGTCGACCCGTCTCGACAGCCACATTAGTATATTGTGATAACATCAGTGCAATCTACCTATCCAGTAATCCTGTTCAACATCAACGCACTAACACATTGAGATTGATATACATTTCGTACGTGAGCATGTTCAACGAGGTACGATACGCATTCTTCATACCCCCACTCGTCTTCAGATTGCTGATATCTTTACCAAAGGCCTACCACGAGTGCTATTCGATGATTTCCGCTCCAGTCTCAACATTCGTCCACCTCTTGCTTCGACTGCGGGGGTGTAATAGATTATATTTGTGTAAATAGAGATAGGATCCTTGTAATTATTTCTTTCCTAATTTACGAGATTGTAAACTTGTATATATTTCGATTGTATCAATGAAAGGAAATCACTTTGAACCATAATATTCTTCAGTGAGTATAAAGAAAACAGCTTTTGGTCTTGGGTATAACTTGTGAAGAAGATGTACGATAGACAAAGCACTGGATATATGCACCTGTTTGGTGTGCTATCTTTAGACATTCCCAAGTCCAAACTTTATACATACTCTTAAAATTTATGTTTCTTTGGAAGCTGGGAAAAATAGTGTTAGCTTTTTTGGTCAATGTTGACCAAAAAGTCAACAGAAGTCGCACTCAACTGGCTGGAAGACAATTTTAACGCAGCAGGGAGTGATAGACCTTTGGGCTTGTAATAATCGGATTAAGTGGATTTTTTTCTACTAGACCTTATTTAAGCCCGACTGTTTTGGTAGTGTTGTGTGAATTGCAATGGTCCTATACCATATGGATATTATTCATACTTTATTTAATGGGGATTTGCAAATTCTGTAGAGAGCCCTTAATAAATCGGCATGGTGCAATTATATGTTGGCTAGGATTCAGCCTAGTTTAAAACTAGATATTGGTATTGTTGGTGCACTTGTGTCTGTACTTTGTCTGTATTTTGTCATGGTACAAAACGATGTCTTGTGTTAGTCTGGTTTACGTCTTAGGTTTGTTATTATGTGTGTTCGATGTAAGTTTGACCAAGTCAACCATCCTCCTGGTTTGACTTGGCCAAACAGTTAGAACATGGTTTGTAAGATGTTTGTGTCGAAGGATGAGTCATCGAAGGATTGTTTATATCCTTCGATGAGCTCGAAGGATAAACCTTCGATGGATATAGATGGACCTCGAAAGATATCATCCTTTGAGGTATATGTGGATCCTTCGATAGGTTTCAGATCGATAGATGATCCTTCGATCAGGCTATCTGATCCTTCGACCAGACGAGCTGTGATGGGTATATATACTCATGTAATGTGTTCACTTCATAAGTGTGTGAGATGTGAGTGAACTTAGTCTTGTAGAGAACATATTTTCAGTTTGGTCAAGGGTTGTAACCGTGTCCACTGAAATACAAGATAAAACTTTGATATCTCGTGTGTTTACCTTTCTCTTTGTAGATTGTGTTATCATATAAACTACCGGTTTGCATTCTAGCTTGGATTCCGCACTTGCTAGTGTGTTAAACATAACAAGGATAAGGTTTAACCTCATCCTCCGAGGGACCTACAAGTGGTATCAGAGCCGTGGCTCTTTTCCTTGTTAAAAACCTAGTTTATACAAGACTTTGGAGTGTTTGGACAAAACTCACATGGTTTAGCACCCGTTTTTAGTGTTTTTCTCGCATTTCTTGACGTAAAAACGTGTTCTAAACTAACCGGGTGTGTTAAAGGACGGGTTGGGTAACTTAAAAACTTGTTTTTAAGAAGTTTGGTAATTTCCGGCCAAATTCCGGCTTTCTCCGGTGACCGGTTTTCTGGATAAGAACTGTCTTTTTAAGTAATATTTTATTGTTCAAATCTTGGTTTGGTAAAAGGTATGGTCTGAGCATACCTTCTGCCGAAAGCTTTCTGCCAACCCATCACCTTTTCACCAACCTGTCACTTTCGTCAACTGTGTCAGTACAGATCGAAGGATATCCTTCGAAGTCGAAAGATCTTCTTTCGATCAAAGGAAGTTCGATAGATAATCATCCTTCGAACATCCTTCGAAGTCTGTGACTTATCCTTCGATCCAAGGAATCTTTTCGAAGGATACATCTTTCGATCTACAGTTCTGGTTCGAAACATAAGGATCTTTCGATTGGAGAATCCTTCTAAATCATTGTTCGAAATTCAACAGTGATCTTTCGAACACTGTTGATCCTTCGAACAAGTATTGATCCTTCGATCCTAGTCTATTTAAGTTTAACAAGTTTGTGTTTTTCTCGTCTTTCGATCAGGGATCCTTCGGCTGGTTGGTTGTTAACAAGGAGAACCCGAGAGAACTAGTGTAACAATTTTTCTTGATCAAAAATGAATTCGATGTGGGGTACTCCGATAAATACAGAAATGTATTATGGTACTCCGGCTCCGGATTCGGGAAAGTATAGAAATACCAGTTTATCTCCTGCATGGGCCGAATCTCCCGTACCTGTATCTTCGCAAGCTAATGCTATATCTACCGGTCAATGGGCATTCGTATCAAATCAAACTCCAAGTATTCAAAGCATTTTGTTAAGCGAGAGTGAAACGGGAAGTTTGAATAGGCCTCCAAAGTTGATGCACTTAAGTGAATATCCGGGATGGTTTGATAGATTTCATACATACGTCCTTGGTCAAAATACAGAATTGTGGTTGCGTTTCATCACAGATTTTGATCAAACAATAGAGGTTGCCGCTTCATCTGCTGCTACGTTTGCCGATCTTACGGAAGATCAGAAGAAGGTCTATGACTTAGAGAAGAAAGCGTATGCCATTCTTACTCAGGCGTTAAGCAAAGATATTTATCATCAATTTGTCAGTTTCAAGACAACGAAGAAGTTGTGGGATGCATTGAAGATAAGGGGCGTAGGAAATGAAGCGACACGTCAATTGAGAAAAGACCTGCTAAAGAAAGAGTTTGATGGTTTTACTTGTATGGAGAATGAATCTTTAGGAGATTTGATAAGTCGATTTAATCATTTGCTGACTGAATTGGCAAATATTGGGGTTATAACAACTTCAGCAGAGGTAGTGAAAAAGTTTGCAGATGCACTGCCACCTCAATGGAATACTTTCTTGGAAATCATGAAGTACAATGGCACTTTAGCTACAACAAACTTCAATGACTTTGTTCAACTCCTGGAAAACAAGAATCAGGAAGAAACTCTCAAGGCGAAAAGAGTTCCAGTGCCACAAAATCCTGAAATGTATTATGGAACTTCTAGCACTTCTACAAAACCTTCTTCACACACTCCAATTCAAACAGCGTTTGTGTCTAGCACTGACATGTATGGCAATCCTATCCAAGTTCCGGTAAAGCCTCCTCCAACAACAGACATGTATGGAAATCCGCTTGAACCAGTCCCTCAACCAGTACCACAACAGCAAAGCCAACGACCTATCAGAGCAACTGATATGTTCGGAAATCCATTACCTGTTCGATCTACCGGACCAACAGATTTATACGGGAATCCACTTCCTCCTCAACAGCAAGCATGTTATGGAAGCACATCATCTGCTAGTCAGCAATCAAAGCCAAATACAGTACGGCTCGACACCTCAAGTTTCTCTAAAGTCAGTGTTGAAGTAGCAAAAGAACATATGGAGCTTCTAAACACTTTGGTGAGCGCATACTGTGGATTAGTGGAAGGTCAGATTGGCAACATTAATCTGACTCAAGAAGACTATCAGCAGATCGATAAAGAGGAGATGGAGATGATGGACATCAAGTGGGCCTTTGCCAGTGCTGTTAGGCGAGCAAAGGATTTCATGGAAAGAACTGGCAGAACCAGCTTGGAAAGCAAGAAAGACACCAAGTATGGGTTTGATAAGCAGGCTGTTAAGTGCTTCAATTGTGGTGAACGTGGTCATTTCAAACGTGAATGTACGAGGCCATCTCAACATGGAAACCAAAACCCTTTCAGAGGTCAGGGCAACAGGGCAAATCAGAACCAAGTAAGGAACAATGAGCGCACATTGGTGCCTGTCAACAACCAGAGTCAAGCAGGACCATCTAATGCCAACCAGGCACTTGTGGTTCAAGTAGATGAAGGTTGTGATTGGTCAATTCAGCTGAGTGGTGATGCTCCAGATGGAACAGCATGTTTTGCTGAAGTGGTTAAGGATTTAAATCACGCCAGTGGTGGAGAATCTTCCACCAATGGTGATGAATCTTCTGAAGATGAAGACAGCTCCGGTTATAGTGGAAGCTCAGATGAAGAATCCTCCACTTCAGGTAATGATCATGTGGATGAGACATCAAGTGCGTCAGTTGATGCAGATATTGATGAGCTTTTGGAAGAAGCTACAGCAGGAATTGAAAGAAGATCTATTTTGGTGGATCAAGCTGCTTATTCTTCGTCTTCTCTCCATTCAGCCTTTATGGCTAATGTCGACAGTTCATCAAGTCAGGTATGTGTCGATGAACCCACTTCTGTTAGTTGTGATAATTGTGACATATTGAGTATTAAATGTGCTGATTTAGAGACAAGCATGTCTGAGTTGCAAGGCAAACATGATGCTTTACAAGCTAGTTTGTTTGACTTGCAAGACAAACATGTTTCATTGAATGATAAGTGGTGTGAATTGCAAAGAAAACACGAGGCTTTGCAAGAGAAATATGATGTGACATTCATCCACAATCAGAAATTGACCGTGGATCTCTCGAAGTGCACTGAAGCCAACATGTTTTATGAAAACCATGAAAAGGAGTTTAAATCGGTAATTGAGAAATTAAAGAAAGATAAAACCGAGTTAACTAAAATGGTTTCCAGAAAACAAACTGACATTAATTTGTATATAACTCGTCTTGAGGTGATGCAAAAGGAAATGGCTTGTGTGAAAACTGAAAGTGAGGCGATCCAACTTAAGCTAGACAGTTATTTGAGCTCTAGCTATGTGTTGGATCACATCATTGACGTACAGAAAGAGAAACGGGATGTCACATGCATAGGTTACAAGAAATGTCCACCACCTGTGAGACACAATTATCATGCCATGCCTGATGAGGAGTATAGAACTCACTTTGAACCATCTGTTCCTTTAGACGTTGAGGAATTTGCAACAGGGCTCGGATACAAGAAGGAAGTATCATCAGAATCGGATGTATCAGCAGATACAAGTGTGTCTTCTGCTGAACCGAATCAGGATCCTCCAGTTGTAATTGAGGATGCTGATTCTTCTGATGATGAATCCGATGATACTGACTCAGCACAGTCAAATGCGGTAATCAAAGAAGAGGACATACCTCTTGAGAATCATATTCTATGTGATCCTCCCACAAAACCTGCTAAGACTGTTCTGATCGAGTCCACGTCTACTTCCTCACAAGAGTCTGAGAGTGTGAATTTGCTGTATACTCTTGTTGGTGATAATAAAATTTATTCTGACAAAGATTTTCCTATTAAGAATGTTAATCAATCCTTAATCAGTAAAGTCTTTGAAAATTCGACAAGTAAGTTTTTGGGAAAGACAGGATCACACGTTGTGGTAACACAGTGCCCTCCTATCCCAAAGGCCGAAGTTCGAAAACAATATGGCAATCAAAAATTACCAACAGTGAACACGCAGCAAAACCATACCAAACCAAGAGGTAAAACACCGACTCAAAGTCAAAGGAAGCCGAATCAGAAGAAGAACAAGAATGTGAACTTTGTGAAATCAAAGGGAACGGACAAAATTGAAACGTTTGAAAACAATTCTAACTTAGATTTTGTTAAACAAGCAACAGTGTTGAAAAGAAATGAACCAAACTGTTCGAAACCTAGTACCTCAAGATCACAAAGTTCATCATCATCGGCAAGACGATCACATGATACTTCGGGGTTTGTTGAACGAAGATCATGTTTTGAATGTGGTACAATTGGACATATAATTCGAAATTGTCCGTATCTTCATAAGTTAAAAGCCAAAGTTGATGATCCCCGTGAACGAAATTACCAAAAGCGATCTGTTTCTTCAAAACAAGATCCCCGCCTTGTAAGAGAAAGGGAAAAGAAACAGAAACGCCAACAGGTCAAGGTAATTGAGAAAGCACTTGAGACTGATGTGGTTCAAAAACAATCTGTTTCAGTTAAACCAGAAAGTTCAAAATTTTCAAAAACTTCAAACAATCACGAAGTTAAATCTTCAAACAATCAAACTGGTAAAACTCAACAGATTTGGAAACCAAAATCGGAAATTGTTTCAGGGGGAGCTACATCAATTCCGAATCATTGGGAAATGGATGTCACAATTCTCGATGATGACGGACGACCCAAGTCTGTGAAGGCTTGGGTCCCCCTCTCCAACTAATCTCTGAATGAGAGTGCAGGATGTTCCAGGAGGAACTATTGATAGTCTTAGGATTGTTGATAGTGGAGCGTCCATGCACAAGTTCGGCGACATAAGGCTCCAAAATATTGTGACATCTAGGAGAATGTTGTTGCCTTTGATGGAGAGAGGAGGAAAGAAGACAAAAATGTCTGATGAAAGAATGTGGATAAATGAAGTTGACAAATTCGACAAGATGAAAAATGTGCCAAAATGTGGTTGTTATGGTTTTTGATCGGGTCCTCAGGAAAGATTCAAATTAAAAGTACACGCCTGTAGCACGTCTGAAGCTTTTCGAAGATTCATGGATTTTTCTTCCACAAGAAGTTCAAGATCCACAAGATGAACGTGTAGGGTACTTTTCTCTACGGTGTGATTGAAGAAAATGTGTTTGTTGAACAAACCAACCGGGTGTGCGGATGCCTTGGCGTGGATTGAACAACCGCACACTACTTCTCAAAGAGAAAGACAAAGACCCTCGCTGGTACAATGTGGAAGACCAGCCGGACCCAGAGGTTCTTGATCTTGTTGCTGTGAAGGGATTTCAGTAGCTACAAAATCGACTTTGAAATCCACACCTGGTGGATATCCAGTTTGGGAGAGCAGTCAGATTCCTGGCAATGCACGAAGCAGTTGCAGGATACGGTTTTAAATTTCTAATCTCTCCTATACTTGTCGATATTTAAGCTGCTTTATGAATTATTATCATCTCGTACAGCACTTCTTGACCTGACACATTGATCTCGAGTATCACTTCATACGTGATTGCTTTGAGAAAAGGCTAATCGATGTTGCTTACGTCCACACTGATGACCAACGTGCCGACCTTTTTACCAAAGCATTTGACAAATCAAGATTTGACTATTTATTATTGGTAAACGGCATTAAGGTCAAGCAAGAGTAAAACCAACATCGGAAAATCATTTTTGTAAATATCTTTGTGTTTTAAATTTGTCTTAGTTTATTGATTTTAGGGGGAGTAAATCCAAAATTTGAAAATCCAAAAACATTGAAAAATTTCAAAAACACAAAAACAATAGAAAAACAAAAATGAGTTTTCCTGGCGAGCAAAAGAGAAAATGATAGTACATCAGTGGTCTATCCAAACCTCTTTAAACTGAAATGCAAAATGAAAAACGATAAGCAGCTCTATATAAAATGTATCGGTAGGCTCACAATCATTTTAAAGTGCGCAGGGTGATATAAATCTTAATCGACTGAAGACCAGGTGGGAACCATTCATTGGCATATGGTCTTAGTACCGAAATTTCGTTTGAGAGATTGCCGAGGTTCTGAGATATTCGGTCTTTATGCTGCTTATCATCTGGGTATCATGGTTGTATCTTTTACCGAAAAAATAACGGGGACGCAAGTCTAGATCTTCCATGATACCATACATACGTGTACATACTGCATTCGACCTCAATAAGTGATCAACAATCACATGTCCAAACAAAATAAGTGATAATATATCACATTTATCCGGGAGTCAAGTTCGTCTCTCTGCTGTACGAAAGTACTGACCTGTTCACGGACTTGCTCTTGTGCCCTCATGCATCTGAAAATCAAGTTCCTCATCAATAAGTGATTCTATCACATAGGGCTTGTTTTCAATTCAAAATAAGTGAGAATCTCACATCATATACGGTCAAACAGATGATAATCGGTATACTCACCGGTAAGATGAACCCTCGTGCATACCTTGATACGGGAATGTGTCGTGATGTGGATGAACACCGGTCGGTAAGTATAAATCATACCTTAACGTATCCCCGCGCCATGATTACATCTGATAAGTTGAGCTTATGTGGACAACAATACCGATAATTGTTATAGGATGCTTATCTTAATGTTAACTAATTGAACAACAAGAGCGTTTTGGCATGACCGTACACTGATATGATTCTCTTACCCTCGAAACTCGCAAAAAGAATGTTTGTATATATTTACTTTTCTTAGTTTCTGCAACTATGTATATATTTATTTACTGCTTTCAGTCTTTAAATTTGAAATATTCAAAATTCCAAAAAGATTTTAGGTGTGTTTTAATATAAACTTTATAAAAGCCAAAAAGATTTTATTTCTATTTTATTTTCGATCGTACGATGTTGGAGCTCGAGTCTTCGTTACCTGAAACCTGAACGAAAACCAAAGTGACTAAATCTTCATAAATGGTCAGAATTTGCAAGATTTGAAAGTTAAAAACTAAAATTGACAAATTTGATTAAACTTTCAAACTGTCGGACGGTGTTTGATTGAACAATGGTCACATGTGTGTCGTTTGCTTATGATATTCCAGGCAGTTGTTCTCATTACGCGTTTAGATTTCGTGCATGTGCAGATTCTAAAGGCAAGGAGAACATGGTCGATGACAAGCTTCGGAATGAAGACACGACGTGAAGGCACTCAAGTGATGAAGATGATCGAGTTGCCGCTGACCATCATCAACACCACAAGGATCTCAATTCATAAAGAACAAGTATTTCACGAGCATACCTCAAAGGAGAGCTTGTGTTAAGGGGGAGTTTGTCTACACACTTCCTACATGAAACGGGGAGTTTGTTGGTACACTTTCTGCTTTCAAGACGTGAAGACTTTAAAGATCCTCCGACATTGAAGACTTGAAAGGACGTCAAAGACTTGAAGACACGAAAATCGAGACAAAGCTACAGCCAAGGGGGAGTTTGTTGGTGCACTTGTGTCTGTACTTTGTCTGTATTTTGTCATGGTACAAAACGATGTCTTGTGTTAGTCTGGTTTACGTCTTAGGTTTGTTATTATGTGTGTTCGATGTAAGTTTGACCAAGTCAACCATCCTCCTGGTTTGACTTGGCCAAACAGTTAGAACATGGTTTGTAAGATGTTTGTGTCGAAGGATGAGTCATCAAAGGATTGTTTATATCCTTCGATGAGCTCGAAGGATAAACCTTCGATGGATATAGATGGACCTCGAAAGATATCATCCTTCGAGGTATATGTGGATCCTTCGATAGGTTTCAGATCGATAGATGATCCTTCGATCAGGCTATCTGATCCTTCGACCAGACGAGCTGTGATGGGTATATATACTCATGTAATGTGTTCACTTCATAAGTGTGTGAGATGTGAGTGAACTTAGTCTTGTAGAGAGCATATTTTCAGTTTGGTCAAGGGTTGTAACCGTGTCCACTGAAATACAAGAGAAAACTTTGATATCTCGTGTGTTTACCTTTCTCTTTGTAGATTGTGTTCTCATATAAACTACCGGTTTGCATTCTAGCTTGGATTCCGCACTTGCTAGTGTGTTAAACATAACAAGGATAAGGTTTAACCTCATCCTCCGAGGGACCTACAGGTATGACATTTTTGTCGGTTAGGATGCAAATCGGAATGAAAAAAATCAATAACTGGAATGAGGCCCACAAAATTTGGCTTTTTATATCAATAAATGGTCCACATGCAAGTCTAATCAGAACTGGAGTAATGGGATATATGATGTATGGGCCGAGAGGGGTAGTCATGTAAGACAACCGGCAAGGTCAACAATCCGAATACGAATACGCTATTGGTTCAATGTGTTTATTGGGCATAGATTTTTTTGAAGTTGTATAGATCCATCAACTCGGTTGTGAATAGAATGATTGGGGTTATGAATGTGATGCAATTTGTTGGGCTTAGAAAGTGTAACAAAAATTTAGTTATAAAATGGAATCATTGGGAAGAAAGTCAACGCGTCAAAGATGGACGGCTAATTAAACCGCATTGTGAAGTCTATTAGAAGCATATGAAAATGAAGGTTTGGACTTTAGAGAAACCTGAAACATAGAATTTATGTTGTGATTATTTCTAAATGGTTTGGACTTTCTTTTGGTTTTGGGCCATTAAAAAACCCAAATCAGGAGTAAAATCTACAAGTAGTAGATATTGGGCCTGGATTTTAGACTTGAGTTGGGGACTTGTCCCAAAATAGTCTAAGATCTTTCCTTGATTGTAAGTACATTTATAAAATTTTACTGAATTGACTTCCCTTTTACCTAAGACATCATGTCAATAATAAATTTTGTTCAAGTTTGTCAAATTAACAATTTACCTTCCATTCAATCTCTTAAAGTAATATATGATCAAGTTCTTGTTTGTATATTGTTGACCACAACCGGTTTGACTTATTGTTGACCAACCCAAAAAGGTCAAAGTCATTTTGAACCCTAACTTACCATTAAAAAATGCTCAAAATCGTTTTGAACCTGAATGGTAGTGGTAGAAAATACCGGTCAACAATCCGACTTAACCCGAACCGGTTTTGACTTATTGTTGACCAACCAAACCGGTTTAGCGTTACGAACCAATTTGTGATTCTCTACCTAAAAGACTTGTAGATGAGCTAACTGAGTAGAATAGGAGGATTACTTCAATACAAGGTGGCAATTTCAACTCATTTTACTAGCCAATGAGTCGGATCCAATTGTGTGTAATTTAATGTATAAAAACATTAAAAAAGTCATTTTACCGAAACAAATTGACTCTCTAATTGTATACTATACATTAATTAATTGTTTATTCAAATTAGTTTCTATGCATTTCATATATAGGATTTAGATTAAAAACAAAACACAAAAGAAGATTCCAAACTTAGCAATGATCAATCGTTTAGTAGGATAAAACCTCAAATCAAAAGAAGCTTTATTTGCTACCTAATTATGCTTATGTTTAAGTCATGACCATTACCTCCTAAGAAACCATCAATACGAGTACACATGACAAATAAAACACGTCATGAAATTAACGGGGTTGTCTGAGAGTTTTCATTGCACAAATAAATTCCTACAACAAAAATATGAAGTTGATACTAGTTTAAAAAAAAATATAAGAAAGTTAATTATCAATATAAATAAGTACATAAAGAACTAGAGAAGCATCAACATGACATTCACTTATACAAACAAATTACCTTTTTATGCAAAAAAGTCCAACAGAATCCACCCAGCCTGTTTAAACTTAACCTATATAAATATGACTAGTTTCAATGCGAACCGCTGTCCAGCCAACCCCACCTAATACAAGTATACAACAACCAAAAGAACCTGCAACTTAGCCTCCTTTTCATATCTGTGCACTTGTTTCTGACATATTTGGCCAAGAACGTGTAGCAGCCTTCCTGAGAGTCTGACTTTCCTGTACCCACATATCACCAGCTTAAGACTCCACTTGATAAATCAATTTTAAAAATTTAAAACATAGCAAACTTACAACAATCAGGTTCAGCTGGGTCATCCGTTTGGTCATGTAACATATTTTCCTTGTTATGAATTTCAAAATTTTCAGATTTGTCAGTCATGTTCATACTGTTCAATTCATTGGAAAGCTCAACTACTTGTGTCTCAATTACGGAAGCATGAATCTTCTCCTCCACATAATCAGATTTTACCTCTAAATTCAACTGGGACAGTGAGAAAGACAAATGATAATTAAAATTGTGATTAGAGAATAGCAGCCCCCGGGGGATGCTACATCAGGGAATTAATAACTTCATCAATAGTTAAGGGAAAAGAGTAAGTTTAAAGAGAAGCTTTGATAACTTCATCAATAGTTAAGAACGGGCTTAGGACAAGAACACTAGAAGTTAAAAATTGAAGGGTGTTTTTTCAATATAAACGTAATGATTTGAGTACAAATACTATGGTACATATGAATACTATTAACAAGCATTTTGCATGTGTATAAAAAGATTAATGTTTTGGAACGTTGACTTACTTGAAATGATAATGCTTTCTCAAGTTCCTTGACAACGACTTTCATTGTCGGACGTTGATCTTGAGTTTCTGCCACACATTGATATGCAATTTTCATGAATGTGTGTAAAGACTCCTTGTTGGGTCCTCTCTTTAGGACACAATTGTATTCACTGGTTTCTTCCTTTAGTATAGGATCTATCATGTCCTCTAGAGTTCCTGTGCAGAAGCTTTGTCTTGCCACAGGGCCCAACCCTTTGTCACTCTCCTTCCAGTAAATTGGGTCATCGGCTACCCTCCCACATAGAATTTCAAGCAAAACTATTCCAAAACTATATACATCTGATTCTCTTTTTAACTTATAAGTCTTCCAATACTCTGGATCTATGCAGGCCGGTCTGCCACGCGAGTTGATATAGACAGCTTCGTCTTCTTGATTTGGAGGCAAGAATACACAGTCTCCAAACCCATCAATCTTTGCCCTCCAGTTCTCGTCCAAGCCAATGTTGTAGCTACATATATCACGGTGTATTATGATCTTTTGGTCTTCCATCTCAGAGTGAAGGTGCTCCAATGCGTTTGCAACTTCAATGCAGATTTTCAGACGCTTCTCCCATGTCAAAATACGCTTATCATTGTCGTTTCTCAAATAATTCCGAAGGTATCCATTAGACACATTCTCAATGACAAGGATCATCTCAGAATCTTCAATACAGAATCCAATTAAAGTGACTATGTTCGGATGCTCAACACTTGAAAGCATCTCAATTTCTGTAAAAAGCTCTTCTTCTCCGAAATACTGATTTCCAGAGGGGTACCGTTTTATAACCACAATGTTGTGTCCCTTGGGAATGGGATGATCTCCTTTATTCTTCCTCTTTTCAGATGAAGGATTTTCTTTATCAAAACAGTGGAGCTCTGCTCTGTACAAAGTACATTCGCCATCCATAGGTGCAATTGTGTATGTCTCTGAGAAATTATTTGTTGCTAATTTAATATCACCAAGACGAATCTTCAAGTGTTCAAACTTCCTTTCCTGCAAATATGTGACAAAGGGAAAAAAGGGAGTTACAAAACTGAATATGAATAGAGAAGAAATTATTTCCTTTTAGAAATTCTAAAGAGGACATTCGAATCTATTGACAGTTAGCCACTACTACAATTATACAAGGAAAATGGGTTCTGCTATGTACAAAGTATAGCAACCCAATGTTGTTATCTGATTCAGTTGTTGTAGACCAGAACCTCAACTAAAGTGAGTCTGGCGCCGACCCCTGATTCCCTTTTCCCTGTGCTTCGCGTGCCCTAGTTTTCCATCAAGACATCATAACTGGGCCTTGGAAGATGGTCCAACTCGTTTTACCAAGCCCATAAACTTTTTTTAATTAGTTACCCAGTTTGTAAATAACACCCACACACAAATTTTGAATTAGTTAATATTTAAATACTGTTAAGTTATGTATATTAGATATATTAGAGTAAATTGCCATTTTAGACCCTGAGTTTTTGTCCAAATTGCCATTTTAGTCCAAATTGTTTTTTTCCTCCTCTAGGTCCCTGACTTTTCATTTTTCTTGCCATTTTGATCACATTGCCTAACTTAGTCTAAAAACCAGGTTATAATCAGGGGTATTTTTGGCATTAAATTATTATGAGGTTTATAAATTATGTTGTAAACTACCCCCGGTTATCACTACACAACAGTTATGCCAAAAATACCCCTGGTTATAACCATATTTTTAAACTGAGTTAGGCAATGTGATCAAAATCGCAAGAAAATGGAAAAGTCGGGGACCCAGAAGAGAAAAAAAACTATTTGGACTAAAATGACAATTTAAACCAAACCTCAGGGACTAAAATGACAATTTACTCGATATATTAAATTATAGTCTGAAAAGGAATTCAAATCATGTGTTTTAGTAAAGTTTAATTAAAATAAAATTTCCATTGCATATAATAAGCATGATAATAAATTTGCAGGGCAACATAGTACCCCCTGGTCCCCCTCACCCTTAAACAACTAGCTGGATGTTTTTGTCACCTCTGGAACAATAATAAAAAAACGGTGTTCTTCATAAACCCGATTGTTATTTGCTTAGAGCATTCACATCCTGGGAATCAAAATCAGTGTGTGGGGTTTTTTAAAATATAAAAAGTATAAAAAATGGTTGTGAGTGGAGGAGAGAGAAAATGTTACTGTTCATCTGTATATTTGGGGGGACACTGTTCACCCACTATAGTTTTTTAATATATATTGAAAGTGGTTGTGAGTGAAGGAGAGAGAAAAATGTAATGATAAAGGTATAAAAATATTATTTAATTGAAAAGGAGAGAGAAAAAATATTTGTTTTTAGTGGAAATATATTGATATAGGAGTTGTTTTTAGTGGAATGTATGTATATTTTTAGGGAACTGGATGTGAATGCTCTTAGATATTTAAGAATCTTTGCGTTTTTTTAAAAACCAATGTTTGAAGTTTTCTCCGACAATAGGCATCCATATGCAACATGGGTTTTTTAAGAACACCAAAGCCTTGAATAATATTTTTTTTTGTTTGTCCATTTCAAACAAAGGGAAATGATAACCAAAATAAAAATTATACCAGAAACAAACATTCAACAAACATTCAATGGGTTACAGCCGAGGGTAGTGACTAGTAATAATGGAAGTACTATAATAATAAAAGATTAATAATTACCTAAGTAAACTGTTAATAAATTAAGTAATTAAAAATAACATGTTTAAATAGATTGCAAGTTAAAAAAGTTAAACATATAAAAAGTTAATTTTAAAGTATAAATTATTATTGCCATGGTGATAAATACATAAAAGGTAGAAAATAAAGATACTGAAACAAAAGAAAAATTACCATCCAAGAATGATGAATACCAAATAAAAATAGATAATAAAATAGAAAAAGGGTCTTACAATATTTTCATGACGCAACTGAAGTTCCAATGCTTTCTCAAGTTTAGCCACAATATGGTGCATATCCGGGCGGTGTGCTCGATCATCATTTAAGCAAGAATATGCTACCTTCGAGTATATGAGGAGTGATTGTGGAGACAATATTTGATTTAATAGATGAGGATGGATTATATCATGCAATGTTCCCTTTTCATAATGATACTTGGCCAACTGAGCTAGAGACCTACCAACCTCGTTCTGAATTAATGTTTTCCTCCCGCACAAAATTTCTAATAAAACAGCACCGAATGAGTAAATGTCCGACTTGTGGGTCACACCTCCCGTCTTTTCAATTGCGGGGTCCACACACCCCATTGTGCCAGTGTGTTCACAAGGACAGACCTGGTCCTTATAGTTTACAGATTGTTTGATGGAAAATTCAAAACCGGATAACTTGGCTTCCCCATTCTCATCCAATTGAATTGTGTCGCTAGTGATGTTACAGTGTATGATACCATAATCACATCCCTCGTCATAATGGAGGTAACTCAATGCATGAGACAGACCTACACATATCCTCAATCTTTGCTTCCATGTAAGGTTCGGACTGTTTAAAAACTGCCCTAGACTTCCATTGGCCCCATACGTCGTTACAATGATCTTTTCATCCATCTCATCACAAAACCCAATAATAGAGACTAGATTTTTATGCTTTAAATCAGAAAGCGCTGAAATTTCTGTCAAAAACTCGATGTCTCCTTCCCCATGCTTACAATCAAACCTCCGTGCAGCGATCTCCATCAACCTCCCGGACCACAAGAGTCGTCCTTTATATGTGATACCAACTCCACCATGTTCGATGATGTTATCATGATGAAAGTTGTTGGTGGCCTTCGCCACATCTTCAAGTGGGATTTGTAAGTGAGCAAACTGGGTCATTGTTGATGCCATGTTCTGTTTATCAAGCAAACCAGAGTTTTAAAACAACGAGTTACAAATGGAATAGAAGGTAAGATCTAATAAGATTTATGAGCAACCACACATACATAAATATATAAGATCTCGCAATCTCAATCCCTGACTTTCTATTCCATTTAATTAAATAAGCTTAAAAATCACATAAATATAAATGATTTATAGGTAGTGACCAAAGACGAGAAAGCGTGCCTTGACAACCAGCGCCTGTTTATCCCATTTGCTTTTGATACTTTTGGTTTCCTGGCGCCAGAGGGCTCTGGACCTAGTTAGTCGAGTTCAAAGAGTCATGCATAGTAATGTAATGACCCCGAGATCTATGGACGTAGTTTTTAAAAGACTTAGCTTTGCTATTTAAAAAGAGGTAGCGGCACAGCTTGTTGCCCATTTACCATCTACCTCAATGTAAATTCGTTTTAACTCTAATTTTAAGTAAACTTTTAATAGGTAGTCACGACTTTAAAGGTACACACAATATGTTAAACTCTTAAGTTTAATACACACGTACATAAGCATTAGCATACTCCTTTTATCCGCTTATCAATTATTTTATAGATATTCAAATATAACAAAAAATTACAAAATTCACGTATTTACCATAAAGATATAAATAATAAAAACATAAAACAATACACTAAAACAGTTAGAATAAATACAGTTTCTAATATACACACATGTGTGTGTATGTTTGTTCTTGTCGTTAAAAGATTAATCTATAAATATACCATTAATAACCTTTTGATGAACACAAGTTAGAGTCATAATTTGTATTAATGTACTTAAAGGAACCCTACTTTCGTAAAATTGCGATAACTTACTTGAAATTCCAATGCTTTCTTGAGTTGCATTAAAACTTTTTTTGTTGTTGGTCGTTTTTCTCTATCAAGATGTAGGCATTGGTAGGCAACCTCTTGAAATGTAATTAATGATTTGGGCACGATCTGTTCCCTTATTTGTTTGAACACCACCTCTGCATGCTTTCCTTCTTTAAAACTTTTTTCAATAAAATCAGGTAGATAGTGGCCCTCATGTTTTTGGATTTCAAATGTTGATCTCCCACACAAAACCTCAAATAAAACAACACCAAATGAATAAACATCGGACTCTATGGTTAGGAACCCTGATTTTCTATAAAGTGGGTCCAAGTATCCAGTTGTTCCACACACATGATCAATAACATAGTCCGTCTCTTTAACTAATGGACTTACTAAGGAAAGCCCAAAATCAGCAAGTTTTGCTTTCCAATCATCGTCTAGTAGAATGTTAGCAGTTTTGATGTCCCTGTGTATCACCTTCGCTTGTTTTCCAACTCCTCCATGTAGGAAATCCAACGCTCTGGCAACATCAATGCATATATCAAGTCGTTTCTCCCATGTAAGAGAAGCATCATTTAAGTATCTATCAAGACTTCCTTTGGACGCATACTCAGAGATAATAATTTTTTCATCATTTTCATCACAGAATCCCACAAGACCAATGACACCCTCATGCTTAAAATTCAAAAGAATTTGGAGCTCACTCAAGAATTGTTGTTCCCCTTGACCAAACCTTGAATCCAATCGCTTTGCAACAAATGTTTTAGATCCATCACCATCTTGAAGGTTTCCTTTATAGACTCTCCCGAATCCTCCTCCCCCGATGCAATTGTCATTATGAAAGTTGCGTGTGGCCTGTTTTATGTCTTCAAGTGACATTCTGAGGTTGTCCTTGTTGTTTTTCTGTCAATCATGACACAACAAATAAAAATACACATATTGATAACTATAAATCAGTGATAAAAATACTAGATTCATAAAATTGTTTTCAAATATCATGGAAAAGTATATAATGATGAGATAATGATAATTTGGTGATATTAGACCTAAAACACTGAACGATATGACTTTAATATGATGATAAATGTTCTTTATAATTTCTTTTATTTTTTGAACAACTAAAAGGGATTCCATTAAAAATGAAACAAGGGACAAACCTAAGGAGGCCCGATACAACCCAGGAAAATATAGAAAGAAACGCAGCAAAAAGAGAACAAGAACAGAACTGAACATGAAATTACAAATCAACACCAGAAAATATTCTAAAGTTCCCCAAGCCAATTCCGCCTTTTCTCTCTATTCTGCATCCACCAAAAGGAGTTTTCCTAAATGTCATCCACCATTTTGCAACAGAAATCATTCCAATTGATCCACAACCTCCAACATGTCAATAATAAAACAATATATATAATATGTTTCTTCCAGCCCCAATCCCAAATAACATTTGAGTCAACATATTTATAGCAATCTTTAATCAGCGCCTTGTTATCTTTCCATTGGTCAATCGGAAGATGCTACGGAAACAGTCACATATAGGGCCCCTCGGTAATCATCCATCGATCCATACCTTAACCTTTTTATCCCTTCCCCTTATTTGTTTCTTCCAGCCCCAATCCCAAATTTGGTTGATAATAATACCAAATTTGGCCAACTCCTCTACTACTATGTTTTTCCCTTATTTTGGTAATTCCGTATAAGAAATTTAGCAAAGTCCTAAATCGATAGTCTAAAAGGTAGGATTGAGGAATCCCTACAATGTCTATAAGGTTGAACGCTAAGTGCTATAATAACCTGAATCTAACGTCATCAAGCAATCTACATTTGTTTTTGATATTATAGTGAATCATCAAACTATTTTACTTCTAGGAAACAATAATACGAAGTTAGAACGATGACTTACTTGCAAGAATAATGCTTTCTCAAGTTCGTTGACTACGACTTTCATTGTTGGGCGTTGGTCTTGAGTTTCCGCCACACATTGGTGTGCAATTGTAATAAACGTGTGCAAAGAATCCTGGTTGGGTCCTGTATTTAGAACAAATTTGTTTTCACCAATTTCTTCCTTTATTAGAGGATCTATCATCTCTTCTAGTGATCCTGTGCTGAAGCTTCGTCTTGCTACATGGGCCAGCCCTATGTCACTCTCCTTAAGGTATATTGGGTCATAGGCTAATCTTCCACATAGAATCTCAAACAAGACTACTCCAAAACCATAAACATCTGATTCTCTTTTTAACTTACCAGTCTTCTTGTATTCTGGATCTATGTACATGTCTCTGCCAAACTGGTCGAGATGGAGAGCTTCATCTTCTTGATTTGGACATGATTCTCTTTTTAACTTACCAGTCTTCTTGAATACTGACCACCAAAAGTCAACAATCTTTGCCTCCAAATTCTCATCCAACCCAATGTTGTAACTCCATATATCACCGTTTATTATCATCTTCTGGTCTTCCATCTCATAGTGAATGTACCTTAATGCGTGTGCAACATCAATGCATATTTTCAAACGTTTTTCCCAAGTCAAAACACGTTTGTCTTTGAGGTTTCCCAAATAATCATAAAGGAATCCATTAGAAAAATTGTCAATGACAAGGATCAACTCAGAATCTTCAAAACAAAATCCAAGCAGATTGACTATGTTGGGATGCTTAACTCCACCGGAAAGAATTTCTATTTCTGTGAGAAACTCTTTTTCTCCATACCACTGATTTCCAGAAGGGGGGTAGCGTTTGATAAGTACAGTGTTGTGTCTCTTGGATGATGGATTCTCTTTATCATAATGCTCGAGTTCTGCTCTGTAGAAAGCATAGCCATCCGCCACGGAATTTGCAATTCTGAATTCGTTTGAGAAATAATGGGTTGCTGATTGAATATGAGTGAGAGGAATCTTCAAGTGTTCCAAGTTCTTCCCCACCTGCAAATTAAATACATGACAAGGGAGTTACAACTAAGATAGAAAAACGAGAAGGGAATTGAAAGAAATTGAATAGTTAATATCTCTTTAGATGAAGTTAATATCATCTAATTCCACCCTCTTCACACCACATTGAAAGTTCCAGCGAGATCGGTGGAGTATGCAATTCTGGAACCCAGACGACTCACCCCTATTTCTGTTTCATGTGCCCTTCTTTTACTTTTGGTTTGCTTACCATGGGCCAGTCCACCACATTTTTCCAAGCCCACAAGTTTACAGTTAGCTCAATAAGTAAATAAGGCCCAGATACATTGAGTGATAATATGAAACCAATATAAATCTTCTGGGTTAAGCTTGGTCAAATTTATTGCTTGTTGCCTATAATAAGCCTATGAATAGATTTGCTAAAATTAAAATTTCTTGTTACTAATATGTGTTGCCTTAGTTTTATTGAAGTGAAATAAGTTGCTAGACAACTAGTTAAGTTAATTGTTGGTAAGAAAGAGGATTATATATGTTAATCTTTATGTAATTTAAATAAAATTAAATAATAAACTGTAAAAGGGAAGTTGAGGAAGTATCTATTGTAACACTTGAAACTATTTAACGTATTTAACTTGATTCATAAATCAAATGAAAAATTAGATGTTATAAATAATTAGATGATAACGCATAGGAACAAGAATTTTGTAAGACAACTTAATAAGAATAAGAGAACTTACAGGTTAGTTTAATATACCCTTTGTTTGTTTATTTTCAAGGTAGACTAGGGATGTTTGAAGAGGGATACATAGGCTATGTGTTATGGGGCTTCATTGGGACGCCAATGGTGTCACATTAGCTACAAGACGGGCGTGAAAATTGCGACTGGTGGGCGCGCTTGGTGGGGATAGCAGGCGTGGGGCAGGGGCTTGGTGTGGATGGCAGGCGGGGGGCTATTTGATGATACCCAATACCACATATCACATAAGGTCCCAATAACCCCCCACCTTTGTGGTGTGAGCCTCATTTGGACCCCCCCCCCCCCCCCAAAAAAAAAAAAAAAAAAGAACAATAAGTCTAAGAGTTTAATTTCCCATTAGTTACGTTATTTGTTTAACTCCGTTAAGGCATAACATTGAAAATCTCGTATATACCCAAGGAAACTAAAAATATCATGTATACTCAACTTCAGGGAATTTTGACTTAGTGACCCTTCTACCTCATTCCATTATATGAATTGTTTATAGCCTATTTTAATTTTGATTGATGTTCTCTCCTCTTTGACGGCAATCAAATCGTCTCAACCCTTTTAAGGTTTATCAATCGCATTACATAATAGCAAAACCTAATCGTTTATTGCATCCGATTGTTTATAATATTGGATTGTTTACCTCATTTTACGGATTTCATCGTAACTCATATATATATATATATATATATATATATATATATATGGGAGGGGTTATCTGGAGAACGCTAAATATTGCGAGAACCGTGAGAACGAATGAGAACACCAATCAAAACCATTTTTTTTAATACAACCCTCACTGAAATTTAAATATAACATAAAAAAAGAATTTACAACATCAAATAATTCATTTCTCCTCTTAAAATCACTCTTATTAGATTTTTTACACATGTGTAAATATAACAAATTTACACATGTGTAAATTTTCTTTATTTACGAATTCACGTAAATTTAAACGTGTAAAATTAATTTCTAACATTGTATTCGGATAATAATGTTAAGTGTGAAAAGAAATTTTGAATTTGAATTATTTTTGACCAAGTTCTCATGGTTTTTTTATTCGTTCTCACGGTTCTCACAATATTTAGCGTTCTTATTTAAACCCTAACCTATACATACATATATATATATATATATATATATTCATCCTTCAAGTTTTGACTTTTTGGAAAGCACTACTTATCGTGTCCAATTTCTTGAAGTTATTCCATGCAGATTTGAGTTAAAAGTGAAACAAATCATTTTCGAAAGTAAACAGAAAGCTTGAAGCCTAAAAACTTTTAACGAGCTTAACCTATTTTGTCCTCAATTAAAATGGAGCTTTATATGCGTTATTATTTTGAGTTGAAACTCGAACAGAAAAAAAAAATACTTTCATGAAAGTAAACCTAGAGAAAAGAAATAAGCCGCGTAGAATGTGGGACGTTTTTGTCATCTGATATATATTCATCGTTTTAGGTTTTGACTTTTTGGAGGTAACAGAATGTGGGCTATCTGTTCAATGGTTCAATTCAATAATTTTTGTTTTGAATAGGTTTACTATTATTGCCGCAGGGTACAAATTTGAAGGTTTTATGTGGGGGTTTAATGGTCAATCGAATATTAACAGTGGTGATCAATTAAATATTAACAGTGGACCAATGGACTGAGATAACATGGTTATTACAGAAAATACATCTTCAAAACCAATGTGGGAGTTCAAGGTGCAATCACCGACCCTTGAGTACGTAAAGAGTTTTTATTGCCTTAGGTCATGCTATTGATAGAAAACTTAAGTTAAAAAAACGAAAAATGGGTAAAACTAATTTTAAGCTCTACATTTTTGTGTGTTTTGGTGGGTAGAAACAAGAGAAACGGGAGAGTTTATGATTGGTGGCTGCTGTTGGCAGTAAATTAAGGCTAAGGTGATGAGTTTCGGTTGTGAATGCAGTGGAATACTGAGGCAAACCTGAGCTGAGTCACCAACACGAGAGGTAAAACTTTATAAGACCATGGCCAATGCAAAGCATTTAGCTTGCATTTGGCTTATGTGGATCTAGCTTTTGAGGGGTTTGCATTTGAGCGGAGTGCACTTGGTGAAGAATGGTGTATTTGGTAAGATGATGGGGCCCAATGTTAGTTTTATGTCTATTTTTTCTTTTTCTTGTTTTAATTTATTTTGAGATGCACTAATAAGTTGTACACTATAAGGCAGCTTTACTAACTTATAGTAAAAATATCATGTATACTCAACTTCGGGGAATTTTGACTTAGTGATCATTCTGCATCTTTTCATTATATGATTTGTTTATAGAAGATTGCAAGGGTGAAGGAAGGCTTGGATAGAAGAGTATTATCTTAAAGTTCATAGCTTGTTCGGTTAGACTTTGTTTTTATTGTTTTCGGTTTATTTATACTCGAATACTTGAACAATGTTTTCCGAATTTAATTGCTTTGAATATATTTTTTTCGTTCTTAAATATGCTTGGCTAAATTTTTTGTGCTACCTAGGCTATTGATAATTGTTAGTTTTATTTACGGTTTCTTGGTTGGTTAATTTATGTTTTGGCTCAGTCATATTATGGTAAAAGTGTTATAATCTAGGTTCTAATGTATATGCATATTTAATAATTAATGGCTTATATTTGTTCCACCTTTGCTTGGTTAAAATTGATTGCGTATTGATTAAAGCTAAGGTTTGGTGATTTTGTTAACTTTGGGTTTTCAACTAAATCTTGTGGTTGCTAGACGTAGTAAACCCTAGGAACAAATTAATAAACTATTCGGTAATTAAATAATCTACCATCTTTGAGACCGAGAGGAGATTAGATGTCGGGTTGTCTTAATCATTAGACGGGTTAGGTGTTAATTGCACGAGAGTGAATTGCCCTAGGTTTTCTTGTGATTTTTAGAAAACCGTGTTTGAACCTAATTAGAGTCACTACCCCGTACATCCCTTACACTTCCCGGATGTATTGTTTCTAGTGAGACTGAGAGGTAATCTAGATTTAGGGTACCATAACCTAGTTGGAGAGACCGAGAGGTGATCTGACATTAACCGGTGAGTTTATACACTTTTCTTGACCCTAGATTGCGACCTGTTTTGAGAATGATCTGCCAGCCAGTTTAGGTCTTGTTTAGTGAACTTTAAGATCCCGGTAGCCAAAACTTAGTTATTCCATTCCAAGAACCGTGAGTGAATTGACATGCATCTTGCCTAGGTAGTCACTTTTCCATCATCTGAATTCACCTAAAATTCATTATCTGTTTGCTCTGCTTTCTGCTTTCGTATTTGCTCTCTTATTTCATTTTAGTAGTTAATATAAATCCAAACACTCATTAAAAATTGCTAGACTAGGACTCGACAAAAGTTTAGTATCGAGAGTCGCGCCATTGTGTCCACGGATTGATACTCGGTCTTACCGACTTGACTACATAACAACGGGTGCACTTGCCGATTGTGTGTAATTAAGCTAGTTTGACCATTTAATTTGGTGTTTTAAAAATATATTAAACATGTTACACATCACATGTGATTAATTCTTGTTAGTTAGGTTGAGTATGATATGGAAATTACTTGATGTTTACTTGTGTTGATGAATGAAAGTGATAAGTAGGAAGAAAAGCTTGAAATACTTGTGCAATACACTTAAAAAGTAGTACGCACATCGAGTGTTTGATGAAATGTCTAGCAGAAGTTAGGAGATGAAATTGTATGCAATAACTTGGTAAATAGGTATAGAATGTGATCATAATGTGAGTGTTAGTAAATTTACACGAGGAAGGTGTGTTTGAATTAATCCATGTGAAGGGTTTTGTTTGAGTTCAAGATTGGTAGAAGTATGTGTTGAATTGATTATACATGTGTATGTATGTAATTAGTTGATCATGTGATTGTATGTGTGTCCTACACCATGATTATGAAATGTAACTGCTATCATTAGTATGGTTGACTATATTACGATGAGTACATGTTCATATGTTGAAAGTATGTAAATAGGACAGTTGACTTTCTGAAAGTCAACAATGCGTGAATAGCATGACTAGGCTTTTGGATGCATTTGTAAGGGTAGAGAGATCATGTGATACAAGTTAGATCTTTTATGTGTTATACATGATGATGAATGAAATCACGTGAATTTGGAATGATATGATATGATTGTTTATGTAAGTGTTAGGCATATTAGTAACTGACTAGTGAATGTCAAAGCAACCTTTGGGTTGGAAATAAATGTTAGTGTGAATGAGCATGCATAGTAACAATGTTGTGGTATGATGACATGAAAGGGTAGGAAATCACATTAGCATGGACTCGAGCACAGGAGGATAACGTGTCAAGATAAGACAAGGTGACAAATACACTTATTGGAACACTTAAGGTAAGTGATTCCGCACTTACCCTTTAGTTTTTAAAATGTATTGTTGTATGGTAATTATTGAAAGTCATGTAAGAATGTATGAATCAATGGTAGTACTAAGGTAAGTTTTGTGGAAATGAATCGAAAGTGGTTAAGTAAGTCGGAAAGTGCATGATAAAGATCAAACAGGTCAAATCTAGGAAGTGAGGTAAAGTAAGGGTTTTGGCCATAAAGGCATGGGGTAAAGTGTTAGAATGAATTGGGGGCTTGTAAATATTGAATTGTTGTATGCAAATCTGAACATAAAAGTATGTATATGCAAATATTATGCTGCTTCTATGCAAATCTGAATATAAAAGTATGTATATGCAAATATTGAGTTGTTGTATGCAAACCTGAATATAAAAGTATGTATATGAAAATATTGGGTTGCTGTATGCAAATCTGAATATAAAAGTATGTATATGCAAATAATGAGTTGTTGTATGCAAATCTGAATATAAAAATATGTATATGCAAATATTGAACTGCTATATACAAGAGTAAACACGGGTTGTAATCTATCGAATATAAATCAATGGTATGTATTTATACAAAGATGTGGGTTTCCAATACGTTTGAGATTATGTTTTGCTAACCGTATGGTTATTAAGAACGAAACAAGAATGCATGCATGTAAGTGTTGGGCTTTCTAAGGCGCGAGGCCCAGTGTAAAGAACAAATTTAGAAGGATATAATGATGGAGTAGTATACATAGCTAAATCGCTATGTAGTTATTTATTGTTTATATATCAATTAATTATGTATGACGCCACCATCTACTAACATGTTGGTTATGTATATGGTGTCAACAGGTTAGTCAGATTATCATAATCATCATGAGAGATAAGCGGATGAGGATCGAGCTAAAGATCATGGATTGTACGGAAAATTTGTCACGTAGTAATAATCATTTTGTCAACATGGTTATTTAATTGAGGACGAAAGTTGCATTTATTTTAAAAGAAGTAGGGTTAAATGGTTTTCAAGTATGTTAGAATAGTTATAAAGGAAGAAATTTTATGGCCCATGTTTCCGCTGTGTTAATTTGGGTCAAAAACGTATTTAGGTCTTACATAGGGTAAGGATATAATGGGAAGATTGTTTTGCTAGGAAGGTTAGAAAGCAATCCTATCCACTAAATTTAAAATAAATGTCTAAGATTAAATAGGTGAAACTGAAAAAAAAAAAAAAAACGGAGGCACGTGGGTTAGTTTACGGGTATTCTAGTCCATCCATGGTAATAGTTTCTCTCTTCTCCAATTCCATCGGTTTTATTAACTCTTTCAAACGACAATATTTCTTTTATAAAAATTACACAATAAAACGCGCGTTTTTTATTGCGAGTATACTATTGCGATACTTTTTTTTTGAAAACCAAGATGCGTAAAACGCAATGAACAAAAAACATAAAAACAATGTCTTTTTTCTAAAACGCAATTAACTAAAAACACAAGAAATGTCTTTTCTCTAAAACGCAATGAACCAAACACACAAATAAATGTCTTTTCTCTAAAACATAATTGACAAACACAAAAAATGCCGTTTCTCTAATACATAATGGACAAAAAACATAAGAAACTGTCTTTTTTCTAAAACACAATGAATTAAAAATATAATCTTTTTTCTAAAATGCAATGAACTTAAAACACAAAAAAATGTATTGTTTCTAAAACGCAATAGATTAAAAACACAAAAATGTGTTTTTTAATTCTTTTGTATAACGCAATGACTTAATTCAAATACCCCGATTGTAAACGCAATACCAAAATCCAATCGTAAAATGCAATTCAAAAAATTTCTTACCCAGATCGAAGCCGATTTCTTAGGATTTCTTCAACAACGATTACAACAATTGATGAAATTAAAATGCTAGAAACACTTATCAACGATCGAATCAAACGAATAGAGTGATTTGCTTCAAAATCATGTGAAAAATGAGAAATGGTATGAAATTAAACTAGTCTTCTTCAAAAAAAATTGAATAACACGTTGATTGAGTGTTTGAATAATTAATTGATGACAAAAACCGCACTATGATGTAGTGATTATAGAGATAGAAAGTTAAGAAATGTTGAAGATGACGATTTTTGAAGATGGTGGGTTTTAAAGATGCAGGGAAAGAGAAAAGGATAAAATAAGATGGGAGTGACAAAATGTCCATCCCCTTTATTTTTTTAATTTTGTCACATGTCACAACCTTCTTCTTTCCTAGCTACCCTTCCTACCTAAACCATGCTTCTTTTACTTAAGCCTCTCCAATGATTTACAATTTCAAACAATATACTTTACCGTTATTGTTAATTAATTACCTTGAGTTTATTTAGTATAGTAGTACTTTATTATTTTGTAGACATTATACATCATTTATTAAGATTTGTTTTTGACTGGTTTTCAATTAAAAATATATATTTAAAATCATTTTTTTATTCTTTTCATCTCATATTTAGGCAAAAAATGTGTGCCTATCCTAATTTCGGAGATTCAACATCAAATTTTAATTCATATTCGGTTTCTTCGGAAAACAATTTGTGATGTGCTTTCAAGTGCATATCTTGGTTGATGAGTTTATTCTAAAACACCTTGTGATGGGCTTTCAATTGTATTTCTCGGCTATTCCTTTGACAGGAATTACTAATTACAAAAGTAAGCATAAATTAATAGACATAAGAAAATGATATGAGAGTGGTGAAAAGAAAAGAATAAAATGTCTTACATGATTGTTCTCTTTATTCAACTGAAGTCCCAATGTTATCTCAAGTTTACTGAGAACGCGGTCTGTTTCTGGGCCTTGCACTCGATCCTCCTTTAAGCAGTTATTTTAGGAAGGGAATTAGTTCGAAAAGCTAGAAATGAATGATAAAAACTTTATATTGGTGAAGCAAATAAAAAAAAATACTAAGACCATTAAACTCAGGACTGCCATTAGGGATCAATAGTATGAATACAGAAAGATTATCCTTTATAAATGCATATATATGTTACCTGGCTCATTTGAAAAAATAATGCTTTCTCAAGTTCCTTAACGACGACTTTCATAGTTGGACGTGCGTCTTGAGTTTCTGCTACACACCGATTTGCAATTTCAATATATATTTCCAGAGAACCCTTGTTGGGTCCTTTATTAGGAATAAAACTGCTTTCACCACTTCCTTCCAATATGATATGATCTATTATGTTCCCTAGTGTTCCAGTGTTGTAACTTTGTCTTGCCATAGATACTAGCCCTTTGTTACCCTCCTTATGGTAAATCGGGTCATAGGCTGGTCTTCCACATAGAATTTCAAACAAAACTACACCAAAACTATAAACATCTGATTCTCTTTTTAACGTACCACTCTTCTCATATTCTGGATCTATGAAGTAACGTGTGCCAGTAATGTATTTGAGATGTAGAGCTTCACCATTTTGATTTGGAGGCAAGAATACAGAAAGCCCAAAGTCAACAATCTTTGCCCTCAAATTCTCGTCTAATCCAATGATGTTACTACTTATATCACGGTTTATTATCACCTTTTGGGCTTCCATCTCTGAGTGAAGGTAGTTCAGTGCGTGTGCAACATCAATGCAAATTTTCAAACGTTTTTCCCACGTCAAAATACGCATGTCATTGACGTTTCCCAAATGATCAGCAAGACATCTATTAGAAACATTCTCAGTGACAAGGATCATCTCCGAACCTTCAACACAAAATCCAAGTAGAGTGATTATGTTATGATGCTTAACACTAGTAAGCATTTCAAGTTCTGTGAAAAATGCTCCTTCTCCTTGCTCATCGTCTCTAGAAAGTATGCGTTTTATAAGTACAATGTAGTGTCTCTTGAGTGGTTCACCTTTATTCATCGCTTCTATGGGAGAAGTTTTTTCAAAATCAAAACTTGCTCTATACAAATTACAGTATGCTGTAACTCCAATTTTGTATGTGTCTGAAAAATCATCAGTGGCCAGTTTTATATCACTAAGATGAATCTTCAAGTGTTTCAAGTTCTCTATCTACATATATGTAACAAAGGAAAAAAGGTCATAACTTGTTAGAAAAACATAAGTTAAAAAGAAACGGTCATTATTTTGTTGACCCCTTTAGAAAATAAAGAGGACTTTGAATTGTTTTCTATTTCGAAGTTCATGTATAATATGTGTATACTTTATAAACATTTACGAAATCCGACACAAGTTATTATAATTAATAAACTAGAATGTAAGATAAAAATAATTAGTATTCTTTGTCGTTTTTTTTTCAAACTTGGGTTAGGCCCTCCCAGATCTGACCCAACCTATGGTCTCGATTTTCCACTTAATATATAAAGTTAATTAGGACAATCCTTGGTAATTAGAAAGATTGATAAGGTGGTAATTAGAAAGATTGATAAGGTTAAATATAATAAATGAATTAACAAATAAACTGAACAAAAAAATAAGTGATGGTTCGTGTATGTCTTTTCACAAAGACTAAAATTTTCCGTTCAATTAATGAAATGGAAAAATATGCCGTTCAAAAAAAAAAAAAATTAATCAAATGGAATTGCCAAAATTAAATTAACAGATTATGCAGAAAGTTACTTATCCTCGGGCTAGTATGCAGAGTTTTATGTTGTAGCAGCCATGTATGCGTAAATAAAACTTGTGATTTGAGGTTAGTAAGCAAGTAGTAATAGTTGTTACTGTAAACTACAAATATTATAGGATTGAACACTTGGTATTTTTTACTCTCTTCTTTTGTTTGGATAAATAGCGCCTGTTATCTAATCAGATTGCACGGTATTAATATACTAAAATGTAATTAAGTTATCGTGCTAGGACCATGGTTGTAAAAGTCGCTAGGCGCTCCCAAGTCGGTCGAACGGTGAGTTGAGAGTACTCGGCCTAGGAGGAGAGTACTTGGGGAGTACTTGGAGATGCTAAATTATAAGGAAATTAGTTTTTGGAAATTAAATGTATGTCAAATAACATAAATTTACTAATATTTATAACAAAATACGTGAGAATTACATTCATTCTTTAATATGATAGGCATATAAATTATGTTTTATTTTTTTTTTAAGTCAAACCTGACCCGACATGACCTACTAGATCCGATTTTGGCCAACGTTGACCATTTTGATCGATTTCGAGTAATTAGACGGAATTGAAGAAAGTTGCATCAGTAGCCTACCTTGTAGCGATTACTCGGGGAGTACCCGGCCTTGGAGTCCCTGTTTTACAACCATGGCTAGGACTATATGAAGTGATTTGATATTTATCACAACCAAAACAAATGGAATTTAGAAATCAGCTACTTGATTATATCGATATAGCGATTAGATTACAACTGAGAAAATAAGAAAACAATAAGGGAAGGGGATGGGAAGAACAGATATTACAGAGTAGGAGATGAGAGAAGAAGGTTACACACATTTATCATATTCAACATGCCCTATATTCTCAATCTATCGACCTTATATCCAGCCACGGTTCCTTCTCAACTCCCATGGATCCATTCAACTTGTTGGGCTTCTTGACTGGGCTTACTAGAATGGGCCTGCTGGTACGGTTCATAACATTACTCCCCCCTTTCAAATTCACCTTGTCCTCAAGGTGTAAGGGTGTAAACATACGAGAGTATTCAACATGCTCATGTCGAACGACACTTTGGTTGTGCCAAAAATATAAAACCCAGGTGCGACTAACTTCCCAACCCATGCAAGCACCATGATACTTGTAAACCTCACAGCCCAAGCCCATATAAAACTTGCAAAGATAGAAACTTTTCTGGCCCAAAACACAGCGAGTAGTATAAAATCCCAAGTAATGATTAAAATCAGATCCAACGAATCTAGTCTGGGTCCAGCCTTTATCTTCCAGCCCATACAATTTGTAATGGACAACCTCATTATTACAAAACCATACAGTATTCATCCTAGACAACCATGATATCATAGACCCAAAAACTTGTATTCTATGGCAGCCCACTGAAGTAATTAATCCAATAATTGGCAGCCCCAAGCACACCTTTCCTTTGGGTTGTACCAGGTTCCAAACTCTCACATAAAGTGCCCAAAGACCATAGAAATGTGAATTTACCATACCACCCCCTTGTGCACTCCATTTTAACGACTCATGTTTCAGAAAAGAGGCAACTATGTGTTGTATATGTGCAAATAAAAAGCGCCATAGGTTCTGGGAGTGGTATCTTATGCTTAAAATTTTGTACTCAGCTGCGTAAGTGTAGAAAATGATTTCCAGTATCCTGAGGTTGTCAATCCTGTGAACGCTAGTAGTCCACTGGTTACATCGCTCCATTATTAGAGCCTTCAGATTAGTCTTATGAGAAAACCACCATTCTGCCAACCCAATTTGGCTGCACATAAGCAACAGGTAGTTGACCACCAAAAGTTGAGTTAATAGATCACCCATTTTGTGTATAACTGAAAGAGGACCAACACCATTTGACACTTTCTCCAACAATACAACGTCCACCAAAACACATCTGGATGCGACGTTTAGTAAGGTCTTCTTTTTCAAAGAGAGTAGACTTTCAAAAGTTGTAACAACAAGCAAAGCTGTACGGAATTGCCATGTGTGCATAATGTGGATGTCAAAGCAATGCCAAGGAGCTTCTGTGTGTGTACTGTGATTTGGATGTTGCCAATCTAATAACACTAGGTCATATGGAATTAATAACCGTAACAGTTGCGGTGGATCCGCATCCACCACAAGGGATTTAGCTTCCTCAAGTTGCAATTGGTTAGCCATTAATGAATCCAAATAGGTGGTTTGAGAAAAAGATTCTTTGGAATCCAGTGGTGTGAAGTATACGGTTTGGGTAGACATTAAAACATGAGATGCAACTGTGAACTTGTTATCATAGTGCGTGACATAATAGGAGACATAAGGTCGCATGATACCATACACCTGTTGGTGTATCGTATTAAAGGCATGTGTTATATCGCCTTTCCAACCAAGGAGTTTATCCCCCATTTGAAACTCACGAACCTCAGAAGCAGTACTAAGCTTAGTGACTCCCATAACAACTTGTACACAAATGTGCGTTTCACTGGATTGAACAAAAATAGTAGCAAGTTGTGGAGCCCAGAAAGCCCAAATAGGATGTTTAAAATTTTGCAATGCATGAGCAGTAACCACAGTCGTGGAGGCTAAAAATGAAGTAGGAGACTCACAAATGGTCTCACTGAGTAGTGCAGACATCTCAGCCGCCTTGTGCAGACAGGGAAAGTGTGCAACAGAGAATAAACCATGAATAAAACAATGTTCCGATCCCTGAACCTTATTCTCAATCCAACCTGGTTTCCATTCAAAGGAGGAAATAACCATGGAATCACTAACATCACACTCCTTGGGTTCGCGCATATCATTTCCTTTCGAATCATCAACCAAGATGATAATGATACAAGGTTCAACACCAAGGAAAAATAGACAACCAAAGGTCAAAATTATGATATAGTGATGTGGATGAACAAGAGGAACAATACTGGTATGTTTATGATATACCTTAACATGAGCCGCTGAAGTGCAAGAGCGTGTCAGAGGAGCAACCAATGGATCCGTGTCGGGTGGAGAATTATTATTAGAAATTTGGTTGCAATGCACCTTGGGAAGCTTATCGAACCACCCGGTAGAACGACGGCCAAAACGAGCCACATCTAAATCCAAGTACACATCAATCATATGAGCATTAATAGCAATCACTCGTACTTGTGTCCAGTTAGCTAAAATTGGAAGTGAAGGTGGTGTTCCACCCTTCCAGCCAATGCGTTTATCCTCTACGATTGGTTCAAACATTGTAGCATCACTGTGAAAGGAAAGCTTGGCAATAGTAACGCGACTAGTAACAAAACCTAAACTCAATACCTGAAAAACGCTTTTTGAAAGTAAGATATCATAACAACCTTCTTCACTAATAGCAACAACAGCCAGAATCGAATGAGTAGCTGCAATAGTTGGACCGCCATCAAGCATAAAAAATGAAACAACACCAGAACATTTTGAATAAAAAGTCGTAGACAGTAATGAACATTTTGTTGTGGTTGTGTGGGTCATTAACTCAACTATAAGGTCAATCGGTTGAATAATGCGAATAAGAGAAGGCTGGTGAACCATAATTGGACCAGGGTCAAAACCAAAGTCAATCCACTGCAATGTAGCGTCAAAATTCGTATCAAGGCCAACAAACAGAGTAGCATAACTACCAAATTTACTAGGTTTCGGACTAGCATGAGAAACAATTGGTGTAGTCATAACAAACATCTGAATATAATCCTTTGAAGTTCGAATGTTGGTCTCCATATTACCAATAGTAGAAATTGAATCCAACGGCAACATTAGAGCAGAAGTGAAAACCGCAATCAGACCAGTTGGAATTGGAGGAGCAATTAATGGATCTGGTTCACTTGGAAGATTATAATCGATTATCTCAATATCTAAGACCTTGTCATCAATGGTTTTCGCATTTTCATAGTCAATCACATTTGAAATACCATCAGACATTTCATCAAACACCTGGAGGGCAAATAATGGTGGGGACAAATTGGCAACAGTATCAACAGTAGGTGTTAAGGATGAAGAACAGAATCGATGAAGCATCGCAGTAGTGAAATCGTTCCATGTGAGGTCATCGCTCCGAAACCAAGAATTGAACCAGTAGAATGGTCCATCCTCAAATACTTCAATAACGTATGAGAATCGTTCATCACCACCGTAGATTGAGTAAAATTGAAAGTATAGCTCGGATTGAAAGATCCACGAGCTAGGATCAGAACCAGTGAAACGAGGTAATTGGGGTTCGAGATCTTCCAAAGCCATCAATGCTAAGGATCAATGAAAGCACCAATGAAGTGATTTGATATTTATCACAACCAAAACAAATGGAATTTAGAAATCAGCTACTTGATTATATCGATATAGCGATTAGATTACAACTGAGAAAATAAGAAAACAATAAGGGAAGGGGATGGGAAGAACAGATATTACAGAGTAGGAGATGAGAGAAGAAGGTTACACACATTTATCATATTCAACATGCCCTATATTCTCAATCTATCGACCTTATATCCAGCCACGGTTCCTTCTCAACTCCCATGGATCCATTCAACTTGTTGGGCTTCTTGACTGGGCTTACTAGAATGGGCCTGCTGGTACGGTTCATAACACTATACTTGTAACTTTGTGGTATATATAAACCACGTCTATGTAACTCTACATTTTCAACATATACAAACCACATGGCAGGGTGATAGGAGTATGACCCCGAATCACCGGTTCAAATCAAATGGTAAAATAAAAGATAGTTCTACGGTTTGTTTGGATACAGATTCACCACCAAACGAAACGGTAGGGCTGCGATGTCCAACCGAAGATACAGATACACCACTCCGGTTAAGATATCGTGTCTAAGAACACCACCCAACGCGCCACGGTTGAGCTAGCATAGACGAATTAATTAACCCATACCATGAGATAATTATCACAAGAAATTTCATCATAAAAAAAACTGCCTTTTACATTACTGTCGAACCCATACTTAAAGGAAAGAAACACACAAAAAAAAACTAACCACTAACTATGTCCTAGTCTTTAGGGAACTAAAAGTACTAGTCACAATGCAAAGAGTACAACTATGTAAAGGATGCAAATTAAACTAAAAAAATAGTGGACTATTTTAGATTAACATGGGAACGTGGGTATGCATTGCCATGTCTTGAAAAGATGACAGAATTAGGTTGAGCCATGCATGCTCCATTCGGGCCGAGTCGCGGGTCTAGAGTTGAGGCCATAGTACAACAAAATCAAGAATGGAAACAACAACTGCAGTATATGGAATATCAGATAAAGGAACTCACACATCATATTCTTGGGGATGAACGCTCTAAATTCAGAACCGAAAAGCCGCGAAGAAAGCTTCCCAAATATGTATTTACTTATCTTGCCATGTTAAAGAAAAGAACAACACCCACGCACAAAGCTCCGGTTGAGATTGTCGTCTCCTCCGCTTTTTATGATACGAATGAAATTCCGAAAGAAGAGGTAGCACTGGGTCAAGATAAGGAATTCATTGAGTCCGAACAAGACAAGGGACCCCGATATGACAAAGACGAAGTTGAGCCTGGCGAAGAAGAGTGTTTATTTGTGCTCCGAGCTCTTGGCGGGGCTGCCACTCAAGCGGAGAACCTTCAACGTGACACCGGTTCGTGTACGCTTTTCGAATCAAAAATATCCCGGTCAAGTTATGATGGTGAAGGAGCTATGCAAATTTTAAGATTAGTTGAAGTCATGTTCGTTAATAGTTTCCATGCAACAAAAATTTCCTTTCAAGTTGTACAACACCCATTGCGGAGTCTGTTTAAATTTGGTTTTCGTTTCAAGATATGTACAGTTGAGTACGTACCGGAAATACCACCTGAACCGCCCCCTATTCAACATGCAACGTTTGGTGCGGATGCGATTGGCCCAAGTTTGAGGACAAACTTTTTCGAAGACCGAGAGAATGATAGCCCCTTAAGTCACGTTTTCATTTAATATTTTTAAGTTATATTTTTGTGTTTTTTTTTATTTGCATGAGTTCATGTTTTGTGCAGTTTTTTTTTATTTTCCACATGTGTTTTATTTTATATATTTAGATTAGTGGAGTTAGTGGGTAGTTATTAGTTTTAGGAATTCCTTTATGTAATTCGCTTTAGTTTACGAATGGAAGTCAGTGTGTTTATGAATATTATTTTGGTTATATTATCTCATTGGATTATGAGTTAATCCTTCCATTGCTAGTTCAAGTGTGGCAACTTGAATGGTGTTCTTTGGATCCTAAATTGATACTATTGTTGAATCTGTATCTAGTATTAACTTAGGCTGCCCTATCGTTTGTTTGTGTGGTGTTTCTGTATCACAAACGGGCGTTAGATCTATCCGTTTATTTTGCCGTTTTATTTGAACCGGTGATTCGAGGGTCATACTCCTATCATTTGGTATCAGAGCTGAACGATTCATCGTCGACTCTATTTCCGGTTTACCTTCTTGCAAACGCACAAAAAAAAACTAACCACTAACTATGTCCTAGCTTTAGGGAACTAAAAGTACTAGTCACAATGCAAAGAGTACAACTATGTAAAGGATGCAAATTAAACTAAAAAAATAGTGGACTATTTTAGATTAACAAGGGAACGTGGGTATGCATTGCCATGTCTTGAAAAGATGACAGAATTAGGTTGAGCCATGCATGCTCCATTCGGGCCGGGTCGCGGGTCTACGGACACTACAAGAAAACTGGGTTTTTAGTACGCGAAAAAGCGTCCTAAAATGCTATTTTATAGGACCTTTTATTTAATAGGACCAACGGTAAAAGCGTTTCATGTAAAGGGGTCGTAATAAGTCCCGGAACTAAAAAAGCGTCCTAACATCTTAAATAAGATTATGAAACCAATTTTATGGTTGCGTAATATGTCTTTGAATAACCAAAATAGTGTCCTAATAAAAACATATTAGGACACTTTTACGATGTTCTAACATGTGCTTACATACTTTTAATCTTTTGATACACTTACAAGCGTCCTTAGAAATTAATTGATAGGACCCTTATGATGTAACATTATAGCTAATTTAGTACCAAGAAAAGGGTCCTAATATACCAAATAAGATTATGAAACCAATTTTATGGTCACATAATATGTCTATAGACAACTTAAATAGCGTCCTAAAAAGAACATATTAGGACACTTTTACAATGTTCTAATATGTGATTACCTACTTTTAATCTTTTGATACACATACAAGCGTCCTTAAAAATTAATTTATAGGACCCTTATGATATAACGTTATAGCTACTTTAATATCAAGAAAATGGTCCTAATACCCCAAATAAGATTATAAAACAAATTTTATAAATAGACCATCAACATATAACATCCTAAAAGTTATTGTATAACATCACCTAATGAAAGAAATAAAACTTCATTATATTTCAAATAAGCATGTTCATAACAAAAACACTAACCATAAATAAGTTATAACATTATCTAACATAAAGTCTTAACATTTAACAAAGAAATTAAAAGCAATTAAAGAAATAAGAAGCATAAAATCTTGAGTCATCATGTGTCCTCAATCCTCATGGACTACCTACAAAAAACCATCCATGTATAAACATTAAGTTCCATGATATTAAAATTATTTGTATCACAAGTTTAACAAATACATACCGAGATGAATGGATAGGGCCATGCGATGGATGCACTAATACAATCTTGAATTGTAGAAAATAAACCATATGGTCTTACCAAGTTTTCATCGTTTTTTTATTGGTACTTGAACGTTTACCTCACACCATTCTGGTCCAATCTCTGTACCACCAACTAAATCATTTGGGTCCAAGCTCTGGACCCTTCCTCTTGCTACAGTCTCGGTAGAGTTTAGAATGCTTTTGAGGAAAACTTCATCTCCGACCTATATTTTAGTTTTCAACAAATATTTATTAAACTCTAGTCATAATAGTGCAAAAAATCATTTTACAAAAAAAATTAATTAATTTTTACACTAGCAGGCTAATATTCTTATAGAAAAAAACTAAGGAAAAATGGTTTTTAATAATCCCATGTTTACAAACAAGAATAGCCACCACCACACTACACGCTAATCCTTTGTAGTGGAACTTCTAGTTGTTGATGTTATTCATGATGAAAAACTAATAGGATTAAAGATGAAGAAGATTACTATTGTGGTCATGTAATAGGTGGAACACTAAAGATTTATATAGAAAAATACCCGTAAACGTTGATGTCCATTGGTTACATTGAGGAAATGTTGTGATGCAAGAGGTTGAACACTGGAACCACCCCTCGACCCTTCCATCTCTGATACTTGGGCTCGTAACTGGACCACAGTACTAGTAAGTTCTTCACATTGAGACTTCAAGTGGATGTTTTCTCTATGACATGCCGAACGACTTGGTATTACACCCCAAACATCAGCAGCACGAACACCCAGACCATACATAACGACATCACCATTTCGATCATTACCTATTACTTTAGAAAAAACATCATCTGGTCTAGGCTTATCGATCGAGCCCTCGGGAAGATTAGAACTAAGTTGTTGCATCTGTGCCAATATTAGACATAGTTCCATCTTTGGAGAAACATGCACGAAACATTTCCAATCGACTTGGATCTTGTCCCTTAGATGCCTGTTTGAATAAAAAGAAAATAAATATTAACAATGGATATCGACATGCTACATTAACAATTGCACTATTTCATATAATCACCTTTAGCTCTTCACGGACTCGAGCATAACTTTCTTTACCCGTTACTTGAACCATCTTCTTCTTTGCCCGATTCGCCTTGTTTTTTTTCACTTACCAGCTTTAGTAGACAAGTGAAATTTCAGAATGGGAAATAAACTAATGTTATTTAAAGTGGTAGGCTATTTCATACCTTAGACTTTTCTTTATTCCAATACTTCACAAGTTTCTTCCATTGTTTTTTTGCACTTGTTTTGGCCTAGAACTTATTTGTTCCTTCAGTGACAAAAAAGATGGATCATGGTATAGCTCCTTAACTCTTGCTCTCCAATTCTTCACCTTCCGCCCAAATTATTGTTAAAATAGCACTCTCATAGTAGCAAGTAGGGGTTCAAACGAGCCGAGCGACTCGCGAGCTACTCGAGATCGACTCGAGAAAAAGCTCGAAACGATCCGAGCCTTATCGAGCCCGAGCCGAGCTTGAGCCTCAAAACAAAGCTCGTTTGTTTATCGAGCCCGAGCTCGAGCCTCACATGTGAAGCTCGTTAGGCTCGTCGAGCCTTATCGAGCCATAGTGTAAACGAGCCGAATCGAGCCGGGCTTATTTAAACTTGTTTACAAGCCGACCTCGAACCTAAAAATAAGATTCTTTAGTAAACGAGCCCGAGCCCGAGCTTTACTTATCGAGCTCGCAAGCCTAAAAAGTCTATTATTTATATTATTTTTATTTAATATACTAATTAATAGATAATAAACGAGCCGAGCCCGAGCCGAGCTCGAGCTTGATAAAATACAAACGAGCCGAGCTCGAGCTTTGAAAACAAAGCTCGAATCGAGCCGAGCTCTCATAAGTTAATCGAGCTCGAGCTCGAGCCTGGCCAAGCTCGGGTTCGGCTCGGCTCGTTTGCACCCCTAGTAGCAAGTCTGTAACCATTAACCAAGATATAAATCAAAGTCTATAACCATTAACTGACACATATTATATTTTTATTAATTGCAAAGTGAATCTCACAACCTTGCAGCCACCTAAAATGGAACAACCATTCAGATCTCGTATCCTGTTTCAATCATCTCACATACATTTAGTCGAACACGTTCTGTGCACACAATAATATGAGCATATAGTCCAAAATTCATTTTAAATAACATCACAGTAGCAAAATGTAAAATAAATCGAATAGGAGGAATGAAGGATATAGTTCGAGAACAATGTATTCAACGTTGAGCATACCTGATAACCGAGCCTGACCATTAAATCGTAAAGGCGGAATCGACCAGACGTCTCTATACCAGTACGTCCTAGGGTTAAAAATTTAAAAAAAGAATCAAGAAGGGGGAATCGAGCAGACGTCTCTGTACCGTACCAGTACGTCCTAGGGTTAAAATTTAGAAAAGAAGATAACAGAGAAGTAATGACCGATTAGAATGAATCGATAAATTTTAGCCTTTTAAAAGATGAAGAAGTATAATCAGGTAATTGTTTATAAAACTTTATATGTTGTCGCATAATCGGTTGCATTTTTTCTATAAGATAAAAAAAAAAAAAATTGCCATTTTGGTCTCTAAGATTTGGTCACTTTTTTCACTTTAGTCTAAATCTCAAACCTTTTAAATATGGGTTCACTTTTATTGTCATTTTGATCGAAAAGTGAAATCAGTTGATATTTATCTAATTTAATCATGTTATTTTGTCCTTTTCTTCAGGGGCAAAATGGTCAATATAATTTTATTATAACTCATTACTAATTAAATTAATTAAATTAAATAATCCTTTGACCTTGACCCTATAAAAGCAAGCAGACTTATCATCTTCATCTTCCCCCCAAACCCTAATCCATCATCTTCTCCGAACTCTATTCTCCTGCAACTGTGCTGATCGACAATGGTGGTATGCACATGTGGAGCCCCAACCCAACTGAGAATTATGGCAGGTGTGAGATTTGGAGTTTGGAGTTGTTAATCACGAGTAGCTCATGAGTGACTCGTTTACATCCCAACCAATGGTCAATCTTTGTGAGCTTTATGGTTTATCTTCTTAGACCATTGGTCAATTGGTGTGAATCTTTGTAGATTAGGGTCATTGTTGGTCCTATATAGTCAGTGATGCATAATACGGGTAACTCATTCGTTAAGACAAGTAATATCGAATATGTCCTTCTATGCCAACATTGACCAAACATTATCATTGATGGTCAATATTGGTTAAGGATGGTCGACATTGATTAATGAGGGTAACAGATAGTCAGTTAGGATGTCAAATTATTATGTATTGTCAGTTAGTCTCAATGTTGGTAAACAAGAATCTAATAGGAACAATATTAGCCAATGATAGTCAACAAGGTTAATTATGGTCATTTACAATGATTATGGGTTAGTGATGATCAATGTGGGTTAATAATGGTTAGTGATGGTCAATATTGGTTAACGAGGGTAAATAATAATTAAATGGTCAATTAGGTTCAATGTTGGTAAACGAGATTCTAATAGGATCAATGCCAGTCATTAGGGTTTAATGATGGTTAGTTATGGTGATTACGGGTTAATGATAATTAGTGGGGGTTAGTGTTGATCAATGACGGTCGATATTGGTTAATTAGGGTCAATAATAGTCGATTAAGGTAAATGATGGTTATTTAGAGCTAGTGTTGCTTTATAATGGCCAAAAAGGATCATACATACATGCGTTACATACGTACATATATACATACACACATACATACACACAATGTATGTATGTATGTATGTATTGGTCAACAACCGCCATTATATGGCCTTATTAGGATTAATTAAGGTTACTATTGGTTAATGATGATTATTTAGGGCCAATGATAAACATTAGGAATTAAGTAGGATCAATTACTTAGGGTCAATGATGGACAAATAGTTTCAATGATGGTCAGTTTAGATCAATATTAGTTAAAAATGGTAAGCGATGGTCAAAATTGGTTAATGATGGTTAACCAATGTTAATATTGGTTGACTATTGGCAATCATAGTCAATTACAGACAATACTGGTCAATGATGGTAAGTTAGTGGTCAGCGGCGGTACTTTCATTTCGACAAATTTCCGGTAAGAATGGGTTTCCCCTTTCTTCTCTTTCTCTTATATTCTCTGATGATTGAAGATGATGATGATTGATGTTGCTGAAGTTGATGGTGGCTTGCTGTTGTTGAAGATGGTGATCGAGAACGATGATGGAAGTTGTGGTGATGTTGGAAACCGACGGCAGTAGTGGTGGTGGTTATTCACGGTCAAGTGGCTAGGATTCGTTGGGGAAGATGACCTACATTTTGTGGGTTAGGGTTAAATGGGGAAGATAATGTTAAATAAGGGTATAAAAGAATTAAATATACTTAATTTATTTTATTAATTATTAATATGTTATAATAAAATCAAATGGAAAAAATGCCCCTGAACTAAAAGACAAAATAGGCAGGTTGCAACAGTTAAAAAAGAGAGTTTTTGAATTTTGGACTAAAATGGCAATAAAAGTGAAACCACATGGACCCAGATTTTAAAAGTTTGAGATTTGGACTAAAATGAAAAAAGTGTCCAAACCACAGGGACCAAAATGGCAGTTTACTCTTTACGTCCTTAACAACTTTTTTTACCACTTTGAATCTTAATATTTATTATATTTCAAAAACTAAAAAAAATACTTTTTTTTTTCGTTTCCCGGGTCACCAATTCCCTGCTTCCCTCCAATCGTAAATACAACACAAAATTGCCCTCAAAATTCAATTTTCGCTCAAAACTCCAATTATTAAAACTTTAATCTACCCGCTCATCCAATTTCTGCTCTCCCTTGATTAATCGATTCCCATCCGAATGATCCCCTCCTCCGACCACCCCAATCAAAAGGTAAAAGTGAATGGCCGTTTCCATCTATACGTATAATTGCCACCCTACTCAATTCTTCGTCCCGCTCTTTGTCATTTTTATTTCTATTTAGTGGTCTTGTATGTATTTCAATCATAGTCTAAAATTTGTTCAAGGAATAACAATTTTTTTTGCTGCTTATTTTATCCACAGGGGACTCTTTTTGGCGATTCTTCTACAAGTGCTTTTCTTTTCCTGGCTTTTAAGTGTAATATTCAATAAGATATCATACACATTCAACAGGTTAAATCTATTAAGAAAGTTGATTCATATAATTTTACAGATTGTTTATTGTGATTTTCTGATTTGTATTAATCTTTGGTATGGTGTTTTGAGGTAGGAGGGAGAAGTTTTTAACTTGGATATTGTTCTATTTTTAAAGGATTTTAGATATTTATCTGATAATTACTATAACATTAATAATAAATCTACTAAATAAAAGTGTATGGTTTAAAAACAGAAGGCAAAACTTAGAGGATGCTTTGAAGTCTTCCACTTGTACACCCCTAGCATTGTGGCTTATTTAATTCTTGTTCCAAATGCTGTACTTATTCTGCTGATTTGTTTTCGGTTTGAGTGATTTAGCGTTTAGATTTTTGGGTGTGTTCTAAACCTGATTTTTTATCAAAACCTGAGCTGTTAAGATTTTACATTCGCAATACATTGTGGCTCCCTAAATTTGATACTATATATATATAAAAAAACTTTAGAAGTACTGAATATAAAGTCAATATCGCTAACTGGGAGGAAAAGGGTCAGTATAAAATATTTTGAAGACTATAGTTAACCCGTATCAGTCTATATTAAAACTCATTTCGTCACGGATCTGTTATAATCCGAACAAAAAAAAAACTCTTTTTTTTAAAAGACCTGTTTTGACTTGAATTCATTCTAACCCGTCACCCCGCCCAACCCCATTCGACCCACTCATTTTGCCTGGTATATCTATGTCTCTCAATGCATATTTTTGATGCTGAATAGAATATGTATGCTTAAGAACTTGAAGAATCAAACTGAAAGGTAAAAAAAATCAAACACACACCTGATATGCTATAAAGCATTTGTTGAAGGGGTTTGTGCATGTTTGAAATTTCTCAAATTGCTTGTCTCAAGAAGGTTAACACATCAGAGTAACTAACTTTTTAACATATGTTGGGTTTTTCTTTCTGCCAACATTTCGATGTCCTAACTATGGATAAAATAAATATTTATGCGAATGACTCGCAAGGTTCCAAAAAGGTAGTTGCATAAGCTTAAAGATACAATCTGGTTTAATCTTTGTTTGAAAATTTTGAGCTACAAGATCCTAGTTATCACCATTTTTCAACACAGATTATAATAGAAGTAATGTTTTTGCCTCAGTCCATGCAGCAACAAAGGTCCCATTCTTGGCAGTGTGATCAACAAAATACAAATTCAAACTGATGTTATACAAGGAGCAGGAGGTTTCTTTGGGTCTATTCAAATGATGCAAGGAATGCCATACATTGAAGATTGATAATCACGAATCTCCGGATCCGATTTGGGCTGTTTGTTTTTTATTATGTTTATTAGTTAATGGGTCAAACAAAGTTACTGTTATGTTTATTATTTGTGTTTGTTATTGGGCCGCAGGCCATAGATTTTTATTATGGGTCACTAGTTAAAGTCCAGAAGATATGTTTAGTTGGGCTTGACTGAAAAGGGTGCGTGTTTTGAAAGGGTGCGTGTTTTGAATAACCGCACAAACGGTTATCAGGGATAGACACATCCCTCTGTTGATCGACACCACCATTCACACGCCTCCCTTCATCAAGTATTTAAGGGTCTGAAATTCTCACTTTCTCAGTTGTAACCGTACAGTGGAATGCAAGATTCCTGTTAAGCAAGTTCAAGTTCCTGTTACTTGTGTTCGGTTAGTTATAATTTTCGATTCTGTTTTTTACGATTCATAATGAAGTGGTGTGATGTCTGCGGTGATTTTACGTATAAGTGTGATCATCGTTCTTCTCGGTCCGATTGGTCCTGGGAACTCGTAAACTGTATACCAACATACATGAATATATTTTATAAAACTTACTTTTATTCATGTAGGAGATAAGATGAACTGGAACCAAGACTGAACCCAACTCAACAGCTAGAAAAACAAAGGCAAAGGCAGCCTTTTCAAATTAAAGTTACATTTAATTTTTCTCAATGCAACCTATCTAACAAAAGTTGCAAGTTTCAATAAAATTTGCAACCTCTTAAAAAAGTTACATTTTTTAGTAAAGTTCTTAACCTTTTTATAAAAAGGGTTGGAAATGCAATTATTTTTGCAACTTTTTATGAAAAAGGTTGCATTAGATCTTCAAACACAACCTTTATGTTCAAAGATGTTGCATTAGAGTCAAATGCAACTCATTTGAGAAGGGTTGCTTCTAAAAAGTTGCATTAGACCAAATTTCTAGTAGTGATAACACCATAATGATTAAGCGTCCTTTAAAGTTTAAAGTTATAAGACCCAAGTGTCAAGTGTCCTATTAAGTTAAGTTCTAATATGACTTCGACTAGAAAGAGTCCTATAACACTAAACATTTATGACTTAACTACATTGTGTCCTATTAAGTTATGTTATAATAGGACCCCAGATGATCAAGTGTCCTTATACAGTACCACATAATAGGACACTAACAATTAAATGTCTTATAAAATACTTTATTAGGATCTATATTTTAAGTGTCCTATTAAGTTATATGATAATAGGACCCCAAAAAATCATCCATCCTATTAAATAGTTTTTTTAGGACACCGGTTTAGTAGAGTATATTATAAAAGGACCCCAAAAGTTCATTAGTCCTATTAAATAGTTTTTTAGGACCCTCTTTTACAAGCGTCCCACAGAAAAGGTCCTAAAAAGCCATTTTTGTTGTAGTGGGACTTGGATTTTTGCACTCCAACCGGATCCGTTATGGATTGGCTATCATTCTCTTCGTCTTTGAGAAAGTTTGTCCTCAAACTTGGAAAAGAATCGTCAGGCGGCGGCTCAGGAGGTATTTCCGGTGGATATCCGATGGCGTATAGTTTAAAACGTGTTTGGGTCTTGTATGGGTACCATAACGTATGGTGCATAGCATGAAATAATATCTTGTGGTGTGCTTCTTGCTTTGGTGGTGGTTCAGGAGGAATTTCCGGTGTATACACATGCTGGTAGGACTCAAATGGTGGTTTGACCAAAAGATGTGTTACAACAGACAACTTGAGCAACATTGATGACGCGACAATGGTACAAACTCCATTGAAGATGAGAAACGAGCAGATCTTGTTTACAATGGTGCATCTTGTATAGATAGTAATTTCCATTTGTAAAGTCTCTGCTGGAGCCGGCATGTTACTAAGGTTTCGTGGTACCACCAAACTTTCAGTTTCATCCAGTCCAATCGCTTCCTGTTCGTTTTCATGATCACCAAGATTTTTTACTCTTGAATCTTCTTTATGACAGCAGTCTTCCAATAGCAGCCCTTCAATCTGTTTTCGAACTTTAGCAACTTCTTGGTGGTTGCCCCTAAAAGCGGGTGTATTAGGAAGAATGGATCCCGAGATTAAGTTGATATTATGTTGGATATCTTGTATCGGAGGTAAGCCAAGGGGTATCTCAGGTGGAAGCAGGGGCTTAGCTAGCAGGTGTTGTTCGGTTGATGACGGTTTTTCTTCTTCATCTAACCCTATCTGAATAAGCTCTTTAATTGGTGCACATTCAGGCAAGTCGGACTTTATGAGAGTACTCAAATGAGCGGGTGGGTTACTGGCTATTTGGGTAGGGTGTATTGGGGTGAGGATTATTTTTTTTGTGATCCCGCTTAAAAGAGTACGTGTTTTTGTAACCGTCATGTGTTCTCTTCTATCAAATAACCAAGGCCTGCCTAACAACACATGGCACGCATCCATGGGCAATACGTCGCACCAAAGTTCATCTACATAGGTTTTACCAATGCTGAAAGTTAGTAAGACTCGGTCAGATACAAGAATACCTCTTCCTTGATTAAGCCATTGGATGATATACGGTGGGTGCGGTACTGTTGTGAGCTTGAGTTTAGAGACCAAAGTTTGAGATGCTATATTCGTACAACTGCCTCCGTCAATTATGAGTGAGCAGACTTTGTTTTTGATAGTGCACCTTGTTTCAAAGACAGCTTCCCTTTGTAGATTCTCTTCAATGGCTTGCCTTCCACCAAGAGTCCTTCTGATGACTAAACATCCTCCTCGGTATACCAATCCCTGTTGGTTCTCATTTGCCATTAAGATAAAATTGAAAAGTTTTCTTTTTTTTTGGAGGATTTTTTTTGTTGGTTTGCAAGAAAGTAAACCGAAATAGAGTCGACGATGAAATCGTTCGGCTCTAATACCAAATGATAGGAGTATGACCCCGAATCACCGATTCAAATCAAATGGTAAAATAAAAGATAGTTCTACGGTTTGTTTGGATACAGATTCACCACCAAACGAAACGGTAGGGCTGCGATGTCCAACCGAAGATACATATACACCACTCCGGTTAAGATATCGTGTCTAAGAACACCACACAACGCGCCACGGTTGAGCTAGCATAGACGAATTAATTAACCCATACCATGAGATAATTATCACAAGAAATTTCATCATAAAAATAATTATCACAAGAAATTTCATCATAAAAAAAACTGCCTTTTACATTCCTGTCGAACCCATACTTAAAGGAAAGAAACACACAAAAAAAAAAAAAAACTAACCACTAACTATGTCCTAGTCTTTAGGGAACTAAAAGTACTAGTCACAATGCAAAGAGTACAACTATGTAAAGGATGCAAATTAAACTAAAAAAAATAGTGGACTAATTTAGATTAACATGGGAACGTGGGTATGCATTGCCATGTCTTCAAAAGATGACAGAATTAGGTTGAGCCATGCATGCTCCATTCGGGCCGGGTTACGGGTCTACGGACTTGGATTTTTGCACTCCAACCGGATCCGTTATGGATTGGCTATCACAGGGAATAGTACCACCCTGCCATTGGTTCAAATGGGTGGCTAGCCCTTCCCATTGGACCAACCAGTTTATAATTTTATAAACACTTTAAAATTACGTTTTTGCCCCCTGAATAGTTTTTCTCTAACATTGGTTCAAATGGGCGGAGGGCAATACTCATTGGACCAACCAGTTTATTATTTTATACCCACTTTAAAATTACGTTTTAGCCCCAGTTAAAAAACACGGTTACGCACCAACTTCAAAATACATTTACCCTTTTGCCCCGAGCTAAAAAAATACGATTTCGCCCTCGGTAAAAAAATTACGCTTTTACCCTCAGCCAAAATTACGTTTTCGCCCCAGTCCAAAATAAAATTTGTTTTTCCCCTCGGCTCAAAATTACGATTTTATACCAGTTTATTATTTTATACCCACTTTAAAATTACAGTTTTGCCCCCAGTTGTGTGACGCATATCGGGACAAGTTTCATTGAAAGGGAGTGACAAGTCTCATTGGCAAGAAGTGAATTTTAGTCTTTTCTCATAGATTGCTATGGATTTTAATAGATACTTATTATATCATTTGATTCATTATTTAGTTCAAAATAAATTTATGCTTTTGCCCTCAGCTAAAATTTATGATTTTCCCCTCGGTTCAAAATTACAATACCATTCTCAATTCAAAATTACGTTTTTGCCCACAGTGCAAAATAAAAATATGGTTTTCCCCTAGCTAAAAATTAGGATTTTACCCTCGGGAAAAAATTTGATTTTTCCCCCAAGTAAAAATAAAAATATGACTTTGTCCCCAGCTAAAAATCGTGTCAAAGAACTGCCTAACACTCTTTTTACTTTTCCTTTCTAGCAAAACTATAGTACTGCTTTTTTAATTGTTTGAGAATTATTCGGCCATCGCCCCGCAACGCGGACAGGGCATCACCTAGTTATTAACAATCTAATACGAATCAATATTCGGTGAATTGATTTGGTATCAGAGCATAGGAGCATAACCACCACACAATAAAAACCGGATTCAAATTACACCCTAGTTGATGCCTGCTCAACCAGCACATGTCTAAACCACCCTATTGGGTTAATTAATTGATTTGTTGACCACGACTGAACCTCCTATTGGGTTAATCTTGATGTTTCGGGTTGGTACGGGTCACAAGTCGGCCACGGATCAGGAGATTAGTGGGACACGTGTGATGGGTCAATATGTACGGTCCTGGTTATGGAGCCAAATAGATTGAATGGGCCAGATAAGTGTTAAGTTTTAAACGGGTCAGATGGCCCAGTTTGGTCTACATTTGACCTGGTATTGGATAACCGAGTTAGAATATGGACTTTAAGGAGCTGTGAATGTTGAATTTTGTTGGAAAAAAAGGGATACCTGGTAAATTAATTGTGCATGCCTTTTTTTCTTTGTTTATTTATTATAAATATATATAGATTTTTTACGTGAGATTTGAGTGTGTGTTCTTGGGCCTGAACCAACAAGTGGTATAAGAGTGAGGGTCGAAAAATGAGAGCAGGTGAAGACGGTGTTCGCCGTTTTGAGAGTCGGTTACGAGAGGAGGGGAGTAGCCCTCTAAATTACAGGGGGTGAGAAGATAGAGAGAACGAGACGGATAGCGGTTATGGAAGTTCGAGGAAAGAAATAAGAGTAGTCGGTTCTGTGTGAACCGAACGTGGTTCTGAGTGAGGCGTGTGAAGAAGGAAGAAGATGATCTGAGTGATCATGGTAGAGCTCTGTGTGAGCCATGATCATGTGAAGAAGACAACCATGTGGTGTTGTTTAGAGAAGGAATCAAAAGAAAAATTGTACGTATAAATAAATTGTAACAATTAAAAATATGATTTTATTAAACAAACGTTATATGACACTTAACTGCAAATTAATTTAAACGGGAAATAAAGTAATAACATCAAAGCAAAAGTAAAAGAAAATAGGTCTTACAAGATTTAAACGTTGAACTTGTTGAAGTTGAAAATCCTCAAGTTCGTTGACAATGTTGTTTGTATCCATACGGTTTGTTCGCTCCCCATTTATGCAAGAATATGCTACTTTTGAGTATCTTTCGAATGAATGCGGGGACGTTTGATTCCATAGAGCGGGATGTATTATCTCCTTTAGCTTGTTTTTTTCATACTGATGTATGGCCAATGGAGCTAGTAACCTATTAGCATCATTCGGAACAAATGCTTTCCTCCCGCACAATATTTCGAATAAGACGACACCGAATGAGTAGATGTCCGACTTGTAGGTCACACCTTTGGTCTTTTCAATTTCCGGGTCCACATACCCTATTGTGCCAATAGGTTCAGAAAGGATGACCTGGTTCATTCGGTTAAGCGATTGTTTGATGGAAACTTTAAAACCGGATAACTTGGGTTCCCAATTCTCGTCTAATAAAATTGTCGAGCTATTGATGTTAAGATGTATAACACCATAGCCACGTCCCTCGTCATAATGGAGGTAACTCAACGCACGAGCCACGCCTACAGATATCTTCAACCTTTGTGTCCATGTGAGGTTCGGGTTGCTTAGATGCTCCTTGAGACTTCCATTTTTGGCCTCATACTTGGTCACAATGATCTTCTCATGTTGTTCATCACAAAATCCGACAATAGAGACTATATTTGGATGCTTGAGATCAGAAAGCATTGAAACTTCGGTCCAGAACTCGACGACTCCTCCACCATGCTTACGATCTAACCTCAGCGCAGAAATCTTGGTCGACTCCCCGGACCGCTGGAGTTGTCCTTTGTATATTAGTCCAAATCCACCGCGTCCGATGATGTTATCATCATGAAAGTTGTCGGTGGCCTTTACTACGTCTTCAAGTGGGATTTGTAAGTGAGCAAACTTGGCGATTGTTGTTGTCATGTTTCTGTTAATAAAGTAAAAAAAAAGAGTGAAAAATCAGTGAATGGGTTACACCTTACAAATGAATGAGAATGTAACTTATACATATGAGCAACCAGACTATATATGAAATCTTTTGAAGCAATTTGTTTTAAAGAAAAAAAAAACACTATCAAAGTTAATGATGTCATTCTCTTCAAGATTTCAAACGGGGTTCTGGTAATCTGGTGTAGTTGATTTACCAAAACCACCTCAGCAACAAACATTTTGTCAAAAAGGGTCGAACCTGGTGATGAGTAGAAATGGATATGAAAAGGAGCAGCAGATCTGAAGAGTAGCAGCGAGCAAGCAAGTGATCGAGTGGCAGCCGGATTTGAGAGGATATTGGAGGGAAAGGAATGATGGGGAAAAGGCAAAGTTGGTCAATGAAAAAGCAGGGGAAATGATGGTAAATAGAACATCACGAGTGTTGGAGTGTTGTATGTACCTTCCTACAATTTTTCAAATTTAATATAATACAATTTTAATTTTTATGTTTTTCTCTTTACTAGAATGTTGCAAAGGCCGCGCGTTGCTGTGGCGACGCCTTTGTTGTTTATAGCTTGAGGCACGTTATATGATGCATTAATCATATGAAAACGTGTGTTTCGACGTATCCGATCTAAAACATTGAGGTTACAAAAAAAAGGAATCAAACCCGAGTTGTTTCTTTTAGGGAGCGTTCCACCTAACCACTACATAACCATTACCTTTGCATCAAGACTTAGTGGCGTCAAAATGTACAATAACTCGAATTTTTACCGTCAAATGAAAACGTATTATATTTAAACAGACTCGTTTCCAAACACAGTTTACGTCAAGACGTAGACGAACCAGAAACATACGCAAAAATAAGCACGAAAACGTATTATATTTGACTTAACTCGTTTCCAAAAAAAAAATGTGCCAAAATGTGAATTTATATCATTTACGAGTAAAACACCGGTACCGTACCGGTACAGGTACCGAACCGGTATATTCGGTACTGGTACCTACTTTTTCGGTTTTTCGATACCGGATACTTTCGGTACCGAACAGTACCGTGCTCATCCCTAGTCTAAAATTTAGAGGCAGGGACTGGTTTGGTTAAGTTGAAAACTTGAAGGATTGTTGTGTATTTTGTTGGATGGACCTTTTGTTTTATGGTTTATATATAATATAACTAGGTTAGAACCCCGTGTGTTACACGGGTTGAATAAATGTAAAAAAAAGTTATATAATTTTATATATTAAATAATAAAAAGTTATATATTTATGAACCTCGTATATTGTACGGGTTAAATAAATGTAATTTTATATATCAAATAATAAAAAAAAATTATATCTTTAAAAACCATGTGTATTACACAGTTTAAATAAATGTAATTTTGTATACTAAATACTAAAAACGTCGTATCTTTAAAAAACCCGTGTATAATCGGGTTGAATAAATCTATCAAATAATTAAAAAAATTACATCCTTAAAAACCCCGTATATTACACGTGTTGAATAGATCTAGAAAAAGAGTTATATCTTTAAAACTCATGTGTAAATGTAGTTGTGTATATTAAATACTAAAAAGGTAATATCTATAAAAAAACCCATGTATAGTTTGGTTGAAAAATCTACCAAATAATAAAAAAAAATTATATTCTGTAGCTGGTGGCTGGAAGCTGGTAGCTAGTAGCTGTAGCTTTTTAGATATATTTGGTGTTTGGTAGAGTAGCTGGAGCTTTTAATAAAATGTATAAAATGACCAAAATGGACATAACTAAAAATTTAGAAAGTTGGTGCATTAAAAAGTTCCTTATTTTTAGTGGTTAAAATAGTCATTTTTTCCCTAAAAGCTTGTAGCTCCTTCTAAACGCTACTAGTAGTAGCGTTCAACCAAAAGCTTCAGGCTCCTAACCTAAAAGCTTAAAGCTCCTTCAACTAAACAAGACTTTTTATTGAGTAGGAGCTTTTTCTTAAAAGCTTAAAGTTAGAAGCTCCTAAAAGCTCAATGCCAAACATACCCTAAATCTAATTTTATATAGCAAATGATAAAAAAAAAGTTATATCTTTAAAAACTTCGTGTATTACACGGGTTATATAAATGTAACTTTGAATAGTAATAATAAAAAAATTATTTTTAAAAACCCCGCGTTTTACACGAGTTGAATAAATATAATTTTGTATACCAAATAATAAAAAACTTATAATTAAACAAAATTAGGATAACATTTAATATTAATTTATTATTTATATATTTTAATATAAGATAAGTAGGAAAGAGAGGTATTTGTTTTAAAAATATATTAAATTAACAATTTAGATTTGTGGATAATATTTTATTAAAGTATGATAAGATTTAATATTAATTTATTATTTATTTGGTTAATATATGATAATTATAGATTTGATGATACCTTCAATGAATGACACGTGTCCAAAAGTTGGTTTTTTTTATTATAGTTGATAGATTAAATTACCATTTAGATTTGAGGATAATATTTTATTAAAGTATGATAAGATTTAATATTAATTTATTATTTATTTAGTTAATATAAGATAAGTATAGATTTGAGGATACCTTCAATGAATGACACGTGTCCAAAAGTTGGTATTATAGTAGATAGATATAATTTGGATATAATTTTAATTATTTATAGATATCGTTCTATTTGAAAAAAAAAAAGAGTCAAATTGGTAAGACAAAAATATTGAACCTATAGTTAACCCTCACTCACGCCCAAACACCACCCCTAAGGTTTGTGAATTCAAACGTGAAACTTCAAGGCGTTACTACACCAAAAATCCACATCAAGAGTTAATTTCATGCTCCAATCACAAAAATTCACATCACACCTTGTAACACATTTCTTTTTTTAAAGCTATATTTTATATAACTTAAATGTTTTCTTAATGTGTTAAGATAGTGAAAATTTATGAAACTATTACACACTAAAGGTGAAAACAAGTGAATGAGAACTCTGGTATACGTAACAGTGACATAGATAGAAAAATATTAAAACCATAACACATAGTCTTAATTTACAGTTGGTGTAGACTATGAAAATTGTCTTTTTCTTTAATCTCTTGCAAATAAGTGTTACTTGTTAGGATAGACAAAATCATCCTCGCCATCTTTTGTCAACATTAGGTCCATGTCACACCCCGAATTTCCACGTGTCACCGGTGGGGGAGTATCGTGACGTGGTTGGCAACATAATAGTCAAACAACACAATATATATGAATGCACAGCGGAAGCAAAAGATAATTATTAGTACATTCCGAATATGAAGTAATATTCAGTATTACAACGGAAGTAAAGGATCCACAGGCGGATCTTAAAACATATCATTTGTTCAACAGACTTTAGGCGCCTAGAACTTGCAAGATTCCTTATTAGCGCCCTGAGCTTCCAGCCAATTACGTTCAGTACCTGTCACTTAACCTTTTTGGAAAATACGTCAGTTTTCACTGGTAAATACACTCAACCGACTCATTTGAAAAGAGTTTAAGAAAATTGATTTAGATGCACCAGGCACAAAACCTTTTGACACTTTGATTAAAATGCACAGAGGCAAAATTAATCTTTTATAACTTGGGAAAATTATTTGTATATAATCTTGTATACAGTTTTACTTATTTGTCGTCCGTTAGGGCCGGTTTGTAGGGCCGGACTAGATTAACTGACACGCCACAGGTATAATGCCCACGGGCTATCATCCTCTAAGTGGATTACCAGTTCCGGTATAATGCCCACAAGGATGATACCTCGGAGTGGATTACCAGTTTTTACATAATGCAGCTGTCAGGTGTATGCCTACACCCCGTGCTTAAGTCGTGGCCATTACTTCGAATGATGCCAAGGATATCCGGGACATGGTCATTTAACCCCCAAGGGCCATACATCAAATAATACAGAATAAAGCGAGTTATGTAATACATTAATCACAATCCGATTTACATGTCTACATACCCGACCAAGCGGTACTTTTATAGCACCGTATCCCAAGCCCGTATAGGGAAAATAAGTTAAGAGTATTTACCTGAGCTAGCTCCTGTCTTAAATAGCAGAAATTTATAACTCAGCCGTATTCACTTAAGTAAGCGTAGGTACAATTTACCGGAAAGCTCTAGTCTGGAATGATGGTATAAATAATTAATTAGAATGCTAACGGGTCTTTAATTAAGCCTAAGCTTAGACCGGCTAGTCTTACAGGAAGATACGGTTCGTACGCACGATTAAGCGAAGACCGGAATAGAATGTGATTTAAACCCGACATGTTCATAGACTTGTCTTATATGGGTATTTCATACACATTCTGGATTTTGAGATAAAACCGATAAGGTTTGACCCGTTTCGGCTAACTTATATAAACTAGTTATATAAACCGATCCGAACGCGAATAACGCGTAACGGGTAACCGAATAGGTCGCGAACAGGTTTCCTAAGTTAATTATGCTTCCAATATGTTGTGACATCAGTAGGATGTCTTTCATTATGCCCCGAACTAATTTAAACACAAACTATGCCCCGTAGGGGTAGTTTGGTCATTTTAAAAGTTGTAAAAGAGTTTAAATGTTTAACTGATTTACAGGTCTGATGTAAACAGAAAACATACTCAATTTGATGAGTTATAACAGTAGGGTAAAGTATATATGTGAAATATATCATCTATGACCAAACTATGCACCGAAGGGCATTTTGGTAATTTCACATAAGCCGAAAAGCTCAAAAACGAAGTCTGAGTAAATCAACTTTTGCTTACTGTCAAAATATTATAATTTGCCTCTTATATCAGTAGGTATCAACCCGGGTATGTCCAATATGATTTGAAAACATATTATGTGTTAAAAACGCTAATTAAGGCGATTAAAGGCCATTACCGGGTTCGATACTGAAATCTGACATTTTTATATTTCTAGAAGGCTTAAAATAATTTACTTATCATAACAAATCAGTAGCAAAAGGTTTGGAGTCGTTTAGATGTGTAAAACTCATTTTATGGCCCGTAAGGGCAAAACCGACAATTTCCGAATTAAGCCTGCGACTACGAGTTATGCTCAGCCTAAAATTAATTAAAAATCTTTAAAAATATTAAAATAATATTTTATAACAGTGGGTAATTCGTTTGATACCAAAAAGTATGTTTAACTAGGCTATACGCTAATTACGCCATTATGTTAACATAAAGCATTAGTTTTGCGATAATGAGCATAACTCTTAATCTACAAGTCAAACTGATGTCAAATTTTGCATGCAAGTCTATATATCAGTATTTAAGGTTTCTACACTTTTACATTACCATAAATCACGTTTTAAGGTAATAAGGGCATAATGGTCAACATATGAGCGATTAACGGAAACTTGCGTATTAATTGGATAATCAACGAAACAAGTACAGAGACTTATACTATCATGCAACCCTACTCTAATGAAGCACTAAGGCATTTCCGAATCAAACTAAAACGGGTCAGAAGCGAAGTCAAAGCAAAAGTCAAGGTTTTGCGCCTTTCGGTTCCGAACCGGGTTTAAACAGAAATTTGTCGAGTCGGGCAAGCGTAGACAAGTTTTCATACTTATTACCATGTTACATTAAGGTTAAAACAGGTTACACACCTTTCGGATCATTAATTGTGCATTAAATCGCATTTTGTATTTCTGTTGACTTTTTCGGTCAACGTTTGACCCGACAAACGACCTAGTTAGGTCTGGAATTGGTACTTGCCCTTATAAGGGTTTAATACCCATATAATTACCTATCTAACGGTACTTCTAATTTGACATACGACTGAGCTATCGTTACTTAATCACGAAGTCAACCGTAATTTACGATATATTGACTTTTAAGCTAATTACTAAGCTAGAATTAATTTAGAAGGGTTAGGCTACTTACCAAGTGTTTAATGATGACTAGGGAGGTCTTGCAATCAGCTTGGAAGCTCCACAATGATCAGAATTTAGAATGTGAATGTTTGCAAGTTAATGGGTCTTATATAGTGTTTGTAACACCATGAATCATTGACAACTAAGTCTACAATCCTCCACAAGTGATCAACACATGGTTCTAGTGTTTAGGGGTGTCTAGGGGTCATGCACATGTGAGAAATACCGGTTTAATGGGTCAAAAACGCGCACAACAGCCAACAGCAGGTAATCTGGTCGCTGGGCAACCCTCGCGTAGCGCGAGGGTCCGTCGCGCTACGCGACGCCTCTGCAGATCAGTCTTGTGATTTTGTTTGTTGGTGTTTCGAAAGGGCAAGTGGTATAAACGAATGGTGGGCATTATTTTCTCATTTAGGGGCCTCCAATATGGGTCTTTTACTGTTGGATACCCTACCATTTGTGTTTGTTTGCTTTGCATTCAAAAACAAGACCCGAAAACAAAGGGTTTCCGTTCCTTTTCATCGTAGGAGTCCTACCATTTAATTTTAAATCATTCCATGTAATAATTCCCTGAACTTGAATATGTACAAGGTGTTTTTAACATAAATTGAGTCTTGGGATTTATAACGAGGTCGTTCAGAGGTGCAAAAGTTAACATAACGACACGGTTAAATCCTGTCAATCATTTTTAATAATTCCGAGTCTACAAGCGTTTTGTCACACGTGACACGTGTCGTTACTTTATTGAACACGAAATTCTGAGGTGTTACAGTCCACTAAACCATTTTTTCATCCTTAAATCATGGAAATGGGTACTCAAAATCCCACACATTCTAAAACCATTTTTTTTAATAATTAAAATATATAAATCAAGAGAAAGAAAGAGATTGAGGATGAACATGATGGCCATCCAGAACCATGATGGTTTTGTTTGCTATCATACACTATGGGACTGGACGATGTTGCACTCGGTACCCAACCTCCACTTCATCATTCCTATCTTGTCCTACATTCTGAGCAGCCTTAGGTAGAAGCGAAATGAGATGCATAGAACGTAAACAATTGAATGGCTAGTAGTAACAGTTGGGTCGATTTAGTACATGGTGGTTGAAAAAACTATTTATCGTCATTGATTTGGTTTATTTTTTTTTCCAATATACGTTGTATGTTAGGGTATTCAGCGCGGTCATCACGACACCCATGGGAAATGATGTGGCAGCATAGCTATAGAGTGGACATCACACCACAATAGCGTGAGTACTGTGAGTGTAGTCATGTAGAAAGAAATTTTGAATGGTTTCTTCAGCAATATTTTAGTTATTAGTTGATTTTATTTTTCTTTAATAACTTGTGCTCTTTAGCTCTTTAAAAAAAATCTAAGTACACAATGTCGTTTAATTTTGTTTTTGTGAATATCCTGATATAAACATTATTGAAAACTGATTTGGCTTCAAAATAAAGTATTATTTTATCTCGTTAGGGGCTTTGACACGTACTTGTATCCGTAACTTTGATGGAAGTTTTCATACTTCAACGACGATGATGAATAGATATTAAATTTATGTTTTAGTATTCTACATTTGCGTTAATTAGTTAGAGAGTTTAACTAGAGTAAAGTGCATTTTGCGTCCCTTAGTATATCCATGCCAAGTTGTTGTGCTCTCTAGATCTCTAAAAGTAGAAATTTCCTTCTTGAGTCCTTTTGTCTGCCTTTAATCATCAAATTTAACCATTTTAGAAATAACAATGTGAAACCAATAGAACTTTAGCCTTCTTTCACCAATCACTCTATCTCACTGATTGCAAAAATTGCCGTGATTTTCACTTTTTCAATTATATACGCAATTTCTTTGGTCGAATACATAATTCCAAAGGGGAAAGATGAGTCATGCGACAAGGAAATGTGTTTTTTAAAATATATGTGTTTCTTTTTGTCTTCTAAGAGATATATATTATATCATGTATGGGTTAATAGAAACAATTTAATCACTTTTTTTATATTTGTTAGTGTGATTAGGTATGAATTTATTTATTAATACAAAATAATTTATGCAAATTTTTATAATGTTATATTTTAGTAACGCTTACATTTTGTTTTATTTCTTCCTTTGATGTAAGTGGGGATTATCAGTGGAGTTTTCTAACAATTTTCTTTGAGAGGGACCTCTATTATATAATGGTGTGTGTATACAAACACAAATCGATTGCCAAAAAAAATCAATTAATTTTCCCCTTCGTTAGCATATAGGTAGGTACTTTCGTCACACAAGTAATTTTAAAGTGGGAAGATGAGTCATTGCCACTGTTAAGTAGCTATGGTGTTTTACGGTGGTTTTGATTTTTTTGGTATAACCGAATCGATCCGAATTAGATGTATGTATAATCGAACGATGTTCATCTGTTTAAACCGACTTATCAGTTTGGCTATCCAATTAAACCCGTTATTATGCGGTTTATTTAGCAAAATTAGTGAAACCGATAACCCAACCAAAAACCAAATAAGCAATTCACTTTGATTTTTTCTTATATGAATATATTTAATTTTTGGTTTTTTTTTATTTTTGCTCAAGGGATAAATTCGCAAGTGCATTTGTTTTCTATATATATATATGTGTGTGTTTCTTTTGTCTTGAATAAAAAAAAATAGATAACGTATGGATTAGTGGTATAGGGAATTAATTAGTTCTATAATAAAAAGTTATTGTTCCTTTTGTTCAACTAAGAAATAAGAGGCCAAGTCGAAAAAAATGATCGACTCTCTTTGACCAATATTGCTCTTTGGTGGATTTACCCATTTTTTGTACAATAAAAAGGGGCACTAAAAATTGTGTACCTTTCCCAATTCTTATAAAAGTTTCTTAACTACTTTTAATTTCTTAACTCTCTTAGCTTTATCATCTCTCTTTCAAGTTTCTTCCAGACTTAGAAAGGCGTTTTTTTTCCAGGGAAGACCGACGGACCATTCTGGATGGGAAATGAGATTAAAATGTGTTTATTTTAAATAGAGTAAACTGCCATTTTGGTCCCTGTGGTTTGGCCAGTTTTGCCACTTTAGTCCAAATCTCAAACTTATTACATCCAGGGCCCTGTGGTTTGCATTTTGTTGCCATTTTAGTCCAAAACTCCAAAACCCCATTTTTTTTACTGTTGCAACCTCCTATTTTGTCCTGTAGTACAGGGGCATTTTGGTCATTTTATTTTTCATTTAACATTTTATTAATTAAAATTTTGGTCATCTCTCTTCTCCCAAATAATCATCATCAGCAGTAGAATATCAAGAACATGTAGAATCAAGAACAGATCAAAACAGCAGCAGATTATTAGAACATCATCATTTAGAACATCATCATCATCAAAACCCAGAAAATCCAGAAAATCAAGAACATCATCATCATCAACCCAGAAAATCCAGAAAATCCGGAAAATCAAGAACATCATCATCATCAACCCAGAAAATCCAGAAAATCAAAACCCAGAAAATCCAGAAAACCCATCATCAAGAACATCTGTATCTTCAAGAACATCATCATCAAAACCCAGAAAATCAAGAACAGATCAAAACAGCATTTGATTAATTCAGCGAGATTTTAATATTAAACGAATTAATTTTCGTGCATCCAAAGGTAATTTTCAGATTTTCAGTTTGTTTACTTGAATCATCATCACCTAAACAAATCCAATCAAAACAGCATTAAATTAAATGAGTGTGAAGGAATCGGAGATAGTGAGTGTGAAGGAATCGGAGATAGTGAGTGTGAAGGAGCACGGCGGCGGTGCGGCGTGTCACGGCCCCCGACCCGGTTTGACCCGTTTCAGAAGCCGCGGGACAGAAATACTGCGGTATTTAATTTACTAAGTTTAACAGCGGAAGTTTTCATCAGGATCGTTTAAAGCTAAAATGTTCCCGATTATTTTATTTCACAATTCGGGATAAAACCCCGATAATTTACAAAAGTATGATTTTATAAAATCTTTATTTTACAAACTTATTTCCTGATAATGAGCCACTATTTTAAGCTTGAAATGCTCCTCAGCACTTTTTCCTGAATTACAGCAGATCACCTGAAACATGTTTGAAAAAGGTTTTGTCAGCGGAAAATACTGAGTGAATCATTCTATTTACTAAAATGACACATTTGTTATAATTTACAGTATTAAGAGCGATTACAATGTTTCTGATATCAAGCCAACTACCCACGGTATTTGTCACTCGACCCATTGGCCCATTCGTCCAATGGTGACTGTGACTATGGTCATATCCCCCATTGGCTGCCCCAATGGTGACGATTATCAAGTAATGTATACAAAACCCCACATACCGGCTGTAATATGGTGATTACATAAACTTAATCCCTGTAATTATAACTTTGTAATAAATAGGGTTTTGTAAATAGATTTGATAAAAAGAGAGAATGACTCACAAACTGTGAGAAAAGAAGAATGACTCACAAACTGTGAGAAAAGGAGAATGACTCACATTGCTGATTTAACACGGACAGAATCTAGTCTATGATTTAGCCTTGTTAACCTAATTTAAATAACAATGCACACAAAACTGGGTTAGTAATCAATCCAGCAATTACGATAACTCACGAGATCAAAGTATCACAATGAATGACAAAATGCAATACTTTATCCATCGAATTAACGATGATCCGTTGAATTAACAACGAACGACAAAGTATAATACTTTATCTATCGAATTAACGATGATCCATCAAATTAATGATGAATAATAAAGTATAACCCTAATGTGGGCGGCACTTAAACATTCATTGGATATATTGATCGTCGGATAATGAATCGTAGCAGCGATTGTGCTAATACCCTGTTTCGCAGCATTGATTTGTGAACTGTGATAGTAATTCGAACGTAACTCAGTGAATATTTCGAAATTTTACGTCGTTTTTCTTTCAGAATTCAAGTCCCACAGTCCACTATTTATAGGTGAAATTTTACCCTCGGGCGGCCCGCGTAAGAGTACGCTTAACCTGAGGCGGGCCGCGTGAGACCTATATTTAGCTATAGGGTTGCCACGTTTGGCACTAGCTTTGCTGAGTTGATAATTTTCGAAAATTACTTGCTGCCAACGTTTTAGATGGATAATCGTCCATAGGGTTTAACCCCCCCTGAGTTTTAGGGGCCCTAATCCTGATTCTGAAAATTATGAAAATTTTAGGGTTTGTTCAGAATCACTTGGGTGTCTCAATTAGGGTTTCCTTTTGGACTAATTATTTTAATAATTATGACTTTTGATGAGAGTTGTTACATTATCCCCACCTTAAGAAAAATCTCGTCCTCGAGATTTACTGGAATAATTGAGGATACTTTCTCTTCATTTCGGATTCCAGTTCCCAAGTGTACTCAGCTCCTCTCTTTGAATCCCATCTAACTTTGACTAGAACTAGTCGTTTGTGTTTGAGAAACTTGATCTTTCGATCCTCAATTTGAAGAGGTCTCTCAACGAATTTCAACTTTTCGTTTACTTCTATATCTCGAAAAGGTACTACCAGAGATTCATCTGCTAAACATTTCTTTGGATTGGATACATGAAATACATCATGTACTCCAGATAATTCTTCTGGTAGTTGTAAATGATAAGCTACTGGTCCTATACGTTGGATCACTGGAAATGGTCCTACGTATCTTGGACTTAGCTTTCCTTTCTTACCGAATCTTACCACTCCTTTCCAAGGAGAAACTTTCAACAATACCTTGTCTCCAACTTGGAATTCTAACGGCTTGCTTCTATTGTCTGCATAACTCTTCTGGCGATCTCGAGCTGTCTTCAGCCTTTCTTTGATTTGAGTAATCTTATCAGTTGTTTCTTGCACAATCTCCGGACCTGACAATTGACTTTCTCCTATTTCTGCCCAACAAATTGGAGTTCTGCACTTTCTTCCATATAATGCTTCAAATGGAGCAGTATCAATGCTTGAGTGATAACTATTATTATAGGAGAATTCAATTAATGGTAAGTGATCATCCCAACTTCCACCAAAGTCTATCACACATGCTCGGAGCATGTCTTCTAGAGTTTGGATCGTTCTTTCACTTTGCCCATCTGTTTGGGGATGATATGCAGTGCTCAAATTTAGTCGAGTTCCCATAGCTTGCTGGAAACTTTTCCAGAAATGGGAAATAAAACGACTATCTCTATCCGAAACAATGGAGAGTGGAACTCCATGTAAGGATACAACTTCATCTACATACAATTTAGCCAGTCTTTCCATGCTAAAGGTTTCTTTCATTGGTAGAAAGTGAGCAGATTTGGTTAATCGATCCACAATTACCCAAATCGCATCATTACCTTTTCTGGTTTTGGGTAACTTAGTAACAAAATCCATTGTTATAAGTTCCCATTTCCATACTGGCATCTCTAACTGTTGTAGTAATCCTGAAGGTTTCTGATGTTCTGCCTTAACTTGTGAGCAAGTAAGACATTTAGAAACATAGCTGGCTATGTCCTTTTTTATTCCTATCCACCAAAAGTTCTTTCTTAAATCTTGATACATTTTGTTGTTTCCTGGATGCATAGTGTACCTAGATTTATGAGCTTCTTCTAAAATCTTAGATCTTAAGTCTCCCTGCTTAGGTACCCAAATTCTACTTTTGTGGAATCTCCAAATTCCATTTGCTCCTTGTTCTAATTCCTTGATTCGTCCTTTCATTCCTTCAGAATCATCCTTGATTGCTGTAGCTTGAATATTCTTCAATTGTTCCATTAAATCTATTTGTAGATTTAATCTGAGAGCACGAACCCGTCGTTGTTTCTCATAATACTTACGACTTAAGGCATCTGCAACTATATTCGCCTTTCCTTCGTGATACTGAATATCACAGTCGTAATCACTTAAGATTTCCATCCATCTCCTTTGCCTCATGTTTAACTCTTTTTGTCCAAAGATATATCTTAAACTCTTATGATCTGTATAGATAGTAAACTTACTTCCGTGCAGATAATGTCTCCAAATCTTAAGGGCAAAAATTACGGCTCCTAATTCTAAATCATGAGTCGTATAGTTTTCTTCGTGCTTTTTCAATTGCCTTGATGAATATGCAATTACCTTCTTGCGTTGCATAAGCACACATCCAAATCCTAATTTTGAAGCATCACAATATACTTCAAAATCTTCAATTCCTTCTGGTAAGGCTAAGATTGGTGCATGGGTTAATTTCTGTTTCAAAATTCTAAAAGCTTCTTCTTGTTTAGGTCCCCATTCAAACTTAGTAGCTTTACAGGTTAGCTTAGTTAATGGTACAGCTATCTTGGAAAAATCCTTAATAAACCGTCTATAATATCCAGCTAAACCTATAAAACTTCTTATTTCCATTGCTGTTTGTGGAACCTTCCATTTGGTAATTGCCTCTATCTTAGCAGGATCTACATGAATACCTTCATGATTTACCATGTGTCCTAAAAATTGCACTTCCTTTAGCCAAAATTCACATTTCGAGAATTTGGCGTACAACTTTTCTTTTCTTAACAAAGTTAAGAGTGCATGAAGATGTTCACAATGCTCTGTCTGACTTTTGGAATAAATGAGTATATCGTCTATGAAGACAATAACAAATTTATCCAAGTACGGTTTACAGATCCTATTCATCATGTCCATAAATGCTGCAGGCGCATTTGTTAATCCGAAGGGCATGACTGTAAACTCGTAATGACCATACCTAGTTCTGAAAGCAGTCTTAGGTATGTCTTCTTCTTGTACCTTTAATTGATGATATCCGGAGCGTAAATCTATCTTAGAAAAATATCTAGCCCCCTGAAGTTGATCAAAAAGATCATCAATCCTAGGTAATGGATATCGATTCTTAATTGTAACCTTATTCAATTCCCTATAATCGATACACATTCTCATTGAACCATCCTTTTTCTTGACAAATAACACTGGCGCTCCCCAAGGGGATGAGCTAGGTTGTATGAATCCTTTACTTAGTAATTCATCTAATTGCTGTTTCAATTCTAACATTTCTGTGGGTGCTAACCGATAAGGTGCCTTGGCTATCGGTGTAGTTCCTGGAATTAGATGAATCCTAAATTCTACTTCCCTATCTGGAGGTAATCCTGGTAAATCTTCTGGAAATATATCAGAATATTCTGATACTACGGGTATTTCCTTAAGATCTTTTCCCTTAGTGCTAATGATTACTGAAATCATATACACTATTCCTTGTTTTCGTTCATAATTAGCAACTTTCATTACTGATATGAACTTCATGGGCTTACGTGGTTTATCTCCTGTAATCCTAATCACTTCTCCGGTGGGTGATTGAATTTCTATGGAATTTTGATCACAAAGGATTCTAGCATGGTTGGCTACTAACCAATCCATTCCTAATACGACATCAAATTCAGCTAAATTCATCGGCAATAGTTTTGCAGAGAATTTATGTCCTAAAAGTTCTATATTTCCTTCTTGCAAAACTTTATCTATTTTAACTGAATTTCCGTCTGCTGTTTCAACTGTAAAAATCTGCCTAATATTGGTTAAAGGTAAACTAAGAGCTTGACAGAATGAAGTATTTATAAAACTTTGGTTTGCACCAGAGTCAAATAATACTTTGGCGTAAACGTTGTGAACTAAGAACGTACCCGCTATCACATCTGGAATGAGTTCTGCTTCTTGAGTGGTCAGCTGAAATGCCCTAGCATTCTTCTTAGTAGTGCCTTCGGTCGCTTTGGGTTTGTTATCTGCTGGTTTGACCAATTTAGGACATTCTGTTTTATAATGCCCTGCTTCTCCACAGTTAAAACAGATTACTGTTTTCTTTTTGCAGTTTTCTTCCCGATGTCCTATACCCTTGCAAAAATTGCAAGTGATATCGCATCTTCCATAATGTTTCTTTTTGCATTTCCTGCAGAATGACGGAGTTGGAGCTTGCCCTGTTCCTTTTCTCTTGAAGCTGTTATTATTACCCACACGAAATCCTTGGGTAATTTTCTGAGCTAGTTCCTTTTTCCTATCTTCATCTCTTGTGCGTACCAGTTCATCGGTTAGAGTATTGGCTAATTCTACCGCATCATCAATAGTGCGAGGTCTCGCAGCTTTAACAATATTGCGGATTTCGCTGATTAGCCCCCAAATATAGCGAGAAATGAGTACCGGTTCTGGCGAAGCCAGTGTTGGTACCACTCTTGCATATTCAAAGAATGTCGAGGTATACCCACGACAATCTACACCCATCATCCGATGATTTAGAAACTTATTCGCCATCTGTTCTTTTTCATACTCGGGACAGAATTTTCTTTCTACCAAACCCTTAAATTCTTCCCAAGTCATAGCATAAGCTATTACTCTTCCTTTTGATTGTAACACAGTATTCCACCATTCAAGTGCACTTTCTTTGAACAGATTGGATGCATACATGACCTGATCATCTTTTCCATATTTACTTATTGCAATGACTGCTTCGGTTTTCTCTAACCAACGCAGTGATGCAGTTGCTCCTTCATTGCCTGCAAATTCAGTGGGTTCACAGGCAAGGAATTCTTTGAAAGTGCAACCAGGCGTTGCAGTTTTCATTTTCTTGGGTAATGGAGCTTGATGTGGTTCCTTATTATGATTTACATGATTATTGCCTCCATTTACACTATTACTGAAGTTATCTTCAGTAATCTGTTTACTAGGGACAATTTGTTGTGGTTCGGGTGGATTCTTGATAGCAGCAACGAATGCTGGAATAGCATTAGCTATCCCTTGAGCAACAATGTTTTCGATATCTTGCCGAGTCATATATTGATCTCCTGGATGTTGCTCAGACTGATTAACTTCATTTATAGGTTCATTACCACTGTTTGCCATCTGATAATATATATATAAATTTTATTAGTATCTGCTAAATAACAATTATATACAAACAATCAGAAAATTTTATAATACATGTATAGTCAAAACAATCGATTTCTCGATTTTATTTTATATCTAGTATAGTATGCATCATTACTCGCAAATATCTTACAGAGTTTTATTCGTTATTTACAGACTAACTTTACTATTATACAAACACCTTTTTACCATCCTACTATCTTTCGTCACTTGCTGTTCTAAAAACGCATTTCCCTCTCATCGTACTTCCATGCAATCTGTCCCCCTATTTCCCTGATTCTCGTTCCAGCATCAAACAACTCTTCACCGAAGTGGCGAAGTTCAGCCATGTTTTCATTACTCATGGGTGGATTAGGTAGGGGTTCTGGATCGAATTGTGGAAGAAAAGAGTAAGGATCGTTGACAATATTTTGAAATTGCCAGTCGTTCGTCCACCATTCGTCCATTCCTATGGGTTGAGAGTGGACTATTGGGTCTGGAATTGCTGGTTCCCAATTCATAGGGAGTTGGTTTTCAAGAGGGTAATTAAAAATATTATTATTATTATTATTATTGACAGGCTGAATTGTTTCACAGCTTGCCAATAGGAAGTCTATCTCATCTTGAAAAGTCCTTTCCTGGATTGGATTAGAGCTCTCTCCGATTTCTATCTGAGCTGATCTAGAGCCTTGCCCAACTTCCATTACTATTTCTTTAGTAACCTCTTCCATTTGTATTCCTATCTCCTTAATCTCCTCCTTGTCTTTAGTTTCCATTTCCTGTGGTTTGGAACTCTCTCCGGTTATAATTTCTTTTCCCTTTTTCAAAGGATTGTTTATTTTGGGAAGTTTTGGAGCTGGCTTTTTCTTACGTATTTTCCTCCATCCTACATAACTTCTTTTCTTGGGTTTTGACTTTTTCAAGGGTGGAGCTTTGAATTCTACTGGTTGTTCTATATCTGGAAAGTATCGGGTATATTCTTTGGAAGCTTCGATAGTCACTGGGTAAAGATTAAGGTTCTGAAAAGCTTCAGATATCCCACTCATGCTGATGTAGCATATATGCAAAATGCATAAAATACTAAGTTAAAATTTATAATAAACCGTGTAATTTATTACAAAGATAACTGGAAAACATACTTAGGTTTTGAAATTTTATTTATTACACAGGGTTTCTAGATTGTGAGGGTAGAGTGCTAAACTTTAAAATATCTAAAGATTTATATTTTCTGCTACTGTGGCTAGCATATATAAGTTTGCCCATTTCTCATCTAGCTTATCTTCCCAAGGTGATTTATCAATTAATTCCTGGGTTTCCCGTTTAATCTTCTTTTGTCGAATTTGCTCTTTACTTTTCTTAATAATCATCTCCCTCCTTCTAGGAGAAAGTGTTTCCTCGTATTGTGCCTTTCGCACAAATATTCCTTCTTCAGGAATTTCAGTTTGATTCGAGAATTTGGTTCGGGATGAACTTCCCTTCTCATTGGATGATTTATCTAATTTATGATAGATACTTGCTAGCTTTTTCTTACCCATACTGTAATTAACAAATAATCAGTTAATACCACAAATAATCACATAATAGTAATCAGGAAAAATTAAGTATTTTTAAATACTTAATTAGCTTAACTCAGTGGCTCTGATACCACCTTTTTCTGTCACGGCCCCCGACCCGGTTTGACCCGTTTCAGAAGCCGCGGGACAGAAATACTGCGGTATTTAATTTACTAAGTTTAACAGCGGAAGTTTTCATCAGGATCGTTTAAAGCTAAAATGTTCCCGATTATTTTATTTCACAATTCGGGATAAAACCCCGATAATTTACAAAAGTATGATTTTATAAAATCTTTATTTTACAAACTTATTTCCTGATAATGAGCCACTATTTTAAGCTTGAAATGCTCCTCAGCACTTTTTCCTGAATTACAGCAGATCACCTGAAACATGTTTGAAAAAGGTTTTGTCAGCGGAAAATACTGAGTGAATCATTCTATTTACTAAAATGACACATTTGTTATAATTTACAGTATTAAGAGCGATTACAATGTTTCTGATATCAAGCCAACTACCCACGGTATTTGTCACTCGACCCATTGGCCCATTCGTCCAATGGTGACTGTGACTATGGTCATATCCCCCATTGGCTGCCCCAATGGTGACGATTATCAAGTAATGTATACAAAACCCCACATACCGGCTGTAATATGGTGATTACATAAACTTAATCCCTGTAATTATAACTTTGTAATAAATAGGGTTTTGTAAATAGATTTGATAAAAAGAGAGAATGACTCACAAACTGTGAGAAAAGAAGAATGACTCACAAACTGTGAGAAAAGGAGAATGACTCACATTGCTGATTTAACACGGACAGAATCTAGTCTATGATTTAGCCTTGTTAACCTAATTTAAATAACAATGCACACAAAACTGGGTTAGTAATCAATCCAGCAATTACGATAACTCACGAGATCAAAGTATCACAATGAATGACAAAATGCAATACTTTATCCATCGAATTAACGATGATCCGTTGAATTAACAACGAACGACAAAGTATAATACTTTATCTATCGAATTAACGATGATCCATCAAATTAATGATGAATAATAAAGTATAACCCTAATGTGGGCGGCACTTAAACATTCATTGGATATATTGATCGTCGGATAATGAATCGTAGCAGCGATTGTGCTAATACCCTATTTCGCAGCATTGATTTGTGAACTGTGATAGTAATTCGAACGTAACTCAGTGAATATTTCGAAATTTTACGTCGTTTTTCTTTCAGAATTCAAGTCCCACAGTCCACTATTTATAGGTGAAATTTTACCCTCAGGCGGCCCGCGTAAGAATACGCTTAACCTGAGGCGGGCCGCGTGAGACCTATATTTAGCTATAGGGTTGCCACGTTTGGCACTAGCTTTGCTGAGTTGATAATTTTCGAAAATTACTTGCTGCCAACGTTTTAGATGGATAATCGTCCATAGGGTTTAACCCCCCCTGAGTTTTAGGGGCCCTAATCCTGATTCTGAAAATTATGAAAATTTTAGGGTTTGTTCAGAATCACTTGGGTGTCTCAATTAGGGTTTCCTTTTGGACTAATTATTTTAATAATTATGACTTTTGATGAGAATTGTTACACGGCGGCGGAGCGGTGGAATCCAGGTGTGCTCAATTGATAAAGATTCATCGCTATCTCTCAAATTCTTCCCAAAAAATGGGTGTATGCATCAGCAAAAGCAAGAATTCATCAAGAACTGAAGTGGGTATTACTTACAATCACAGATCTGATGAGCCAAACATTGTGTACACCAAATTCTTAACAAACCATTTTAGATGATGGTCTGCACCGCCACACCGCCACCGCCACCGCCACCGCCATCACCGCCAGAGCTTTGAAGAAGATGTGTTTGAAGGTTTGGAGAAGAGGTGGAGCCGGTGTGAAGACAGGAGCTTTAAGGTCAACGCCAGTGGGTTGTATGAAGACGGAGAACGATGATGACGCCGGTGGAGCCTCTGTGTTTGAAGGTTTGGCGTTGATAAACACATGGTCTGCCAGAGCTGTGTTTGAAGGTTTGGAGAAGAGGTGGAAGATCTGCTTTGTAATGTGGGTTAGGGTTTTTTTTTGGGGAGACGAGGGTTAAAAGGGGGAGTAAATGAATTTTATATTAGTAATTTAGTTTATTAATTATTGAAAGATTATAATAAATTAAGATGGACTAAAATACCCCTGCACAAAAGGACAAAATAGTCAGCATTCAACAGTCAAAATATGGGTTTTTTGGATTTTGGACCAAAATAGCAATAAAATGCAAACCACAGGGCCCTGGATGTAATAAGTTTGAGATTTGGACTAAAGTGGCAAAACTGGCCAAACCACAGGGACCAAAATGGCAGTTTACTCTTTTAAATAACTTTTCTTTATATACCAATGAATTAATTGTTCAATTGAAAAATGTCAAAATATGATCGGAAGAAAAATGCATATGGCTTTATAGCCTAGTGGCATCTTGAGGGTGAGATAAGGCTTTGGAACCAATAGAACCTGGGTTCGATTTTCACAAGGGTTTTTTTCCCATAATTATTGGGTTTCCTTCTTAATTGGTGTATAGACATTATGCCTAGTGTAGATGGATATGATCGGGTGGTTCTGCTAGGGGCACGATGATACTCCAGTGATCCGTTAGTGATCCAAATTTGCCGTTAAAAAAAAGAGATGAATAATTAAGTTCATCTTTGTGACTATGTTAATTGTTCACCGGATCCCAATCCATTTACATTATATCTTATAATGATAGGACTTTTTACATTGGAGCTGAGCACATGATGTAGAAATATAAAATGGTAACGTGCAATTATCATAGTCGGAGATTACTATAATATTATATTCCAACAACTACAAGATGCCTTGCTTATTTTATAATGTAAATCTACTCTCAACAACTACTATTATTATAAACGTACCTACGTAGTGTACATTTGATAAAGTTGCTAATTAGCACAAGATGGATACCCTAGCTAAATATAAAATGGTAACTTGCAATTATTAAAAAGTGTTAAGCTGGCCGGAGATAATGATATTCCAACAATACAAGACATCCATTGAAAACACTTATGTTAGGACCTAATCTCTAATGTCACAATGCACACAAACATAAGCAAAATTTTTCTGAGGATGTTGCGTTACTCACTTGAGTTCTTAGTCTAGGCTTGCGGGAAGTCAACGGGGAATTCAAATTCAGACTGGGGAAAAGAACTGTTGTAGCTAAAGATAGATATTATCTCAAAATTTTAATGACTATTTTTTCAATAATATGCGTCATGCATGAAACCATTGAAGCAGGCACATGAGGTTAGGGCTGCAAACAAACCGAACGAACACAAACAAGACCTTGTTCGTGTTCGTTTGTTAAGAAAATATATGTGTTCACGAACTGTTCATGAACATTTACCAAACTAGATTTATCACAAAATAGGCATCACTTACAATTGACCACACATTCAGAACTACAAGGCTTGAAATTGCATACAAAATCACTGCTAATGATATATAATGGGATTAAAGATGTTTCATTTGGATAAGACTGATGACAAGAATGATTTCGGGTTAATATGCATGCACTTCTAGAAGACCAAAATTAAGCTAGTATAATTGTAATTCTTTAATTTTCTATAACGTTTATCTTGATTTTATATCAATTTGAAGCTATGAAGAATTTTCCTCTTTGATTCCTTGAATCTCAACATGTTTGAGTCAAATTGGGTCTCCAAATGGAAATTAAATCGAAATACAAGGTAAACGGTCAACAAGCTGCACCGCTAAAATCTGTGATCAGACACGCATTGCTTTTTGTCCCAACTTATCAGCATAATATTATAAGTGACTCAAGCGTCAATCGACCACCAAAGTCTTTTTTCTACTGAAATATTATAAATTGACCATTGACTGGTATTTTTTTTGTATTATAAGTGCCAATCGACCACCCAAAAGTCTTTTTTTTTTCTGAAATATTATAACTTGACCATTGACTGGTCATTTTTTGTATTGTGAAACCATTGAAAACTTCCTTGTTTTCAAATGATTTTTTATTAGACCATGCGTAGTGGGCATTATTTTTTCAAAATTTGCCACCAAACACGCCCCCTCCCCGCCACCTGGGCATTATTGGGCGTTATTGATCAATTTTCCCCCCTAGGCGTTTTTTTAAATAACGCTTGTTCCAAATTTGAAGCACCAATCACATTTAATCTTCCTTTTTCTTGGCCAACAGCTTTTTTTGTTGGATTTTTTATTTTTATTTAATTCTCTACACCCTTTTAATATAATGTCCACATCCTCACTACACCCATTTTAGAAAAACACCCAATAATGCCCATTGCTGACTGTACTGCCACATGACGGAAAACCCCAAAGGTGTGGGTATTATTCACCCTTACCACTACGCATGGTCTTACACTATTTGTTTTAATGTTTTCTGAGTAGCAGGTAATTAGAAACATAAAAGAATTAAATTATTTGTGTAGTAGGTAAATAGAAACTTAAAGGAGTGTAGTAGGTAATTTGAAACTTAAAAGAATTAAATTATTTGTGTAGTAGGTAACTAGAAACTTAAAAGAATTAAATTATTATTATGACTTGTGAGTTTATTATATTAGTTTTTAAAATATATTTTTTATTAGTTTTAACAATTTATAATTTAAGAAATACGAAGACATTTTAAAAGAAAGCCATCCAGAACTTTTGTCTTCAAATTGTATTCTCGTGATCTTTCATGGATCCGTAGTGATAACCAGTCTTGTCTTTAATCACCTAAAAAAAGATGAAACTAAAAGAGCATATTTCATCGACTAGAGATTCACGTCGTCAAGCAGTGATGATTTTTACACAATAAATGGTTAGTGGTAGCATATGACTTAATATCATATGTCAATCACTAAAAAATAGGCAGTTACGTTTACTATTTATTTGAGCTACAACAATTCTCTTAATTGTAACGGATGAAATGCGTCAAAAAGTATACGTTTTATTTAAATTTTGTTACTTTTGTTTATTCCATTAAACATATTTCATAAAGTTAGTGTGGCACGTGTCACAAAGATTCCATCCATGAAACCATTGGTTATTAGTTTCACTGGTAGAATACTCCTCTCGATTGCATAACCTTTTGCTCTACACATTCCAGATCTCCAATGGTTATACTCTTAACAGGGGCGAAGTATGGGGGGGTGGGCGCCCGACCCCCCGAACTTTTCACTTAGTAGTGTTATATATGTAATTTCCGTATAGAATTTTTTGGGTATAAACGTTTTCGACCCCTCGGTTCTATAGAAATTTTTAGGTATATACGTTTTCAAACCCCCCCCCCCCCCCGGTCATTCGGGTCAAGCTTCGCCACTGACTCTTAACAATCATTTGATATCTCTGTCCGAGTGATATGCGGAACACAAACCCGAATTTTGATATGCACACTAACACTAACCCTGTGTTCAAAAGCTGTAACTTTGGCTCCTAGTTGGTCAACTATGGTGCACCATGCCCCTGGTGTTGAAAATAACAAAACAAACAAGACAGTCATGGACAAACAATCAAGTAATATAGTATTACAAGTCATAATCAATGCATAGATAGTTTATTATTCATTGATGCTTACCTTTGCAGGACAAATTAGTCTTCATAACCTACGTCTTCACGGGTCACAATCCATAAATATTTATATTTTAGTGATGCTTGTGTTTTGTTGTTTTTCTTCCCTGAGTCCAAGTGGGGATCATGATGAGTGGGCTTCCAATAATGTTATATTGGAGAGTACCTACTCAGGCAAATATAAAATAATAGATATGTATTTCTTCAATATTATAATAATTTGTTCAACATGTGTAGATTAGAAAGATTAACCATTTAGGTGATGAAAAAAACCTAAATATACTTGCATATATCACGAAAAAAAACGTCACTAATAAATGACGACACCATTCGAAACTATAAGACTTGAAATTGCATTCAAGGTCACACTGCCAATGATGATGATATTAATTGGAGGTTTGATTTGGAGAAATTTGACGACAAGAATGATTTCTGGTTAAAACACATGCACTTCTAGGAGACCGTTGCAGTGCTAGGTGATAAGTAGAGACAAATTGGTCTAATGAAGAGAAGTCTATAATCATGGGAAAAAGTGTATCGTGCCAATATTTTTATTCTTGATTGAGTTAACCGGGGTGTTCTCGGGGAGGGGGTTCGGTGAGCGGGTTTGCCACGCGGGCACACCGACAACGCTGTCGACCCCATCAGTGACCGGTGAACAAGCCCTTTCGGGTATTATTCACCACACAGAATCCATGCTTTTTTTTACCGTTGTTCATCTCCACTGGCTCTATACCCATTATAACTTAAAAGAAAATAATTAGTTTTCTTTATTTAATTCCTCTATCACATTTCATTTTCTCATAACTTAAAAACATTCATAACCAAATTACAAACCTCATACACTATGGATAAACAAAACAAGGGTGATGCCAAGAAAAAAAAGGTTTGGCTAGTCGTGGATTGTAACACCTCGTAATTTCATGTCCAATGTGATATCGACACGTGTCAGGAACTTTAAACGTGTAAAGGATTTCATCAGAAGGACTAAAGTTGGCAAACAAAGAAAGTACGTGAATATAAGGGTTCAAAGTGTCAACAATGGATAAATATATCTTTCAATGACCCTACATGATGTTTATACCCTTAAACGAATAAATCATGGATCATACGAAGCTAATTGTGAAAGAAAGTGAGGAATTACAAACTACAGGGGCTAAATGTGTCAACATGTTTAAAGTATACCTCTGAGTGACACTTTAGCAAACCCGAAGCTTTGTAATGACTAATTATACTCACGAGAATAAGTGATAAAAATTTCACAAGGTTTCGATTCCGTATGAGAAAGTTATGCTATCATTCGTATGCGAGGGGTTAAAAGCGTCGACATTGATAATTAAGGCTTTTCGAGTGACCATAAAGTTGACCAAGGGCTTCAAAAAGATTGGTTATGTCTTGGAGTCCTTAGAAATCAATTTAGGTGGCTCAAAGTGCAAAACAAAAGGTTAAAACAACTTTTAAAAGGACCGGGGACCAAAACAGCAAACTTGGAAAGTTGAAAATCCGGTCAGAAGGGGCGTCACGGGACGCGTAGGACCCTTAGGAGACCTACACGTCACGCGAGGGGTCCTCTGATGCAGAAAAAATATGGCAGGTGCCTTTCCAGCCCGTTTAACCGACTTATATCACTTGTTTTCAATACCATGGGCTGCACTAGTATGTTTTTAGGCATTAGGGACACTTGTGTTGATCAAGGATCCATCCTAGACTTGCCTGGCACCATCTTGGTCAATCAAGATCACTATATAAAGTCCCACATTGTTGCAACTTTGATCATTCACTCATAACTCAACTTCTGGAGCTTTTGGGAGTTCAAGATCAGTTCCTAAGCATCTCTAGTCATAATTAGGATTTCAGTAAGTATCCTTAACCTTCCTTAATCGTGTTTTACTTAGTTATTTAGCTTAAAGTCAAATCGTTGTAATTAAGGTTTGACTTAACGATTAATCACTAATGGTCCAGTGATTAGTCAAACTTAAGGTAGTTATAAGTTGGTAATTATGTGGGCAATAAACCCTTAAAAGGGCACCCACTGATTCCCGCCTTAACTAGGTCATTTGTCGGGTCAAAGTTTGTTATAAAAAGTCAACAGAAACATAATTTTCGAATTAACGCATAATTAGCAATGTAGGAGACATGTAACCTGTTTTATCACTCATATAACTTGGTAATCAATGCAAGAACATGTCTAAGCATGTCCGACCTGACAATTTTCAGTTTAAGACCTGTTCGGAACCGAAAGTCGCATAGATTGACCATTGCTTTAACTTTCAGTTCTGACCCATATTAGCATGATTTAGAAATGCCTTAGAGCTTCGTTAGGACCAGCTTGTACGATAGTATAACCCTCTGTGTTTATACTACTTGACTCGTTGTTTGTCCGATTTTTCCGTTAAATGCCTAATGTTGACCAATATGCCCATTTGACCTTAAAACGAGAATTTTTGGAAATGTGAGAGGACAATAATCTTTGTTACTGATTTATAAACATGTCCCTAAAATTTCACATCAGTTGGAGGTCTAGATTTGGAGTTATGCTCAATAGCGTAATTAGAAGGCCTTTTATTAATTAAACGGCATAATTAGCGTAAAGCCTATCTAAACCCAATTTTTAACACCAAACCTTTTTCCCACTGATGTAATATAATATTTTGGGATTTTTGAAGATTTTTAATTATTTTTAAACTGATCATAACCTAAGGTTATTTCCTTGATTCGGTAATTACCGATTATACCCTTTCCGTTTATAAAATGAGTTTTACACAACATTTTGATACCAAATCTTTTGCCACTGATTTTATATGATGAATGAAGTATTTTGAACTTTATAACTGATGGAGAGTGTGAAACATGAGTGTTTAAGTGCGTATTTCACATGTTTTGTGTGGTTTTATATGATTATATGTTTAGAATTGTTTTATTGCGAGTGGTTGTATGTTTGCAGGTAAAACGCGTAATTTGGTGAGGTTACGTGGTTTAAAGATAAAACGGTTTGCAAGCACAGGCTTCGGTTGAATAAATGGCAGTGCATGTGATTATTTTATTCAAAGTGTTAAATGGGATGAAAATCAAAGGAATAAGGCATAAGTGGATCTTTGAGGCCATTTAGTGTTTTATAAAAAGCCAAGATTATGGTATCATTATGTCAGAGACACATGCACATGTGAGAGGAGGTTATTTATATTCAATCACATCAATGTTGGAGTGGAGAAAAGGGAAGTGACGGCTTGGACTTCAGAGATCACGTGAACTTGACATCATGTGGAAGGGGCTATTATTTTAATTGATTCCAAAAAAATAAACAATAGATCCATCAACATAATCACACTTTGACGGCAGGGGATTTTGGCAGAACTCACATGGGAGCTTTTAATTAATTTTTTTTTTTTTGACCAGCAAGAGGAGACAATTTTATTAAACCAAAAAGAAGAGAGTCTCTCCTTAGCAAGGAACTAAGGAAAGCAATACACCAGCAAAACAGAAAACAAGCCCAGCCCCCCTAAGTAATGCCCAGATCTTCGAATTTTCTCCAGTTTTCAGCCGTCAATCCGCACAACCTGGCCCGCTTCACCATCCACCAAAACGTCTCCTCTTTGATGCCTTCAACTGCTAAAGAGATCGACATGCCTCTCCCGTTGAAAACTTTTTCGTTCCGACATTTCCAGATCTTCCAAAAAGTCTTCAAGAAAACCGCTTGAATGATGAGCCTTAATTTTTTTGACCCACCCAAACCATAGCCAAGAAGGAGGATCTGCTTCACCGATTCAAAGGCTCCAGGAGCCCCCACCTTCAGCCAAAGAAACACATTCTGCCAGATCGTATTGGCGAACCAACATTCAGCAAGAAGATGGTCCACGGTCTCATCATCGGAATAACATAAAGGACATTTCCCGTCCCCGAACGAAACCCCTCTAGCCGCAAGAGCCATAGCTGTCGGAATCTTTCCGCCTAAGGCCCTCCAAACAAAACAGTTCACCTTCGGGACAGCGTACTTATTCCATCTAAAAAAGCACTGTTGCTGTTGAACCTGCACCTGACTGCTCAAATCGGACCGCACAATTTTGACCGAAAAATCCGTCCTCCCATTTATCGAATTCCACAGCCATCTATCCCCTCCTGCTTTCTGGCCGTGACCAGCCAGTAGGATCTGAAGTTGCTGCAACTCCGCCTGTTCGGACGAGGAAAGAGACCTTTTCTTCCACTTTTCAGCCCATGACGCAGCCCCGTTTGATGGTCCCATCCAGTCCGAAAGCTTAGATTTTTTAGACTTAGCTAAAGCATACAATTCTGGGAACCTGTTCTTTAACCTGACGTCACTCGACCAGCAGTCCTCCCAGAACAGAACTGAGTTCCCACTCCTAACGTCGCACACAATTTTTTTATTCAGATCGATGCCCACCCCTATGAAATCCTTTCTGACTGCTCCTATGGCCTTCCAAACCCCCCTGACAGATTGGTTAACCGGAATAAGATCCCCACCTCTACCGGAACCATGAAAAGCCGAGACTACCTTGGCCCATAACTGCTCATTTTGGTGCTTAAATCGCCACCACCACTTGGCTAAGAGACCCAGGTTCATGTCTTTAATCCCACCCACCCCCAGCCCACCCCCTTTTTTACTAGCCAAAATTTTTTCCCACGCCACCCAGCGAATTTTCCTGGCCAAACCAGCTCCCCCCCATAGGAACCTTCTGCGAATTCCTTCCAAAGTGTTTACAACCGCTTTCGGAGCTTTGAATAGCGATAAATAGTAGTTCGGTAACGACCCCAACTGTCACACCCCCAAAATCCACATGCGGAGTATCACCGCTTGGAGGCGTGACTGACCAGGATCAAACCACTAATCATATTGAACAAGCAATTAATTAATAGAAAAGTCCAACCAACATAATTAGTATCCAAAATAAACATAGTTTAAGTTATGAGCGGAAGCATAATGTTCAAAACCAAATCCAAAGTTTAATTATCCAAAAGTTTAACATACGGATGAAGCCCACATAAGTCTCGGCCCAACACGTTGTGCGATCAGCACATCCTTGTGCGATTCACAGCGTGTTGTGCGATCAGATCAAGCCCGGCCCAAACAATTAAACCAAACAACACTTGTGCGATCGGTCCTGTTTCCCAGCCCAAAGCATATAATATACGGCCCAATAACAATAAACAACAATTATCTTGTGCGACCCAATGAGTTGTACGATCAGACCTGGCCCAACACATATACCCGGCCCAACCAATTTACTAAACCAACAGCTTGTGCGACTTTAATAGCCTTGTGCGACTGTGTATGTCTTGTGCGAAGGGACTCTTTGTGCGACCAGAAGGTCTTGTGCGACTGAAATCCCTTGTGCGAGTGGACCTCTTGTGTGATTAAGAGGTCTTGTGCGGCTTGTTTAAAAAATCCACAATTTATGGAAATCAGTTACATAATACTATCTTGCAAATCAATTTACCAAGTTTCCATCTATGAAAAATATCAATTAACAATTCTCACAGTTTCAACTCAAACAATTATCGATCAAACTAATGCTTTTTACCTCAAACTTCTTATGAACCCTAACTAGTACATGATCATGGTATGAACAACAACTTAACATATCATCTCCTTAAATCCGATTTGCATGAACATACATTAAGTTATAAACACTATCCTAATCACATGTCACAGCCGATTAATAGAAATTCATTAACAATCATCACATGGTTAACAAATTCTAAACATATACATAACAGTCGATTCCACAAGCATCATCAACTACCATTCGATTAATATGACAAATCCAGTTAGTGTGCACTATTATCAATTACTTGCATGGGAGCCGATTACAAGAACACTTATATCTTTCATCATAAACAATTGTTTATCATAACATAGATTAATCATGTCTTATATCTTATTCATAACTCATTCTGAAAGAATATCTAATTCACCACATCATCAAACATATTATCAAATAACAAATATAATACTAACCGATTAAGAAGAGAGTGATCCGATTCAAGGGGTGATCCTCGATTGAAAGAGAGAGAGTGCCGTCGAGTTCGTGAGGGAGAGAGAGAGGATGAGAGGAGCTAGGGTTTTTGTGTGTGAGATGATTTGCAAAAATATGAGGAGTATACCCTATCCTCTAATGTTATGCGACAAGAGAAAGAGTGGGCCGAACCCTCACTGGGCTGCCCATTGATCCGAATACAAAAGTGTAGCCCAAAAGGCTTGTGCGGTCGAGTGTGTGTTGTGCGACTACCTCCTACATACATTCATATAAACACATAAAATCATAGCATTCAATTAATCAATCACTTTCAAAATTTCACATTGCGTTCACATACGTTACATCAAAGCACAAAAATAGGTTCGGAAATACGAGTTGTCACATTATCCCCAAGTTGAAAGAAATTTCGTCCCGAAATTTAGCACGTACTCCCTGAGGAAGCTAGTTAAGTTGCATGGTTTTCCTGGTTTCCCTGGGGTGTCACATCCTCCCCCCGTTGATCTGGAATTTCGTCCCGAAATTCCGTAGCTTCAGCCTCAGTGGTGGTTGTATCGGTTGCGAATAATTGGGGATACTTTTGTTTCATCTGATCTTCGCGTTCCCAGGTGAACTCTGGGCCGCGACGTGAGTTCCAACGAACTCGGACAAGGGGTATTCTGGTATGTTTGAGGACCTTCACATCCCGGTCCGTGATCTCCACAGGTTCCTCGACGAATCGTAACTGCTCGTCGATCGTGAGCTCCTTCAAAGGAACTACGTGGGGCTCATCTGATAAACACTTCTTCAGGTTTGACACGTGGAAAACATTGTGAACTGCACTGAGTTCTGCTGGTAAATTCAGTCTGTAGGCCACCTTGCCTATTTTCTCAATGACTTCGAAGGGTCCAACGTATCGTGGGTTTAGTTTGCCGCGTTTGCCAAAACGAACCACACCCTTCCAGGGTGAAACTTTGAGTAGCGCTCGGTCCCCAACTTGGAACTCGAGTAGTTTCCTGTCTTTATCGGCGTAGACTTTCTGACGTTCACGAGCTGCCGCCATTCGTTGTCGTATCTGAGCAATTTTCTCTGTTGTGTCAACTACATATTCTGGACCAATAATCTGACTATCCCCCACCTCTGCCCAACAAAGAGGTGACCGGCATTTACGCCCGTACAATGCCTCAAACGGAGCAGCTTTAATGCTGGTGTGGTAGCTGTTATTGTATGAGAATTCCACGAGTGGCAGATGCTTTTCCCAGCCGTTGCCAAAGTCAATCACACATGCCCTAAGCATGTCTTCGAGGGTCTGGATGGTACGTTCCGATTGCCCATCCGTTTGCGGGTGATAAGCTGTGCTCATATCTAACCTTGAGCCAAAGGACTTGTGCATTGCTTGCCATAGTTCTGATGTAAAACGTGCGTCTCGATCCGAGATGATAGAGGTGGGCACCCCGTGCCTCGAGATAACTTCCTTGAGGTATACTTCTGCTAGGGTGGAGAACTTATCTGTTTCTTTGATGGCCAAGAAGTGAGCTGACTTCGTGAGTCGATCCACGATCACCCAAATAGTATCGTTACCACGTTGTGATCTAGGCAGGCCAGTAACAAAATCCATGGAAATCTGTTCCCATTTCCATTGTGGTATCTCTGGTTGTTGAAGGGGGCCTGAAGGTTTCTGGTACTCCGCCTTGACTCTCGCACAAGTCAAGCACTTGCTAACGTAAGTTGCTATGTGTGCCTTCATGCTTGGCCACCAATATGTGGTTTTGATATCGTGGTACATTTTGTCCGAACCAGGGTGCACTGAGTAGCGAGACTTGTGTGCCTCATCCATCACAAGCTCTCGTAGGTTGCCATAAAGTGGGACCCAAATACGTCCTGTTACATAGTAAGCACCATCTTCCTTCTGTTCTAAGCGTTGCCTTGAGCCGCGTAGGGCTTCAGCCCTGACATTCTCTGGTTTCAATGCTTCCACCTGAGCATTTCGTATTTGAGAAGGAAGACTAGACTGTATGGTAAGTTGTAAAGCTCGTACGCGCTTGGGCGCAGTGTCCTTTCGACTGAGGGCGTCGGCCACCACATTGGCCTTGCCTGGGTGATACCTGATCGAGCATTCGTAATCGTTCAGCAGTTCGACCCATCGTCGCTGTCGCATGTTGAGTTCTTTCTGTTTAAATATGTGCTCAAGACTTCTGTGATCAGTGTAGATAGCACACTTGGTGCCATACAAGTAGTGTCGCCATATCTTAAGTGCAAAAACAACCGCTCCCAGCTCTAGATCGTGTGTAGTGTAGTTCTTCTCATGAACCTTGAGTTGGCGTGAAGCGTATGCTATAACTTTATCCCGCTGCATCAAAACACAACCGAGACCCTGAATAGATGCGTCGCAGTAGACCACGAAGTCGTCTGTGCCCTCTGGCAATGAAAGGATAGGTGCACTACAGAGTCTATCCTTTAAGTGCTGAAACGCTAACTCCTGTGCGTCTCCCCAACGATAAACCACGCCCTTCTGCGTTAGTGAAGTAAGAGGCTGAGCAATCTTAGAAAAATCCTTGATAAATCTCCTGTAGTAACCTGCCAATCCCAGGAATTGGCGAATTTCCGTTGGCGTACGAGGTGCAGGCCAGCTCTTGATTGACTCCACCTTGGATGGATCAACGTGAATCCCATCCTTGTTCACTACGTGGCCCAAGAAATGGACTTCGCGAAGCCAGAAGTCACATTTTGAAAACTTGGCGTACAACTGTTCCTTTCGAAGGAGTTCCAAAATAAGCCGTAAGTGTTGCTCATGTTCCTCCTGACTCTTCGAATAGATCAGGATGTCGTCAATAAATACAATAACGAACTGGTCTAGGTACGGCTTGCACACCCGATTCATCAAGTCCATGAAGACCGCCGGTGCGTTTGTCATCCCAAAAGGCATGACCAAAAACTCATAGTGGCCATAACGTGTTCTGAAGGCTGTTTTGGAGACGTCCTCTTCTCGGACTCTCAGCTGGTGATACCCTGATCTCAAGTCGATCTTTGAATAGTAACTCGACCCTTGCAATTGGTCGAATAGGTCGTCAATGCGTGGAAGAGGATAGCGATTCTTCACAGTCACCTTGTTCAACTCACGGTAGTCGATGCACATCCTGAACGTGCCGTCTTTCTTCTTCACAAAAAGCACTGGAGCTCCCCAAGGCGAAGAACTAGGACGAATAAAACCCTTATCTAAGAGTTCTTGTAATTGCGTAGATAGCTCTTTCAACTCTGATGGAGCTAAACGATATGGTGCACGAGCTATAGGCGCTGCTCCAGGAGCTAACTCGATTTGAAACTCGACCTGGCGATGAGGCGGAAGGCCAGGTAGTTCCTCAGGAAATACCTCAGGATAGTCGCGTACAATTGGAAAGTCTTCTATCTTTCTTTCTTTCTTCGAGGTGTCGGTAACGAGAGCCAGAAAGGCAGTGTGGCCCTTACGCAAACACTTTTGAGCCTTAAGGGAAGAAATGATGCTCGTAACAGCACCACTCTTGTCGCCACGAATCATAAGAGGTTCCTCACCTGGGCACGGAATACGGACAATCTTTTCGTTGCATAGAATCTCAGCCTGGTGTTGGGATAACCAATCCATCCCAATGACAACGTCGAAACTACCCAGAGTGATAGGAAGGAGGTCGATCGAAAAAGTGTGATCAGCAAGAACGAGATTACAACCTTTGACTACGTGTGTGACCTCTAAACTCTTACCATTAGCTAATTCTACAGCATGTTTGGGGTTCAAAGGTGTTGGGGTACGCTTAAGCAGTTGACTAACTTTTTGGGACACATAACAAGTATCAGCACCCGAATCAAATAAGACAGTAACGTAAAAGTCGTCGAGAAGGAACTTACCCGTCACAACATTGGGATCGTTCCTAGCTTCTCCATTGCCAATAACGAACATACGGCCCCTTGCACCATTGCCATTATTACCCCCGTTGTTCCCATTCCCTTGGTTGTTGTTGTTATTGTTGTTCTGGTTCCTGTTTAGCTGGGGACAATCCCTCTTGAAATGGCCTTCAGCTCCACACTGAAAGCACCCTTTATTATTACCCTGCGGCTGCTGTTGCTGACGTTGATTCTGTTGATCTTGCTGTTGCTGACGATTCTGGTTTGCTGGATATAAACTTCTACAATCCTTGGCTGCGTGGCCTGGCTTGTTGCACCTATGACAGTTACCCCTGGTGCATGGCCCACTGTGATGTAGGTTACAGCGATTACACTTAGGGTGATTCCCCTTGTACACCCCGCGGCTTTGGCTGCCCGACGATTGCTGACTGGGACTCCTATAGTCATCAGTCCTTCTCTGTTGAGACTGCGATTGCACAGAAGTTGAACCTTTGCTTGAAGCCCCATCCCATTTACGTTTGTTATCACTGGAAGGTTCAGAGGTAGCTGTAGCACTAATACGTTTTGGTAGCCTGTTCTGCTCCACCGCCTGATCAGTGAGACGGTGAGCCAACTGAACAACCTGCTGGTAAGTGGCAAGGTTTGCTGATGTCACGTGACTTTGGATCTCTGGCTTCAGACCCTTGAGGTAAAGTTCAATACGCTTAATTGGAGGGTCCACCATAGTAGGACACAGTAATGCAAGCTCGTTAGATCTCTTAGTAAAGGCCTCAATTTCCGACCCCGTCATCTTGAGGTTGAAGAACTCGACTTCCAGCTTATGAATGTCGTCGCGAGTGCAGTATTCCTCCCTGATCATTTCTTTAAAATTGTTCCATGGGGTGGCATTAGCAGCAACCAACCCCAGCATTTGCACTTGGGCGTTCCACCATGTGAGGGCTAAACCCTCGAGAGTGCCGGTAGCATATTTCACCCTGCGTGCCTCAGGGCATTCACACATTTCGAACACAGATTCAAGTTTCTCAAACCAATGGAGGAGACCTACTGCTCCTTCAGTGCCACTAAAAGTAGTGGGTCGGCAGTCCATGAAAGTTTTGAAGGTGCACACAGGTGGCTGAGCATGTTGACCTGTTGCGAGTGTAAGAAAGGACAAGGTTTAACACAAAGATAGGTTCACGAGAGTAGGATCTAAAGATCCTAGAATGAGTTATAAACTGCAGGGTATACCTCCTGCCTGTGCGGCAGCAACTGCCTCAGCAACTCGTTCGTTAATGAGAGCCGTCAACTGGGCTTGGGTCATGTTGATGCGTCCAGACATGATCTTCATATCAAGGAAACATAGGTGAGAGGGGTTCGCGAAAGTGCGATGACAGAGGAGAGTAAGCACACACGTGTTCAAGCAACATTAGCTATACTACTAAGCATATCATGAGCAAAGTTCTACGTAATCTAGCAAGTAGGCAATATAAAACACAAACCATATCACCTAGAATGTCGAGCCTTGCACGTGGAGTGAAGCGTCGTTGTGGATCGTAGAGCACTGTACAGGTTATAGTCTGGTTTTAACAAAAACGTTTTCCTTTATTAAAACCAAGTTCTCTATAACCAATGGCTCTGATACCAATCTGTCACACCCCCAAAATCCACATGCGGAGTATCACCGCTTGGAGGCGTGACTGACCAGGATCAAACCACTAATCATATTGAACAAGCAATTAATTAATAGAAAAGTCCAACCAACATAATTAGTATCCAAAATAAACATAGTTTAAGTTATGAGCGGAAGCATAATGTTCAAAACCAAATCCAAAGTTTAATTATCCAAAAGTTTAACATACGGATGAAGCCCACATAAGTCTCGGCCCAACACGTTGTGCGATCAGCACATCCTTGTGCGATTCACAGCGTGTTGTGCGATCAGATCAAGCCCGGCCCAAACAATTAAACCAAACAACACTTGTGCGATCGGTCCTGTTTCCCAGCCCAAAGCATATAATATACGGCCCAATAACAATAAACAACAATTATCTTGTGCGACCCAATGAGTTGTACGATCAGACCTGGCCCAACACATATACCCGGCCCAACCAATTTACTAAACCAACAGCTTGTGCGACTTTAATAGCCTTGTGCGACTGTGTATGTCTTGTGCGAAGGGACTCTTTGTGCGACCAGAAGGTCTTGTGCGACTGAAATCCCTTGTGCGAGTGGACCTCTTGTGTGATTAAGAGGTCTTGTGCGGCTTGTTTAAAAAATCCACAATTTATGGAAATCAGTTACATAATACTATCTTGCAAATCAATTTACCAAGTTTCCATCTATGAAAAATATCAATTAACAATTCTCACAGTTTCAACTCAAACAATTATCGATCAAACTAATGCTTTTTACCTCAAACTTCTTATGAACCCTAACTAGTACATGATCATGGTATGAACAACAACTTAACATATCATCTCCTTAAATCCGATTTGCATGAACATACATTAAGTTATAAACACTATCCTAATCACATGTCACAGCCGATTAATAGAAATTCATTAACAATCATCACATGGTTAACAAATTCTAAACATATACATAACAGTCGATTCCACAAGCATCATCAACTACCATTCGATTAATATGACAAATCCAGTTAGTGTGCACTATTATCAATTACTTGCATGGGAGCCGATTACAAGAACACTTATATCTTTCATCATAAACAATTGTTTATCATAACATAGATTAATCATGTCTTATATCTTATTCATAACTCATTCTGAAAGAATATCTAATTCACCACATCATCAAACATATTATCAAATAACAAATATAATACTAACCGATTAAGAAGAGAGTGATCCGATTCAAGGGGTGATCCTCGATTGAAAGAGAGAGAGTGCCGTCGAGTTCGTGAGGGAGAGAGAGAGGATGAGAGGAGCTAGGGTTTTTGTGTGTGAGATGATTTGCAAAAATATGAGGAGTATACCCTATCCTCTAATGTTATGCGACAAGAGAAAGAGTGGGCCGAACCCTCACTGGGCTGCCCATTGATCCGAATACAAAAGTGTAGCCCAAAAGGCTTGTGCGGTCGAGTGTGTGTTGTGCGACTACCTCCTACATACATTCATATAAACACATAAAATCATAGCATTCAATTAATCAATCACTTTCAAAATTTCACATTGCGTTCACATACGTTACATCAAAGCACAAAAATAGGTTCGGAAATACGAGTTGTCACACCAACACCGACTTTATGAGGACAATTCTACCCGCAAAAGACAACGACCTAGCTATCCAAGAAGAGAGCTTGGCATTGAAGATATCGACAAGGGGTTTCCAACTGGACACTCGATTCATACTCCCTCCAACGGGCAGCCCAAGATAATTAAACGGGAAATCCCCCTTCCGGCAATCGACAATGGAAGCCATATCCAACACTTCCTCAGCCGACACACCTACCCCAAAGACCCTACTTTTGGACAGATTCACCTCGAGACCCGAAACCAGCTGGAAACATCTTAGGATCCTGTTTAGGTTCCTAAAATTGGACTCCGACCATTCCTCAAAAAATAGAGCGTCGTCGGCATAAAAAAGGTGAGATAAACACGGCCCCCCGTTCGGAAGACTCACCCCTTTCAAAGAGCCATGATGAACCGCTTTAGACATCATAGTATGTAAGGCTTCCATAACCATAGTGAAAAGGAAAGGGGAGAGAGGGTCCCCTTGTCTCAAACCCCTATGGAGATCAAACTCTCTAGTGGGAGACCCGTTAACCAGAATGGAGGCACGACCCGTAAAGAGGATCCCCATAATCCAATTATTCCATTTGGGCGGGAACCCCATGTGGTGCATAACATTCACCAAGAAACCCCAAGACACACAATCGTACGCTTTGGCGAAATCCACTTTAAAGAGTAAAAGTTTTCTCTTCGCTTTCTTAGCCCAGGCGACCACCTCGTTAGTAATAAGTGGACCGTCCAGGATGTTTCTGTCCTTAATGAAAGCCGATTGAACTGGAGAAATCACTTTGTCTAGAACCGACTTCAATCTATTAGCTAGGACTTTGGATATTACTTTACTCACCACCCCAACCAGAGAGATCGGGCGAAAGTCCGAGAGGGTCATAGGGTCGATAACCTTGGGAATAAGCGCAACGAAAGAAGAGTTACACTCTTTGTTAATACGTCCGTGCACATAGAAGTCTTCCATAATCCCGACAAAATAAGGTTCCAGCGAGTTCCAGTAGTGCTGAATGAATTTAAAGGAAAAGCCGTCGGGACCCGGCGATTTATCTCCTCCGCAATCCCACACTGCCCCTCGGATCTCCCCAACTGAAAAGGCGCCAGTCAAGAATGACTTATCCCTCTCCTCTAGTTTAGAGAAACCGACCCCATCAAGACGAGGTCTGGTCGAGATCGGCTCCCTAAACTTCGATTTAAAGAAATCATAAACCTCTTCTTTAATCGTACCCGGGTCCGAAACCCATGCTCCATTAATAACTAACCCGTTTAACCTGTTCTTAGCCTTCCTTTTATTGACAAGACCATGAAAAAAAGCTGAGTTTTCATCCCCGTTCAAAGCCCATTCAATTTTCGCCATTTGACGAAGATCTTCTAACCTTTTCCACTCCAGTTCCCTAGCCTTTTGTTTTAAAACTCTCCAGATTGTTTTTTCTTCCAAGTTTAGTATGATCACAACATCTCATGATCATATACACAAGACAAAAATCAGCGATGTAAGGTGGGCAGCCATATTGGACGATGGGGATTGGACAAGGTGATAGTGCATATTGATTTTTAGTATGGCATTAAAAGGAGGTAGCATGAACACGAGAAGTAACAGGAAGTGCTACATGTGGTTTACGGCCAATGATACGGACTTACGGTGTGAATTATATTGTGCACGTGATTTTTTTATTGGTGGTTTAAAAAGGGTTTAACCCTAATGGAAAAGGGGGGACGGCTTCATTCACAAAAATAGGGGGATCAATTACCTTCTTTTGGCTCTTGATCATCGTTGAACATCATCATTAATCATCATCATTCATCATCCGCACACAGATTCGATCATGCATTCAACCGTCTACCAAGCTTCGGAAGATTGTTCACCCATCATGAGCGGCTAGTCGTCCCGTGACCATCTCCGGGACTAGGGTTTGTGTTAGAACTTTGGGTTTGCTTATTGTTACAACTTTTTGGATTAGGATTCGATTAAGCATTCGGTTAGTCGTTCCTATTGTTTTTGTTTTGATTAAACAGTATTTGATTATCGTAATCAGTTGAGTTCATCAATTATTTGGTTTGTTCATCAACAATCGGGATTAAATTCTAGGATGTCATTGTTTTAAACCTTTAATCATTGAACTTGATATGTTTATGAAATCTAAAATTGGTGATTAACTGGATTACTATTCATTTGCATCAATCTTTCGGTTTCGATCGTGGATCATTGCAATCAAATATATTGTCCGTTAGTTATTTATCAAAACAAGTTTTCAAATCATGTCTATGTGATTTCCAACTGGTAGTAACTAAGTAACCTGATTTTCTGCATAACCTGAAAACCCGGAGATTGGTCCTTTTTCTCATAATTGTTTACAACTCTAATTTACATTTGTTTTCACAATCATTCTTAAACTGCAAAAAGCAATTAGTTAGAAATAGATGATCAGTAAAACAATGAGCTTTCATACTTTCCACTGATTCCCCGTGGATTCGACACCCTACTTGCCCTTTACTAGTAAAAGGTGAATAGGACACTATTACTTTATTTTTGACCGACCTTATGACATCAATCAATAACCTGATCAGAAAACTAAGATTCCTGTTATAACCCGGAAATCGCTTTAAACGACTCTTTACGCGTATTAAACACATAGTATGGGTTTAAAACCATTTTGTCATATAAGACTTATCATCAACTGATATAACCTATTAATTTAAGTTGTTTACTGATTATTTCAGACCCGAATCTCAGAATTATAATTAATCTCTTTTATAATCTTTTAAATGACCAAAATACCCCTACGGGGCTTAAATTGAGATTAAACTCGTTTTGGGCATAATGGAAGGTATCCTACTGATATCACAACATATTTAAAGCATATTAACTTAGGAAACCTGTTCGTGACCCACTCGGTTACCCGTTATGCGTTATTCGCGTTCGGTTCGGTTTATGTAACTAGTTTGCATAAATTAGCCGAAACGGGTCAAACCTTATCAATTTTATCTCAAAATCCAGAATGTGTTTAGTTTACCCATATTATACAAGTCTTCAAACTTGTCGGGTCTAAATCACATTCTATTCCGGTCTTCGCTTAATCATGCGTTCGAACCGTATCTTCCTTTAAAACTAACCGGTTTAAGTTTAGGCTTAATTAAAGACCCGTTAGGATTCTAATAGGTTATTATAAACCTTCCTTCCAGAATAGGAGACCCGGTAAAAGCTACGTGCACTTGCTTGTTGTGATTATTACTTGCAAAGGTAAATACTTTTAACTTATTTTCCCTATACGGGCTTGGGGTACGGTATATAAAATACCGCTTGGTCGGACATTGCATCTTTAATTGTATGAAGGTTAAATCATTGAAATGTCATGTTTGGAAATGTTTTGTTTGCTTAAAGCCTTTGGGGGGTTAATGACCATGTCCCGGATATCCTTGGCATCATTTTACGAAATGGCCACGACCTAAGCACGGGGTGTAGGCGTACACCCGTCAGTGCCTAAATAAATAATGTGGTGTGTCTATTGATCTTTAACCCGGCACGAACCGGGCTACTGAACGCATAAGGAACATGTAATTCTTTTACAAGTATTATATTCAAATAATTATCCCAAGTTATAAAAGATATTTTGTGCCTTGCGCATTCAAATCAACTTTCAAAAATGCTTTCAAAATGAGTCAGTTGATTGTATTTACCAGTGTAAACTGACGTATTTTCCCAAAAAGATTAAGTGCATGTACTACTCGAAAATAGGCTGGCTTTCTCCTTAGCATCAATAAGAGTCTCACAAGCTTGGATGCATTTCAGTCTGTTGAACAAAGTTTCTTTTTATTTGATCCACCTGTGGATTATTTTCAACTACTTGTGATACTTAATATTACAATTTATTAAAGTTGAAATGAATCTATCTTTTGCTTCCGCTGTGCATTTAAATATTGTGTTGTTTGACTATAAAGATATCAACTACGTCACGATACTCCCCTACCGGGCCCATCGGTAATACGTGGAAATATCGGGGTGTGACAAGGATCTAGTTCAAACCTGAGGAGACGCGTCTTTTTTACTAGTTTTAGTTTATTGTGACTTTATTTATTTTAATTTAATGTAATGCCTTTTTTTTAATTTAATGCATTGTCTTTTTATTATAATGTAATTTTATTTTGTTTAAAAAATGTTTTAATTATTGATGCATAAATTTAAAAATTAAAAAAAAAAGAAAAAAATGGACTCCACACAAAGGGAGCACCCCTAATGTTTGAGTGCAAAATGGGAAGTAGAGATGATTGGCTGTGGGGGAGAGTTTACCCCCCCCCCCTCACCAGGGAAGCGCCCCTTACACCCTAAGAACTAGTTTGACCTCAACGATCAAACCTAAACAGACAAAAAGAAATATTTAACATGCAAAGTTTTATAAAACATTTTATATTATCTCATGAAACGGAAGGATCCAATTTCAGAAGGTTGAACCGTCCTTTTAAGGACATCACACAAACAACATAAGCATTTTACAGATTTAAACAGGTTCAAAACAATACAATGGATACTTCATCTCTCATTGAACTGGGTTTCATTAAAGCATTTCATCAAACAAATGGTGTGCATAGTAGGTTGACATAATCAATATGAACACAAAATGCACAAAATCTAATCAATATGAATGGTGTTGGCTGAGATGAAATAGAATCAAACAAATAATCATTTATTGGGCCAAATCCACTGGCCAAAGGCCTACCTTTTTTCACTAACGGGCCGACTCTGTTCCCATTACTTGGGCCAAATCCACTGGCCAAAGGCCCCCATCCAAGAACACCGAACATAATGCAAATGAGTCAATTGCAAATAATATTGGCACCAACTGCCACCTGCATCATCCAACACTAGATAATATTGGCAGAAAAACGGTATGTTGGGTTAATCGGTTGTAACACCTCGTAAAATCGTGTCCAATTATGTATCGACACGTGTCCCTAATCCTAATTAAGTCAAACGTTGACTAGGAAGGACTATTATTTCCAAACAATGAAAACTTTGAATATGCAAGGACAAAAAGTATCAACATGCTTAAACTAAGCCTCTGAGTGACCTTATACGGTATTCGTATTCTTTTAATAAGCCACTTGTTGGATAAACGAAACCGTTTGCAATATAATTCAAAAGTTTGTGCGTTAGAAGGGTTAAAAGTGTCAATATGTTAATTCTTACCTCTGAATAACTTTTAACGAATCTGAGCGTTATGATGCTCGGTTATACCCTCGAGAATGCCTAACATGGAATATGTAGGGCTTTGATATCGTTTAACGATGTTACGCACAAGTTGTGTGTTAAAAAAGTTAAAATCGTCAACGAGATAAACTAGTGCCTTCGGGTGATCTTTTAACGAACCCAAAGATTTACGGTGTTTGTTATACTTCCATGAATACTTAAAACCTAACTTGAAGGGTCATAAGTGCCAAAAATGAAAGTTAATTCAAGTTAGGAGGTTAAGGGGCCATTTATGCCAAAGTTTAAAAACTTTTGGCTGAACCTGGAAGGGGTCGCGCTGCGCGACACCCCCTGGTTCTCGGTCGCGCGACGCGACAGCGTCATCTGCGCAGAAAACTACTTGCAGCTGCAGGTTGTTCAACTTGTTCACCACACAAATCACTTCTACTCACATAATTCAATACTAGGGCCTCTTTGATGGTTTTTGAAACTAGTTTACACATGTTATGATCCTATAGTTACTTGGAGAGCACACATAACACTTGGCAATCATCCATGACTTTCCAAAAAAAAAACTATATATAGATGGGTTCTTCAACCATTTCATTGACACTTTCTCATTCTATTCTACTTTCTGGAGGTTCCTGACCTTAAGGAAGCTCATCTTTAGTAGAAAAGATTGCTAGGACCCTTTGTAAGTGTTCCTAGCCACTAGTTTATGTTTTATAGGCTTTTAAGCCAAAAGTCAAGCGTTATCGTAATAACGCTTTGACTTTTAGTAAGACCTTAAAAGGTCAAGCCATTGTTCGCAACGAACATGGCTACGTGATCGTAATTAGGTAGGTGTTAATCCCTCAAAAGGGCACCTCCTAAGAATCACGTTTGCTTAGTCAATTGACGAGTCAAAGTAATAATTATTTAAAAGTCAACGGGTCAGATTTTTAAAATAATTGCGATATGAGTTTAGAAGTGTTCTAAAATATATTTTATCACTTAAACAACTTGGTAATAATTATTAGAACATGTGTAAACATGTTCGGCTAGTCAATTCCCGTTTTAGGGTCGGTTCGCAACCGAAAGTCGCGTAGTTTGACTTCTACGTTGACTTTTGGTTATAATCCGAATTAGACTAGTATGCTACTGATTTTAGGTTCCATTGTGATCGTAAAGTAATGTAGTATAGCCTCATAAGGTTACATTACATGATCGGACTAGTAATCTGAGTTTTATTCAAGTTTCCATATTTATGCCATACTTTGACCTTTATGCCCTTTTTAGCAAAAATAAGGGTTTAGACACAAATAAGCTTGCAAATGATTTAAGTAATGATATGTTAATATGTTTAACATATTTCGATGCTTATAAACTGGTCATAAACTGAGTTTACGCATATGGTCGTAAACTATGCTTTTAAAAGGACTAAAATGCCCTTTTAAGCCTAAAATGAGTTTAAACATAATTTTGTTATAAAACTCAATTACCTACTGATGTGATATTAGTATTAGGATTATTTGAGATACTAAGTCACATTGTAAACTAAGTTAACTTCAGTTTCGTAAATAATGCCGATAAATGACGATAATGCCCTTATGGCATATAAAATGCGTTTTAAGCATAATATTCAAACCAAACCTTTTGTTTACTGATGTGTTATGACAAATAAAATATTTTAACTACTCAAAGCTGGTCATAACATCAGATTTCATAAATCTTCACATAAATCGTCATTTAACGACTTTAACGTCGTTTAGGCACATAGTATGGTTTTAAACCATAATTATGAACAAAGATTTGTTACCTACTGATTTTATAAACCATTTTAAATATTTGTACAGTAGGTATAAGTCATGAACTCAGAATCCCAAATAAATTCTCAAACTATGTGTGAAATGACCAAAATGCCCCTATTGTGCATAGTTTGGTCTTAAAGTGTAAACCACACATATATTTGATATTCTACTGATATGATATCATAATTAAACCATTTCTACCGAATGTTTATGACCATAACATCAGTTTTTTTTCGCAAGCTCCTTTTATAAATTGTAAAATTACCAAAATGCCCTTATAAGGCATAGTTTGATTTTAAAACCATAAGGGGCATACAAGTTGATATCCTACTGATATTATAACTTGTTTAAAGTGTATTGCCATATGGAACTTGTTCATAACTCATCCGGTTACCCGTTATCGCTTATACGCGTACGGTTAGACTTACGTAACTAGTTTACATAAGTTTACCGAAAAAGGGTTTAACCTTATCGTTTTGACCTCAAAATCCAGAATGTATTATGTTTACACATATTATAAAAGTCCTTGTACTTGTTGGGTTTAAACCACATTCTATTCGGTATATGCTTAATCTAGCGAACCTATTCCTAAGTATCGGGTCATGTCTAAAGGAACTACCTTTGACCCGTATACATTCTAACAGATAATAAATCTGTTCATTCCAGACTATAGTACCCTCCAGATAATCGGACTTGGGTCAATATATTTTGACATGCGGTTTTTTCCAAATATAGTCTTATTGATTGGAAGCTAGCAAAAAGGTAAATACTCTTGACTTATTTTAGTGTAAACTTGGGATGGCAAATATGCCTCTTTGGACGGTTATTACACAAGTAAGTCGCCTATGATTGCGCAAAAGTGTATGAATACAGTTTTATTCCGTTTACTTGATAATTACTGTTATTGGGGGTTATTAATACCATGTCCGGACAACCCAATGGGTTAATCAAGCGTATAATCTCATAACAAGAAAAATTCCAAGATTTAATTAAAGGATCACCTACGGGTTATCCATACGTATAAAACTCTTTTTGAAAAACTATTTTTCCAAAGAGTCAGTTAATTATATTTACCAGCTTTAGCTGACGTATTTTTAAAAGATTGAACAGCAGGTACCGAACCTTATAATAGGCTGGGATTACGGGTCGGCTAGAATGAAGGCTAAGGAATTTGCACTCCTGAAGCTTAAGGCCTATGATGTCTAAAGCTCTGTTTATTTGGATCCTGCCTGTGGGCTTGTATCGAACGCTTGTAATACTTTTATATCTTCAAGCTTTATTTTAATAATTTAAATCCAATACTTCTGCTGCATATTATTATATTGTGATAACTGTTATCCAATCCGCCACGTGTGTACCCATCCGGGACCACCGGAAATGAGGGTGTGACATGTTGGTATCAGAGCTACAGTTTGAGTGAATTAGACACTACCCCTTAGTGTCTAATCTCAAATATCACAAATGCAGATTCCTTTAAAAACTCCGAGTCTAGACCTGAATATAAGACTACTCTTAATCTATATAGTAGTTATTGATTTTATATCCGCCAAGATGTCACGGAGAAGATAAAGAATCTATGATGGGTCACGGACTCGAGGATCTCTACCATTGAGTAGCTTGAAGTTCTATATGGTGAACTACATGTATTTTGGGGACGATGACTCCGATACGAGGATGATAAACCTCATCACCTGATGATATATTTTTTGATATTCTTGTGATATCCTAATATCATGTATCTGAAGTCTATCATATTTGATAGACATTCCGGTGATATCTCACCAGCTGATTTAAAACAGCAACAATTGTGGAAAGCCGTATTACGGCAAAGACATATATCCACTTTGCACCAGATTTCCAATCTTTGATTCAAATGTTCTCTCATTCTAGAGAATAAGCAGAACAAATATGAACTTTCTCTGATTCATGCTTAAGGCATATAATTTCGAGTCTTCGACCTCGATTAATTCAAACCCATCTGGGTATATATTATACTATATAAATTCGGCAACTCTCGCCAGCAATTTTCTGCAAAAGGAATACGACAATGATTTTATTTCATTGATTTTTAACAGATGCCAAACTTAGTTTGATAAAAGCGCCATATGATAATTGGCAGTATCTTAGTGTGTCTCATGGATTGCTTTCATGCCTGGCCAGTATGACGGTTTAATGCATGGAACCACTAAGATCTTCCAAGGGTCATATTATACTAATATCGACTAATAGTAAGCATTTAATATATTTTGGCGATATTACTGCCATAAGAAGAATCGTTGATTTTATGGAGCCCATTTTATGATTTTTCCTTCACATAATATGAAGGTCACATTTATTGCTCCTAACGTATCAAACAGACCTTTTGATTGTGCAATAGACAAGGCTAGAAGCACATGTTCCCACCACTGAGTGGTTGAAAAAGTGCAAAATGTTCGTCCAAATATGTGACGACATATCCCCAAATTCTCCCAATAAGGAGAGGGGCTTATTCATAAACGGTGTACTTTATTGAGCCGTACCAAATACAGTGTACTTTATTGAGCTGTATTATATACGCTGTACTATATTGAGGTGTATTCCCGAATATCCCATGTGGAGAAAGGGTATATTATAAACGGTGTACTTTATTGAGCCGTATCGTATACACTGTACTATATTGAGGTGTATACCAAATCTCCAACTAAAGAGAAGTGCATATAATTAAAACGTCTAATAAGACGTGTCCTGGAAACTCCAATTAAGGAGAAGGACTAAAAGAGCCAACTCTATTGGGTGAAGACAATTAGTCGAAGAACCGCTAGCAATCAAGTAAATAAATCTCTTTTGAATTTACTCGGTCTACTAGTTCTTATGTGATTAAGACTAGTAAATAAGACCATGATAAAAGACTCTGTCTTAAATTTCCCACCAATGGTAATGGTTGAAAAGGTGATAGAAGAGGAAAGCTGATTCCCTCACACCCATATAATCCTAAAAATCTTTAAGTGATTCTTGTCCAACTATGGGACGACACTTATCTAAGATCTCCAACAAATTCCTGAATTTGTGGAAAGGAGATAGGAATTTCATCCATTTGTGCGATGTTAAATATTCCCGAATCTCCCCATAAGGAGAAAGGGGATATTTATAAACGGTGTACTTTATTGAGCCGTACCATATACAGTGTACTTTATTGAGCTGTAATGTATACGATGTACTATATTGAGGCGTATTCCAATCTCCTAATAAGGAGAAAGGCATATAATTAAACGGTGACTGTATTGAGCCGTATCATATACGTTGTACTATATTGAGGCGTATCCCCAAATATCCCATATGGAGAAAGGTCATGTATTTAAACGGTGACTGTATCGAGCCGTATAATATACGCTGACTGTATTGAGGCGTATTCCCAAATCTCCCCATAAGGAGAAAGGGTATATTTATAAACGGTGTACTTTATTGAGCCATATCATACAGTGTACCTTATTGAGCTGTATTATATACACTGTACTTTATTGAGGTGTATTCCCAATTATCCCTATGTGGATAGGGACTTATATTTAAACGTCAATTGCGACGTATTCCCAATTATCCCTATGTGGATAGGGACTTATATTTAAACGTCAATTGCGACGTATTCCCAATTACCCCTATGTGGATAGGGACTTATATTTAAACGTCAACTGCGACGTATTCCCAAATCTCCCAATACGGAGAGGGATTATTTTCAACGTCAACTGAGACGCATCCCCAAATGAGGAGAAATATTCATATTCAATACGTTGACTGAAACGTATCATTAAAATCTCCAATTAAATTTCCAACTGTGTGGAAAAGAGAAAATCTTTGTCAACTTTGTGACGATACTCGTTCCAAATCTCCGAAAATTCCCAACTATGTGGAAGGAGAGGAATCATAATACTGCTTTGTCACTCAAAATAAGGACAGTTGTGATCTTATGATTCCCTGTCCAAGGTAGTGAGCTATGCTCAAGCCTAATAGTCTATATGATCAATACGATCATGACTAATATCATCTAATGTGATGATCATACTTAACATCCTTAGTGATGTTTTGCCTACGGGCTATAACATATTGTCCATTTGAGACATTGACATTGTGATCTTTATGATCCTCTGTCCAAGGTAGTGAGCTATGCTCTAGCCTAATAGTCTATATGATCAATGTGATCATGACTAAAATCATCAATATGATGAATATGTTTAACATCCTTAATGATGTTTCGCCTTCCGGCTATATTATATTGTCCAATTGTGGCAAAAAAATTGTAATCTTTTATGAACCCTTGCCCAAGGGGGTGAGCTATGCTCAAATCTCATAGTCTATATGATTAGTGCGATCCTGACTAATATCATCAGTATGATGATCACAATATTAACATCCCTAGTGATGAAGTGCCTACGGGCTATACTTTACTCTATTGTCGATAAGACAATAATAATAATAATGACCTTTATGGTCCCCTGTTCAAAGTGGTGGGTTATACCCAAACCTAATAGTCTACATCATCTACGCGGTCATGACTAAATATCATCAACATGGTAATCATACTTAACATCCCTAGTGATGTTTCGTCTACAGACTATATTATATCGTCCATTTGAGACAATGACAGTTGTGACCATTATGGTTCCCTGTCCAAAGCGAAAAGCTATGCTCAAGTTTCGCAGTCTATGTGAACAAGTGCGATCATGGCTGATATCATCTGTGCGATGACCAATAATTTAACATACTTAGTGATGTCAAATGAATTACCTACGGGCCATATTATATCGTCAATTGTGATGACAATTGTGGTCTACGACCCTTATTCAAAGGTAATGAACTATGTTCAAACCTTAAAGCCCTTTGATCAAATGAGATCGCGGGTTATGTATATCTTAAATGTCCTTAGTGACGAGGCCTTGTGCCATATCTTTCACAACCTTTGTGACAGGCCCTTGTGCCATATCTTTCACGTCCTTCGTGACAAAGCCAAGGTGCTATATTTAAATGTCCTTCATGACAAGCCAAAGTGCTATATTTAAATGTCCTTTGTGACAAGCTAATGTGCTATATTTAAATATACCTTGTGACAAGCCGATGAGTTATAAGTCCATTACCAATTATGGTAAGAAAGGCTAGTGAAATTGATATATAAACATATAGATCTGTAAGACCTAATGAAAATAATTTAAATTTGCTATTTTGTACTCAAAGTATTACTGATGGCTTTATTATCTTTCAGATAAACTTATGGCGAGCCTGAGTATTGGCAAAGCTAATAAGAAAAATGGTGGTGATGATTTAGAGCACCAGAACCGTAATGACGAAGAGAATCGTCTTCGATCTATAGTTGCCGATGAAGTCGGTAAAGCCCTAGCAGGATATATGGCCACATTTAAAGGGCCAGAGCCATCAGTACAGAAAGAGAACTCCGTTACTGAACCCCGATCAAATACTCATAAGACTGAAAAGTCTCATTGCTCCTCAACTAAAAGTGAGCAGAGTATCAAGAGTATCAAGAAAATTGAGTTTCATGATTCTAAGAAGGGGTGTACCTATAAATACTTTGTTTCTTGTAAATCCCGTGACTTTACGGGAGAGATTGGAGCAATTGATGCTCTAAAGTGGCTGGATGAAATAGAAACCGTTGTTGATATAAGCGGTTGTGCCGCAAAGGACACTGTTAAATTCGCGTCCCAATCCTTCAAGGAGGATGCTCTGACTTGGTGGAAGGCACTAATCCAATCCACTGGCAAGGTTGAATTGTACAGCCTGAGTTGGTCAAAGTTCATGGAATTAATCTGCGAGACTTATTGCCCACCTCACGAGGTGGAGAAAGTTGAAACTGACTTTCTAAAGCTAACCATAAAAGGCCTCGAGTGTCGAGCCTATTTGTCTGAATAAAACTCCTTATCAAGACTCGTGCCATACTTAATTACCCCCGAGTCTAAATGCATTGCGCGGTTTATTGGAGGACTCGCTCCAGAAATCAAGGGGATGGTTAAATCCTCCAAACCTGCTACTTATAGATCCGCTGTGGATCTGGCTCTTTCTCTCACTGAAGATGAAATAAGAGCAAGAGCGGTTAAGGCCGAGGAGGATCATAAGCGAAAGCGTGATGATACCCCAAATAAGGATTACAAAAAGGGTAAGACTGGTTCGAACTATAACCAGCCCAAGCCGAATGAGGCCAAACCCAAATGTAAAACCTGCGGAAAGAAACACTTCGGAAAATGTTTCCATGAGCAGACCAAAGGTTGTGGCATCTGTAAGAAGATGGATCACAAGTCTCATGAATGCAAAGACTTGAAAGACGCCACCTGCTATAGATGTGGCGAGAAAGGGCATATAAAGACCCGCTGCCCAAAGAGGGCGAGTGACAGGAGGAACAAGGCCACTGATGGCCAGAAAGGCAATGTTTGAGCCTTCCAATCTGTTACAACAGAAGCAGTTCAAGACATGACCTTACGTATCTGTTTCTCGTAAATGTTTTATTTATTAGAAACTTGTTTTAAACTCTGGAGCCAGTTAAAGCTTCATCGATTATAAATTTAATAAAACTTTTAATTCTGCCTTTCAAGGCCTAAATGTCATTTATAAAATCAAGTGGCCAATCTAGATGGTTTCACATATGATATATCCTTCTCGAATCAATTTATCTTTGATGAGCTTTTCATCTATAAATCCTGCGGGATTCGATATGTTCTTAGACAAGGATTGGTTAGTCCAAAAACCAAATCCACTTTATCTGCAGTAAGAAACTTATCGAAATTAAAATCCCCATCTGGTGATATATTCACCATCCGTGGAAGATCAACACTATGGAATTCCCAAGGAAGCTTTTATGCTTGAGGCATCTAAGTGATCGAAAGAAGGATGTGTTATCTACATGACACAAGTAAATCTCGACGAATTAAAATCGAAAGCTTTAGACCTTTGTGTGGATGGACATGAGAAGTCTGTAGCCACCTAGGAAGCTTAATGTTAGATTGTTCATCAATGAGACGAACATAGTAGACCAATTTTTGGTCTGCATCATTGAATTGAAAATCCCACATAGAATTGGGAAATGGTAACAACAGAACTAATCTCCCAGTTACCTAAAATAAATCGCGGATAGGACGCGATGTGAAATTCCAATCGACAAACCTACTAAGTCGACACTTCTTGTCAATTAAGGAAAATTTATAATTCCGACAAGTTAAGCTATATATATATATATATATATATATATAAAGACAACGTCGAGTCTCCTTATGGAGCACTGTTGTTAAAGTATTGAATTATGATACTAAATATATTCTTATCTTTGGAAATTCCAGCAAAGTGCTCAGTCGATAAGCACTTGTCATGTTTCGTCATGACATTTAAACTTGAGCATAAGGTTTATTGAAAAACCTTGTCCATTATGGACCATGGAATTTAAAAGTTCCAAGTTTTCTCTCGCAAATGAGAAATGGGATTCCCATTGTGGCCTAGGATACTCTTGAGAGATTGAAACCTCCTACTATACGGAATTGACCGTACTACTCTGAGAAAATCTCGAGGTCAAGATTTCGTTAAGGGGGTGAGGATGTAACACCTCGTAAAATCATGTCCAATTATGTATCGACACGTGTCCCTAATCCTAATTAAGTCAAACGTTTACTAGGAAGGACTATTATTGCCAAACAATGACAACTTTGAATATGCAAGGACAAAAAGTGTCAACATGCTTAAACTAAGCCTCTGAGTGACCTTATACGGTATTCGTATTCTTCTAATAAGCCACTTGTTGGATAAACGAAACCGTTTGCAATATAATTCAAAAGTTTGTGCGTTAGAAGGGTTAAAAGTGTCAATATGTTAATTCTTACCTCTGAATGACCTTTTAACGAATCTGAGCGTTGTGATGCTCGGTTATACCCTCGAGAATGCCTAACATGGATTATGTAGGGGTTTGATATCGTTTAACGATGTTACGCACAAATTGTGCGTTAAAAGGGTTAAAATCGTCAACGAGACAAACTAGTGCCTTCGGGTGATCTTTTAACGAACCCGAAGACTTACGGTGTTTGTTATACTTCCAGGAATACTTAAAACCTAACTTGAAGGGTCATAAGTGCCAAAAATGAAAGTTAATTCAAGTTAGGAGGTTAAGGGGCCATTTATGCCAAAGTTTAAAAAATTTTGGCTGAACCTGGAAGGGGTCGCGCTGCGCGACAGCCCTCCTGGTTCTCGGTCGCGCGATGCGACAGCATCATCTGCGCAGAAAACTACTTGCAGCTGCAGGTTGTTCAACTTGTTCACCACACAAATCACTTCTACTCACATAATTAAATACTAGGGCCGGCCTCTTTGATGGTTTTTAAAACTAGTTTACACATGTTATGATCCTATAGTTACTTGGAGAGCACACATAACACTTGGCAATCATCCATGACTTTCCAAAAAAAACTATATATAGATGGGTTCTTCAACCATTTCATTGACACTTTCTCATTCTATTGTACTTTTGGAGGTTCCTGACCTTAGGGAAACTCATCTTTAGTAGAAAAGATTGATAGGACACTTTGTAAGTGTTCCTAGCCACTAGTTTATGTTTTATAGGCTTTTAAGCCAAAAGTCAAGCGTTATCGTAATAACGCTTTGACTTTTAGTAAGACCTTAAAAGGTCAAGCCATTGTTCGCAACGAAGATGGCTACGTGATCGTAATTAGGTAGGTGTTAATCCCTCAAAAGGGCACCTCCTAAGAATCACGTTTGCTTAGTCAATTGACGAGTCAAAGTAATAATAATTTAAAAGTCAACGGGTCAGATTTTTAAAATAATTGCGATATCAGTTTAGAAGTGTTCTAAAATATATTTTATCACTTAAACAACTTGGTAATAGATATTAGAACATGTGTAAACATGTTCGGCTCGTCAATTCCCGTTTTAGGGTCGGTTCGCAACCGAAAGTCGCGTAGTTTGACTTTACGTTGACTTTTGGTTATAAACCGAATTAGACTAGTATGCTACTGATTTTAGGTTCCGTTGTGATCGTAATGTAATGTAGTATAGCCCCATAAGGTTACATTACATTATCGGACTAGGAATCTGAGTTTTATGCAAGTTTCCATATTTATGCCATACTTTGACCTTTATGCCTTTTTTAGCAAAAATAAGGTTTTAGACACAAATAAGCTTGCAAATGATTTAAGTACTGATATGTTAACATTTATAACATATTTCGATGCTTATAAACTGGTCATAAACTGAGTTTACACATATGGTCGTAAACTATGCTTTTAAAAGGACTAAAATGCCCTTTTAAGCCTAAAATGAGTTTAAACATAATGTTGTTATAAAACTCAATTACCTAGTGATGTGATATTAGTATTAGGATTATTTGGGATACTAAGTCAGATTGTAAACTAAGTTAACTTCAGTTTCGTAAATAATGCCGATAAATGACGATAATGCCCTTATGGCATATAAAATGTGTTTTAAGCATAATATTCAAACCAAACCTTTTGTTTACTAATGTGTTATGAAAAATAAAATATTTTAACTACTCAAAGCTGGTCATAACATCAGATTTCATAAATCTTCACATAAATCATCATTTAACGACTTTAACGCCGTTTAGGCACATAGTATGGTTTTAAACCATAATTATGAACAAAGATTTGTTACCTACTGATTTTATAAATCATTTTAAATATTTGTATAGTAGGTATAATTCATGAACTCAGAATCCCAAATAAATTCTCAAACTATGTGTGAAATGACCAAAATGCCCCTATGGTGCATCGTTTGGTCTTAAAGTGTAAACCACACATATATTTGATATCCTACTGATATGATATCATAATTAAACCATTTCTACCGAATGTTTATGACCATAACATCAGTTTTTTTTCGCAAGCTCCTTTTATAAATTGTAAAATTACCAAAATGCCCTTATAAGGCATAGTTTGATTTTAAAACCATAACGGACATACAAGTTGATATCCTACTAATATTATAACTTGTTTAAAGTGTATTGTCATATGGAACTTGTTCATAACTCATCCGGTTACCCGTTATCGCTTATACGTGTACGGTTAGACTTACGTAACTAGTTTACATAAGTTTACCGAAAAAGGGTTTAACCTTATCGTTTTGACCTCAAAATCCAGAATGTATTATGTTTACCCATATTATACAAGTCCTAGTACTTGTTGGGTTTAAACCACATTCTATTCTGTATATGCTTAATCTAGCGAACCTATTCCTAAGTATCGGATCATGTCTAAAGGAACTACCTTTGACCCGTATACATTCTAACAGATAATAAATCTGTTCATTCTAGACTATAGTACCCTCCAGATAATCGGACTTGGGTCAATATATTTAGACTTGCGGCTTTTTGCCAAATATAGTCTTATTGATTGGAAGCTTGCAAAAAGGTAAATACTCTTGACTTATTTTAGTGTAAACTTGGGATGGCAAATATGCCTCTTTGGACGGTTATTACACAAGTAAGTCACCTATGATTGCGCAAAAGTGTATGAATACAGTTTTATTCCGTTTACTTGATAATTACTGTTATTGGGGGTTATTAATACCATGTCCGGACAACCGAATGGGTTAATCAAGCATATAATCTCGTAACAAGAAAAATCCCAAGATTTAATTAAAGGATCACCTACGGGTTATCCATACGTATAAAACTCTTTTTGAAAAACTATTTTTTTCCAAAGAGTCAGTTAAGTGTATTTACCAGCTTTAGCTGACGTATTTTCAAAAGATTGAACAGCAGATACCGAACCTTATAATAGGCTGGGATTACAGGTCGGCTAGAATGAAGGCTAAGGAATTTGCACTTCTGAAGCTTAAGGCCAGTGGCGGACCCAGGATTTTATTTCAATGGGGTCCATTTTCGGGTCGGTCCTCGTTCGGGTCGAGTTAAAGTGAGGTTTGAACTAGATTTAAAAAAAAATAAGAAAAATGGGCTTATCAAGGATTGAACCCATGACCTCTTGTTGGAAAAGAGGGAGATTTACCACTACACCAGCTTTCTTTTTATTTCTATGGTGTCCACCTAATTGTATTTATGGGGTCCATATACAATTTAATATACTGAATCTACTATTTTTTTTAAAAAGATTGGGGTCCGGGGACCCTGGTGGCACCAATGTGGGTCCGCCCCTGCTTAAGGCCTATGATGTCTAAAGTTCTGTTTATTTGGATCCTGTCTGTGGGGCTTATATCGAACGCTTGTAATACTTTTATATATTCAAGCTTTATTTTAATAATTTAAATCCAAAACTTCCGTTGCATATTATTATATTGTGATAATTGTTATCCAATCCGTCACGTGTGTACCCATCCGGGCCCACCGGAAATCGGGGTGTGACATCGATTGGTTTAACGGGTCATGGGTCAACGGGTAAATGGGTCATCATCAGCTAATGGGTCATGCGTAATATTCTTTTTGCATGTGCTTTGTATTTTCTAAATAAATAGGTTTGGTTTTGTTCTTTTAATATTGTACTCTTTCTAACAAGTCACCCTCATTATAGCCAATTGTTTTGGGTACTTTGAACTTCCCATGGAAACACAAAGTGACACCATGAATATGAGCATGAACTTGAAGATGTGGTTATCAATTTCACAAGTGAAATCCAATCCCCTGGCCAATTGCATAATCTTTTTTGTCGAATCATGTACCGAAACTCTGTTGAAATCAATACACAGAACCGTTAATCGTTGGTATCTTTACGTAATGTTCATTCTCTCGCTCGGTTTGTGTCGTAGCTTGGATTCCGCACTTGCTACGGCATCCGAAACATGAAATCATCGTTGTCCGACGAACAATATCGGGACTTACACAGAGAATCTCCATTAAACTAAGATATTAGAAATCACCCATAATAATAATTATCACTATTATGTTTTGTTTTTTTAGTATTTTGACCAACACCAATTCTAAAGTTGATGAAACTTTTAAGTAAAAAATTAATAATTAATTCCATATTAAATTCGCTTTTAAAATTAATAATTAAGATTTACAAAACTTAACCATTAATTATGTATTTAAAAATTCCAAACTTTCTAGAAAAAAATTAAGAGTTCAACCGGCTTGGAAACATATAAATACTTTAACGTATTTATAATCCTTTAGATAAATTCAGAATATTTATAATCGTTTAGATAAATATTTTTGAAAAAAAAAGACATTTATCTCAAAGTATTATCTTTAAGAAAAAAAAGTATTTATAATTAAGTAGGATAAAATTTAATATTAATTACTATTTAATTAAGATAAGTATTAAACAGAGGCGGGAAAACAAAAAATTAGATGTCTCCAACGATGAATGACACGTGTCACACATCAATTACTTTATTATATAGTATAGATATAGATATAATATATATATGGAAAGATAGATAGATATATATGTTGGGGAAAGTTCAAATGAAAACCACTATTTATTGTAAAAACTCGAAAACTAATTAAAAAAACCAAAAAACATACCCAATTTTTTTTTTGCATACCAACTTTCGCCATTTTTTATATATAAAAAAAAGAGTAAATTACAAGTTTTGTCCTTTATGTTTGTAGCAAATTACAGGCGCTGTCCTTTACCTTTAAAATTGATGACTTTTGTCCTTAACGTTTCAAAATCTTGCACGTTATGTCCTTTAGCCCTAACTCAGTCAAAATTTTTAGTTAAATATAGTCATGTGTCTTGCACATGAGGGTAGAACGGTCATTTCACCTCCCCACTTGTGTTCCCCCTTTTTAAAACCCTAATAACACCCCCAATTCATCTTCAACCCCAGTTCATCTTCAAACCCTAATTCCAAAATCAACCATCTGCAACAAAATTCTCAACCCAATTCTCACAACAATCATATCATTCATCTTCAGACTATGCGTATTCTCTGAACCATCATCAGTTGGATATTAATACCCATTTTAATACCTATTGTTCCTTCACCCAAAACAGAGCTCCAACGTACAGTGAGAATTTTGAGGAGACTACCACTAGATGAAAAAAAAAATTACCAGTTTTCTTCTGCGATTAATAAAATTACCAGTTTTCTTCTGCGATTAATAAAAAAATCATCACGACTACCACTAGATTATTTGTTCGGCGTATAACAAATCTTCTTCCGTGATCGAAACGGAAAAGGTTCGGTGATGAGAGTGAGTGCTCATTGAAGACGTTTGAGCAGAAGAATTCGATGGTGATGCTGATTTTGAGGATGCAAAAATCAAACCTCTCATGATTTCAGGTTTTGTATAACTGTTTTTTTTTTTTTTTTTGTGAAGTTTTGTTGTGAAACAGAGTGTGAGATCAGTTAGTAAAAACTATTGAATTGTAAACCGAATTGAAATTTTGGAAGTGGGTAAAGTGAAGGATGAGGAGTGAGTATTTATAGACAAAGGTTGGTCAAAGGGATTGAATTGGCATCTTGTAAGGGCAAAAACGTGGTGGGTGGGTGTGATGGTGATGATGGGTGGCGGTGAAGGAGGTGTACGGTGGTGGGTTATGGATGGTGAAGGTGAGTTTGCGGTGGTGGAGGTTGTGTTAGGGGTGTTGCATGTGGTGGCCGGAGTGGTGGGTTCTGGATGGTGAAGGTGGGTTAGGTGGTGGTGGGAGGTGTTCTTAGGGTGTTGGAGGTGATTGATGTTGAAGAAGGTAGAGTTATATATTATTTTGTTTTATTTATTAAAATGATATTCATTAAATGGGGTAAAAAGACTAAAATAACCCTGGGTGACCAAATTTAACAAAAAAAATTAAATGGGTTAGGCTCAAAGGACATACCGTGCAAGATTTTGAAACATTAAGGACAAAAGTCATCAATTTTAAAGGTAAAGGACAACGTCTGCAATTTAGTGTAAACATAAAGGACAAAACTTGTAATTTAATCTAAAAAAAATTTTGAAAAAAAATAAATAAATAAATTTTGTAGTGCACATGTGTAATAATACACATGACACATGTGTAGTGTGTACTACACATGTGTATTATTACACATGTGTACTACAAAATTTTTTTTTTTTGAAAAAAAGTTTTTGTATATAAAAAAACCTGCTATTTTTATAAAAAAATTAAAAAAAAAATTTGTGTGTTTTTTTGCCTTTTTTTAGTTAGTTTTCGTGTTTTCACAATAAAAGTGGTTTTTATTTGAATCATCCCCTATATATGTTTTGGTTTCTGATTAAAAAGAGTACTATTATATCACCTATGTATTAATACAAACAAATTTACTATTTTACTAGTGGGAAACCCGCGCGTTGCAGCGGAGTCGACAATATGGGCCGAGAACAAAATTCAAACCTAAAAATGTTAAAAACCTTTATGATATCTATTACAAATGTTGATGTTACAAAACCAAACATGTCACTCTAACATTACAAAATATTTTAGTAGGAAACACATGCGATGCTACGGGATGTCATCTTTGAAGTTTGAATATTATATATAATTGTAAAAGGGTCATTTGTACAATTGACATAAAAAAGGATTACCAACACACATATACTTAAGTACACATTTGGTTGTAGTTAACAAAATATGAGTTTTTACATCTTTTAGGTATGTTGGTTGAAAGGTATGCATGCCAGCACTGCTATTTTCAAGCACACCTTTAATTGAGAGTGTTGAGGCATCCCTCAATATGCCGGATGTAATACACCTTATTTAACAAAAAATAAGCACGTTTAAGTTCTAAATATATACACATTAAAATATTATGAAAATGCATCAATTTTAAATAAATTAACCTGAAATACGTCGGGGGCCTAATCAATGGTGGCATGAAAGACAAAATATTGTATATCACCTACAACTGAATAAAGTTAACTGGAAATCAATAGTTTTAACGGACCCACAACCATCTTAGCAGCCGATTTTGAACAAGCCCAAGCCTGTGCCCCAGGTTCATACTTCATTGGCCCATATGTTCTCAATCTGTCACAAATAGTTTTAACATGTATAAGAAAACAACTAATTAATAATATAAACTTTTTATGGTGACCATCAATATTAAATAATAGTTATCTACCTTATTTTTATAGCTTACGTTTATAATACAAACCCTTTAAAAATGGGTCATTTTTAGTATTGATCAAAATGGGGGGCTTGGGTTGACCCACAAACAATTCACCCACTCATAATATTTCATATACATAATTGATGTATAGATTTTGGATAATAGTCAACTCATTTGACCCATTCCCTTTTTAGCTATTTCTTGTTTACCCGTTACCCAACCCGTTTGACATCCCCATTTTATCAGATGTACACAATATGCACAATGAACATAAATAAATTCAATTACGAACCTTAATTATGTAACAACTTTTTTAGAGAGACATACCAAGGGTATTTAAGGGAAACTCTTATTTAGATACTCTAGAGTCCTAGATGCTCCTAAACTCTAACGTACTTAACAAGGGTAAAAATGTAAAAAATCAATGCCAAACAAAGCAAACACAGAAAAGCAGCGCCCAAACCCTCCACGGTTTGACGGGATCAGACATTACTGAACCCACATTGACTGCTACTGTGTAATTTCTAGCATCCTCGCTTATTAATATTTGGTCAAAATGGGGCGGCTTGGGTTGTCCCGCAAACAATTCACCCACTCATAATATTTCATATACATAATTGATGTATAGATTTTGGATGATAGTCAACCCATTTGACCCATTCCCCTTTTAGCTATTTCTTCTTTACCCGTTACCCAACCCGTTTGACATCCCCATTTTGTCAGGTGTACAGAGTATGCACAATGAACATAAATAAATTCAATTTCGAACCTTAATTATGTAACAATAACTTTTTTAGAGAGACATACCAAGGGTATTTAATGGAAACTCTTATTTAGATACTCTAGACTCCTAGATTCTCCTAAACTCTAACGTACTTAACAAGGGTAAATATGTAAAAAATCATACCGGTTATACCCTTGGTTACAAAGTTCCAATTAACAACCTTGGGTTCCACTGCAGTGAGAACCTCAAGGAAGAAAGTCCCATTAGAAAGGGTTTTATCCTGCATAAACCATTTAACAAAAACAACAAAAAAGGTAATCAATTAACAACCAGTGACAAAGAAAGATTAATAAATCAGTAACCAAAACTTGTTTAATATTTGACCTTCCAGCTCTCCATTTCTGAAGTTCTGCCTATGCTTTTTACTTTTCGATTCGCCCACTTCAAAATACAATCATCAGTTATCTCATGGTTGCCAGATTTCAATTGGTTTAAAAGTTGAAGCATATTAAACTGACCCCATATTAATAGTATAAACTATTTTCAACATGACAACTACATACATAAACTATCTGATTACCCCACGTTGATAGCTTCCATATCCACCGCCTCGGTTCCCATATCCGCCCCTGTTCCAGCCGCGGCCTCTGCCTCCTCTTATCCCGCCACCTTGACCACGGCCCCTGTTGTTATAATAGTTTCTTCCACCTTCATTTACTGCATTGTATGCTTGTTGTCTTTGATAGTTGTTATATTGTGGCCTCGGTCTCTCTACATTGAGTGGAGCTTGGTACCTGAGCCATGAAGCATGTTTACATCAATAACGTAAGAGCGTAAAAGCTTATTATTAGTAAAAAAAATTAAAAGATGGTGAAAAAGGCTCATGTGATACTTGTTAAAGTGTTTAAAAAAGGAACCATTACAAGATACGCTAGAACTCACCCCCGGTGAATTCTTGTTTAGTTCCTCAGTTGAGAAGGTAATGGAAATCATCGACACCTGGCGAGTCATCTCCACACTGTATTTCATTTAACAAAAAGTACTTATAAGATCTTGTCAGGAATCTTGAAACTTAAAAACACGAGCATACGAGGGAGTAACAAATATGGGACCTGCGGTAGAAGGCCCTCTTCAATCGGTTCCCATACGTCGGTTATGCTTACTGAACTGATGCTAGTATCTTGATGCAATCTAGGAATGTTTCTCTGTTTGAAATACAAGTGTCTTATTACTTGTGCACAATAAAAAAAATAAAAAAGAGAGCAATCAAATACAAACAAATAATTTGAGTAGCAAGCGTTGATAATCTCTGCAATGGCTACTGTGTTGCTGATTGCTTGTCCCATTCCTTTCAACACAATTTCTTTCCCGCGCCTCTCCTATACAAACAAACAATCAGAGTTAGATCATTTTCAAATACAATGTAACAACTTTTCTAAATAACCAGTTACGAGGAATAGACCTACTGCTTATCAGTTATCACACCTTAAAGATCAAATCGATTAACATTCCAACCAAGCAACATACACATTTGTTGCATAGCCAAATATCTGTTAACGCCTACTAAGCTCTTACCGCTTTTAAGGCAATTAACTTTTCAAATGTAATATCAATCATACGACACGAAGAAGACGATTAACAAACACGTAGCCGGATACAACACACCCTAGAAAACTTAGATACAAATTTCAATTTACTTAGGATATGGGGTCACTTAGATTAGAACATAAAATTGAAAAATTAGGGTTTAGGAAACTGACCGACGACCGAGCTTTGATCAAGTGTACAACCGCCACACACGTGACCCATCGAGCAACGACACAATCGATACAGATCCACCCAACAACACTGATAAACAGATCCAAAAACTCAGCAACCTGCGAACGTAATTCAAAACCAATCGATTAATCGTATAATACATATTACCACTTGATAAACAGATCCAAAAACTCATCAACCAAAAATCACGAAGAGGAAATCTGAAAGACGCTACGATAAAATCAAGCAAGATAGCATAAAACCTGATGAATTTGAATCAAGTTGTAGAGTATCACCACCACCGCCTCCTAATCTCTCCATGTTGCAAGTTCTTCTTCCACTGACAGCCCATGAATCCGACCTCAAGCAACATTAGCAGACAAAGCCGTACTGCATCAAGGTCCGATAACTGATCAAGAGAGTTATGAAAAACGTTTTTGAGATCCGAAACCCCCTCCTCCTAAATGTCGTATTTGTCTCAAAAGTTGATGAGGACCGAATCGCATTCCTGTAACGAGGCAAATACCCTAGATCGATTTAGGGTTTGATAAGGAGAATTAGGGGAAAAGAAATCGATGTGAAACTGAAAGTGAAGCATTCAATTATACACTGAAATCTCTCAATTACCCCTGTAGTGTCTTAAAATTTGGAGAACACCCCCTCTTAAATGGCTTTAAGCATCTTGTACATGCTGCTTTAGAATTGATACATGTAGTAAAATTACCATATTGTACATCACTTCTCCTTTTTATAATAGTATAGATATATATATAATTTTTTGAAATTCACTATTTTTTATATTGTTAGTGTGATTAGGTATACAATAACTTTATCTTCAGTATATTATATCACGTACGAATTAATACAAACCATTTACTCAAATTTTTAAATTGTTAATGTGGTTAGGTATAGAATTAATTTTATATCTCAGTGACACTTACATTGTGTCGTTTTTCTTCCTTTAATCTAAGTGGAGTTTCAAAGAAATTTCTTTGAAGGGGACCCTCTAATATTTTACCTGTGTGTGTATACATACACTTCAATATTTTATATAATAATTTGTTTATAACATGCTTAAATTAGAAGGATTAGCCATTCAATTGATGTTAAATCCTATGTAATGAACATAAGGCATAGGCAGTTATCTTAATTACATATATTAAAACGTCACTTATAGATGAAGACACCATTTGGGACTATAGGACTTGAAATTGCATTCAACAAGTTCAATAAGACATTCTTGATCTTGAAAACATTAAGGTTGAGTTGGATAGATCAGTTATCTTCCTTACTTCCCTACCCGGATCCTGTGGAAATCTATATGTTCACTTGATATACATATTTGCAAGAAGCATATATAATGGTGACCGGTTGATAGAACAATAGGCCCTTTGCCTGTTTGGGTCGAGGGTGTTATTTTGTTTGGCCTTTTGCCCGATTAGGTCGGAGGTTGTTTTAATGAAGTTTTATTAAAAAAAAAGTTTTTTTGAAAAGTTGATAGAACAATATTGTAGGGACGTTTGTTTAGAAAGGATAAACATGCACAGAAATAGACAAGTAAATCAAGGAGGGACACGTCATTATTAGTCACATAAATAGTTTATCATTCGCCAATGCTTATACTATTAACTCCTCTTAATTGCTTCACCGGTCACATTCCATGTATAAATAATTTTATGTTTTACAGATGCTCACATTTCATTGTTTTTATTTGCATTGATTGTAGCTTAAAGTCATGGAATCTTTGGCTGATGCTTACATTTTCTTGGTTTTATTTGTATAATTGGGGATTATTAGGAATTTTCCTCGAACAGGACCTACTTTGGCTAACATATGCAGACAATAGGATTTGCAATTGCAATCAGAAATTTAAATAAAAATATGAAGAATAATAAATTGAAGTTTGAGATATATGCTTCAACGATCAGTAAAATACACAACGGAAGATCATACATAAAAATAAGGAAATGTTTTTAAAACATGTTTATTTAGAGGTCGGAAGACATATTTAGGGCTGTTCATAAGCCGAGCTGAGCTGAGCCGTGGCTCGGCTCGGCTCGGTTTTAAACCGAGCTGGCTTGGCTCGGATTTGAAACGAGCTGAAAATCTAAACTCGGGCTCGGCTTGATTTGACTGATTTAAAAAAAAAAATAACATGTAGCTCACAAAATCAACTTACATGGACAAGAGGTGAATTTTCTCCGAACGATAAGAAATCCATAAAATTCCAACCTCAGACAAAAAGCCTAAAATCACTTGCACAGAAAGTTAAAAATCTAGACCTAACTTTACAAGCTTGCTTAGTTTGCATTTTGAAGATTTAAAACAGGTTCAAAACAATACAATCGGCACTTTATATCTCATTGAAGAGGGTTTCATGCATAGCATGTTATCACGTTGACATAGTCAATATCGAAGAAGCCATGCCGTATAAACACAAAATGCACAAAATCTAATCTAGTTATCTGAACAAGAGATAAAACAATCTTAAAAAAAATAAAGCATTTGAAGTCTCGGGCACAGTGGCGGACCCAGGAATTTTTCCATGGGGGTGTGGAACATTTTTAAAAATTTTAGTCCCCTAGGTATATAAGTAAAAAATTCGGTTCGTATCGGGTCGGATCATGTAAAACAAACGAACATCAAACTAAATTTATATAATCATCAAAAACATGTCAAACCTTGTTACAAACATAATTAAAACGTCGACGCCCTACTGGTTTTCATTTTTTGAAATCTATCCAAAATATCATCTAAAACTAATTTCTTAAGCAATTCTTTCTCTATATAACATAAGTTCATCGCTCCATAACATAATGTTTCAATTTTAATTTTCAACTATTCAAGCCCTAGAAATCATAACGTAAGTTGTAATCACCCTAAAAATATATAAACAACATAATCACCCTAAAAATATATAAACAACATAATCACCCTAAAAATCATCTAAACAACCATAAACAACGTCAAAACACACAAAATAACAAAGAAACTTACCCGTGTTCGGATTCTGGTTAGATTTGGTGTCAAACGACGGTGGTATGGTGGCTGATTACGGTGGTCGCCGGCTGCTGGACTGTTGTCGCTGAGTGATGTTGTTCGTTGGAAGTGCAGAGACGCAAGAGAGAGAGAGAGAGCGAGAGCGGGAGAGAATTTCTAAAGGTTTTGGGCTTTAATTATTTTATTATAGTTTGAAATATTGTTGGGTTTGGTTAATGGGCTAAGACTTAGTTGACTAGCTAGTTAGGAATTATAAGTAGGTAAAGGTATGGGTATTTGGGTTTAGTTAGTTAGGTATTAAAAGTTATATAATTTAGGTACTATTTTGTTTAAATAAGAGTTTACTAAAAAAAGTTTAAAATATAAATTGATAACACTTTTTACCTAAGGGGTGCGGACGAAAAATTTCAAGGGTGCGGTCCAAAAATTCCAAGGGGTGCGGACGAAAAATTCCAAGAGGTGCGGACGAGATTTTCGACGGAACTTAGCACTAAATTTTTTTTCCCCGGGGTTTCGCCCGCCCACCTTGGGCATTTAATCAAACAGGTGGTGTGCATGATTATATATTAATTAAATATTAGAAATTACACATGAATAAACAGAATCGTACTTCACAATGGTGATAAGAAGCATCTGTTTACACACCACCTTGTTTTTCGGCCTAAAAACGTGGAGAGCCAGTCAAGTAACTGGAATGGATCAGAATAACAGATGGGGCTTAATGTTGGGCTGCCCATAGACCCTTTGCCCACCAAAGATAATTGGATTCTGTTTTATTTTGAGCCCAAGCCACATTTAAAACACACATACTTGTTACCCACATCCCTCAATGAAAGTTACAGAAACTGCTTACCCAACAATGCTAATTTAAAGTGGAGTCAAAATAACAGGTGGTATGCATGCAGAAGCTCAATTCAATAGAATTCTAATAATTCAGCTCACTACTGTTGCTCCATACACCGTTTGGCAGCTCCTTATTGGTCATGGTCCTTTACCATTCAGCGAAGTTACAAAAGGGTCCGGTTCTCGTTTCCAATTTCCACATCATTCTAGGTCTCGGGTCGGGTCAGTCTTGTGCAGCATGGTAGTTCATAACAGTTATGTGAATATGTGTAAGGTGTGATTAAGGTCTAATTCATTTTTACATGTCTTAGAATGTCATTAATATGACTGGCAAACGGTGGGTTGGGTCAGGTTGTGTAATATGTCCAAACTGTCAGGACGGGTTGGGTTGGGTTTGGTTTGGTTTGGTTTGGTTGTGTAAAGTGTCAAATTGGGTTCATCTCTCGGCAGCTTTTAAGAAAACATGTCAAATGGATTGGGGTCAAAACGGGTTGGGTCAAAGTGGGTTAGCGTGCTATATTTGTTTTTACGGAGGTTAGTGACAGTGGCGGCATGGCTACTGATGTGGTGGCACTGACGGCGACATGTAGATGACCCTTCGTGCTTAACATGACTTTAGTCCTTTGGTGGCTTTAGCCTTTCGTATATTTGCTTTTTCCTGTGTAGGTTTCTGATTCCCCTTTTTTTTTGTCCTTTTCCATTCCATCCTTCATCTTATTTGCTTCTTTTTGCGTCTGATACATCTTTCTCCGGTTCGTGCACAGTCTGCTACAGAAAAAATACGTATAATGTCATACAGTATTTCAAGAATATCAAAACAGGGTGTCAACAAAACAGAACAATGGAATTAACTAACCTTATTATCCTTAGCACACAGAGTACTAGATTGAGTTTAGTTTCCTTTCCTCTTATTGTCTTCAATCATGTTTTTGATATGTAAACATGTTTCTCTGCTTTCCTTTATCCACCATTCCACCCAGTAGTTTTCGGACAAAAAAATAACTTAACCAAATTTAATTGACAAATGTTATAAGCCGATTCGAGATGGCTAATCTCCCAATAGACCCGTTGAGTGGGTTAGGCTCCAAAAATTAGATAAAGAAGAAGAGACATTTTTACTACCAATTTTCGTCTTAACATTCAATAAAACCAAAGGCCTTATATAGGCTTACAAGAAGCAAACGTGCATGTGCATGATGACAGAAATGAAAACATGGACCTAATGCTTTAACCCACCACATGATCATGATGACAGAAATGAAAACATGGACCTAATGCTTTAACCCACCACATGATTAACTGCCGTAATTGAAAATAAAAAGGATTTTCAATGGAAACGTGGGTAATCTGTGATCATGGAAGCATGGACGAGGTGGTTTTTTGACCCAGTGTTTACTGGTCATGGAGGATCCGTATCACAAAACTACCATTTGATCGAAGCAATATACAATAAATTATTTGTGTGTTTTCACAAAATGAACCTACAGATCATTAGGGAGGCAATTCGTATCTTGTCAAGAGATCCATTACACGCAAATTATGTTGGTTTCTTCTAATTGGGAACGAAAAAACAATGTTTTGGGATGGTTGGTTGTGCATTTTGAAAGTGATAATGTGATATTGATTGTATAAGATTGTTGGTTGGTTTTATATTTATTGCTTTTGGATACACGCTTAACTTATTTCATTTAGATATGCTGCTCAGGTCGGTTTGAATGCATTTTTTTATTTCTCTATTTCTTTATGTACAGTTGTTTTTCTTATTATTTCTACTGTCTTCAACTTGTGCAGTCACTTCTTGCAGCTTCGGGATCTGTCCATTTTTTGTCAAACATAGCACTTGCATAAAACAGTGGCTGTTAAGTATGTTGTAGAATCTGCAGCATATTTTTTTTTTCTCAATATATATCAGTTCAATGTAACTTCACTAACATTCATACCTTTTAGTATGCAGAATATCAGTTCAAGGAAAAAAAACTTATGCGCTACTGGAAATTCCCGTTTCTTTTGTTGACGTTTCAGGACCCCATGTGAGTGTTTGATTAATTATATGGTCGGAGTTGCAAGCTTAAACGGGTTAGTGTTTGGGGTAAATGGGTTTAGGACCACACATTACTCACAAGATTAAAAACATATCCAAAAGGGTTCAACCCGTTTATGATACTCATAGCACGTTTAACTTACCGTGCTAAATAGATAACTAGATAGTGCCAAGGGGTGTTATGGCAGTGTTGCATCAAGTAAAAGCTTTAAAGGCTGGCGCTTTATACATTTGTTCATCAGTGTCTCTGGCTGCGTTATGTGGGTTTGGAATTCTTGCAGATTGCCATCTACTATTTTACTTGTGACATTGGCTTACTTATGCAGGTCAATTCAAGTCAAAGGTAAAAAAAATTAGAAGTCAAATGCTTGTGGTCAATGGTCAAGTTTATGGGAGTTATTGGGTCAAAGTTTGCAATGAAAATGGTAAAAGGGAGAAGCAGGTTAATAAGTTATCTGAAAGTAAAATACGGACAAGGGATGAATGACCCTGATCATGGCAGTGAATGTAGAACATATCTGGGTTTTGATCATCTGGATTTGGTCAACGCTTCTAAAAGGTGGGCCACAGTCAACCAGAAGTCAATGCATTCAAAAGTCAACACTTGAAGCATGAGAAGTCAATGCAGGAAAACACTCCAAAACAACATGAATTACACAGTCAAAGTTGGAATTCTACTATGTTACCATATGAGTGAGAGCATAAAGAAATTTGGGTACAACTTGTGAAGCAGAAGGTACAATTGACAATGCACTGGAAATATGCAGATGATTTCTTGTTGGGTTGGTTTTCTATCTTCTATCAGCACCCATTCCCAGGTCCAAACTTTAGAAATGTAAACTTGCGCTTAATTACTTTATGTTAGGGGCGAGCAAAAACCTAACTATAACCGAAAACCCGAACCGTTAACAGAAATTAACCGAAACCAATCAAACCGAACGGTTACGGTTAGGTGAATCTAATTAACCGACCTTTCAGTTATGGTATCTTCATTAACCGAATTTAACCGAACCTTGTTTTTTTATATTTATTTGTGATTCTTTTTTATATTTACGATGGAAGTTAAATGCTTAGTAAGTATCAGAGTTATTTTGTTATCATCTTTCTCTTAGTTTCTTGTCTCTATTTATTTGTCTCTTTTTTTATTTATTGTGTTAGCAAACTAAATATCTATATCCAAAATATGGTTATATTAGTTACTTATGAATTAAGTAGTTCATTTTTCAGTATACAGTATACGCTCTATAAGCTAAAATAACTCGTATAAGAACATAATTGGATTTTATTTATTGAAACATCAATAAACCATATACAAGAATACAATCATATTTTTATCTAAAAACACCAAAAAAAAACTATCGGTTGTAACCGAACTAACCATAACTGCCAATTAACTGAATCATGGCTAACCACCTATCGGTTATGGTTACGATTAACACTTTTAGATTAACCGAATCAGCGGTTAACCGAACCGGTGGTTAACCGACGTTGCACACCCCTACAGTTTGTGTCGTTTAACATTTTAATTATTCTTTTAAGTATTTACTTGTTTCAATTCTAGGATAACTCATAACTAAGTTTGGTCTTTTTTCTTTTATTTATTTATTTTTTTTTGAACGGTGAACTTCATGTATAAGGTTACCACACTCTCCAAATCGGAGAGTCCAATATTGCACCACTTTGGCCAGACTATGTTGTCTTAACCGGGCCCACGCTGGCTTCAAAGTTTGGCTTTTTTGGGCGTTCCCCCGAGAAACCATACCGCCGGCTGCCACTTGACAGTCGTTGTGCCACCACAAGAGCAGAACTCTCTGGTGTAACACACGGTTGGACGAAACCCGGTTGGGCTCGAGAATCGAGAATCGAACTGAGAACCTCACACAAGGCCTAGTCCAATGTTAGTTGCATTTTTAGGCACGTTTTTATAGCATATTTCTGTTAAAATTCACTACATATCATGCATATTTCATAGTCATACCTCATTATTTTGCGAAACACATTTTTTTTTGGAATGGATTCTTTGTTTAAATTGTTTTTGCATGTATGGAGCGGTGGCGAGGAACGACAACGGGATTTATTTGAAAGGATTCTTAATGAAGCTGATTATTTAAAAACATTCTAAATGTCTTTTGAAGATGGGCTACAATTAAAAAAGAAGTTGGTTTGGGTTGTTGATCTATTACAATACAAATGGGCTGATTAATTGCTTGGAAGACTTAAAAGATTAGATTGAATGGTGGGCCCATCGAATTATTGAGAAAGAAAGGAGAATTCTAATTGGGCTAAACAAGTTGGGCTACCATAGTTGTTGTCGAACCGAATCAAGAAATTGCCCTGGTGTTGAAATTAGTTTTTAACATCTGAATTTTTCCAACCACTTTCATTAGCTTTTCTTTTTAATCTAAAAATTATAAATTGTTTTTACATTTTAGTTAAACTAAAAACCCGCCTTTTCAAAACAACCGTATATGTGTCTAAAACGTTTTGGCATAATTCGTTAATCTGTATCCCTGTGGACACGAACTCTACTTCCACTCATACTAGTAGTTTTCTTATTATTTTATTTGCTGGATTCGACACCCAACAAATTGGCGCCGTTGCCGGGGATACGGCAAATCTAACTGTTTTGTGCCAAGATTTCTTTTAGTACAGGTACATCGCCAGTCTTCCCACGAATTTCCAATCTCTACTGTTACAATGGCACCTGAACAAACCCTTAGACAGTGGGCGACTCGTGATGTCCCACAACAGCCTCTTTGCATTAACTACCCTGCTATGGAGAACTTCGAGCTGAAATCCGGACTCATTCACCTATTACCCCTTTTCCGAGGCCTAGAGAATGAAGACCCACACAAGTTCCTCAAAGAGTTCCATGTTGTGTGTTCCGGCATGAAACCACACAACATCACTGAAGACCAAATCAAGCTAAGGGCATTCCCCTTCGCTTTGCAAGATTCGGCTAAAGAATGGCTTTATTACCTACCACCAGGGTCGGTAACTACTTGGAATGAACTTGCAAAGTTGTTTCTTGAAAAATACTTCCCAAAAGTCAAAGCTTCGATCATGCGCAAGGAGATCATCGGAATCAAGCAACTAAAAAGAGAAGCCTTGCACACTTATTGGGAGAGGTTTAAAAAGTTGTGTGCTTGTTGCCCACAACATGGCATAACTGATCACCAACTCCTTCAATACTTTTGTGAAGGATTAGCACCAATGGAGAGACGTTTGATAAACGCGTCTAGTGGAGGAGCTCTACTCGATAAAACACCTACTCAAATTAGAGCCTTGATTACCTCCATAGCTGAATACACCAAGCACTCTGCACAGGATGAAGAGTGGTACACGGATGTTCCACGAGCAGTTAAGCAAGTGAGCACTCCTCACATCGAAATTCAGCTAGCTGAGTTAACCAAAGCAGTCATGCAACTTACCAAGGACAAGAGTGCCGAGCCACAAGCCCGAGCTTGTGGAATTTGTCTACAATTTGGACACCCCACTGATATGTGTCCCACACTGCAAGATGATGTTGAACAAGCACAAGCACTTAGAGGTTATCCTGGGCAAAATTCAAGACAATATGAACAACCCCGAGGCAATCAGAATTGGGGACATCCTCCCAACATGAATTTCCAGCAAAGGCCTCTACAATATCAACAACGCCCAACTTTCCAAGGTAATCAACAACCGCAAAACTTTCAGCCTCGACAACAACAACCTACCAAACAACAAGCGGGTGGCTCGGGAATGTATTTGGAAGATATTGTCAAAAGTTTGGCAACTAGCACGCATACGTTCCAACAGGAAACTAAAGCTAGCATCAAGAACTTGGAACAACAAATGGCTCAACTCGCTAGCTCAGTGAGTAAATTAGAGTCTCAAGGTAAACTACCCGCACAAACCGAGAATAACCCAAAGCACAACGTGTGTGCCATTACCTTGAGGAGTGGAAAGAGCTATGACGGTCCGAGTATGCAAGACGAAGAGGAAATTGTTGTTGAGAAGATGGACCAAGATAAGGAAAAAGTACAAGAACCGGTTCGAAGTGAATTGAAATTCACTCCTATACCTCCATTCCCCTCAAGGCTACGAAGCACAAAGAAGGAGAGGGAATAGCAAGAAATTATGGAGACATTCAGGAAGGTAGAGGTAAATATTCCACTCCTTGATGCAATTAAACAAGTCCCACGATATGCAAAGTTCCTCAAAGAACTTTGTACATCAAAGAAGAAGCTTAAAGGTAATGAAACCATCAAGGTAAGCGAAAATATTTCTGCAGTGTTACAAAAGAGACTACCTCCAAAGTGCAAGGATCCAAGTGTTTTCACCGTTCCTTGTAAATTGGGGAATATCACTATGCCTAGAGCCATGTTGGACCTTGGAGCCTCTATTAACGTCCTACCATATTCGATTTTTAAAACACTTAATGTAGGACCGTTAAAGAGGACCGGGGTAGTCATTCAATTGGCCGATCGATCCATAGTACGCCCAAAAGGTGTATTAGAAGATATATTGGTTCAAGTGAATGAATTAGTCTTTCCAGCTGATTTTTATGTGCTAGACATGGAGGGTGATGAAGCCCTAAATTCAAGTTCCATATTATTAGGGAGGCCATTTTTAAAAACCGCAAGGACAAAAATCGATGTTTATAGCGGCACCCTTTCTATGGAATTTGATGGGGAGGTAATCAATTTCAATATAGATGATGCGATGCGTTATCCGAGTGATGTCTCGTCTTTGAATTATATAGATGCCATTGAACCACTAACTAATGAATGTTTTGAGTTGTCTAACCATGATTTTCAAGCATTAGTGTTAAACAGAAACATTGACGAAGCTGCATCAAAGGAACTTCCTGAAAAACTTAAGTTTGGGGAGGATCTAATGGATGTCACAATCCTCATGGACAAAGCAAAGGAAAGAGCATCAAAAATGAAATTACCAAGTATTATTCAAAAACTTCTTCCGTGTATTGAGCAAGCTCCAAATTAACAAAACGGGGTCCAAGTCTAGCCAAAGACAAGAAAGAAAGGCGCTTCGCGGGAGGCAACCCTTGATTTCGTATCGTTCTCTTTTATTTTAGTTCCATAAAGAAAACAAAAAAATATAAAAAAAAAGAAAAAAAATGTTTTTTTAGTTAAAAGTTTAACCCCGTGGCGTTGGATATTCTTAAAAAAATGGTCCGGTCATGTGAAAGTTAGTTTTTAATTCAGAACCATGACCCGGCCATGTCAAAAATTCTATAAAAAATGACCCGACCGTGTTAAAATTTATTAAAATCATTCAGAACCTTGACACGGGCCGGGTGAACCTTCTATGAATAAATAGAGTTGGCAGCTTCAAGCTAAAAAAAAAAAAAAAAAACCAGGTAAGTCAAAACAATTCGCCATATCTCCATCTCCACAAATCTGATCTGTTACACCCTTCTCCGTCATCTCCTTCCACACATCGCCGCTGGCCACCTCCACCCCCTTCACCTGAACCGGCAATCCACCCCCCATCTCTCGCCGCCCTGAACGACCACACACCTCCATCGCTCCTCACCCCGTCGCCGGTCGCCGACCACCACCACCCTCAGCCGTCTCCGCCAACAACCTCCGACCCTCCACACTTCATCGCCGCCGACCCGCTCCACGTCTCTCCGTTCTGAATCCCAATCGTAGCCGGAACCCTAACGTCGCCCACACACCCCCGTCGCTGGTTCAGACCCTCCACACATCACCGCCGCATCGACACCCTCCATTTAACCCCTACCCTATCCACACCGTTCCATCACCAAACACCATCCGTCACACACAGTTACCATCGACCCCCGTCACTGGTTCCGAACCACTACCGACCGCCGGTCGTCGTTGTTATCGGTCTCCGCCTTCAGGTATGTTTCTGTTTCTTCTCTCAAATCGATATCAGGTCCTTTGTTTATTGAAACCCTTTCAAGTAACCTAATACCTACCCAATTTAAATGAGACCTATTACTTGAATTGAACAATCCCACTTTGCTTTGAATTGAACTTAAATGAATTAATATTTTATCAGGGGAGGGAGGAGTTCTTAGAATTGGAATTTGGTTTGCAAAAAATTGGTTCAGTTCACTGAAATGCATTTTAATGAATTAGTTTTGCATCCGAATTGGTTGATTGTTGCTATTGTTTGAATGATTATGTTATCTTAAGTTTATTGACTTATAGTTGCTTATCACGGGTTTGAGATGATATCCATCAGGTATTTTACTCTATTTTAGAGAAAATCAGGTATGTCACTTAGTAAACTTGTTTTGGATTAAATTTGTGAGGAGCAATATCTATATTCATTCAACTAGGAAATCAGGTTCGCTAATTATTTTTATAGTGTTAATGTTGCTCATTGTTGGTATATTGTCTTTGAACTCAGTTCGTAGATATGCGTAAAACGAAAAGACAAGCCACAACCACCTCGTCATCACCACATGCGAACTGCGCAGCAAAAAGTCATTAAGTCAAGGAACATCTTCTCGTTGTACAAATGGATGGGAGATGTCGACTTGGATCTCCGCCGCCTTTGTAGATGCCTTCCACATATTTCTCCGAGCCTCGAGGACGATGCTACATCTTAAGCTTGGGAGATTAGAGGTAATTTCTATGTTCTCATTTTATCTATGCATAACTTAGTTTGTAAATAGTTGCATTTTTTCATGTTCATTGCATTTCGGGTGTATATACATGCATTAAAAAAAACCCAAAAAAAAAAAAAAAAGCCTGTTTCTGTTCCGCTGAAAATGATTTGTGAAAAATGGGAAATGATAAAATTTCTAGCATGTCAAAGCTTATGCGTGAAATGGTAACTTTGGGGAAGAAAACATAGATAATTTGGGATGTGTTGATAGGCTCGGCCCTAACTTAGGAACGCCAATGTTGTATGCAATAACTTTAAATCTTTAATTGAATGTATGTGTTTAGTTTCCCATCTTGATGCTTGTGGTCAAAGATTGATCCCGACCAAAAATCGGTTGAGTTGCATATCCTCTATCACACACCATGTTCTCCATATCATGACACCTCCGCAATTTCATTGAAAAAATAAAGAGGTGAAAAATTGACCTCATAGGTTATTATAGTTAAAAAAAACAAAAAAAAAGAGAAAAAGGAAGGGGTAAAAGAGCACAATGTATGCCAAAAATTTGAAAAAAAAAACCGAAATCGAAATAAAAAAAAAATATTTGAGCAAATTAGGGAGAAAAGTCCCGACCCCTTGAAAAACGAAAAAAAGGATAATAACTATCGTGTCATGATTTGGGTGCATGGTCGCATCAAGTGTGGTATTGGATATCTTCAAAAAGTCGTGAGGTTGGGTAGATGTTGCCATAGGTGTTGGGCGTGGGGACGATTGAACCATTTTGGTAAGTTTGTATATTATTAAGCAAAAAAACATTTGGTCGTGATTAAGCGGGTTTGAGTTTAAAGGGACACAAAATATCAACAATCGCGGTTACATGTGAAAGTATTTCCCGGGTTCGAATGAATGTAATAGGAGTTGATATTGTTAGATATGATCTCATTACAAGTTTATTTTCCGGAATAAAAGAAGCGGGTTGACAAAAAAAATAGTAAGCACGCATATGTCTTTTATTTTTCGTGTTTACTTCTCGGTTTATTCTTATTCTTGACTTCCTTGAGGACGAGGAAAGGTTGAAACTTGGGGATATTTGTTAGTTGCATTTTTAGGCACGTTTTTATAGCATATTTATGTTAAAATTCACTACATATCGTGCATATTTCATAGTCATACCTCATATTTTGCGAAACACATATTTTTTTGTGGAATGGAATCTACTTTGGTTTGTATAAATTGTTTTTGCATGTATGGAGCGGTGGCGAGGAACGACAACGGGATTTATTTGAAAGGATTCTTAATGAAGCTGATGATTTAAAAACATTCTAAATGTCTTTTGAAGATGGGCTACAATTAAAAAAGAAGTTGCTTTGGGTTGTTGATCTATTACAATACAAATGGGCTGATCAATTGCTTGGAAGACTTAAAAGATTAGATTGAATGGTGGGCCCATCGAATTTTTGAGAAAGAAAGGAGAATTCTAATTGGGCTACCGTAGTTGTTGGCAATTGAAAAAAAAAAGAACAATATATCCTAAAAAACAACCTGGTCGCAAAGGGAGGATCTTTTTGGGGACGGCTGGAACAAATATCGAAGGAAAGCATTTTTATTTTTGGTGATTTCTAGAACATCAACTAATACTTCAATCATTGTTTAGTAAGTTTAAGTTTTGAATGTTTTGTTTCATATTTGTATTGATTGAACTAGCCATCATGTCCGGCTAGACTTTAATAGTTTCAACATTTGGGTTTATTTTCTTTGATTTGGTTCACAATGTGAAACGGTTATGTTAGATTCAATTATTTTAATGGTTTTTTGTATGTTTCTTGATCTTAAATCCTGATATTTTTCCGGATATATATTAGTTTGTTAATGAAACTGGCCACTTTGTTAATTTTTCTAATAAAGTTCAATCAATTTTTAGAACTCTGATAAAGTTTTAATTTTTGACACAAGGAACAAATAATATTTTGAGTTTGTCTATGAACCCAAAATTATTATAGAATCATACAATATAATTAGACATTCCGAACGACGTGTGTGTTTGATTATAATCCACTCTTCTATCCCGCAACCCGCACGCTAAAATCCGAATGGCGTGAGTTTAGAGTAGCGGGTTGGCTCTAATCAACGAACAACGTTTGGTTAGACATTAAATAGAGTGGAGGTCCGAACTGCGTGACGTCTAGTGTTGTAACACCCCAAAAACCGGTTATTATTAAGATAAATGAAAATGAATAGAAAATTTACTAAAATGGTGGGTTATGATAAGGAATAAGTTAAATAGTGGAATAATGCTCAAATTTAAATGCTTATCAACTTAGAAGGGGGTAAAGTGTAAAATTTTATAAGTTAGGGATTTATAGTGGGTAAACCCACAAACACACACCCCTGTGCGTGTTTGAGATCGATCAAACAGGGGAAAACCAAGTGAAACTCTTGTTCTATCAAATTCAACAAATTGAAGTGGAATTACAAGGGTAATCCAATGCATGAACCCTATTTTGCACTCATCTAAACTTGACTTTTGAAGTGGTAAGCTTAATTTCCTGATATCATGATTTGTAGAATGAGGGGTTCAACCCAATCTCGATTTCTTGTATCAAATAGGAGAAATCTGAGTTAGAATTGTCTCCTAGAACAAGAATCATGTGTGATTTTAGGTTGCATGTAAGATTGTAGTGAAAACCCACTTTGTGAAATTTTGTTAAGATTAGGAAGATCATAATGATTGTGATGGTTTGTTATCTTGATATATGATCTTGTTTGTAATGCTTGAATGTAAGATTAATTGATGTAGTAGGAAATAAATATGTAAATTAGAATAAACATGAATGTTGGGTGATGATGAACTAGTAAAGATGTGCCTTAAAGACTTGTACCTTATGCCTTAATTATGATGCCTACCAAATGTTTGATGAAATGCTTAGGAGAAGAATGTATTGGTAATGTTAAAATGGTAGGACGAAATTGGTAGACTAAATGAACGAATGTTGTAATGTAGGCGTGAAAGAAGAAGGTACAAGCTCTAAGAAGGCGGAAGGCACGCAAGACCGAGGTATGTTTCGTTGCATACAAATATCTTATTATAATCCTGTTATAACGTCATAATTAGTTATTGTCAAATTGTTATGGTGATTAGTAAGTAACTAGCAATCCCTTGCGGATTTGGTTGTTATGATAATTAGAAAAGCTATGCTAGTCGACCGGTTCAAGTGAACATGTCGAACAAGAATAAGCTCCCGTCCATTTTGAACGGATGGTTTTGAATGCTATGATAAATGCTAGAAGCTCAATCCGTTATACGGATAGAAAGAAGAATTTATGTTGAAAGCAAATAACCCGATTATACGGGTTGGATATGTATGCTTAACTCTCATTGAGAGTGTTTATGCCAAACCCAAGTAATTGGGTAGTCGAATGCATGAGAAAGATGAAAGCTCATATTCGAATGAAACTAAAATGAAGGATTTATAGTTTATCAAGTATGATGACTAATTTTTAAATCCTTGTTGTTGAATGTAGGTAAATCCTCACTTTAGGCGATCGGGAGATTGGAGCGAGCACATGGCCATGTCTTGTTATACCGAACGCTTCCGCTAGCTTATTCACATCTTTTGGTCCATGACTTGTTATTTTGTCTAACTTAGTCAGTAGTCGTACTTGTGTAAAACTGGTTGTCTTTGTTTTGGTAGTTTTTATATCAAACGGTTCGTAGAATGTTTATTAGTGAATCAAGTTTAAAAACAGGGGGCATGCTCATGCTTCGAACGGGTCATGCCCAATTTTTGTTAAAAAGTTTACGAAAGTGTTACTTACAAGGTCCGTAAATCGTTAAAATTGTTGTTTTTATTAATATGAATAAGCGGACCTTACAAGTGTCGATACAAACTATTATTTAAAAAGGATCATTGCACCGTGACCATTAATGATCGTAAGTCGAACCGAATCAAGAAATTGCCCTGGTGTTGAAATTAGTTTTTAACATCTGAATTTTTCCAACCACTTTCTAATCTTTTCTTTTTAATCTAAAAATTATAAATTGTTTTTACATTTTAGTTAAACTAAAAACCTCCCTTTTCAAAACAACCGTATCTGTGTCTAAAACGTTTTGGCATAATTCGTTAATCTGTATCCCTGTGGACACGGACTCTACTTCCACTCATACTAGTAGTTTTCTTATTATTTTATTTGCTGGATTCGACACCCAACATCCAAATCCTTCATTGCCTATATCCGCCCCAATATGACACAAGTGAGAATTGAACTTGAGTCTCAAATTGGAAAACTCAAACCTCCTATCACTAGGCCACAATTGGAGGATAACTATATGTTTGGTCTATAAATCTGGATTTATTTATTCATTATTTGTAGAAGTGGTGAAATTGTGCCAATTCCATCGGGTAATAGCCCCTCTCGAGTCTCAACGGTGAGCTCATTGACTATCCATAGAAAAACTAATGAAACTGGTGGATTTGCATCCATAAACATACATCTCAACACAAGGCGACATAATCATAATATATGTGTAGTACTTTATGCACATCATGAAATTAGCAAGACACTAATGTAGAAAGCTTATTCGAGGAGAAGAAATACAAAATTAAGGGATGTTGATAGGATGAAAAAAAATATTATTAATTATGGCATGCATACACCACTTACCAAGTAAAATATTTATACACATTATAACGTGTTTTCTTTTATTATATATTATACATTATTATTATTATACATATTAATAGAAAGAGGGGATGAACAGTGGTTCCAATATTTTGATAATATATAGTTTTTCTTTAATATTTTAATATTATATAGTTTTATTATATTATACCTTCAACCTTCAAAATATTTAGATTTTTAATTTTAACTTTAATGGTTTTTTTTTAATATTATCTATCCGAACAACACCAGTACTGGTACCGTATAACAACGGTTTAGTTTCTTTTGTAGAATGATGTCGATTACCCGTATAACAACGCCATACATGTACCATATTCGTTTTCATGGTTTTATCGAAGTGGCTGTATAAAATTAATTAAACATAGAGTTGTATTCAAAACCATGTATTTTTTTTGGTATCGTAACATATATCGATTGCCAGCACTGACCGAACAACACCGGTACCAATATATGTTTTTATAGTTTTTAATCAATGTAAAACACGTGTTGATTGCTATGCCAAATGCTGATATCGTACTGTAATGAACCGGACCGATATTGCCTCAAAGCCCGCCACAAAGCGCAGGGGAGTCCAACTAGTTATATATCATAAGACCGTGGGGTATGGTGGGGCTTGGGTTGGGGCATGAGTTGACACGTGGAATGGGAGCCCCCCACCGCCTAGTGACGTGTCCGCGGGGTATGGCGGGGCGCGGGTTGGGTGCACCGCGTGGCAGATTATTAAAAAAATTACAAAAAATTTATAAAATTCACACAACATTTATAAAAAAACCTTACAATTTCATTAAAATTTTAAAAATTACATAATCCTAAAAATTACATAATTTCTAAAAATTACAAAATAACAAACCTAGAGCGTTAGATAAATTTCAAAAAGGGCGATCTTGTCGAACGCCTTTCGCTCCTTGCCTCGAAACTCTATGTTCGCCACCGCCACCCGGTCCTCGTGGCTTAACTCGCCGCTCGGAACGGCTTCGTAGTAAGCCTTGAAACGATCGAGCTTGGGTCGTAGCTCGCGCCATTTATGTTGACACACGTTGAGGTTGTGGCGGTCGTTTCCGACGTTATGACGGTAGGTTGCGAATGCTTCCGGCCAATATTTTGTTTGGCCCGGTTGCCGCCCCTTCATAGCGTCAACGACGCTTGTGACGAGAGCCAATTATTCCTCGTGAGTCCAAGATGCCATGTTATTCGGTGGGGTAGCGGGTTCGTGGAATGAAGTGGGTAGCCGGTGGGGTAGCGGGTTCGTGGAATGGGGGAACCGGTGGGGTTGGGGGTTACATTTATAAGGGTTGTTGGGACCCGGGTGGCGGATTGGGGTAGCCAAACGGTTTGAATTTAAAATTCAAACTTTCAAATGGCCGCTATGACATGGCGGGGTCAGCGAATGGGAGGCAGCCAGCTAGGATGTCAAGACCGCCCCACGCTCGGCTTGAAACCAAAGCCCCAAGGGCCACGTCCCAACCCAAGCCCGCCCCGGGTGGTGGCTTGGACGTTTTCCCCCAACTCATGCCTCAACCCAAGCCCCATACCCCATAGTCTAATAAACTGATTACATAAATATGTAGGAAGTTTCTTGTAAATACTTCAATTGTTCAAATATAAAAAGAAACACTTTAAGTTGACCTTGACTTCTCAAATATACTCACACATACTTATCTAAACTCATCACACCCCACATCATCGGAAAACCTTCTTCTCCAGGTTAAAATGAATTCCAGCGGCTACTCGCCAGCTCCCTCGGCTACATTCGAACGCTCGCCCAGCATCGATCCCACAAAGCACGTGAGCTACGCATCCGAGCCAACAGCTCCGACCGCCTCATCTGTTCATAATGGACGCTCCGAACCTCAGTTGACCGCAACTAGTCAGAGCTTGGTGCCTCCGGGTCAAGAAGATGTACGCCAACCGATGAAGTCAGCTAATCAACTTAGTGACAGTGGGTTGAATTCAACCAGTTTTGGTCAACCACCGGGGCGTTCAGGTGAAGTGCACAATATCATGTCTGCAAATGAAGTCACCAGCAAAGTTGCTAGTGAAGCAAAAGCGCCCACATTCACCCCTATTGTTGAACGAGATCAGAGCAACAACGGAGAATCCGATGAAGCTGGGCCCGATAACGATAATCAACAACAGGAGCATGTCGGAGTGAGTATGGTTGGAAAGAAGTTCAAGCCGGTTAACCCGGAGGCATACTATGTGGAGGATGATGATGATGATGAATATTAGATGATCCATCTCTTACTGATTTTAATTTGTGTTAAATGTTTGCTTTGAATCTGAGATCAAAAGAAAATTCGTATTTGTATTTCTCTTCAGTGAACGGGTTAATGTAAGTTCTAGATTTGTTTAATTGTTAGACGCTGATGATTGTTGCTTTGGTCAACGTTTGAACAATTATTTTTATGGGAACGATTCTAACATGTTATAGAAGTCATATGGTATGTAAACATAGTATATATGCTGTATCTGATATTAACACATAAGGGGATGCACGAATAATCGAGATTTGGTTTCGAGGCTTTATAATGCGGTTTATTCGGTTTGGATCCTAACCGTAGCAGAATTGCTTATTCGGTTTTTGGTTTGCTTATCAGCTCCACAAATCTTGCTTATCCAATCGAGTAAAACAAATAATAACCGATTTAATCGGTTGAAATTGAATTCGGTTTGGTTGGACACATTTCTAGTTTCGATTCGTTATCAGTTAGGCCCGAAAAAGTTTCTAAACCCAATAAACTGATATCCGAACCAATGAACATCCCTAGATATAGCGGGAGAGAGAAACAAGGCACATTTCTACTGTTTTTTTATTACTGAAAATTGGATTACTGTTTTTTTTTCTTTTTTTGCTTGCAGCGCAGCCACTCATTTTGACTTGAAATGAACTGAATCACTCAGTTTTGGGCTAGTTAGCTGCTAACTTCGGTTCACTTTTTCAACAAAATTTGCGTTTTAGTTTTTCAGATTAGGACCAGCAATTTGTTGACACAACACAATATGAATCCATTACAAAATATGCGGGTTAGTGACTAGTCTAAAGCCTAAACGGGTTCGCGTTAGTCATGTGTCAACTATGTGAATACGTTTAGCTAAACGGGTCAACACAAGGTTGTGTTGACCCAGTCGTCTGCAACAAACACCTTGCTGCGTGGTTGATCCAATTCCCCAGTTTGCAGAAACCCTCCAATGATAAGACATGATGTTATTTTTGTTGGGCATTATGTCGAACAACTTCACTGCATTCACCAATTCACGTCCTTCATTGCCCTCATCACTTCGCTATAGGGCCTGTATGGATGTCCAAGATCAGACCACACACACCAGCCTTCTGAGACCTTTTTATTTCTTTGTTTTTTATATCACAGTTATTGTTGATGATATTATCAATTAAACAGTTAAAGATAAAGCATAACATGAAAACCCATTTTCATAATGTTGTTCAATCAGTTTCTATGTAATTTTATGATTTGTCACATGTCGATTATCTAAGAAAATAGTTGGAGGATGCTATTTCCAAGTTGTTCGCACTGATTTTATATGTATTTAATGGTCTATTTCATTTTTACATGTCTTAGAATGTCATTGATATGACTGGAAAATGGTGGGTTGGATCAGGTTGTGTAACAGGTCAAAACTAACAGGACAGGTTGGGTTGGGTTGGGTTGGGTTGGGTTGGGTTGTGTAAAGTATCAAATTGGGTTCGTCTCTAAATGGGCAGCTCTTAGAAAAACGTGTCAAATGGATTCGGATCAAAACAGGTTGGGTCAGAGCGGGTTCGCATGCTATGTTTGTTTTTATGGAGGTTAGTGGCGATGGTCGTGTTGGCGGCATGGCTACTGCTGTGGTGGCACCGATGACGACTGATAGATGACTCTTTTTGCTTTAACAGCACATAGATCGCCATAGCGTAATGCATCACATGGATCACTGAGGTGGATTAACATCCTATAATCCGGATTGCCAACCTGGCAGGTGACACAATGCCTTGCATTTTGTCTAACAAAAGAATAACCAAGACTTTTGTGAATCAAATAATAAGCCCAATTTGATTTCCTAGTTCACTTTTGCTTATAACCTGAACTTACCATATCAATATTAAGGTTTCCTGCCACATAGATCAGATGTTGACTAGCAGCAATCTGATTTTGACTATTCCAACCGCTGTTGACTTTGACCCTCTACCCATTGATTCCTAGCTCTATGTGTCATTGGAACAGTAGTTTTTGCAGTTTCTTATATTAATTCATTCTGTGCTTAGTGCTTATCCCTATGGAACCGATAGTGTGGTGCCTCTTAAAACATAATTTGCAATGAAAAAAATGTGTGGGATGTTTATGTATGCAAGATAGTGCATACTCCCGTGGAACCGAAGTGACAATGTGATAGTGACTGTACAAGATAGTGTTTTGTGTATCCTTTTGCTGTTTGAAGTTGTAACATAACTGTATATTGTGATATATTGTTATAAAGTGATTACTCTTTTGCTTTGTTCCTTTATGTTTTTACTTGTCGATATAACTGTGAATCGGACTTACCCGAGACATGTAGCGTTTCTTTCGAAAATGCTAAAGATGATCTCATGAACTTTGAAGTAACAATGATGACGGATAATTGTAAGTACATCTTCAATTTCTTAATCATAACTTATTTATTTGTTCTAGAGGTGGCATTTTTAGTTCACCTTCAATGTATCATCCACCTATCCCCCCATGAAGCACAAAGGTCAAACGAAAAACATAGGTAAAAAAACACTTTATAACCCATTGATTTTCATTTGTCCATTTGGTCATCCCTAATTTTTCATTAAAAATTATTTATGCTATATTTAATTAACCATTTCACATTGATTGGGATGGAAACATGTCCTCAAGGTAGCCCAAGCATATCCAGCCCCATGAATGCAGTGACTTGAGCGCATTGAATGCATGCACCCTAACTGGCTCTTAGCTAATCTGTTCAGTGCGAAGTTCACACTCTGAACCAAAAGCTTGCAGGCTAAGTATTTTATATATTGCTTTTGGATATGCTATTAACTTTTTTTTCATTTGGATACACTGCTCAGTTCTGTTTGAAGGCATTCTTTGATTTCTATATTTCTGCATGTATATTTGTTTTTCTTATTATTCTTAATGTCTTCGACTTGTGCAGTCGCTTCTTGCAGCATCTAAATTTGATGCCTCATTTAACTATAAGAATGTTCATTATCAACATAAACAAGTAAATAAAGAACTAAAGAAGCATCAACATGACATTCATTTATACAAACAAATTAAGTTATACGCAAAAAAAAAAGTTCAACTCAATCCACCCAGCCTGTTTAAACCTATATGAAACATGACCTGTTTGAACGCGAGCCGTTATCCGGCCGACCCCACCTAATACAACAACCAAAAGCACCTGCAATTTAGCCTCCTTTTAATATTTGTGCATTTGTTTCTGACATATTTGGCCAAGAAGGTGTAGCAGCCTTCCTGAGAGTCTGACTTTCCTGTACCCATATATCACCAGCTTAAGACTCCACTTGATAAACCATTTTAAATATTTAAAACATAGCAAACTTACAACAGTCAAGTTCAGCTGGGTCATCGGTTTGCTCAAGCAACATCTTTTCCTTGTTATGAACTTCAAACTTTCCAGTCATGTTCATATTGTTCAATTCACTAGAAAGCTCAACTACTTGTGTCCCAACTATGGAAGCATGACTCTTCTTCTCCACATAATCAGAATTCAACTGTGACAATGAGAAAGCCAGATGAATATTAACATTGTGATCAGAGAATAGCAGCCCCCGGGGGATACCACATCAGGGCATTACTAACTTCATTAATAGTTAAGGAAAAAGAGTAAGTTTGATTAAAAAAAAAAGAAACTTTAATAACTCCATCAATAGTTAAGAAAGGGCTTAGGACCAGAACACTAGAAATTAAAAATTTAAGAGTGTTTTTTTAATATAAAAGCAATGATTTAAGTAAAATACTATGGTACATATCAAAATCAGTTTGTGCTTTATAAATTTAGTCTACTGTTAACAAGCAGTTTGCATGGGTATAAAAAAGGTTAATGTTTTAGAACATTGACTTACTTGAAATGATAATGCTTTCTCAAGTTCCTTGACAATGACTTTCATTGTAGGACGTTGGTCTTGAGTTTCCGTCATACATTGATATGCAATTTTTATAAATGTATGCAAAGAATCCTTGTTGGGTCCTCTACTTAGAATGAATTTGTTTTCACCGATTTCTTCCTTTAATATAGGATCTATCATGTCCTCTAGTGTTCCCATGCTGAAGCTTTGTCTTGCCAGAGGGCCCAACCCTCTCACATTCTCCTTCAAGTAAATTGGGTCACCGGATCCCCTCCCACATAGAATTTCAAACAATACAACTCCAAAACTATAAACATCTGTTTCTCTTTTTAACCTATTAGTCTTCTCATATTGTGGATCTCTGTAGGACGGAATGCCAATATGATTGTTGAGATAGAGAGCTTCGTCTTCTTGATTTGGAGGCAGGAATACAGAGAACCAAAAGTTAACAATCTTTGCCCCCCAGTTCTCGTCCAACCCAATGCTGAAACTAGTTATATCACGATTTATTATGATCTTTTGGTCTTCCATCTCACAGTGAAGGTAATTCAACGCATGTGCAACATCAATGCAAATTTTCAAACGTTTTTCCCAAGTTAAAATACGCATGTGGTTGACGTTTCCCAAATAATCAATAAGATATCCATTAGAGATATTCTCAGTGACAAGGACCATCTCAGAATCCTCAACGCAGAATCCAAGTAGATTTACAATGTTGGGATGCTTAACACAGGTAAGTATTTCAATTTCTGTAAAAAACTCTTCTTCTCCAATCAAGTCATGTCCAGAAGGGTACCTTTTTAAAACTACAGTGCTCTGTCCCTTCAGATGTTCTCCTTCATACTTCCCCTTCTGATATGAAAGATTGTCTTTATCAAAACAGTGGAGTTCCGCTCTGTACAAAGTATAATCGTCGTTCCAAGATGCAATTGTGTATGCCTCTGAAAAATTATGTGTTGCTGATTTAATATCATTGAGATGAATCTTCAAGTGTCCCAACTTGTTTTCCTGCAAATATGTGACAAAGGAAAAAAGAGAGTTACAAAGCGGAACATAAATTGAGAATAAAAAATGCGTTGTTAAAACTTTTAGAAAAACTATAGATTACATTGAATCGATCTACAATTATACAAGGCAAATGGGTTCCGCTCTGTACAGACCAGAGCCTTGCCTTCTGATTGACATATACTAATTCAAATATTTGGTTTGGAACCTCAACAAAAACGAATATGGAGCCAATCACACTGTGTGCCTTAATTTTCCATCTAAGATACACAGGTGGGCCTTCACAGATTGTCCAGCCCAACTTGTTTCCCAAGCCCAGAAAACTTTTAAAGTTACCCGGTTTGTACATAAGGCCCAAACACATAATTTGATAATCTAAATGGAATCCAAATCCTGTGTTTTAGTAAAGTTTAATTGAATTAAAATTTCCATTGCATATGATAGCTGTGATAATAAATTTGCACCTACACCATCACTGCGGGCAGTACAACCTGATCCCCCTCACCCCTCTCTCGCAACCAACTGGCCTGGATGTTTTTGTCACCTCTCAAATAATAATAAGAAATGATGTTCTTCATAAACCCAAGTTTGATTTGCTTAGATTTTCAAGAATAGGGTGTTTCTTAGACAACCCAATTTTGATACGTAGGCCATGTTTAAGAATACAGATGTTCTTTAAAAACCAGTGATTGAGGTTTTCTCTGATAATAGGCGTCCATATGTAACATGGGTTTTTGAAGAACACCAAACCCTTGAATAATTTCTTTTTTGTTTTTCTATTTTCAAACAAAGGGTGAAATCATAACCAAAAAAAATAATAATACTAGAAATAAACATTCAATGAGTTACACCAAGTATAAATATAAAAGACCAAAATTAAAATTTAACCAAACCTGGTAGTTTACTCTAATAATAATAGAACTAAGAAGTGCTATAAAAATAAAACATTAATAATTATGTAAGGAAACTCTTAATAAATTAAGCAATTAACAAATAGCATATCTAAAGAGGTTGTAAGTCTAACATAAAAAAAGTTAATGTTCAACGTATAAATTATTATTTCCATCCTTACATACAAAAAAGTGTATAAACAACGCGTCAACCCAACCAGTTCGTCTGATTTGCTATGAATGCTAAAGTGTCGGATTTTGGTAATCTCAATTTCATACCAGGTTATAAATTGTGTCTAATATTTAGTATCGTAGACATATTCGCACACGTATTCATTATCCATCGGCTACGTACAAGGTATATCCGCACGTATCGTGTATACCTCGTATGGTCATATGTGGTAAAAAAAATTACCCGTTGGGACACCAATTACCCAAAATCCAATCATCAACTCACCAAAACCCGACTTAAAGTATCAAAAACTCATACAAAATTCTAACAATTTTATGTATTTTTAGTAATTTTAAGTTTGTAACTGAAAGATGCTATTTACTATATGTCTTAAAATCATATATATCATATGTTGATGCGGTTAATTGGACAGGATCAACTAATACCATACATATCCCAAACTTACAAAAAATAAAAGTGTGTTACCCATCCTGGATGTTTGGTGTTTTTTCATTCATTTAGATTTCTTTTACCATCCTATTTTGACGTACTTTTGAGTAGAATAAGATAAAAATACAGATTTAAAAGGAAAATTAGTATGCATGAATGATGTACACAAAAAAAAGGATAATAAAATAGGAAAAAAGGTCTTACAATATTTTCACCACGCAATTGAAGTTCCAGTGCTTTCTCAAGTTTAGCCATAATATAGTGCATATTTGGGCGGTCTGCTCGATCCTCATTTAAGCAAGAATATGCTACCTTTGAGTATATAAGGAGTGATTGCGGAGACAATATTTGATTTAAAAGTTGAGGATGGATTTTATCATGCAATGTACCATTTTCATAACCATACTTGGCCATCTGAGCTAGAGACCTATCAGCCTCGTTCTGAATTAATGCTTTCCTCCCGCACAATGTTTCGAATAAAACAACACCGAATGAGTAGATGTCCGACTTGTGGGTCACACCTCCCGTCTTTTCAATTGCTGGGTCCATACACCCCATTGTGCCAGTGTGTTCACAAGGGCACACCTGGTCCTTATAGTTTAGTGATTGTTTGATGGAAAATTCAAAACCGGATAACTTGGTTTCCCTGTTATCGTCTAACAAAATTGTGTTGCTATTGATGTTACAATGTAGAATAGCATAATCACGTCCCTTGTCATAATGTAGGTAACTCAACGCACGAGCCACACCTAGACATATCCTCAATCTTTGCTTCCATGTGAGGTTCAGGCTGTTTAAGTACTGCCCTAGACTTCCATTGGCCTCATAAGTGGTTACAATGATCTTTTCATCTATCTCATCACAAAACCCAATAATAGAGACCAGATTTTTATGCTTGAGATCAGAAAGCACTGAAATTTCTGTCAAGAACTTGAGGTCTCCTTCCCCATGCTTACAATCAAACCTCCGAGCAGCGATCTCCATCAACCTCCCAGACCACAAGAGTCGTCCTTTATATGCGATACCAACTCCACTATGTTCGATGATGTTATCATGATGAAAGTTGTTGGTGGCCTTCGCCACAGCTTCAAGTGGGATTTGTAAGTGAGCAAACTGGTTCATTGTTGATGCCATGTTCTGTTTATCAAGCAGAAGGGAGTGTTAAAACAGCAGGTTACAAATGAAAGAGAAGGTAAGATCTAATAACATATATGAGCAACCACACATACATAAATATATCAGATCTAGCAACCTGAATCCCTGACTTTCTATTCCATTAATTGAATAAATATAATGATTTATAGGTAGTCACGACTTTAAAGGTACACATAATATAATAAACTCTTAAGTTTACACGTACATAAGGATTTGCATACTCTTTCTATTCGGTTATCAATTATTTTATAGATATTCAAATATAACAAAAAACGATAAATTTCAAGTATTTTACAACAAAGATATAAATAATTAAAACGTAAAACAATACACTAAAACATCTGGAATGAATACAGTTTCTAATATACACACACATGTGTGTGTTTGTTCTTGTCGTTAAAAGATTAATCTATAATAATACCATCAATAACCTTTTGATGAACACAAGTTAAGGTCATAATTTGTATTAATGCACTTGAAGGAACCCTGCTTTCATAAAATTGCGATAACTTACTTGAAATACCAATGCTTTCTTGAGTTGCATTAAAACTTTTTTTGTTGTTGGTCGTTTTTCTCTATCAACATGTAGGCATTGGTAGGCAATCTCTTGAAATATAATTAATGATTTAGGCGCAATCTGTTCCCTTATTTGTTCGAACACTACCTCACCATGCTTTCCTTCTTTAAAACTTTTTTCAATGAACTCTGGTAGATAGTGGCCCTCCTGTTTTTGGATTTCAAATGTGGATCTCCCACACAAAATCTCAAATAAAACAACACCAAATGAATAAATATCGGACTCTATGGTTAGGAACCCTGATTTTCTATAAAGTGGGTCCAAGTATCCAATTGTTCCACACACATGATCAATAACATAGTCCGTCTCTTTAACTAATGGACTTACCAAGGAAAGCCCAAAATCAGCAAGTTTTGCTTTCCAATTATCGTTTAGTAGAATGTTAGCAGATTTGATGTCCCTATGTATCACCTTCGCTTGTTTTCCAACTCCTCCATGTAGGAAATCCAACGCTCTTGCAACATCAATGCATATATCAAGTCGTTTCTCCCATGTAAGAGAAGCATCATTTAAATATCTATCAAGACTTCCTTTGGACGCATACTCATAGACAATAATTTTTTCATCATTTTCATCACAGAAGCCCACAAGACCAATGACACTCTCATGCTTAAAATCTAAAAGAATTTGGAGCTCACTTAAGAATTGTTGTTCCCCTTGACCAAACCTCGAATCCAATCGCTTTGCAACAATGGTTTTAAATCCATCACCATCTTGAAAGTTTCCTTTATGGACTTTCCCAAATCCTCCTCTCCCGATGCAATTGTCATTATGAAAGTTTTGTGTGGCCTCTTTTATGTCTTCAAGTGACATTCTTGGGATGTCCTTGTTGTTTTTCTGTAAATCATGACACACCAAATAAAAATACACATATTGATAACAATAAATCATTGATAAAAAATGCTAAATTCGTAATATTGTTTTTAAATATTATGAAAGTATATAATGATGAGAGAATGATAATTTGGTGATATTAGACCTAAAACACTGAACAATATGACTTTAATATGATGATAAATGTCCTCTATGATTTCTTTTATTTTTTGAACAACTAAAAGGGATTCCATTAAAAACGAAACAAGGGACAAACCTAAGGAGGCCCGATACAGCCCTGGAAAATATAGAAAGAAACACAGCAAAAAGAAAACAAGAACAAAACATGGAATTACAAATCAACACCAGAAAATATTCTAAAGTTCCCCAAGTCAATTCCGCATTTTCGCTCTACTCTGCAACCACCAAAAGGAGTTTTCCTTAATGTCATCCACCATTTTGCAACAGAAATCATTCCAATTGATCCACAACCTCCAACATGTCAATAATAAAACAATATATATAATATGTTTCTTCCAGCCCCAATCCCAAATAACATTTGAGTCAACATATTTATAGCAATCTTTAATCAATGCCTTTTTATCTTTCGATTGGCCAATCGGATGATGCTACGGAAACGGTCACATAAAGGGCCCCTCGGTAACCATCCATCAATCCATACCTTAACCTTTTTCTCCCTTCCCCTTATTTGTTTCTTCAGCCCCAATCCCAAATTTGGTTGATAATAATACCAAATTTGGCCAACTCTTTCTCTCCTACTATATTTTTCCCTTATTTTGGTAATTCCATATAAGAAATTTAGAGAAGTCCTAAATCGATAGCCTAAAAGGTAGGATTGAGGAATCCCTACAATGTCTATAAGGTTGGACGCTAGGTGCTTTAATAACTTGAATCTTACATCATCAAGCAATCTACATTTGTTTTTGATATTATAGTGAATCATCAAACTATTTTACTTCTAGAAAATCATAATATGAAGTTAGAACCATGACTTACTTGAAAGAATAATGCTTTCTGAAGTTCCTTGACTACGACTTTCATTGTTGGGCGTTGGTCTTGAGTTTCCGCCACACATTGGTGTGCAATTGTAATAAACGTGTGCAAAGAATCTTTGTTGGGTCCTCTATTTAGAACAAAAGTGTTTTCAGCAGTTTCTTCCTTTATTATAGGATCTATCATCTCTTCTAGTGTTCCTGTCCTGAAGCTTTGTCTTGCTACAGGGGCTAGCCCTTTGTCACTCTCCTTAAGGTAAATTGGGTCATAGGCTAATCTCCCACATAGAATTTCAAACAAGACTACTCCGAAACCATAAACATCTGATTCTCTTTTTAACTTACGAGTCTTCTCATATTGTGGATCTCTGTTGCACTTTCTGCCAATACGGTCCTTGTTGAGATATAGAGCTTTGTCTTCTTGATTTGGAGGCAAGAATACGGAGTTGCCAAAGCAAACAATTTTTGCCCCCAAGTTCTCGTCCAATCCAATCTTGTAGCTATATATATGACGATTTATTATCATCTTTTGGTCTTCCATCTGAGAGTGAATATAATGTAACCCGTGTGCAACATCAATGCAGATTTTCAAACGTTTTTCCCAAGTCAAAACACGTTTGTCTTTGAAGTTTCCCAAATACTCACCAAGAAATCCATTAGAAAAATTGTCAATGACAAGGATCATCTCAGAATCTTCAACACAAAATCCAAGCAGAGTGACTATGTTGGGATGCTTAACTCCACTGGAAAGAATTTCAATTTCTTTAACAAACTGTTTTTCTCCAAAGAACTGGTGAAGGATAGCGTTTTATAATTACAGTGTTTTGTCTCTTTAATGAATGATTTTCTTTATCATAATGCTCCAATTCTGCTCGGTAGAACTGAACGTCTTCAGTAATTGCAATTCTGTACGTAATTGAAAAATCATTGGTAGCTGATAGAATATGAGTGAGAGGAATCTTCAAGTGTTCCAAGTTATTTACCTGATTCAAGTTTGAAAAGAGAGTTACAGGTTGAAGAATCAAGAATGAGAAGGGAATTGTGTGAAAGTTGCAAACAACTGAAAAGAAAACACGCTGACCTGCTTCTTCTTCCAATTATTTTTCATGGAGTTAAGTTCTTTTTGAGTCCCTGTGGTTTGTGCAGTTTAACTGTTTGAGTCCAAAAACCAAACTTGTCTTGATTTGAGTCCCTGTGGTTTGTATTTTTAACCATTTGAATCCAAAATGCAAAAACTTTTCTTGATTTGAGTCCCTGTGGTTTGTATTTTTAACCATTTGAATCCAAATGGTTTTTGGATGAGGTTTGCATTTTGGATTCAAATGGTTAAAAATACAAAACCACAGGGACTCAAATCAAGACAAGTTTGATTTTTGGACTCAAATAGTTAAACTACACAAACCACAGGGACTCAAAAAGAACTTAACTCTTTTTCATGTGCCCTAATTATTCTTTATGACATCAAGGTTGGGCTTACTAAGGGCCAGTCCATGTATTTCCCAAGCCCACAGCCATTTATGGTTAGTACTTAGCCAGGATGTTAATAAGGCCCAAATACATAAAGTTACAATTAGTTAAACCAAATTAATTTAAGAATAGTTTGCTGGATATTACAAGATAATAAGAAACAAAACTAAATCCTATGTGTTAGCTTAATCAAATTAATTTTTATTGCTTATAATAGGCCTGATTATAAATTTTGCTAAAATTATAAATTGTTGTTAATAGTATATATTTTGTTAGTGTTATTGAAGTGAAATAAGTTGTTGGAGTAACTAATTAAGTTAATTGTTAGTAAGAAGGAGGATTATATATGCCATTGGTGCATTTTAGATACACATTATTTTATATTAGTTATTATATAAATAGTATTTGTACAAATTGTATTGCTTTAATCGGTTTCTATATTTTGTTGGTTGTTGAAATTTTGAGTTAAAATGATACAATTGCATCTTCAAAAAGATTATGCTACGAAGAATGAAGAAATTTATATTGTAAAGAAAAAAAGATAAGATTAATATAGTTAGATTTAAGGTTAGATACAATAATATCATGACCATTATATTTACTTACTCTAAGCATATATTGTTTAATTGATACTTTGTTTCATGAGGATGCATTTACATGGATGAGCTTCAAATTGATTATTTCGAATTATATAAGTTAGTTGGATTGGGCCATCACAACCCGAAGAAGGGGAATAATTGTTTCATTAAGGCAACATCAAGATCAAGAGAAAATAAAATGTATTGGGCTTTAGTTAATTGGGCTGCTCACAACATGTGGGAACTAAAAGAAGGCACACAAGGGTTGGCAATTTTGGAGGTCGACGGTAGCCTCTTAGCTGATTGGGACGTGATCACAATTAGGTAGTGATAGCATGCGAATTCTTCTTTATTATTATGACCGGCTAATTTTCTTGTAATGACAATTACGTGTAGGATTTGGTTATGCAAATGTATTCAATTTGATTTATTAAATTTGCTAGACATTACCATGTTCTTATTATTTTTACTAGTGAATGATTTGAGTATATTTATATGGCTATGAGTTAGGTGTTTGACGGTGGTGTGCACATGTTACTTAAACAGGATTATTGATCCTCGACCATTCTTATTCTAATCTATATCTATACTATATAATAAAAGAAACCATTTTAGGGACACTTGTCATTATATTAGGCCATCTCTTATATATAATTATAATTTTAGTTTAATCTCTTATAATTAATTATAGATAACCCTCCTACTAAATATTATTTAGTTTAATATCTTATGTTATAGATAATCCTCCTACTAAATATTATTAGTTTAATATCTTATGGATAATTATTATTTAGTTTAATCTCCTTCTCATTTATAATATCATTTATTTTAATTAATTATATTTGAACGTTTTGTTGAGTTTGGTATCAAATAGATTTTACGAAACTTAAAATAAAATTAACTAATATTATTTATCATTTATACATTTACCGAGTTTTAAATAAAGGGTTAAATTTATTGAGACTTTGTTAACAAATTTTTCAACAACAGAATAATCTATTTTTATCACGAAAACCAAACTTTGTATTAATATATTAAATAGTTTTATTTTCACTATACAAAATTACATTTACTCGACCCATGTAATACATGAGGTTTTTTAAGATATAACTTTTTATTATTTGATATATAAAATTAGATTTATTCAATTCGTACAATACACAGGGTTTTTTAAGGATATATATTTTTTATTATTTAGTACAGAAAATTACATTATTCAAACCGTGTAATGCACATATTTTTAAAGATGTATTTTTTTTTATTATTTGGTATATAAAATTAAATTTATTCAAACCGTGTTATAAACGAGGTTTTTTAAAGGTGTATTATTTTATTATTTGGTAAACAATATTACATTTATTCAACCCGTGTAACACACGTTTTTTTAAAGATATAACTTTTTTATTTGGTATATAAAATTATATTTATTCAACCCGTACAATATGGTTCTTATAGATATAACTTTTTATTATTTAATATATAAAATTATATTTATTCAGCCCGTATAATAAATGAGGTTTTTAAAGATATATTGTTTTATTATTTAGTATATAAAATTTATTTATTCAACCCCGTGTAATACACGAGATTATAACCTAGTATAAATAATATGCCAATCTCTTATTTTTGTGGGAGATTTTACAACCAATTCCTTTAATACAAAGGAATATAAATCCTTTCTATAAATAATACAAATACATATATTAGTACACTAACACGGTCGAAGCAGGAGGGGACCGAAGGCTGAGACTGGATCTAAAGTCTTCAAATAGAACACGCGGTAAGCCTTTTGTAAATATGTCAGCAATCTGATATCCTGAGGGAACATGCAAAATGCGACCTGACCCCGTTGAACCTGTTCACGAACAAAGTGGATGTCTAGCTCAATGTGCTTGGTTCGTTGGTGTTGGACGGGGTTGCCTGATAAGTAGATTGCGCTGACGTTATCACAATAAACGAGTGTAGCTTGAGTCAACGGTTGATGAAGTTCTAAAAGTAAATTTCGCAATCAACATATCTCGGCAACAACATTAGCCACACCCCGGTATTCGGCCTCGGCGCTCGAGCATGAAATGGTGGGTTGCCGCTTAGACGACCATGAAATGAGATTTTCCCCATAGTAAACACTAACCACTCATCGAACGACACGTGTCGGGGCACCTCGTTCAATCTGCATCAGTATAGGCAAGGAGCTTCAGATCTTTGGCGCAAGTGAGCGTTAGACCGTAGGTGGCGGTCCTTTTTAGGTAGCGAATAATTCGTTTCAGAACAAGCCTGTGCATGCATATGCATGCAAATTTGTTGTACTGTTATGTCCGGGCGGGTAAATGTCAGGTATTGCAACGCGCCGGCTAAGCTTCGGTAAAGAGTTGGATCATGAAAGTCGTCACCAAAAGCACTTAATTTGGCATTTGTGTCGACCGGCGTTGAAATGGGATTACAAATAGTCATATTGGCCCGTTCAATAACGTCAAGAGCATATGTATGTTGAGATAAGAACATTGATCCTAGATCCTTCATGGCAAACTCACTAGCAAGGTGAGCCATGAGTTGATGTCTTAGATGATCAGATGAGGTGACAAGTAGAATATCATTAACATATAAAAGCAAAAATGCAACATCCTTTCCATGATGGAGAACGAACTAAGACACGTCGCATCGACTTTGCTTAAAGCCCAAGGTGATAACAAAGTCCATGGAACGTTGATACCAAGCTCTAGGGGCATGCTTTAACCCGTATAGAGATTTTTTGAGACGACACACGTGATCTGGGAAATCCCGATGACGAAACCTCATAGGTTGGTACATATACATGGTTTCATGAAGTGTACCATGTAAAAAAACATTAGTGACATCCAATTGGTGCACCGACCATGACTTTGACAGTGCCATGGATAACACCATGCGGATACTAGCCAGTAAGTTTGCTTTGAATCTAAAATCTGGAGGAACCATTGTTTTCCCCAATTGTTTACAACTTGCTTTTTAATTCTTAGTTAAATCAAACTCTCAAACAACCGAATTTTACATTATTGCAATTAGCTTTTAGTACTTAATTCATAACACTTTCCACCAGAGTCCTCTGGATTCGATACCCTACTTACCCTAGCTACCTAGGTTAATTAGGTTTTTGCATGACCCTTACGACAGTCATCACGTTCCAAAGTACCATCCGATTTAAACTTATGTTTAAAGAGCCACATGCTACAAATGGTGTTCATGGCTTGTGTACGAGGTACTAATTCCCATGTCTCGTTTTTAATAAGAGCAAGAAATTCTTTTTTTCATGGCATCATACCATTCAGGTGTGGACATGGCATCAGTTGGTCATTTTGGTAAAGGGACAATAGTGGAGGCATGTAGGTTGAGCTTACGTTGGTTTTACGATGTCATCAATAGCACGGGTCGCATTGTGCAAGTGACTTGAGGTGTGGAAGGGGTGCCGTAGGTAATGAGGAAAGGGTAGGAGTGGTAGGCTGATAGTGATGAGTGCTAGTCGAGATGGGTGGATCAATTATAGGGTTGATATTGTGAGGTGGAGAGGAGGGATGGGCCTAAGGTTGGGTTAGGGAAGCATTGGGCTGGATTGGCAATGATTGGGAGGAAGGGGGTGTGGTGGGAAGCGTAGTGGGCTAAGGGTTTTGGGCTGGATTATGGGACTGTTCCAGTGGCCAAAGTTGTGTAGGGAAAAAATCAGTTAGAAAATCAAAGTTGGGTGGGGTTGAATGGTGTTTGCAAAGGGAAACGTGGTTTCGTCAAAGGCGATGTGTCGAGTATAATTATTTGCGGTGTTTTTAAGTGGAAGCATTTATACCCTCAATGAGTATTAGGATACCCGAGGAAGATGCATGGAAAAGAGAGGTGATCAAGTTTATGAATAATGGTGGAGGGAATGAGAGGGTAACATAAACACCCGAAAACTCGAAGATGTTCATAAGAGGGTTTCGATGGTATAAAAGTTCAGCTGGGGTTTTATCGTTCAAGTGTTTGATTGGCAAGATGTTTAAGAGATATGTAGCGGCCTCAAAAGCTTGGTGCCAAAAAGTGTTAGGTAGAGAGGCGTGGGCTAATATCGTATGAATCATGTTATTTATAGTTTGTATTTTCCTTTCGGCCTTTCCATTTTGAGAGGAGGTGTGGGGGCAAGAAAGGCGAAATATCATTCCATTTTGTTGGAAAAATCGTTGAAAGGCTGAGTTGACATATTCTTTGCCATTGTCGCATTGAAACGTCTTTATGGTTCGTTCAAATTAAGTTGCAATTTGTTTATGAAATTGTAAAAATATTGTGTATACTTGTGACTTATTTGAAATCAGGTAAGTCCATAAAAAATCTGTTAGATCATCTAAAAACAATATATAATATCAATGACCATTTGAGCTAAGTATGGGGGAGGTCCACAAGTCACACTGAACAATATCAAACGGTTTAAAACACACTAGAATAAAAAGTAGCAAAAGGCAAACGAATACTTTTACCAACCACACACAATTTACAAATATGTTTATGCAATTTATCAAAAACAATGGAACTAGAATGTTCTAAAGAGTGCACTAAAGTGCGCCCCGAATGACCGAGATGTTGATGCCAAAGTTGGGAGGAAATAGTTGTAAAAGTGGATGGTGTGGTTGTGATCCCGTATCGTAGGATATGGATCCGGGTCTTGTAGTCTTGCGCAAGAAAACCAAACGGGTCAAATTCAACAGAAACGAAGTTGTCGGTAGTGACCCGACGTACCAAGATTAAGTCTTTGATTAGTTTAGGGGCATACAAAACATCTTTTAGGACAAGGGGTGGGAAGGGTGGGAGGAGGGTTTGTGTGCCATGTCCAATAACCGATATGGTTGTGCCATTTCCAACAATAATATTATTTGGCATGCTATTATTAAAAGTAAAAGACTAGAAATTACCTTGATTGTGGGCCATGTTCCCGGTAGCTCCTGTGTCCATGTCCGACGTCGGGTCAAGCTGCATGGTATACAACTCCTGCTCGATGCGTGTAAGAGTATAAGCCGTGTGATGGGCATGGGCCCAAGTAGCCCATTGCCACTAATATTATTTGGGTTTGTGGGCCTTGTTGGAACAGTATGGTACGTGCAAGGTAGGGAAGCCCAAGATTACCTTGGGCTTTGTTGTGGGGTGGGCCAGTATGGCGTGTTGGTCCACTGGTTGTAGGAGTTGGGTGCCCAAGGAAAAGGAGATGCATTCTGGTTGTTTCCACGCCCATGACCCCAGCCGCCACGACCCCTACTGCACCGTGTCCGCAGCCCCTACCGCGATCACGTGTTCGGTCGGTGTTTGCGTCCCTGCGATAGGTTCGGTCATCAGAATGTTGTTGCAGTTGGTAGGATTGAACCGTGGTGCGACTTGAAGTAGCATGTAAGGTTGTTCCGGTAGTTTGAGCGGCGGCCAAAGCTTGTTCGGCTTTGCGAGACTCAACAGGCATGATCTTGGAGCGGGCCTCGTAGAAAGTGGGGAACGGTTCTTGTTGTTGAAGAATCGTAGCAATGACTTCGTATTGTTCGTTTAAAGGCTGAAATAAGTTGTAGAACCAAACGATCATTAGCTAACGGCGAACCGACGTTGGCGAGTTGATCGGCTTAGACTTTAAGTTGTTGGCAGTAGGTGGAAACATTAGAAAATTCGTCCAAATGAGTGTTTTTTTTATTCTCCACCATTCTCATTCACTACTAGAAAACAGGGGGATTTCCTACCAAAATTTCCGACAAAACCAATTTCGTCGGAAAATTCCGACCATTTTCCGACAAAATACCAACTAAAAAAATAATCTGGTTTTACCGACTATTTTCCTACAATTTACCGACCAAAAAAAAATGGTCGGAAAGTTGTCGGAAACTTCCGACAAAAAAAAAAGAATAAAAGTAGAAAAAAAAGTGGTCGGAAAATGGTCGGAAAAGTTAACTATACAAAAAATAAAAATAAATCTTTGTCGGAAACTAGTCGAAAAACATAAAACCAAATTCTAATTACTGTATATTTTAAAAATAATATTTATGAGTCTTAGTTGGTCGGAAAGTTGTCGGAAATTTCCGACCATTTTCCGACTAAAACCATTATTCTTTTGTTATATAATCATGTGGGGGTATATGTGTGTACGTAAATGTATTTGCTTGTGTCTATATGTATGTAAGTATATATATATATATATATATATATATATATATATATATATATATATATATGTATAAGTATGTGTTTGTCCAAGTGTACACACACATACATACACACATACATATATATACACATACTTAGCCTGTTTTAATTAATGTGTCCCGATAGTATACATACACGTATAAACGTGTACAATGCTTATAAGTTGGTAAAGTAAAAGTATTTCACGTATAATTAATGTGTACAAAAGATGGAATGGAAAAACGATGTTTAAAGGTTGAAAAAATGAAAAAAACGAAAATTGGTGTAGGAAAATGGTCGGAAATTTCCGACCATTTTCCGACTAAAACCTTTATTGGTCGGGAAATGGTCGGAAATTTCCGACAAATTTCCGACTAAAACAATTATTCTTTTCATATTTAATTATACCGAGGTGTATATCTATATATATAAACGTATTTCTTGTCTCTATATGTATATGTATGTGTGTATGTATATATATATGTATAAGTATGTGCTTGTCCAAGTGTACACACACGCATACATACACACATACATATATATACACATACTTAGCCTGTTTTAATTAATGGGTCCCGATAGTATACATACACGTATAAACATGTACAATGCGTATAATTTGGTAAAGTAAAAGTATTTCATGTATAATTAATGTGTACAAAAGATAGAATGGAAAAACGATGTTTAAAGGTTGAAAAATGAAAAAAACGAAAATTGGTGTCGGAAATTTCCGACCAATTTCCGACGAAACACAACATTAGTCGGAAAGTTGTCGGAAATTTCCGACCATTTTCCGACTAAAACCTTTATTGGTCGGAAAATGGTCGGAAATTTCCGACAAATTTCCGACTAAAACAATTATTCTTTTCATATTTAATTATACCGAGGTGTATATCTATATATATAAACGTATTTCTTGTCTCTATATGTATATGTATGTGTGTATGTATATATATATGTATAAGTATGTGTTTGTCCAAGTGTACACACACGCATACATACACACATACATATATATACACATACTTAGCATGTTTTAATTAATGGGTCCCGATAGTATACATACACGTATAAACATGTACAATGCGTATAATTTGGTAAAGTAAAAGTATTTCATGTATAATTAATGTGTACAAAAGATAGAATGGAAAAACGATGTTTAAAGGTTGAAAAAAATGAAAAAAACGAAAATTGGTGTCGGAAAATGGTCGGAAATTTCCTACCAATTTCCGACGAAACACAACATTAGTCGGAAAGTTGTCGGAAATTTCCGATCATTTTCCGACTAAAACCTTTATTGGTCGGAAAATGGTCGGAAATTTCCGACAAATTTCCGACTAAAACAATTATTCTTTTCATATTTAATTATACCGAGGTGTATATCTATATATATAAACGTATTTCTTGTATCTATATGTATATATATGTGTGTATGTATATATATATGTATAAGTATGTGTTTGTCCAAGTGTACACACACACACGCATACATACACACATATATATATATATATACACATACTTAGCCTGTTTTAATTAATGGGTCCCGATAGTATACATACACGTATAAACATGTACAATGCATATAATTTGGTAAAGTAAAAGTATTTCATGTATAATTAATGTGTACAAAAGATAGAATGAAAAAACGATGTTTAAAGGTTGAAAAAATGAAAAAAACGAAAATTGGTGTCGGAAAATGGTCGGAAATTTCCGACCACTTTCCGACAAAACACAATATTGGTCGGAAAGTTGTCGGAAATTTCCGACCATTTTCCGACTAAAACCTTTATTGGTCGGAAAGTTGTCGGAAATTTCCGACCAATTTCCGACTAAAACAATTATTCTTTTCATATATAATTATACCGAGGTGTATATCTATATATATAAACGTATTTCTTGTCTCTATACGACCCGTTCAACCCTTTTTTTTTTTTTTTCTGAAATAGCTGTATTAAAATTAAAATATAATTAAAAAACACAAATTTATATAACACAATTATATTTAAATTAATAAATCTTATATTAATTTATTTTTTTAAGTAATAATTATAGAATAAAAGCATACCCCATTTAATTTATTATATAAAACATATTGTAAAAAATATAATATAATATAATATGATTGTGTTAAACGGGTCAACCCGCCAACCAGACCAGGTTGACCCGAACCCGATTCGTTAACCTTAACGGGTTAGCGGGTTCAACCTGAAACTGACCCGAACCCGTTTAGACTAAACCTAAACCCGCAAATTTTGTGTTAGGTTCGTGTTGTGTTTTCGGGTCGTGTCAGAAATTCACCCCTAGCGAGAAACTACAAAAGCGGGTTTGTATACATGACACAAACTGTGACAACCTGTATTTTAACCCATATTTTCGACCTTGGTTAATTACGTTACGTTACCTGTGAAAATACTATTTATTATCATTTACTTAATAATAGCAACATATAATGAGCAAATACGTCATTTTGTTCACAATTACGGTGACGGCTCACCACAAATTCAATACACACATTTGTATATAAGTGTATACATTTAATTTAAGTTGAGTTGAACATATTGTTTTGATTTAAGCTAGTAAATATATTGTATTATATTTATTTTATAAAAATTGAACCAGCAGATTCATCTTAGCAGGAACGTTAATCCCGGTTATATACACGGTTTAAGCCCAACCCACCAACCCAAACCCTAGCTCTATAACCTCTCTTTCTCCTCTTCCCTTTTCAGCTTTGCAAAACCCTAGCCCCCCTCTAACTTCTCTTCAAAAAACAACACACTCTGCTTATCCTAGAGACTCTGGAGATGTGAGGGTGAACGGAGTGGTGGTCAAGTGCAGGTCCACAAGGAACCCGGTTAGATCTGTTTTTTTGTGGCAGTCAGTAATGGTTTCCGGCAGCAGAGGTGACGTCCGGCCACCGGAACATGATGGATAGTGGTGATTTTTGTTTGCTTATTATTTTGATGATTTTTTGTGTGAATTTAGTTCTGATCTGTGAAATTAAAGCTGGTAAAACAGTTATACGTTGGGTATTCAATGTGTATGATTAGATGCTTTTAGTAGGTTTTCTTTTCTTTGTGTGTGTTTGTAGTTATGTTTGTGAAGATACGATAATAAGGCTTCTGTAGGCTATAAGAATAATCTAGAATAGGAAGATTCTAGAATGCGGTTATTAGGAATGTAAGTAGAATAAGTAGGGTGGCCTTATTTGGTGTTACCGATCTCGAGTTTTAACTTGTGAAGATAAACGAATTATACATACAGCCGCAATATTGCGGCGGAAATGGCGTGAGTATAGTGTTTGGCGTGCTGTTTGTGGTGTGGCTTTTTAGCATAAAATGACATAAGTTGATCTGTTTGTATTTGAAATGGTTGTTTGGTGGTTTTTTTAAATAATTTAAGTATGGATTTGATCATGTTGTTGAAGACATGTGGAGTATTTATATACTTTATGTTATATTGTTTTTTAGTTTTATGCCTTTTTGGATTATTGTGAATTGTTTGAAGTGTCACAGCCCATGCCAAAAGCTTCTTGATCTAATACGCATATTTCTACTTGTCAAGGGTCTGTTTCCATGTTACTTTTTTCTTCCTTTTTTTCTTTGAATTTTTCACATGTTTTTGCTGCTTAAAAAGTTAATTATTTGTTTAATTATTATAAATCCATTCACATGTATACTATATGTAATAATCAACAAAACCTTTTTGCATTCTTTTTTCTTCTTTGACTTGCAATACTCCATGCAATGAGATCAAATTCATATCATCACATATGTCATATTGAACATTATAATCTTGCATTTGTTTGTAGTTTTCTTTCAACTGTTATGGTGCATGTCATATAACAATTAACAAAAGCTGCTTGAAATGATTTCCAGGGGTAAGATTAAAAAGAAGGGGCCAAAAAGAATTTGCCAGCAAAGGTTTGCATTCGTTACCAAGAGTGAAATTGATCATCTTGAAGACGGTTACAGATGGCGAAAATACGGACATAAAGCCGTTAAAAATAGCCCTTTTCCTAGGTTGTATATTTATGTATACAAAAGTTATAGTTTATCAAAACTTCATTATAAAATTTCAATTCACTCTTGCATTCTAAATGTGTTCCCTTTTGTTAACAATTATCTTGAAGGAACTATTACCGTTGCACAAACAGCAAATGCACCATGAAGAAGCGCGTTGAGCGATCATCAGCCGATCCTACAACTGTAATTACCACATATGAAGGCCAACATTGTCATCACACTGTAGGGTTCCCAAGAGGACTAATGAGTCATCACGAAGGGGGTTACACGAGATTATTGGAGCCCTTGAAGGTAATAACTGACATACAAGTATAACACTCTTATTTAATATGAAGTCTGTAACATAAACTTATATAATTCATTGGTGATGTTGCAGTTATGGGAGTCTATCTTCATGCCTTGAATGACTCTAGCTAGCTTCAACAAAAAGTTCATACGGCAAGCACTTTTTAGTCTATCCTCCAGCTGAAGTACAACCAAAACCAACATAAAGTGGAACCTGTATTTCCGCCTGAAGCACCACATAAATGCTTGAGATTAGACTGTGGGGCGTGGGTTGGGGCGGCGGGTTGGGTTTAACACTGGCTACGCCACACCGGCTAAGTGTTAGGCATGGCGTCGCCCCTTTGGCGGGGGGGGGGGGGGGGGGGGGCATGGCGGGCCATGGTTGGCTGGTTCAACGTAGCCGTTGGGGGTAATATATATTGTGTTTTTTATATAATTGGGGGTAATATATATTGTGTTTTTTATATAATTCTCAAATAATAAAAAAACAAAAAAAAACACATGGCACCCCACGCCGGCCTGGCCACGCCACTTCCACACCCCACTTTTTTGGGGGTGGACTGGTGGAGCCTCACATCTGCCACGTGTCGAACAATGCCCCCAACCTAAGCTATCCACACCCCATAGTCTTAGATTCAGTGGTTCTACAAGAAGGATCAGAAAGGTTGTTTAGTAACTGTTGTGATGACTGATGTACCAAAATATCAGCAAACAGATAACGTGCAGTACCCTACCTCATCAGCTCAACCATGGCCTTTGTGACATAATTGGTCTTTATTTTTGTTCGGTGAGTTTTTCATTTTATGATTATAGAATGATATTTTAAGTCATTTAGTTTATATTAAATATTTATCCTTAACCTATTTGTTGTTTTTATGATGATTTAAAATAGGTAACTGTTGATTATAACAAACATTCGTAGCCTTCAAAGTTGAATGTGGGTGTCGAACTGAGGTAAACAAAGATGACTACTCTCTTACTAATTTAATTAAGCACTTTTTTTATATATTTTATTAACTATGAAAACGTACAAAAACAACTGTGTACAACATTCGGGTTATGCTTCATCAAGTCATGTCCTTTTTTTAAATGATGATATTTGGTTACCCAGCTTTCTACATAAAATTTTTACTCAAATCAATGTAAGTCCTAATTTAATTGCTATCATATGGATACGTGTTTTTCCTCATGGTCAAACACTTTTTCGTAAGTCAAATTTTGGGACATCTATGGTTTAAAATGAATTATAATTTGTATGGCCATGTATGGTTTAAAACTATGTTTAGTGAAAATATATTTTTATCTTTTGTTTCAGTGGATGCTAAACTCACATCTGCTGAAATAAACGTGGAATATACATGCTTTTGTTTTGACCCGTAGAGATTTACTTCCGGCTTTTATCTTAACTATGGTTTATATTTTGTATTCCTTAACTAAATTAATTTGTTCAACTTGTATTTGTATCTATAGATTTCTTAGTTGTGATAGTAAATATGATATGTAATTATAAATAAAGAATTTGCAATTACGATATGTATTTATTTTTTATAACTTTCTATTTCAGTTTTTCATGTTACCAAACCCCGTGAACCACACGGGTTTTAACCTAGTTCTTTATAAGAGAGTTGAAGCTGGGAGCCAGACCAGTTGCCTACGCTGGACGCGATGATGTTGCTGTTTGTGCGGCTGATTGTCGGTTAATGGCGTTTAATAAACGAGTTAATGAAGCAGTTTGGTAATCCTAGCAATCCTCCACCATAGTTTAGTTTTGTTTGTTGTCTTTTGCGGTTGAACTTGTAATTTAACAACCGTGGCATATTTTGTTGTTGAACCTACAATTTGACAATCGATTTGTATTTTGTAGATGAACTTTTAGTTCTATAATCGTGTCGTATTTAGGATTTTTATTGGATTTTTTTTTTCTGCATTTTTAGTAGAAAAATCTGGATTTTTAGTTTTTTTATATTTTTTTTAAAAAAAAAAGTTTTTTAGTCGGAAATTGGTCGGAAAACTTTGGTCGGAAAGTTGTAGGAAAATTGTGGTCGGAAAGCTGTAGGAACCTTTTGGTCGGAAAATAGTAGGAAAATGGTTGTCGGAAAATAGTAGGAAAACTTTTTTAGTCGGAAATTGGTCGGAAAACTTTGGTCGGAAAGCTGTAGGAAAATTGTGGTCGGAAAGCTGTAGGAACCTTTTGGTCGGAAAATAGTAGGAAAATGGTTGTCGGAAAATAGTAGGAAAACGGCGGTCGGAAAGTTGTAGGAACCTTTTGGTCGGAAAATAGTAGGAAAACGGCGGTCGGAAAGTTGTAGGAAATTTCTGGTCGGAACTTTGTCGGAAATAGTAACTTCTTTTTTTGTCGGAAATTTGTCGCCAATTTAGTCGGATACTTGTCGGAAATCTTTTCCTACAAGGCTTTTTCCTACAAACCTATTTTTGTCGGAAACTGGTCGGAAACGCCGTTTTCCGACAAAAACCTTGGTCGGAAATGGACAGTTTTTTAGTAGTGATTCCAATATTATTAATATGCCAATCTCCTATTTTTGTGGGAGATTTTACAACCAATTCCCTTAATACAAAGGAATATAAATCGTTTCTATAAATAATACAAATACGTATATTATTATTAGGGTTTAAAAACGACTTTTCTTCCATCACTTTGCAAGCATAGTCTATCAGTTGGTTTTCATAATCATTAATAAGCATGATACTTTGCTAAACTAGGGGGTTATGTTGGTAATTGTTTAGATTTCCGATCATTAAGTGACTCAGCCAGGTTCCTTAGTCTTAAAATTGCCCTTCGATCTCAACATTGAACCAACTATGTCTGTGTAGTTTGTTAACAAAGTGAATTAAGCTAGGTTATACACACTGTTACCAAATTTGAACTTGAATGTGATAAATTTTTTTCCTCCTCTCATCTTTTCATTTGTCTTTTATTTGTCTTTATTGAGTAATTTCAATTAGGTTAACATAAATTTAATTCAAACCAATAAAATGGTGATACTTACCACATGCTCCTCGGATACGTACCCTATTTACCCTAGCTATCTAGGTTAATTAGGTTTTTATATTAACTTGAATGACGGTCTATGTTAATCTTTTTGTAATTTAGATGAAATCAAATAATAAGCAGTAAAAGAGAAGTTGAAGAAATATATATATTGTAACACTTGAAATTATAGAACATATATAATTGCATGATTCATAAATTAGTTGAAATTTGAGATGCTGTTGTGAATAATTAGATGTTAATATGGAACAACCATGAATATTGTAAAACAATAACTTAATGAGAACAATGAAACTTACGCGCCGATCTAATATACGTGTCAACGCACAAAGTTTTGAAATAAATCCATTTCATAGTTAGAGTCACTTGTAGATTTTCTTGAACACGTTATTGGATTTTTGTGACATTAGGAGCTGTAGAGACTTATTCGGGTATGGATGTTTGTACTTTTTTCGGCGTTATCTTTATTCTTTTCTTTAGATATTATGTTGCTTTTGAAATTTGTTATGGTGTCTTCCTTTTGTTTGAGCTAAATTGTTGTTTGATATTGAACAACTGAATAAATTATTGAAAAATATATATTGTTTTTAAGATATGCTTTTAGAAACTTTATAAGACACTATCATTTGACTTCCTTTCACATAAGATCATTATGCATGGTGAATTGGTGTGGGGTTAAATTTTATCATAGGAGATAGTGTGATTGAAACTAGACTTAGAAGAGAAACTCATGTTACGGTAAGTCAATTTGGTTTCATGCCAGAGTGGTCAACTACAGAAACGATACATATTCTAAGGAGATTGATAGAAAAATATAGAGAAAATATCGAGATCTACATATGGTGTTCTTGATTTTGAAAAGACATATGACAATGTATCACGTAGATTGATATGAGATAGTTTAGAGGATAGAGGGGTACCTAATAAGTATACAGACTTAATTAAGGATATGCATGTTAAGACTAAAACTAGTGTTCATGCACTGGTAGGGGATCTGTGGAAGTATGGCTCTACCAAGGGTCAGCGTTGAGCCCTTTTCTATTTGCAATTGTTCTAGATGAGTTGTCAAAGTCGATTATAGGAGTCAGTTCCATGGTGCTTGCTTTTTGCAGACGATATTGTGTTGATTGAAGAAAGTAAACAGAGCTTGAATGCGAGGTTAGAAGAATGGCGTGTAGCCTTAGAATGCAAAGGTTTGAGGAAAGTTGCTCTAAGACTGGGTATCTTTACTGTGATTTTAGTGGAGCAGGCAATGGGCACAACACTCAGATCACCATTGAGGGCCAAGTGGTTCCACAGGCAACTAAGTTCAAGTATTTAGGATCGTTTGTTCAGAGTAATGGAGAGATAGACAGCGACGTAGCTCACCGTATCCAGGTTGGATGGTGTAGGTGGAGAGCAGCCACATGGGTATTGTGCGACAAGAAGTTCCCTGTTAAATTAAAAATGAAAATTTTATTGGGTTGAAATTAGACCCATAATGTTATACGGAACAGATTGTTGGGCAAGAAAATTCATGCACGAAAGCTAGAAGTAGCAGAGATGAGGATGCTAAGATGGATGTGTGGGCACACATGGTTGGACAAGATAAGAAATGAGGTTTTTAGGGAAAAATTAGGAGTTCTAGTATTTCAGACAAGATAAGGGATGGGAGATTGAGATGGTTTGGGCATTTCAGGAGGAGGCAGACGACAGACACGATTAGAATAGTTAAAACGCTCACTGTAGAGGGAAGGAGGAGTAGAGGCAGGCCGAAAATGACTTGGGATGAGCGGATTAGACAAGATTTGCACCTCTTTGAGAACACGGTCGAGGACAAAACTTCGTGGAGACGTCGGATTAAGGTTAAGGAATTTAGGAGTTTAGCCAGGTTTTGGTTTAGGTTCTTGTCTTATGAGTTTAATTTTTTAGTTTCTATGAGGTGCAATATAGCTTTTTATATGTTTTCACCTTTGTCGTAGTTTTAATAAGGAATATTGGATTTTAATAATTCCAACTAATAGTTGTTGGCCGCCAATAGTCCCAACTTCAAAAATAACCACTAGCAGTCTCAACTATTGACATATTGGCCACCAATGGACCCTGACTAACAGAACTCTAACGCCGTTAGTCTCCGGTCGTCAGAAAACCGTTTTTGTCTAGAAAAAAGTTTCTAAAGGTCCGATCTAAGGTTAGAAAGTGGTTTGAGACAAACATGTTGAGTTTTCCGGCCAACAAGTTGATTTTTCCGGCAAAAAGAAATTTTCTGATGAAAAAGGAGTTTTCCGACGTCTTTAATAATTGAGGCTTTTACTAGAAAAAAGGTTCATAAAGGTCCGAAATAAGGTTACAAAGAGGTTTGGGATGAAAATGTTGAGTTTTCCGGCCATAAATGAGTTTTCCGACAAAAAATGTTTTTCCGGTGACCGGAGACTAACGGCGTTAGGGTTCTGTTAGTCAGGGTCCATTGGAGGCCAATATGTTAATAGTTGGGACTGTTGGGGGCCAACGGCAAATAGTTAAGATTATTAAAATCCAATATTCCTTTTAATAACAAATAGTTATTTATTTATGCGTCTATTTTTATTATTTTTATTTCTACCTTTTTTAGTACTTGTGTGCTTATGTATGTTTTTCCAGATGCTTATGTATTGGTTATGGTTTTGGAGATGAGGTCTCATTGGAAGCTATCCCCTAGGATAGAGGTAAAGCTTGCCTACATCCTACCCTCCCTAGAACTTATCAATAGCTTCGCTATATGTGGAATTATAGTGGGTATGGTTGTTGTTTTAGATAGGGATACAAAGTTAACTCCTTGTTGAGTCAACGTAGGCATTTTGTTGCGCCACCAAGTTAACTCGTTGGTGAATATTATTTCAAAATTTTCCACTTCTCTCCTATTAAATAATAATAATGTTAAACCCTAATTTTCTAGTTTTCTCTTATTTATTTAATATATATTTTCTCAATTATTTCCTTTATTTTTCTGCTTATGTAAAACTATTTAATATTTCATTAACCTTAGTCTTCGTAAGGGTGAGGATCAAATAAGAAGTTTATTTTGGCTAGGAAGTATAGGAAGCAATAGGATTATGACATGTGGCAACATTTAAAATAAAGAGCAAGGGTATTTTAGTCAATCGTATCCTTTCTTCTTCCTTCTTCTCCTCAGTAACTTCAAAACCCACCATTTTCAAAACCCACAATCTTCAACCTTTTCTTCACTTTCTATCTCAATAATCACTACATTATAGTGCGATTTTCGTCAACAATCAATGATTCAAACACCCGATCAACGTGTTCTTCAGCTTTTTTTGAAGAAAACCCAGTTTAATTTCATACAAAATCCGGTTTTTTCCGGTGATTTTGAAGATAATCACTCGATCCGTTCGATTCGATCACTGATAAGTGTTTCTATCATTCAAATTTCGTCAATCGTTAAAGAAACCGGCTTCGATCCATGTAAGAAATTCTTTAATTTCATTTTTACGATCTAGGTTTTTGATTTAGTCATTGCGTTTTACGATCTTGGTGGGGGTCCAGGGGCAGCGCCCCTTGTAGCAGGGTCCAAAGGGCGGCAGCCCCTGGCAGGGTCCAAGGGGCAGAGCCCCTGGCTCGGAAAATTTTTTTTTTGATTAAATTGCTTTAATTAAAATGCATCAGAAAATTTAATTTTCTTTAAATTGACTCTGGAAAACTGCATTCGTAGACAGTTTTTGATCTCCTACTTCCTGGTTCAGACAATTCACAGACAAAACTATTGTCCTGGTTCAATGCGTTTTAGAGATAACACTTTCTTTGGTGTTTTTAGGCCATAGCGTTTTAGAACTAAGACATTTTTATGTGTTTTCTGGCCATTGCGTTTTAGAAAAACACATTTTTGAAGTGTTTTTAGTCATTGCGTTTTAGGTAAAACACATTTTTACGTGTTTTCAGTCAATTGCGTTTTAAAGAGAACACTTTCTTTTGTTTTTTAGGCCATTGCGTGTTAGAAAGGAGACATTTTTATGTGTTTTCTGGCCATTGCGTTTTATAAATAAGACATTTCTTTGTGTTTTTGGTGCATTGCGGTTTAGGTAAAACACATTTTTATGTGTTTTCAGTCCATTGCGTTTTAGAAAACAGACATTTTAAGTGTTTTCTGGCCATTGCGTTTTAGAAATAAGACATTTGTTTGTGTTTTTGGTGCATTGCGTTTTAGGTAAAACACATTTTTATGTGTTTTTAGTCCATTGCGTTTTAGAAAGTACACTTCTTTTGTGTTTTTATGCTATTGTGTTTTAGAAATAAGACATTTCTTTGTGTTTTCCGGCCATTGCGTTTTACAAATAAGACATTTCTTTGTGTTTTTGGTGCATTGCGTTTTAGAAAAATGTCATTTTTTAGGTTTTTTTCCATTGTGTTTTACGCAACTGGGTTTAAAAAAATTCGAAAATATAGCAATAGTATACTCGTTTTAATGATAAAAAACGCTCGTTTTTTTGGTGCAATTTTTATAAAAAAATAATGTCGTATGAAAGAGTTATTAACGTTTAAAAAATGGGGGGGGGGTGGGAATTGGAGGAGAGAGAAACTATTGCCTTGAATTGACTAGAATGCCCCTAGACAAACCCACGCGCCTCCTTTTTTTCCTTCAATTTCACTCATTTAATCTTAGCCCTTGATTAAATAAATGGATGGTCAAGATTACTTCCTAGGCTTCCTACCCAAATAAACTTCCTATTATATCCTAACCCGTCTTTGTAGTATAAAGATCAAATACAAATAAACTTAACCTACTAAACATACAAATTGAAGGAAAAATCAAAAAGACAAGTTGTCATTTTTGTAATTACTAGCAACTATCAAAGTTACTATACAAATGTGAACCCAACCAAAAATACCTAAAAATAGCTAAAAAAACTCACAATTTTTTTTTAATATTTTTTATAAAAAAACGCTATATTTCGTTACAAAAAAAAATTGGCTACTAAAAGTAGCGATTTTAATGTAAAAAATATTAAAAAAAATTGTGTGTTTTTTTTTTATTTTTTTAGGTTTTTTGAGGGTTTCGTTTTTAGCATTTTAGCTTGGGTGGAGGGGGGTAGGTTTTTGGGGGGTGGGGGATGGGGGTTTAGGTTTTTTAGGTTTTTGGGGGTGGGTGTGGGGGGGGGGGTAGGTTTTTTTTAGGTTTTTTGGGGTGGGGGTTTAGGTTTTTTTTTTTTTTTTTTTGGAGGGGGGGAGGGGTTATGTTTTTTTAGGTTTTTTAGGTACATTTGTGGAGTAACTTTTATGGTTATTGATAATTACAAAAATGCCACCTTGTCTTTTTGACTTTTCCTTCAATTTGTATGTTTAGTACGTTAAGATTATTTGTACAAGAACTTTCCCCTAATTTAGTAACTCTATTGTTCCATATTTGGTAAAAGACAAACGTGATTGTTCCAAATCTATACATATAATAAAATAAACTCTAATGAGGACACTTAGACGGTCTCTTAGCCACTCTCTAATTATATTTCGAGCTTAAATCATAATTTGTTTTGTTATTCAATCCCTCAAAATATGCCAAATATATCTCATTCCTTAAAATATGCTAAATAAATCTCGTTGTTCACATTTCTTTCATAAACCTTACCTTCACATTTAGTATTTTTTTTCACCAAACATGTTATTTTTTTAATATAAAATATATTAAATTTAATATTAAAGTCACCTTCATACTTTTTTTTCAACAAACCATTTACGTCTTTATTAAATATAAAATATTAAATTTAATTAATATTAAAGGATTGCATAGGAAACAAGGCATAATTAATTTTAGATTTTTTAGTTATTGTTTGCTAGTTTAATTTTTAATTTAAGAAATTGTATGCACAGTTAGCTTTTTAATTTTCTTCTGTCATTTTCTTAAATAATAGGTTATAGTCTTGTATATTATATAGACGGATTCAGTAATAAAAAAACCATTTATTTACGTTTAAAAAAAAAAAAACCATGTTTAAATTGATAAAGTAATTTAAAGATATAATCATCATTATAAATCTAATATGAAATCACTTTTGTAAAATCTATTTTTGGTAAGCTTTAAATAAAAATATCATTATAAGTTATAAATTAAAAATATATTTGAGATAAAAGTTGATTTTGTAGGAAGGTTTAACATACCTAATCTAACAAAAAATATTTGTTAGTTATATATATATATATTTTTTTAAGGGTGACTTTCTATGTACGTGACTCAGTGTCACCGGGTTCTTGTCAAAGACAATCCCCCGTCAGCTCCGCCCTCCGGACGCGATGTTCGATTGGGCCCCGGCCGTCTCGTAAGCTGACATTCGCCCGGAAACCATACTGCCCCCACACGGGTAAAACAGCTGGGGTAACAGCTGGGTGAAAACCGGGTTGCCCTCCGGATCGAACCATGCCTCGGTAGGAACGATCCATCATTGGGACGTCCTCCCCCCGAAAAGCCACAGCCGGGTTTCGAACCTGTGACCTCCCAAAGGAAGACACAAGCCCAACCACATGGGACCAACTGGGCTGGGGAGAGGATATATTTGTTAGTTATATATTTAGAGGTCGAAAATTAAGGTAAATATTTTAAAATATGAAATGTTGATAGTAACTAAATGAAATTTCTTCCCTTATTCTATTTTATTTCGGGTAGCTAAGATTTGAAGTTTAGTTATCGAAGAAGTTATGTCTCAATTGAAGTCATCCGGCGTCAACCCTCACCTCGTAACGAGTAATGTCGGCAGTATCGATCAAAGGATAGAGATGTTCCAGAAGAAGTCTTAAGGAAAGTTAGCCTGTTTATGCCAAAGCAGAGGAAGAACGAATTCTCCGTTGAGTCAGTTGCAAGAAAGTTTCTTAAATATTTATTATTTTTCTTTATAATATTTACTATATGAATATTTCTTTTCTTTATTATTTTTTTTCAAAGTTTCTATTATTTTTTTTGCTTATTTAATAATTGAATATTTTATTGACTTAACCCCGTGTAATACACGGGGTTCTAACCTAGTATATCATATTCAAATTTTATCTAATTTATTTCAATTTATTGATTTCATTTCTTTTATACACATTTTACTAACAAACACAATGAAGTAAAAAGGAATAAGGAAAGTCTTTGTCTCTTACAGGAATTTCATGCCTTGCTTTCTCAAGTCTGTCGTCATCTTGATCCTTACCCAATTGTTGTACTTGCTCCTTCTTTAAGACATTATATCAGATAGAAAATACTTACTGCTCAAAACTATAAATTTGTATTCAAAACTAAAACTATTTAAGTAACAAATAATAAAACAATGAAGAAATTGATAATATAATAGATGATAAGATGCTGACAAAATTGATGTTCAAAGATAATAATTAAAACCATCAAATAAATTTAACAATTAACTACACGTCAAATTTGGTACAAAAATAATGAGTAGGAACAAGGAAACTAACAAATGATAGAAACAATATCATATGCCTTGGCCGATTAAGTAAAATGAAATATGTAATTTAGTTCAAAACTTAAACCTTTTGAATTTTATTACTTATGGTTTTAGTTTTGTTGTCAGTTTCATCCGAAATGAATTGATTTATTTAGCAAACATGTTTGCTTTACGAATCCTTAGAAAAACAATATAAAAACATTGCTTGTTTGACTTAAGTTGACCAACCTTATCTCCTTATTTTCAACATTTTCATTTTCAACACATACATTTACAAGTTGACGGCGGGAATAGTTGTTTTTGGTGGTTGGCCAAAATTGGCGGCCACTTTTTTTTTTTTTTGAATATAATAGTAATTTATAGGTCTTGCCAAATTACAATTTTATCCGACGTTTAAAATTACGACTACGCCTCCGGTAAAAAATTAAATATCTCATTTGCACCTGCCTAAATTACGATTTCGCCCTCAGGTAAAAAAAAATACGATTTTGCCCCCAGTTCAAAATAAAATTATGTTTTTTGCCCGAGCTAGAGTCCTGCCAAATTATGATTTGGTTCCCAGTTTAAAATTACGAGTTCGCCCCCTGTTCAAAATAAAATTTTGGTTTTGCCCTAGCTAAAAATTATGATTTTGCCATCAATTAAAAAATTACGATTTTGCCCCAGGAATAGTTCAGTTAGGTGGTTGGCCAAAAGTGGTGACCACATTTTTTTAGCATATAATAGTTATTTATAGGTCCTGTCAAATTACAATTTTATCTCAAGTTTATAATTATGATTTTGCCCTCGGTTCAAAATATATGTTTTGTTTTGGCCCCCGCCTAAATTTACGATTTTCCCCTCAGTTAAAAAAATACGACTTTGCCCCCAGTTTAAAATAAAATTATGGTTTTGCCCCTGGCTAGAGTCCTGCCAAATTACTATTTGGTTCCCAGTATAAAATTACAAAATTACGATTTCACCCTAGTTCAAAATAAAATTTTGGTTTTTCCCCCATCTAAAAATTACGATGTTGCCATCAGTTAAAAAATTACAATTTTGCCCCCAATTTAAAATAAAAAAATGGTTTTGCCCTCAGTTAAAAATATTATTTCACCTCCATTTTTAAATTACGATTTATCCCAGCTAAAAATTGCAATTTTGCCATCAATTTTTTTTGAGCAAAACTATGGTAGTGTTTTATTTTACTTGGTTGACTCAATTTAGTTTTTGTTCGTGCCAAACAGCTGTCTAGCACTCGCTAATTGGTGCTGACAAATTATTGTTTTGCCCCCAACTCTAAATTACATGCTTGCCACCTTTTTTGTTATTTTTTTATCATAAATATGGTAGTTTTTTGTTTAATTGGTTGACTCGATGTGTCTTTTTTGAGATCATGTTATAAGTAACATGTATAACTAACCGAAATAAAGACGTACATATTATTAAACTAAGAAATATTCGGTTTAGCGCCCCGCAACACGGGCGACGCATAATTCTAGTTTGCATACATATCTTAAAACAAGTTGCTGGCAGTATTCTACTTAAGGGAAAGCCACGTTTCAGATAAACTACCTCTCAGAATTTAAGAGACACCCATCCTAATCCACAGCCTCTATAAATAAAGATTAAAAATTTCTGAAAAATGTTATCAGTAATACGTTAAATAAACAATAAGGCTAGTGGGTATGGTTGATGGATCATCCTTGAGGATGATCCGCCACGTCGGCGCCACGTCGGCGCCACGTCATCATCCTCCCAAGAATGGTCCATCCTCCAAAACTAGAGGGCATGGTTGTAACACCCGAAAATTTTAAAACACAAAATGTAACAAACCTCGTTAAAAGTCCTATTTATTTTATTATTTTATCTAAAAGGAAACCCTAATTAAGACACCCAAGTAATTCTGTACAAACCCTAGAATTTTCAGAATTTTCAGAATCAGGATTAGGGCCCCTAAAACTCAGGGGGGATAAACCCTAGTTAATGATTATCTCAATTTGCGTGGAGAAGAAGTTGAAATTTTAAAAACCGTCGACTCAGCAAGGCCTGAAACACACGCGGCAATCACATAGCAATTTTGAGACCCATACGATGCGTAGCACTTTTTGTCATACGATGCGCAGGGCTTAAAACTTCCCATACGATGCGTAGGGGTTTTAGCGCTACGATGCGCAAGGCAAGTCAAAATCGGGCTATAAATAGAGGACATTGGCATTCGATTCTGGGCACAAAAATGACGAAGAAACTCCAAAATTAGGCTGAGATATTGTCCGATTACTACAATTAACACACACTAAACACAAATTAGGTATAGCGGGGTACTGCAGAACAGGGTATTAACTCAATCGCTGATACGATTCAATGTCCGATCGATTAATACTATCCGATAGATGTTTAAGTGCTGCTCAAATTGAGTTTATACTTTGTCATTCGTCGTGATTTCGACGGGATGTTGAGTGCTGTCCGAAATCGGACTATACTCTGTCCTTAGTTGTGAATCCGCTGGATGTTTAAGTATCGTACTTTGTCGTTCGTCATTAATTTGACAGATCATCGTTAATTCGATGGATGAAGTATTGCACTTTGTCATTTGTTGTGAAGGTTTGATCTCATGAGTTATTGATATGTATAGAATTATACATATCTTTTATATCAGATAGCCCCTGTTTCAGAAAGATTGTGCGCGTTTATCCGTTGTTTTCGATACTGATTCGATAAATTATGAATCTGCAGGAATTGGTGAATTTTCTGTAGATTATGCGAGAAATCCGTACAAGATCGAAGAAGGAATCGATGCCTCGGGAAACGTGCCAAAGAAAAGTCAAAATGTGACCTCAGTCAACGGTAGCGCACCGCTACAGTTAAAGCATAACGGTGCGCTACCCTTTAACGTCGGCAAGTGGGGTTGGTCAGAAAGCGGTAGCGCACCGCTACCACAAAAACGTAACGGTGCGCTACGCCTTTACTGTCGGCAAAGAGGATTAGGTCAAAAGTGGTAGCGCACCGCTACCCAAAAACCTTAGCGGTGCGCTACGGGTGAACAGTAGCCAAATTTGTTACCTATAAATACCCGTGCACCCTAACTCGAAAATTACACCATTTCTTCTCCAAAATCTCTGTTTTACTTCTGTTCTAGTTCGAGTTTAAACACCCGGAAGTGCCGGTGAAGTACCGCGGAACTCTCGAGACGTCCGGAGGCTGTCGGTTCTAATCCTAATCGACCCGAGTCGGTTAATACTCATAATATCCGTTCAAGTAGAAGTGCTGGTGAAGAATCTCGGAGCTATCGGGAGTCGTAAAGTTATTCTGTCCGAATTCCAATTGATCCGAGTTCTATAACCTTTCGTTTGTAAGTTCAATTTGTCTTGTAATAATGTTTGTATTTATTTCCAAACTTTGTGTAGTTGTAATGCTTAATAATACGTGTAGCTAAACGTTGAAACTATCTGGGTTATGATGAATACTTTTTAATATGTGATTTTTACCGGGTATTGTGTGATTGTTATTGTTCTTGTTAAGTAAATAATCTAAGTTGCATGTTTGGTGTATACAAATGTTTTAACTTGATTTTTACTTTGATCATTAAGTTCACATCAATTCTAGTGAAAGTAATTTCATACATGAATTCTGTTGATATTCAAAGTCCTAAAAGGGTTGGGTAATCATGTGGTGATATTGTAAAATAAACCATAGAAATAATGATCAAATTAATCCGGTTTTAATGTTTAACTATTTTTAGCGCTGTAAGGTATAAAAATATTAATAGATTAAATATAGTGTATTGCTAAAATTGAGTTTTGTAAGAAATCATTTTAGTTGAATTGTCACTAATTTATCTATTAAACCAAACAATGTTTTCTTAAATTGTTTAGACTTATAACTGTTAAGAAGTAAGTTTTAAACACTTATCAAGAACACTAGAAAACTGTAAAGTAATCTAGTAAATCGGTAATAAATATAAACCTTAAAAGTCACATAGTTGTATTCCCGAGAATGATTAGGAATCCTAAGTCGTCTTTAAAGGTTTAATATCTAAAGATCCCGATTTCAAATCACACAATTGCCCGGTAGAAAGCATGTTATTAATAAGTAGGATTCTAACCTGGATAGTCCTTTATCATTATTGTTAAATCCTTGTTATAAACTGTTATTTGTAGTTAATCTTAAATCTTTGTTATAAACTGTTGCTTTTATAATTGTTACCTGTTAATTGTTTAATTGTTATCTGTTACTTGTTATATTGTGTTTGTGTTTATTTTCTTTAATTCGACGCTTCTTATTTTCCCGTAAGTTTTATTTTATCAATGTTTGTTTTAATTTTATACAAATTCATTTTAAATTAATATTTCAAGTAAAACCCCCCTTTTAAATCAAAAATACAAAAACAAGATTCATTTGTGTATAAAATTTAGTGTAAACAAATAATTAACGTAGTTCAAACTGTTTTCCCTTGGGTTCGATATCCGGACTTAATTTTCACTATATTACACTGATCGGTACACTGCCGGTTGTGTGTTTTAAATCTGAAATCGAGTCTAAGTATAAATTTAAAGCTTAGAGTGTCTAGTTTAAAGTTATTTCTAAAAATTGTCTTTTTGTACAATATTTATAAAAATGTATTTTTCGTGTCGGACATGTAGTAACTGGAAGGGTTAAGTACCGTGATATTGGGAACTCCTGTCTAGGCTGGCATTTCGTACGACTCGATTGCCTACCTGGGGACAATCCTAATTGAGAGTACCGATACCTATTAGGCCAAAGCATGTCCAAAAGTTAGTCATTTTTAGGTGTTTTAATTCATACCCCTAGCACACATCATAAGTTTTTGGCGCCGTTGCCGGGGACCACTTTTGCAATCGCGTTAATTACTTTGTTTATTTTTTTTTTAAAAAAAAAAATCTAAAAAATTTTCTAAAAAAAAAAAATTTAAATAAAAAAAAATTTAATTAAACATTAGTGTAATCTTGTTTGTGTGTTTTATTTTGAGTGCAATTTTTATTTTTAGCTTGTAATTAATTTTTAGCTTAAATTGTGCTTGCTTATTTATTTCCAATTCCTAGTTTAATTTTTATTAGTTTATGCACCGTACACGTTCACAAGGACCACCTGAATTTGAACCACACGACGATCCTGAACTTTTATTCTTTCACCGTTCCAACAATCCAGAAGGAGAATCAAGTAACACAAGTGAATTCCAAACTTTTGAAAATCCTTATTTTGAATCTGAAACAACAACAGAAACCGATTCTTTCGAACTTTCACGTTCTCCAAGTCCAGTAACCAAAGCTCTAATGGCTAATCGCACTGTTTACCAACAAGCCACATCCGGTTTTACCGGTGAAGCTTCACCCATCGCCGTTCCACAAATCAACAATGACAGATCTTGGCAAATTCCATCCTATATCATGACTGCTATCGCTAATTCTTGCCAATTCCATGGACGTGATGATGAAGATGCACCGGCTCACATAAACCGTATCACACGACTTTGCACCACTTATTCTATTGAAGGTGTTAACCTTGATACCCGTTACCTTCAAGTTTTTCCATTTTCCCTCGCTGGACGTGCAGCCATTTGGTTTGAATCACAGCCAGCAGGAACTTTCACCACCTGGGCAGGTCTTAGAGATGCCTTTTTAGCCAAATACTATCCACCAGCCAAAGCATCTCGACTTCGCGATCAGATCCATTCATTCCGGATGGAACCTGATGAACCTTACCATCTTGCCTGGGAAAGATTTCAAACCTTACTCGCCAGATGTTCACAGCATGGATTGTCAGAGTGGGCACTTGTAGAGAAATTCTACAATGGTCTCACCCCAGAAATCAAATCTCGTTTTGACACTTCGGCTGGAGGACAACTCATGGGAAAGAAGACAGTTGCTGACTGTAACGATCTTTTTGAAAGTTTTGCTCATTCTGATATGGATTATAGCGCTGCCAGCAGGAAATCAATTCCTGTGACTACCACCTCTTCGACCACTCGAGGGGTGAACCAAGTTGGCTTGGATCCATCGGTAGCTGCTGTTCTAGATCGGATGGAGAAGACTTTCACAAGAGAGCTCGAGGAGATCAAGAAAAAGGTTGATAGATGTGAAGTATGTAGAGGAGGGCACGATACTGGAGATTGTCCAACACTTACCTTAGAACAAGTTGAATTCATAACAGGTCAGTACCAAAGCCGAGGTCCCACAAACCCATTCAACACCAACACATTCAATAACAATTCTAATTGGCGTAATAATTACCGTTCGTCTGGAAATCCACCTGGATATTCGTCCAATCAGTACCAAAGCCGAGGACCAGGTTTCTATTCTAATAGTAATTCAGGTCAAGGGAATCAATTCGGTAATTCAAATCAAGGAGGTCAGTTTGGAGGTGCAAGCTCAGGAAATCAATTTACTCCAGGAAGTTCATCTCAAGGAGGTCAAGAAGGAAAAGGTCCAGAATCAAATCTAGGAAGAATTGAGGAGATGTTTTCTCAATTAATGGCGAAAGATCAAAGTACTCAGAAAACTCTAAATGAATTCACCAACTTCGCTAGAAATCAAGACCAAATTAACAAAAACCAAGAACTTCATAATAAAAACCAACAATCTTCACTCTTAGATCTTCAGAGACAATTAGGTGATATATCTAAACAATTACACCAGAAACCTCCTGGTCAGTTCTCGGGAAACACCTACCAGAATCCAGCTAATCAAACAGCTAAAGCTATTACTACTCGTAGTGGCAGGATTCTACCGGAGGTTGCTCGAGAGAAACCAGAGAAAGAAGATGAAGATGAGATAGATGAAGAGATCGAAATGGAAACTCCTGGTAAGGTGCAAGAGAAGCAAGATCCAGCAAGTACCACACAAACCGGAGATTTAAAAGTTGAAGAGAAGACAGAGAAACCAATAGGAGTTAAGCCATCCCCTTTGGTTGATCATTCGAATATACCATATCCTGCTCGCCTTAAGCAACAACAATATGCTAAGGAATATGGTCATTTTTTAGAAATCTTTAAGCAATTAAAGATTAATCTTCCATTCATTGAAGCACTTCAAACCATGCCTAAATATGCCAAATTTCTTAAGGATCTTCTTAGGAGAAAAGACAGGTTAGGTGAACTTTCAAACATTCCATTGACTGGAGGTTGTTCTGCGGTAGTTCTGAATAAACTACCTGAGAAATTAACCGATCCAGGCACATTCACCATTCCTTGTTTCTTTGGAGGTACCATTGCTCCAGCTCATGCGTTGGCTGATTTAGGTGCAAGCATTAATTTGATGCCATTTTCACTCTACGAAAGGCTAGGTTTGGGAGAGCTTACACCCACACGTATGTCGTTGTCACTTGCCGATCGTTCGATAAAATATCCTCGGGGGATTGTAGAAAATCTGTTAGTCAAAGTTGATAAATTCGTTTTCCCCGTTGATTTTGTTGTCCTTGATATGGAGGCTGATGAAAAAGTTCCAATCATTCTAGGCCGTCCATTCCTTCGAACTGCCAAGGCCGTCATTGATGTCTTCGATGGTAAGATCTCACTTCGTGCAGGTGACGAGATTGTCACATTCGAGATAGAAAGAGCCATGCAACATCCGAGAGATGTTGATAATGATAGTGATCCTTGTCATTCCGTTTACTTTCTAGACTCCTTCGTTTCATGTGTTGATCATTGTTTTAACTACATTAGTGGAGCCGATCTAGTTGAAGACGAGAATGAAGAGGACGATGAGATTGAGATTGAAGAAAACGATCCGGAGCCGATTCCGGAACCATTGGAGTTATGTGAGGTCAAGGAAGAAAATGAGAGCAAACCTATAGAGTCATCTTTAGAGCTTAAAGTCCTTCCTTCTCACTTAGAGTACGTTTTCTTAGGAGAAGATTCAAGTTTGCCTGTCATCATATCATCCGAGTTGACGGAGGAAGAGAAGACCAAGTTGATTGAGGTGCTACGAGAGCACAAAGATGCCATAGCATGGAAGTTGTCCGATATCAAGGGAATCAGTCCCACTTTCTGCACACACAGGATTCTCATGGAGGATGAATTCAAACCAGTGGTGCAACCTCAGAGACGTTTAAATCCCAATATGAATGAGGTAATTAGGAAAGTGGTAATTAAGTTAATGGAGGCTGGGCTAATTTATCCTATTTCTGATTCAGCGTGGGTTAGTCCAACCCAAGTCGTTCCTAAGAAAGGAGGAATGACTGTTATCATGAATGAGAAAAATGAGCTTATACCTTCACGTACAGTCACCAGTTGGCGAGTGTGTATTGATTACCGCAAGCTTAACGATGCCACTCGAAAAGACCACTTTCCACTCCCGTTCATCGATCAAATGCTTGAACGCCTTGCAGGTCAGCAATTTTATTGTTTTCTCGATGGTTTTTCTGGATACTTTCAAATTCCAATCGCACCAGAAGACCAAGAGAAAACCACTTTCACATGTCCATACGGCACATATGCATACCGACGCATGCCTTTTGGATTATGTAATGCACCAGCGACTTTTCAAAGGTGTATGGTTGCCATTTTTCAAGGTATGGTTGAGAGATCCATGGAGGTGTTCATGGATGATTTTTCTGTGTATGGAGACTCTTTTGAGCAGTGTTTAGTAAATCTTGAAGAAATGATGAAGAGATGTATTGAAACAAAGCTGATGTTGAATTGGGAAAAGTGTCACTTCATGGTGACAGAAGGAATTGTGTTAGGACACAAAATTTCACGAGCTGGTATCGAGGTTGATAAAGCAAAAATTGATACCATCAGTAGACTTCCCCCACCGACAAATGTCAAGTCCGTTCGCAGTTTCCTTGGTCATGCAGGCTTTTATAGGCGTTTTATCAAGGATTTTTCTAAAATCACGCGTCCAATAACACGTCTCCTTGAAAAAGACGTATCATTTGTCTTTGACGAGGAATGCTTGAAAGCCTTCGACTTTCTGAAAGAAAAACTTGTAAGTGCACCGATTCTTATCTCACCTGATTGGAGCTTACCCTTTGAGCTCATGTGTGATGCTAGTGACTATGCTGTAGGAGCAGTTTTGGGTCAAAGAATTGAAAAGCACTTTCATCCGATTTATTACGCGAGTAAGACTCTTGATGATGCACAAGAGAATTATACCACCACTGAGAAAGAGCTTCTCGCCGTAGTATTCGCGTTCGATAAGTTTCGTTCATATCTCGTTTTATCCAAAACCATCGTTTTCACTGACCATGCAGCTTTGCGTTATCTCTTTAAAAAGAAAGACGCAAAACCCCGTCTCATACGGTGGATTCTACTCCTTTCTGAATTTGACATAGAAATCAGAGACAAAAAGGGAGCAGAAAACACGGCTGCAGATCACTTATCACGATTAGAGGATCCTGAAAGAGAAGAAATTCGAGAGGAAGAAATAGGTGATAAATTCCCTCATGAGCACATAGATTTCATTTCAGCTGAGAAGGAGGGGATGCCATGGTTCACAGATTTGGCAAATTACCTATCGAGAGGAATAGTGTTGAAAGGTATGACCACCCAACAGAAGAAGAAATTCTTTCAAGATGTAAAGAGGTACATTTGGGATGATCCCTATCTTTTCAAGATAGGAGGAGATAGAATTCTGAGGAGATGTGTGAGCCGAGAGGAAGGTTTAGGGATTCTGAGGCATGTACATGAAGGATTGACAGGAGGCCACCATGGTCCACACATTACTGCACAAAAAGTTTTCGATTGTGGTTTTTATTGGCCTTCAGTAGTTAAGGATTCAGTTGAGTTTGTTAAGACATGTGACCGTTGCCAACGCACTGGAAATATCTCATCCAAGGATGAGATGCCCCAAAACCCAATTCAAATTGTCGAAATCTTCGACGTTTGGGGCATTGACTTCATGGGACCATTTCCCTCTTCTAGTGGGAATCGGTACATACTCGTGGCAATCGATTACGTTTCAAAGTGGGTAGAAGCTCAAGCTTTGCCTACCAATGATGCCCGAGTAGTGGTGAGGTTCCTTAAGAAACTCTTTACTCGTTTCGGTACACCTAAAGCCCTGATCAGCGACCGTGGCACGCATTTTTGTAATGCCATCATGGAAAAGGCTTTAGCACGCTACGGTGTCACTCACCGTTTCTCCACTTCATACCATCCGCAAACAAGCGGTCAGGTTGAAAATGCGAATCGAGGAGTCAAGCGAATCCTTGAGAAAACTGTAGGAAAAAGCAGGAAAGATTGGTCGGATAAGCTTGATGATGCATTGTGGGCATTTCGAACCGCCTACAAAACACCCCTTGGTACTACGCCATTCATGATTGTCTATGGCAAGGCTTGCCATCTACCCGTTGAGTTAGAACACCGAGCACTTTGGGCTCTTAAAACTGTTAATCTTGACTTAACGGAGGCCGCCAAAAGACGATACTTCCAAATTCATGAATTGGAAGCTCTGAGAGACGCCGCGTATGAACGATCTTGGAATATCAAGGAGAAATCCAAGGCGTTACATGACAGGAAGTTAAAGGGGTTGAAAGAATTTAAAACAGGTGATAAAGTGCTTTTATACAACTCACGTTTAAAACTGTTTGCAGGAAAGCTTAAATCAAAGTGGTCAGGACCGTACATAGTGAAAGAAGTTTTCCCATACGGAACAGTTGAGTTACAGAACGAAGAAAATGGAAGCACTTGGAAGGTGAATGGACACAGGTTGAAACATTACCTGGGAGGGCCAATTAACACTATCGAGGCGGAGGTAACTCGTCTCGATGTAACACCAATCACCAGCGGTTAGAATCTTGAGTGAAAACTCAAGATTAGGGTAGATAGATAGTTAATGTGTGTTTTAATTTATTGTACAGGAGTCTAATTTAGTGTTTGAGTCGTTTTTATTAAATATTACTTGGATTTTCTGTTTGTTTTTGTATATGCAGGTTTGAATCGTTCCACCCGTACTCAATCTCCATTCGGGTGATTTCGGAGCTGCTGACAAATTTAACAAAATATCCAAGCGTGTGATTTAGATTTAATATGCATCCTTTCGATTTTAATTTCCTTTGTTGCTTAGAATTAGCAGAACCAAGGCTACCTACAGAAATTAAGGAGAAAATCTTTCTCCTAACTGCTGAGGTACGGAAGGAATGGAGACGTCAAGAACAGATAACACCATTCTGTGGTACATCCAGAAGTGCAATGAAGCGTAGAGCAAAACGCTACGATAGATGCAGATTCTGTGGAAACTGGGCACATACCGGAAGATGTAAACAAAGTCAGACTGAATCTCAAAGTGAGTACGTTCAATTAATGAGGGTGGGTGCGATTAGGCTGGATGCCGAGCGCTCCACTAGGGTTGGAAGTTACGTACATTACAGGATAAAGGATGATATTGTGCACATTTTCGATAAAACGGGTCTTGACAAGAAAACATTACGGAAATCCCTTGGTTTATAAATAATTTTAGAATTTTTTTTTTGTAAATAAAATCTGTTTTTCTTTAAAATATGTAAATATGTTTTTAAATATATATTTTTTTAAATATTATTATTATTATTAAAAAAAAAAAAAAAAAAAAAAAAAAAAAAAATTTTGAAAAAATTAAGGGGTAGCGCACCGCTACCACATAAATATAACGGTGCGCTACCGCTATGGCGGTTTAAAAAAATTTAAGGGGTAACGCACCGCTACGTGATACGTGTAGCGGTGCGCTACGACGTGTAGCGGAGAAACATAAAAACCCCCAAACGGGGTATCTTCTTCTCCACTCCAACATATCACCACCTCCGCCACTCCAATCGCCACCCCCTCCGTCCGCCACTCCGAAGCCACCGCGAGACCACCATCTTCACCACCATCATCTCCGCATTCATCACACCACTCCCACTATTCACCTCCGCCTTTCACCACCATTAACCACCGCAGCCGACACCACCGTCGCCGACGTCTGCAACCTTCGGACGACCACCGCAACCACCAGACCACCCACATTCTTCAAAGGTAACAGTTTCATTGGTTCGAGTCGGGTTAGGGTTCGGTTCAGGTTGGGTTGTCAGGTTCGTGTTGGATTGTTTCAGGTTTAGTTTTACTTCAAGGTTTGTCGGGTCGTTTCGGGTTGGTTCTGGGTTGAATCATCGAGTCGGGTCTGGCTTGGGTTGTTTGGTTCGGGGTCGGGTTCAGGTTGGGTCAATTGATTCAAGTAAGTCGGGTTGATTGGTTCGGGCAGGCTCACTTCAGTTTGGGTTGGTTTTGGGTCGGATTGACTGATTTTGGGCCGGGTTTGGTTTTGGGTTGGTTACTTTGTTTGTTTCGGGTCGGGTTGGTTTGGGTTGATTAAGTTGTTGGTTTTGTCGAATATAATCGAGTCGTAAATATTGATATTATTTTGTTATTGTTCGAGTCGGATTTAGGTCGGGCCGGGTTGGTTTGATTAAGTTTGTCGAATCGAAGGTTTTGGTTCGTTTGAGTAAAGTTGTTTTTAGTTTTATGTTCGTATATATTTCCGTTTTTAGTTAGATAAATTTTTTTAGTTAAAATGTCGTTTTTCTTTATCGTTTTTAGTTAAAAATTATTCTTATTTTAGTTTTATTAGAAATATAGTTTTAAACTTTATAAATTAGTTTAATTTTGTCGTTTTATATAATGTCGTTTTTCTTATTTAGTTTTTGTCGGTTAATATTTAGTCGATAAGTGTATTTTTAGTTGTAAATTATGTAATTTAGCTTAGTTAAATTTCGGACGCACGTTTGGCTTGAATTGAATTGAATATATAATTGCGTTTTACTTGCAGGATTCGCCGCCTCGTTTGTATTTGATATAAAATACAAGCGAGGATTGGTGGTTTTCTTGAAATTACGCCGTTGTGCTGCCGAAATTTCTAATTTTTGTAAAATATTATTATATTTAATAATTTGCGACCGCGAACGAAATGCTATACGGTCGCAACATCGTTCCCTAACACATCAAAAACACGTTTTTAATTTCTCAATTATTGTATATATTTAATTTTTAATAAAATAAAATATCGAAAAACGTGTTAAGGAACGGTAGCTTTTATCATTTCTGCAATATTAACTGTTAAACTTTTGAATTGCAGATATGTCAGGAGCAGGTCCATCACGACCGCCCAGTGGACGCAAGCGCAGCCGACGAGGCGCTGTGCAGCAGTATGAGGAGGAGCCTCCGGTTGTGCAGGCCCCGGTTATACAGGCTCCAGTTATTCAGGAGCAGCCTATAGTAGAGGAGCAGGAGGCTCCAGATGTTGAGGTCCCAGTCCAGGAGGACGAGGAGGACCAGGAGGAGCAGCAGCAGCCTGGCAGGACTATCCGCTACGCTCAGGAGGCGGTCCTGCCCGATTTACATGAGCCGATTCCATCACCGCTTCCAGATATCAGAGATAGCACCCTCCTCGACTTTCAGGAGGGGACGGAGGAGCATCGTATTATGGAGCGCCTGATCACTCGACGTCTCCACACTGCGAGGACGATAGATTGGACGTTGATGGGTAGGATGGGTGTTCGTGACAGTTTGCAGGAGTTGCTCACTCCTCGATGGAGGATACTGCTAGACGAGAGCCGTGAGTCTTTTTCTGAGCTCACTATTGAGTTCTTATCTACTTTTGTACTCGAGTCAGCGCGACTCTCGTCTCCAGCAGCAGTTAGTTTCGCACTAGGACGGCATACATATTCCATGTCTATAGCTGAGTTTGCCGTCCGTATGGGATTATATACAGAGGAGGAGACCCGGATGCCGGTCTTCACAGAGAGTCTGATCGGATGGTCAGACAGGGATTTACCACGCTGTGTCACGTTGGCACAGTTGATGGCGTTTTGGCCTACCATCGCTGATGGTCGATACAGATCCACGATCCCTGCCTCACAGATCAGGGATCCTATTCTTCGTATCATTCATAGGGCCCTGTCCTGCACTGTCTATTCTCGATACATGAGTATCGAGAAAATTACACATGCGGAGTTGTTCTGTCTTTACTGTATAGTGCGGCGTCAGGAGCCCAACCTGGCTATGGTCCTACTCTTCTCATTTCAGAGAGAGCATGGACGGGGGCAGGATTCGAGGATCTGTATGGGCAGTTACGTCACACGTCTGGCAGAGAGTTTGGGGATTTTTGAGTACTTTCCTAGGGAGTATCTGCACCGAGAGGAGGGTGGCGCCTACATTACTAGGAGAGACATGTCATATATGCCAGATATGATGGAGCCGGGTAGCCCCCCACGTTTACGACCAGCACGCCTTATCCCAGAGGGGGCCCCTGCAGGAGCTGCACATCAGGTGCCTCAGAGAGAGAGAGCTAGGCCGGCCAGAGCCAGAGCCACACAGGGCGATCGCCTAGCTAGCTTGGAGGAGAGTGTACAGCAGATTAGGCAGGGTTTGCAGGAGGTTAGGGACGTACAGGTGGCACATGGGCAGACTTTGACAGAGGTTAGGGGTATTCTTCAGATCATCATGGACCGCCTACCCCCCTCCACATGATCAGCCAGCGCCACCATAGTTTGTTTTTATTTTCTGTATTTTGACTTTAGTACTTTATGTATTTGTATATATTTACATTCAGTTTGGTGTGTTTTAATTTTTGTGTGTTATGTTATTTCTTGTTAATGTGTTTCTCATTATTTCTGCAAGCATCGTATACAGGTTGTTGATAAAATACGACAAGGCAGCACATAGTCGGAAACGAGACAACACATCAGGGAAGTAACATTTTTATTTTTCAGCAAGTGTGTTTTAATTTTTTGCAAGTGTGATTAATTTAATTTCTTGTTTTCACACATTGAGGACAATGTGTCTTTCAAGTGTGGGGATGAGGAATATTATTATATAAAAAAATAAATAAAAAAAATAATAATAAAAATAAAAATAAAATAAACTTGTCCCGATCCTTTAAACACATTGAAAACTTGAAAAATTTTTCGAAAACGTCTGTTTTTAACAATTTAAATGTGTAATTTTAAAAATTTGAAAATACATGTTTCTTTAAGTTGCGGGATAGTAGGTTTCTAAATCAAGTTTTTGTGAAAATTTTTACGAGATACTTAAGATAATTTTTCTAACTTTAAAGTAAATTAACTATGCAATAACAACCTTTAACCATTACATTATCACATGACGGTAAGATTTGAGCCTAAAAGTGTTTATTACAAAAACACTTCTTTCATTTCATGTGTGTTTACCGATGTGTTGCATTACTTTAGAACTTGTACGTTTTGATACATTTCAAGACCTTGGTTTAGTTATTAATACAAGTATAAAAGAGGCCTTAAAATTACCTTTTCCGTAAATATTCACCATTACCATTCGATACCACTTTGAGTCTGAAACCATTCGTTTGTTACCTGATAACCGGGATGGATTTTAGAAATTGATCTTATACGAGAAGATGTAAGAAAGTCAAATACACGCTTCTAATATAGGTACTATTAGGCTCAATGCCGAACGATCTATCAAAATTAGAAGTAATTTTCGCTACAGCATTGAGAAAGACTTGGTTTACTTCTTCGATAAAATGGTCTTGACGATCTGACCGTAAAAAGAGTCATTAGAATTACAAGTGGTGAAAAAAAAAAAAAAAAAAAAAAAAAAAATTACTATTTGCAATCGCGCACCGCTAGTCTCATATTGTAACGATGCGCTAGATAAGGTCGGGCATAAAAATAGCATGAAAGCAGCCCCCGAGATTCGAACTCGGGTCTGTGCTCCCACACTCTTTCGCGCACTTGTCGAACCATTGGACTAAGGCCTGATCTTGTTCATTTCATAGTTTCCATTTGTATATATATCCAATAAACTAACTATGAAACTCTATAGTTAGTCACATCTTTGTAAATATTCAGCCTACCTTTAAACCCCATCTACCCATTTTAAGTCCTCTTTTATCTATATTAATTTCTAAACAATTTGGTGGAGATTTGATTGACGTACAAGCTTATAGTAGTAATGTTTCACAGTCTGGTTTTGAGAGTTCACTAAAAATTACATATATATTATCCGAGAGAAGAGTGAATTCAGTGAGTGGTATTGTTTTTGCATAATTAATTACTTAAAAGTACGAAACTTTTGATTAAGTATTCTCGGTTACTCGTTTCATTTTCTTGATTTATTAACCTTTTGAACGTTGTAAGTCTTGTGAAACCTCTGTATTCAAAAATTTTGTAATTCATATTTAGATTTGTTTAAAACATACGTTTCCGTTTAATAATTTGAGTTCGATATGTGTTCAGGATTTTTGCTTAGGGACAAGCAAAAGCTTAAGTGTGGGGATATTTGATATGTATAGAATTATACATATCTTTTATATCAGATAGCCCCTGTTTCAGAAAGATTGTGCGCGTTTATCCGTTGTTTTCGATACTGATTCGATAAAATTATGAATCTGCAGGAATTGGTGAATTTTCTGTAGATTATGCGAGAAATCCGTACAAGATCGAAGAAGGAATCGATGCCTCGGGAAACGTGCCAAAGAAAAGTCAAAATGTGACCTCAGTCAACGGTAGCGCACCGCTACAGTTAAAGCATAACGGTGCGCTACCCTTTAACGTCGGCAAGTGGGGTTGGTCAGAAAGCGGTAGCGCACCGCTACCACAAAAACGTAACGGTGCGCTACGCCTTTACTGTCGGCAAAGAGGATTAGGTCAAAAGTGGTAGCGCACCGCTACCCAAAAACCTTAGCGGTGCGCTACGGGTGAACAGTAGCCAAATTTGTTACCTATAAATACCCGTGCACCCTAACTCGAAAATTACACCATTTCTTCTCCAAAATCTCTGTTTTACTTCTGTTCTAGTTCGAGTTTAAACACCCGGAAGTGCCGGTGAAGTACCGCGGAACTCTCGAGACGTCCGGAGGCTGTCGGTTCTAATCCTAATCGACCCGAGTCGGTTAATACTCATAATATCCGTTCAAGTAGAAGTGCTGGTGAAGAATCTCGGAGCTATCGGGAGTCGTAAAGTTATTCTGTCCGAATTCCAATTGATCCGAGTTCTATAACCTTTCGTTTGTAAGTTCAATTTGTCTTGTAATAATGTTTGTATTTATTTCCAAACTTTGTGTAGTTGTAATGCTTAATAATATGTGTAGCTAAACGTTGAAACTATCTGGGTTATGATGAATACTTTTTAATATGTGATTTTTACCGGGTATTGTGTGATTGTTATTGTTCTTGTTAAGTAAATAATCTAAGTTGCATGTTTGGTGTATACAAATGTTTTAACTTGATTTTTACTTTGATCATTAAGTTCACATCAATTCTAGTGAAAGTAATTTCATACATGAATTCTGTTGATATTCAAAGTCCTAAAAGGGTTGGGTAATCATGTGGTGATATTGTAAAATAAACCATAGAAATAATGATCAAATTAATCCGGTTTTAATGTTTAACTATTTTTAGCGCTGTAAGGTATAAAAATATTAATAGATTAAATATAGTGTATTGCTAAAATTGAGTTTTGTAAGAAATCATTTTAGTTGAATTGTCACTAATTTATCTATTAAACCAAACAATGTTTTCTTAAATTGTTTAGACTTATAACTGTTAAGAAGTAAGTTTTAAACACTTATCAAGAACACTAGAAAACTGTAAAGTAATCTAGTAAATCGGTAATAAATATAAACCTTAAAAGTCACATAGTTGTATTCCCGAGAATGATTAGGAATCCTAAGTCGTCTTTAAAGGTTTAATATCTAAAGATCCCGATTTCAAATCACACAATTGCCCGGTAGAAAGCATGTTATTAATAAGTAGGATTCTAACCTGGATAGTCCTTTATCATTATTGTTAAATCCTTGTTATAAACTGTTATTTGTAGTTAATCTTAAATCTTTGTTATAAACTGTTGCTTTTATAATTGTTACCTGTTAATTGTTTAATTGTTATCTGTTACTTGTTATATTGTGTTTGTGTTTATTTTCTTTAATTCGACGCTTCTTATTTTCCCGTAAGTTTTATTTTATCAATGTTTGTTTTAATTTTATACAAATTCATTTTAAATTAATATTTCAAGTAAAACCCCCCTTTTAAATCAAAAATACAAAAACAAGATTCATTTGTGTATAAAATTTAGTGTAAACAAATAATTAACGTAGTTCAAACTGTTTTCCCTTGGGTTCGATATCCGGACTTAATTTTCACTATATTACACTGATCGGTACACTGCCGGTTGTGTGTTTTAAATCTGAAATCGAGTCTAAGTATAAATTTAAAGCTTAGAGTGTCTAGTTTAAAGTTATTTCTAAAAATTGTCTTTTTGTACAATATTTATAAAAATGTATTTTTCGTGTCGGACATGTAGTAACTGGAAGGGTTAAGTACCGTGATATTGGGAACTCCTGTCTAGGCTGGCATTTCGTACGACTCGATTGCCTACCTGGGGACAATCCTAATTGAGAGTACCGATACCTATTAGGCCAAAGCATGTCCAAAAGTTAGTCATTTTTAGGTGTTTTAATTCATACCCCTAGCACACATCAGTTATCGTAAAAGCTGTATTAGTTAATTACCTAGTTTATGTGCAAATTAGGTTAAGAGGATAATCAGTAGGCTAGACTCTGCCCGTATAAATCTACAATTGGAAACAAGGTAGCGTCACTTGGAAAATTTTTAAGGTACGGATAGAATCCTTTCTGTTGATTTATGTCCGTTGGGTACGGATAGACTCCTTTCTTTCGATTTGCGTCATATCATTCTTGATTTGAATTTTTCCGTATTAAGATTTAGTTAAGAAATAAGTTATAAGTTCCGTAAGTATAGAATCCTTTCAATTTATGTCCGTTGAGTACGGATAGGTTCCTTTCTTTCAATTTACTTCATTTGATACAAGTATATCATTTCTGATTTTAAAATCCGTATTAAGATCTAAGGTATAAGTTATAAATATAGTACGGATAGATTCAATTCTTTCGATTTCTGTCAATTCTGATTTTAAATTCCGTATTAAGATTAAGTAAGTTATAAATATAGTACGGATAAAATCCCTTCCTTCAATACATGTCATTTGGCTTTCAAGTATCTGATTTCTGATTTTTAAATTTATGAAATAAAGTTTAATATTATATACAAAGTATTCTGTTACCCAAGTCAATTCCCTTTTCTGTGAGGATGACCACAGACCCATCATTGTGGCATAAAATGATGTGGCACCATCCGTGACGGTGAGTTGAGTTCACGGCGTCTCTTCTGTCTTAATCTACGGATTTCTGTTCAGAGGCGTATGGATCGATCCTAGGAAAAAAAATAAATAAAGTCTGATATCTGGTGAATGGTCGGTGTGATTTGCCCACACTCCATTCATATCTGGATACATGGGCTAGCTACCCTGTATCAATCTCTGTAATAAAAGGAACCTTCTGGACTTCGGGTAAATCTGTATATTATATTCTGATACTATTTGTTATACTTATTTAATATATTTTGAATTATAAAAACTTAGCATTTTTGCTAAAACAAAGGATTTTAAAGAAACTTAGCCTTTTTCTCAAATAAAATAAGCCTTTTTATTTCCGCTATCCGCACACTGGGCAAAACTTTTCAAATTTTTGCTCAGACGTACGTTTTTCTGTTTTATTCTTTACGTCAGGTTATCAAGGCAATCGGGGACAGGATATGGAAGAGTGCTCGAGTGTTGGAAAAGACTATAGAAATAAATATATTAAATTAGACAGCCTATTTCCATTAAATTGTAAAGCCGTGTAATGTATTTAAGTATTAATGGAATTATGTTTTTGATCTCTGACTTCCGTTACAGTGACACTCCGGCCCGCCCTCCGGGACGGGGTGTTACAGCTATGGTATCAGAGCAAAGGCTCTTTCCTGTAGAAAACTTAAACATAAGTTAAGACCTGTGAGGTAATGGGTAGACATTGGATTAGGATTCAAGGCTCTTTCCTGTAGAAAACTTAAACATAAGTTAAGACCTGTGAGGTAATGGGTAGACATTGGGTTAGGATTTCAATCAATACATCGGTTAGTAACTTTTCTTTTCACTTCATGATAGTCTCGAACATAAGTATTTCGTCATCTTCATTGTTTTACTCTAGTTTTATTTTAAGTATGACTATTGATCATAGTAGGCCGCGTTCAAGTATGATTATTAATATATATATATATGTCTGTAATAATTTCGAGGACGAAATTTTTTAAGAGGGGTAGATTTGTAACACCCGAAAATTTTAAAACACAAAATGTAACAAACCTCGTTAAAAGTCCTATTTATTTTATTATTTTATCTAAAAGGAAACCCTAATTAAGACACCCAAGTAATTCTGTACAAACCCTAGAATTTTCAGAATTTTCAGAATCAGGATTAGGGCCCCTAAAACTCAGGGGGGATAAACCCTAGTTAATGATTATCTCAATTTGCGTGGAGAAGAAGTTGAAATTTTAAAAACCGTCGACTCAGCAAGGCCTGAAACACACGCGGCAATCACATAGCAATTTTGAGACCCATACGATGCGTAGCACTTTTTGTCATACGATGCGCAGGGCTTAAAACTTCCCATACGATGCGTAGGGGTTTTAGCGCTACGATGCGCAAGGCAAGTCAAAATCGGGCTATAAATAGAGGACATTGGCATTCGATTCTGGGCACAAAAATGACGAAGAAACTCCAAAATTAGGCTGAGATATTGTCCGATTACTACAATTAACACACACTAAACACAAATTAGGTATAGCGGGGTACTGCAGAACAGGGTATTAACTCAATCGCTGATACGATTCAATGTCCGATCGATTAATACTATCCGATAGATGTTTAAGTGCTGCTCAAATTGAGTTTATACTTTGTCATTCGTCGTGATTTCGACGGGATGTTGAGTGCTGTCCGAAATCGGACTATACTCTGTCCTTAGTTGTGAATCCGCTGGATGTTTAAGTATCGTACTTTGTCGTTCGTCATTAATTTGACAGATCATCGTTAATTCGATGGATGAAGTATTGCACTTTGTCATTTGTTGTGAAGGTTTGATCTCATGAGTTATCGTAAAAGCTGTATTAGTTAATTACCTAGTTTATGTGCAAATTAGGTTAAGAGGATAATCAGTAGGCTAGACTCTGCCCGTATAAATCTACAATTGGAAACAAGGTAGCGTCACTTGGAAAATTTTTAAGGTACGGATAGAATCCTTTCTGTTGATTTATGTCCGTTGGGTACGGATAGACTCCTTTCTTTCGATTTGCGTCATATCATTCTTGATTTGAATTTTTCCGTATTAAGATTTAGTTAAGAAATAAGTTATAAGTTCCGTAAGTATAGAATCCTTTCAATTTATGTCCGTTGAGTACGGATAGGTTCCTTTCTTTCAATTTACTTCATTTGATACAAGTATATCATTTCTGATTTTAAAATCCGTATTAAGATCTAAGGTATAAGTTGTAAATATAGTACGGATAGATTCAATTCTTTCGATTTCTGTCAATTCTGATTTTAAATTCCGTATTAAGATTAAGTAAGTTATAAATATAGTACGGATAAAATCCCTTCCTTCAATACATGTCATTTGGCTTTCAAGTATCTGATTTCTGATTTTTAAATTTATGAAATAAAGTTTAATATTATATACAAAGTATTCTGTTACCCAAGTCAATTCCCTTTTCTGTGAGGATGACCACAGACCCATCATTGTGGCATAAAATGATGTGGCACCATCCGTGACGGTGAGTTGAGTTCACGGCGTCTCTTCTGTCTTAATCTACGGATTTCTGTTCAGAGGCGTATGGATCGATCCTAGGAAAAAAATAAATAAAGTCTGATATCTGGTGAATGGTCGGTGTGATTTGCCCACACTCCATTCATATCTGGATACATGGGCTAGCTACCCTGTATCAATCTCTGTAATAAAAGGAACCTTCTGGACTTCGGGTAAATCTGTATATTATATTCTGATACTATTTGTTATACTTATTTAATATATTTTGAATTATAAAAACTTAGCATTTTTGCTAAAACAAAGGATTTTAAAGAAACTTAGCCTTTTTCTCAAATAAAATAAGCCTTTTTATTTCCGCTATCCGCACACTGGGCAAAACTTTTCAAATTTTTGCTCAGACGTACGTTTTTCTGTTTTATTCTTTACGTCAGGTTATCAAGGCAATCGGGGACAGGATATGGAAGAGTGCTCGAGTGTTGGAAAAGACTATAGAAATAAATATATTAAATTAGACAGCCTATTTCCATTAAATTGTAAAGCCGTGTAATGTATTTAAGTATTAATGGAATTATGTTTTTGATCTCTGACTTCCGTTACAGTGACACTCCGGCCCGCCCTCCGGGACGGGGTGTTACAATGGTTAAGTTGGTCCTAGTCATCATCCTCCACCACTTTTATGTTTTTTTATTTTTTTTAATCTTCCACTTTTTTTAACATTTATAACAAATAAAGTAACAAAATATTTTCATTAATATTAAAAAACATTACATAAACTTAAAAAAAAAAATTAAAAAAAACATAAACTTAAAAAAAAAGTTAAAAAAAAAAACTTAAAAATATCCTAATATATTAAAAGAAGCAACTAGTCTTCGTCTTCCATGTCGTGGTCGGGTTCGTTTTGATCGTTGTTCCAAATGTACTCCACCAAGTCCGCTTGTAGGTTATGATGTGTGTACTCGTTACGTAGAGCGAAGTTGTTCAAATCTTGTTGTTCCGCACTAACTGGAACAGAATTTCCAGTAGACGCGTCTTCGTCGTACTCGCATATCGCTCTACATTCGTCTTCAATGACCATGTTATGAAGGATGATACAAGCGTACATAATGTGTCGTAACCTCTTTGGTGTTTGCGAACGTGCTGGATGTTCAATGATGTGCCATTTTTTTTGTAGAACACTAAAAGCCCGTTCAATATCTTTTCTCGCACCCTCTTGAAACTTCGCAAACTTTTTTCTTTTTTCGTCTGTCGGGTGCGGAATAGTTTTAACGATTGTCGAGTACTTTGGGTATATCCCATCGGCTAGGTAGTAACCTCGCCTGTATTCCACCCCCGAAACTGTAAAGCTTGTGTCTGGACCTGTACCCGCCACTACATCTTCAAATATCTGTGACTGGTATATGATGTTAAGGTCATTGAGCGAACCAGGTAGACCAAAAAAAGCATGCCAGATCCAGAGATCCTGTGACGCAACCGCCTCTAGAATAATAGTCGGATGTCCATGATCTCCCCTAGTATACTGACCTTGCCATTCGACTGGGCAGTTCTGCCATGCCCAGTGCATGCAATCAATGCTCCCGAGCATTCCTGGGAAACCATGTCTCTGTTCGTGTGCTTGATATAATTTTTGAACGTCGTTTGCGTTCGGTTTCCGCAGGTATCGCTTGCTATACAATTTGACAACCCATTCGCAAAACTTGTGCAAGCATCGACGTGCGGTTCTTTCAGACATCCTAATATACTCGTCTAATGCATCGGGTGCGTAACCGTACGCAAGTTGGCGAATGGCCGACGTGCATTTTTGTAAATTACTGAAACCCCTTAGCCCCCTAGCGTCGTTCCGCAATGTAAAAAACGGATCAGACTGGGCCATGTCGCCTGCAATACGTAAAAACAGTGGACGACTCATGCGGAACCGACGTCGGAAAATCTCGGCTGGGTACACGGGTTCGTCGGCAAAATAATCAGCTAGTAGTTTAGCGTGGCCGGCTATAAATTTAAAACGAAACATAAATGAAATTAATTATAAAATACATTTTCAAATCTATATAAAACATAAGGAAAAAAAAAGTAAAATACCTTCTTGGTCTCGGTTATATTTTGCTCGTCTAGTTAGCCGTTGGGACGACCCTTGATCAGCCGCCATGAAGACTTGAGCCGCGTTCATAATCATGTTGTGCATAATATCATCCTCTTCCGAAGATGATGAATACCACGCAGACGAAGCCGATGAAGACATAGAAGAAATGGAAGAAATGGAAGACATGGGTGAAGCCATGATAATTTTTGAGCGAGAAATGGGGTGGTAGTGTGTAAAAAAGGTATAAAATATGATGAGTTTTTATAAAAAGGGAAGAGTGGTTTATAAAATGTGAGAGAGATGGGGTGGTAGTGGGTGAAAAGTTGTGGAAAAAATGGTTAAAGAGGTGAGTATTTATAAAAATGGAAGTGAATTGGGGTATATTTTGAATTTATAACCGTTTGTATATTTAATGTTTATTAGAAAATTAATTTTTTTTTTATTTTGAACGGTCAAAATGGATCCGGGCCCACCACTTTGGATTGTCGCAAACGTCTAGAACCCGACGTTCAAGACGGGACGGGGGGGGGGGGGGGGTCGGCACGGTGTTTGGATCGTCGCCGACCCAGGATGATCCGGGGACGATGCCCATGCCGACTAGCCTAAGGGTGAGGGGGGCACTCCCCTAAGAGGGGAGTCCCCTCTCTTACGCACACCCAATCAGGTTATGCCACGTCAACTCCCCTCTTAAACTCCCCTCGCACCCCAATTTGATGGCGGCACTCCCCTCTTAGGGGAATTGTTTTTTTATTCAAAAAAAAAAAAAAAAAAATCAATGATTGGTTGAAATTGCAGCTGGCCCCACCATAGCATCTCCCCTTCTTCGGTGAACTCCCCCCGACCACCCTCCCCGAATTGGGTCACCGCAGGGATGGCGACGGTGTTCCCGATCGGGGAAAGTGGTCACCGCGGCCACTCCCCGAGTACGCCCCGGACACCCTAATAGTTGGCAAAACGGTGATAGCAATAGTTACATTCACTTTCAAATCATCTTTTCCGGTGTGACGACTTGTCAGGTATATAACTTTATTTTTTTTTTATTATTTAAATAAGGATAAGTGGTGGGGTTGATTTGAAGAAATATTTTGAACTTTTAAATTTTATTTTATAAACTGTTATTAAAAGGTAAAGTTTATTGCTTTTTAAAGTGAGTATGGAAATACCATTATTTTTGTAGTCAAACATGGGTTAACATAATTTTATATATATATATATATTAAACAAGGGGTAAGATCAAATGAAAAGTTAATTTTACCTAAATAGGATAAGAAGTAATCTTAACCATTCATTTTTCAAATCAATGGTTAAGATCAAAATGTAGAAAAAAGAGGGGGTGTAAGAGTATCTTGGAAAAATTCTATTTATTGACTTTCTCTTTTCACATGCAAGTCACATGCATATTTCACCCTCATTTTTAAAACGTTCATAACTTTTTTATACGACATTATTTTTTCATAAAAATTTCACCATAAAATCAAGCTTTTTTTACCTTTAATTTGAGTACCATATTGCTATATAAAATATGACGACTAAAAAAACCCACAAAAATGTGTTGTATTTCTATGTTGTATAACAATTTTTTTGCTGGATTTTTTTACTATATTTTTGTGCTAAATTTTGTGCTGAATTTTTTGTCTTAATTTTTTTTCTCAATTTTTTGTGCTGGATTTTTTGTACTATATTTTTTTGTGCTGAATTTTTTCGTGCTATATTTTTTGTACTGTATTTATTTGTTGTATTTTTTAGAAAATAAAAGGGTGTCACATGTCATTTTCACACTCCTATTTATAAGGACCAAAATGTCATTTCTTCCTACTTATATGGAGTGCCACATGACATCATCACAATCCTTCTTATACTACTTAGTCAAAATCTACTTTTTAGTGATGCTTCCCCTATCAAATAATACTAACACCACTTAAACTATTATATAAACTAGGTTATAACCCCGTTTATTATACGGGTTGAATAAATATAACTTTATATATTATGGGGTAACTTTTTAGAATACTAACCAAGTTTTAAAAGTGTTCCAGTTAGGTCACTCAAGTTTCAAAAGTGTTTCAATCAAGTCACGCAACATTCATTTTTCATTAAAATTAAAGGTTTTTTCATCCATTTCATAGGTAACCGTGATGATGTGGATTTTTATTTCTTTTTTCCCTTTTATTTGATGCTAACTCAAGTGGCGTGGATTGTGACTTGTTTTTTTAATTTTTAAGGTAATTAAAGTGTTTTTATTTTTAATAAATATAATTTCATATATTAAAATAATTCGAGCCAACATCTTATGCTCCATTTTTTTCTTGACACATGGAAAAAAGGACATGGCTCGATTTGAATGTTAAGTTATCTAATTGGGACAAAAACGATACGAATGACCTAATTAGAACACTTTTAAAACTTGGTTACTATTCCATGACATCCTTATTATAGATAATAAAAAAGCTACATCTTTAAAAACGTGTATTGCATGGGTTGAATAAACACGTGTATTACACGAGTTGATTAAATATAATATAATCGGTTAACACATATGGCCGTCAAGATATGTTTTTGAAAAAAAATGAACTTTGATGTATTATTACATTTTACTTTGTTTTTTATTTGTTTATTATTAGGTTAGAAACTTGTATATTACACAAGTTAACATTTTACTTTATTTTTTATTTATTTATTAATAGGTTAGAAACTTAAGTATTACGCATGGTTAAATCGATGAAATTTTAAATTAAATAGTTATTAATAAGCGGAAAAAGTAAAAGAAAATGTTAAAAGAAAAAAATGTTATTTTTTAATTTTCATTACCCTTCGGTTATTAGATAGTAAATAAAGATAAAGATTATAAACATTTATATAAACAATTAAAACTATCTTTATCTTTATAAATATATGGTTATCAGTTATCCTTATTCTTATCATCAAAATCTTTTAATTTTAATAATTAATATATGGTTATCACTTATCTTTATCATCAAATCTCTTCTACAAATTTTAATTGAAACCACCTCATAAAGCGACATGTGTCCACAAACTGGTTTCTTTTATTATATAGTATAGAAGATGATATGTTTATCTCTAATGTAATAGAATTTTTTAAAACCCAAGTTTTGAAATTATAAATGAAGTGTGTACAATAAACTAACCTTTAAAACTAAAATTGAAATCAATGAAATTTTTGAAACCCAAGTTTTGAAATTATAAATGAAGTGTGTATAATAAAATAGGGTGAGGATCAAATAGGAAGTTTATTTTGGTTAGGAAGGATAGGAAGCAATAGGATTAGGACATGTGGCAAAACTTAAAATAAAGAGGAAGGGTATTTTAGTCAATCTTATCCTTTTCTTCTTCCTTCTACTTCCCAGTAACATCAAAACCCACCATTTTCATAACCCACCATCTTCAACCATTTCTTCACTTTCTATCTCAATAATCACTACATTATAATGCGATTTTCGTCACCAATCATTGAATCAAACACCCGATCAATGTGTTCTTCAGCTTTTTTGAAGAAAACCCAGTTTAATTTCATACAAAATCTCGTTTTTTCCTGTGATTTTGAAGATAATCACTCGATCCGTTCGATTCGATCGCTGATAAATGTTTCTATCATTCAAATTTCGTCAATCGTTAAAGAAACCGACTTCGATCCATGTAAAAATTCTTTAATTTTATTTTTATGATCTGGGTTTTTGATTTAGTCATTGCGTTTTACAAGCTTGGCGGGGGTCCGGGGGCAGCGCCCCTGGTAGCAGGGTCCTAGGGGCGGCAGCCCCTGGCGGGGTCCAAGGGGCAGAGCCCCTGGCTGGGGTTGAGCTCGGAAATTTTTTTTTTCGATTAAATTGCTTTAATAAAAATGCATCAGAAATTTTAATTTTCCAGAAATTGGCTCATTTCGAAGGCAGTAATTCGTAGACGATTCAGACAATTTTTGATTTGCTACTCTCTGGTTCAGACAATTCACAGACAGTTCACAGACAGTTTTATGTGTCCATTGCGTTTTAGAAATAAGAGAGTTTTATGTGTTTTCTGACTATTGCGTTTTAGAAAAAACACATTTTTAAGTGTTTTTAGTCATTGCGTTTTAGGTAAAACACATTTTTAGGTGTTTTCAGTCCATTGCGTTTTAGAGAGGACACTTTCTTTTGTTTTTTAGGCCATTGCGTTTTAGAAATGAGACATTTTTAAGTGTTTTCTGGCCATTGCGTTTTATAAATAAGACATTTCTTTGTGTATCTGGTGCATTGCGTTTTAGGTAAAACACATTTTTATGTGTTTTCAGTTCATTGCGTTTTAGAAACAGACATTTTAAGTGTTTTCTGACCATTGCGTTTTAGAAATAAGGCATTTGTTTGTGTTTTTGGTGCATTGCGTTTTAGGTAAAACACATTTTTATGTGTTTTCAGTCCATTGCGTTTTAGAAAGTACATTTTCTTTTGTGTTTTTAGGCTATTGCGTTTAGAAATAAGACATTTCTTTTTGTTTTTTGGCCATTGCGTTTTACAAATAAGACATTTCTTTGTGTTTTTGTGCATTGCGTTTTACAAAAATGTCATTTTTTAGGTTTTTTTTTCATTGCGTTTTACGCAACTGGGTTTTAGAAAAAAAAATTCGAAAATATAGCAATAGTATACTCGTTTTAAAGATAAAATAACGCTTGTTTTTTTGGTGCAATTTTTATAAAAAAATAATGTCGTATGAAAGAGTTATTAACATTTAAAAAATGGGGGGAAATTGGAGGAGAGAGAAACTATTGCCTTGGATTGACTAAAATGCCCCTAAACAAACTCACGCACCTCTTTTATTCCCTTCAATTTCCCTCATTTAATCTTAGCCCTTGATTAACTAAATGGATGGTCAAGATTACTTCCTAGCATTCTTAGCCAAATAAACTTCCTATTATATCATAACCCCAATAAACTAACCTTTAAAACTAAAATTGAAATCAATATACAAACGTATGATCAAATAAGTATAATTTTCAAAGTGAAGGGTAATTTTTATGCACACATACTCAATAACTTGAAATCAATTTCTAGAACTAAACTCGTATGTACATGTGAAGTCATAAACTACGAATTGACAAAATAAAAGAAAATCATGATTGAATCTAGTTGCAATGTTATTTCCTTAAAATATTCAATTGTTTACAAGTTAGTTTATTAATTATTATTATTTTCTTAAAACTAAGTCGTCTTAAAACAACCAAGCTACAAATATATGTTTATTGGCTGATAAATGTTAAAATGAGAAAACACTAAACATAGCATAAAATTAGTTTAAGTATTAAGAATTAATAAGATGAACCATGTTTGAAATACATAGGTTTAAAAAGGAGCGTGTAACACGATTTAAAAGAAGCTTGGGCGAGTATCTAGTAAAGTGAGTTTATCTAAACATTTTCAAAACCAGATGTGTGTATTTAAACAGTAATGTTTTATACTAAATTGATATCTTGAAATATATTATCAATGTGTTAGATAAATGTTTAATGTTTTGCAAATTCCCATATAATGAAGCGTATACATACATATAATTAGCGCTTATTATATTCCGAGGTTGGACGGAATTTATTATGGGTTAGAATCCCAAGGGAACTTGTCCCGAAATGTTGGTCAACGTAGTTGTCCGGTTGTAGAAGTTCCCTGCAATATATATATGTCTTAAATCTCCAGGTGCTTTGTGTGCTTTGGAGTATCCTAGTTGTCCATAGTGGGCGAAGGGAAGGAATTTGTGGTTGCGTATAATTATTATCTGCCTTGATAATATTTCAAAATAATATCTATTATCTAATATGTTTTGAACTTTGTCTGTTTATGAACTCACCGGTTTATATTGACCTCATTTTAATTTTTTAAACACACATCTTAGGGGAAAAGTAGTTGAAGCTTGGATGTTCGATAATAGGACGTTCAGAGGCAAAGTATAGAGAATATAAGGTCAAGATGGAAGAAAGTTCATATCGAAGTAATATATATATATATAGGGTTAGGATCATGTGAGAAGCACTAGGCTAATTGAGAAATTTAAGAAACATTCTGGACCACACATTTTCCCTAAGCTTTTCGTAATATACACATATGTATAGTTTAAATTGACTATATACTATATACATATCTGGATTATACACATATGTATATAGTCAATTGTAAACTATACATATGTGTATATTACGAAAAGCTTAGGGAAAATGTGTGGTCCAGAATGCTTCTTAAGTTTCTCAAATAGGGTGGACTTCTCTTAGGATCCCTACCCTATATATATAGAGTTAGGTTCATTTGTGAACAACCCCCTTGATTGTGAACACTAGTGAACTAATCTTAGTCTTTTATTATGTTGGAAGTTTGGTGTGAATGTATGTCTCAAGTGGTAAACTAATTTGTCCCACATTGGTGTGGGAACAAAAGAAAAGGCTAGTTATAAGGAAAAAGCTTGACTAAGCAATTGAAGTCTTATGACATGTTTTACCATAAGTCCTACCCGCGCGTGCGCAGGGGGGGGGGGGGTGCAACAAATGGGTTTCGAAACTGGAATTTGGTTGAACTCGTGCTTGCCCGCACGTCCTGCGGACACGAATGCAGCTCCGAAAACCCGAGCCCGCATGGGGCAGTTTTTTGTACTCGAGACTCATAACTGTTTTTTATTAATGAGTTTTTAAAACTGAAATGATATTGATTTCGGTTTTAAACACAGTGTTTTGAAAATCATTATGATGATCATTATTCTCTGCACTAATGACCATTATTTGGTCTTAATTCGCTGCAATAATGACCAGATATCGGTTATGGTTCTTTGGCTATAAAACCAGACCATGCAGCTCCGAAAACCCGAGCCCGCGTGGGGCGGTTTTTTGCACTCGAGACTCATAACTGTTTTTTATTAATGAGTTTTTAAAACTGAAATGGTATTGATTTTGGTTTTAAACAGTGTTTTGAAAATCATTATGATGATCATTATTCTCTGCATTAATGACCATTATTTGGTCTTAATTCGCTGCAATAATGACCAGAGATCGGTTATGGTTCTTTGGCTATAAAATCAGACCAAGCATAACAGTTTAGACACACCTTCAAACAGCTTTTTCTCTTCTCTCTCAATCTCTGCAACAGCATCTCTCCAGTTTCTTTTCAGGCAAGTGCTCAAGTCCGACAGTGCGCTGTTACTGCTTAGAACCTGCGTACCCTGGGAACAGACGGCGAATCTGTTTAGGGGAATTATGTCAAACACAAGCCCGGATCACTCGTTTACTGTTTTTCCATTTTATTACTTTCTGTTATTTCTGTTTCAGAATAATTTTGTAGTTTTGATCAGGAGCGGAATTCTAACAAACTTAAACTGATTATCCTACTGATTGTTTCTGCATCTTGTTTCTTTTCAGAATGGCATCCCAGCCGATGACTACTGCTGCTTCTGCTGTCATGACCAGTGCTGTTTCTGCGGTCATGACTTCCGTTGTTACTGTCACTACCGGTCTAGTGACATCACTGCCTAATGCAGTGTCGCATGCTGAGAAACCAGAGAAATTCAGTGGTGTGAATTTCAAACAGTGGCAGCAAAAGATGTTCTTTTATCTGACCACGTTGAATCTGGCAAGGTTCTTGACTGAACCTAAACCCCATGTTGATGAAGAGGATATGGATGCTCAAACTGTGAGCGCGATGCATGCTTGGAATCATTCAGATTTCCTGTGCCGCAATTTTATTTTAAATGGTATGGAGGACACATTGTATAATGTGTATTGCAAAGCGAAGACTGCCAAAGAATTGTGGGAGTCTTTGGATCGCAAATACAAAACAGAAGATGCGGGCACTAAGAAATTCGTGGTGGCAAAGTTCTTGGACTTTAAAATGATAGACTCAAAAACTATCATGAGCCAAGTCCAAGAATTGCAGGTTATCCTTCATGATATTCATGCGGAAGGAATGATGCTCAGCGAGACATTCCAAGTTGCTGCAATGATCGCAAAACTGCCACCAAGTTGGGTTGATTTCAAAAACTATCTCAAGCATAAGCGAAAGGAGATGACCATTGAAGATCTTGTTGTTCGTCTTCGGATTGAAGAAGATAACAAAGTGGCTCTAAAAAAGGTTGATGGCCCTGAAACTGTGAAGGCCAATCTTGTTGAACATGGCCAATCTTAAAAGGGAAAAACAGTGGAAAGGGTGGAAAGAAAAGTCATGGGAAACGCTCCAACCTTGGTCCTAAGGGGGAGTTGGGAAAAAGAAGTTCCAAGGAACTTGTTATAATTGTCAAAAGCAAGGCCACAAGGCCAGTGAATGCAAGCTTCCTAAAAAGGAAAATGCTCGACAAGTGAACATGGTTCATGAAGTCGACAACCTTGTTGCCATGGTCACGGATCTTTCGATTTTGGTGACCGAAGTTAATTTGGTTGGGCAAAATAACAAGGATTGGTGGGTTGATACGGGGGCTACCCGTCATGTGTGTTCCGAGAAAAGCCTTTTAAACACCTTCAAGGAGGTGACTAATGGTGAAAAGATTTTTATGGGAAACTCCGCCACGGCCGAAATTAAAGGTGAAGGGAACGTGGTTCTGAAGATGACTTCTGGAAAGGAACTCACTTTGTCAAACGTGTTGTATGTTCCAGAAATTCGTAAGAACCTTGTGTCGGGGTGGCAGTTGAACAAATTTGGGTTCAAAATGGTGATTGAGTCGGACAAGGTCGTGTTGACCAAAAATGGTGTGTATGTTGGTAAGGGCTATGCCCTCAATGGAATGTTTAAACTAAATGTAATGGTCGTGAATGCAATCAATGAAAACGCTACTAGTTCTACTTACTTGATTGAGTCTTCTAATCTTTGGCATGGTAGACTAGGTCACGTAAATTATAATTCCATTCGTCGTTTAATCAAACTGGATTGCATACCAACATTCGATATCGACTCAACTAATAAATGTGAAACTTGCGTAGAAGCAAAACAAACGAAATCGTCATTCAAAAAGGTGGAACGAATCACCGAACCCCTCGAGATGATCCACACTGATGTGTGTGATCTAAAGGCAATTCCTACTCATGGTGGGAATAAGTACTTCATCACGTTCATTCATTGATGATAGTACAAGGTTATCATGTTCAAAGCTGAAGTGTACTTACTTAAGAGTAAGGACGAGGCTATTGACAAGTTTATCTTGTTCAAAGCCGAAGTTGAGAATCAACTAAATCGGAAAATCAAAATCGTAAGGAGCGACCGAGGAGGTGAATATGTTTCACCTTTTATTAACGTATGTGCAAAGAGTGGAATCATCCACGAAATCATGGCTCCTTACTCCCTTCAATCAAATGGCATTGCAGAACGGAAAAATCACACTTTGAAAGAAATGATGAATGCCATGATGATAAGTTCTGGTGTAAACCAAAACATGTGGGGGGAAGCAATCTTATCGGCAAATTATGTGTTGAACATGATACCCAATAAGAAAAAGAATGTAACGCCTTACGAATTATGGACATAAAGAAACCACCATATAAATCGTTGAAAGTGTGGGGGTGTTTAGCTAAGGTGGTGGTCACACCACCTAAGCGCCTACTAATAGGACCCAAAACGGTGGATTGTGTATTTATAAGATACACCCGTCCTTATGGTCCTGATCGTTTTCTTGTGCATGATTCTAATAACCCTGGAATATGCAAAGGAACCATAATAGAATCCAAGGATGCATCATGGTTTGAACATATGTTCCCATGCTTAGATAAAAGTGAACAGAGTTCTTCTAGACCGGTTAAGGAAATTGTTCACGAGGGTGAATTTGAAAACGATGAACCTCGAGAACAATCTAAGACTGAGGAAGTTGAAATCAGGAAAAGTAAACGGCAAAGGACTGAAAAATTGTTTGGCCCTGAGTTTCTTACCTATATGGTAGAAGATGAACCTCATATGTACCAACAGGCGGTGCATTCCTCAGAAGGACCTCAGTGGAGGGAGGCAATCAAAAGCGAGATAGACTCTATCTTACAAAACCATACTTGGGAACTAGTGGATCTTCCTCAAGGATGTAAACCACTAGGATATCGATAAATCTTCAAGAAGAAGATGAAACCAGATGGAACCATCGATAAGTACAAAGCAAGGTTGGTGATCAAATGATATAAACAACGAGAAGGTTTAGATAACTTTGATACATATTCGCCAGTTACGCAAATAACATCTATCAGGTTGGTGCTTTCCATTGCCGCCATTAGAAATTTGGAAGTTGACCAAATGGATGTGAAAACAGCTTTCTTGAATGGAATTCTCGAGGAAGAAATCTACATGGAGCAACCCGAAGGCTTCACAGCTATTGGGAAAGAAAAGAAAGTGTGTAAACTTGTAAAATCCTTGTATGGATTGAAACAAGCTCCAAAACAATGGCACCAAAGGTTTGATCATGTCATGCTTGATGCTGGGTTCAAAATCAATGAATGTGACAAGTGTGTGTATGTGAAGGACACATTTGATGGATATGTCATTTTGTGTCTATATGTAGATGATATGCTCATTGCTGGAAGTGATGACAAAATCATAAAATCTACAAAGAACATGCTAAAAGCAAGAGTTGACATGAAAGGCATGGGTCTTGCGGATGTGATTTTGGGGGGTCAAAATCACGCGAACCTAAAGTGGACTTGTTTTAAGTCAATCCCACTATGTGGACAAAATTCTGGAGAAGTTCAATGCAAATGACTCTAACGAAGCTAGAACTCCACTTGACACAAGTCAACATATAGCCAAGAATAGAGGTGAACCCGTAAACCAGTTGGAATACTCAAGAATTATTGGTAGCTTGATGTATCTTATGAGTTGTACTAGACCAGACATAGCATATGCTGTGAGCAAGCTAATTGGATACACGAGCAACCCAAGTTCAATGCATTGGAACTGTATCACTCGATTGCTTCGCTACTTAAGATACACTCGGGAATACGGGTTACATTATAACAGATATCCAGCAGTTATAGAAGGACACTGCTATGCAAATTGGATATCTAACACGAATGATTCCAGAGCAATAAGTGGGTATGTATTCACACTTGGAGGTGCTGCTATATCGTGGAAATCGTCAAAACAAACGGTTATCGCTAGATCCACGATGGAATTAGAGTTCATCGCTTTAGACAAAGCAGGTGAAGAGGCAGAATGGCTACTTCAATTTGTTGAGGATATACCAAGATGGCCTAAGCCGGCATCGGCCATTTATATACATTGTGATAGCCAATTGGCACTTGGCAGAGCTCGTAGCACAATGTATAATGGTAGGAACAGACATATCAGACGTAGACATAAGACGATACGACAACTAATCTCTACAGGAATTATCACTGTTGACTACGTGAGGTCAAAGGATAATATTGCGGATCCGCTAACAAAACGCCTAAGTAAAGAGTTAGTACAGAAGTCGTCCATGGGAATGGGACTGAAGCCCTTGAAAATATAAGTTCATATGATGGAAAGCTAACTCAGTAGACTGGAGATCCCAAGAGCTGAGTTCAATAGGAAAACCTAATTGTATGAATTAGTATGGTCACTATGGGGGATAACCCTGCATATATATAAAGAGAGTTATTGCAAAGCTTAGTAAACTTCCTAGTCCATTCCTAAAAGTGACAAGTGTGAGGCTAAGCCTATGGCTTTTAATGATTCGACGAAGGTAACAATACATAGTGAATCACCTATGTGAGAGAGAAGTGGGGTCGCTTCGAAGGGTGTTGTTGGGGCACAATACCTAATGGCTCTCGCAGAACCAGGCTCATGTTCATGACCATAACGAACATAACTATGAGGACTTGACTTTGTCAGGGAGAGTCTTGTGTGAAGTGCATTGTCGTCTACACAAACGGCAGACGAGTTCAAAGACATCGAGTTCTACTCAGAGCTAGTGGGCTAAGTGCATTTCATGAGCGAAGGTTCAAAGGGTAACACCTACCTATCGTATGCAAAACTCAACTGCTGAAAACTAATTGGAATAATGTTGTTTCTGAGATCGACCTCCATTTATGTGGGGGATTGTTGGAATTTTGGTGTGAATGTATGTCTCAAGTGGTAAACTAATTTGCCCCACATTGGTGTGGGAACAAAAGAAAACGCTAGTTATAAGGAAAAAGCTTGACTAAGCAATTGAAGTCTTATGACATGTTTTACCACAAGTCCTACCCGCACGTGCATAGGGAGGGTGCAAAAAATGGGTTTCGGAACTGGAAATTGGTTGAACTCGTGCGTGCCCGCACGTCATGCGGACACGAATGTAGCTCCGAAAACCCGGGCCCGCGTGGGGCTGCTTTTTGCACTCGTGACCCATAACTGTTTTTTATTAATGAGTTTTTAAAACTGAATTAAAACTGAAATGGTATTGATTTCGGTTTTAAAAAGTGTTATGAAAATCATTATGATGATCATTATTATCTGCACTAATGACCATTATTTGGTCTTAATTCGCTGCAATAATGACCAGAGATCAGTTATGGTTCTTTGGCTATAAAACCAGACCAAGCATAACAGTTTAGACACACCTTCAAACAGCTTCTTCTCTTCTCTCTCAATCTCTGCAACAGCATCTCTCTAGTTTCTTTTCAGGCAAGTGCTCAAGTCCGGCAGTACGCTGTTACTGCTTAGAACCGGCGTACCCTGGGAACAGACGGCGAATCTGTTTAAGGGAATTGTGTCAAACACAAGCCCGGTTCACTCGTTTACTGTTTTTCCATTTTATTACTTTCTGTTATTTCTGTTTCAGATTAATTTTGTTGTTCTGATCAGGAGCGGAATTCTAACATATTATCAATACACATGTGTATACATAAGTGTAAATCAATGACCAGGATTTTGATGATGATAATATACTAGTGTATTTTACGATTTGATGATGTAAATCAATGGCCTGGATTTGTTCACCCAGTTCACAAATACACTAGTCTTCACTCTAGAATCCCACCATATATATGTATATATAAGTGTATTATATTAAGTAGGCTGTGTCCACATATCCAGTCTAGGCTTGTACATCAAAACCCTAAGTTAAGTAAATAAATAAAGTTTAGTTCCGCTGTGCATATCCTGTATCAATCAGTCACGGTAACCCGATCTGGGTGGGGTGTCACATATTCAACATAGAGTAATACATGAGATCAAAGAAAACAATTTTTTTCTGGTTGTATGTATGGCTATGACAATAAATAAAATTTGACTTATGGCTATAACAATAAATAAAATTTGACTTGGTTTCTAATTAAAATAATCAGTGTTTTCACATGATCTGTGCATAAAGTCAAAAGTAGAGATAGACTTAAACTGTTAAATTTTGATAAAGATTATATTTTAAGTAGGACCTCCAAGGTTGTCTACAAACAAGTTTTTAGAGATTTATAATTTGTATTTGTTCAATAGATTTATAAATTGTAAATGTAACAATGATTTTTAATTTATTTATTATTACATGTAATGTAATATGTAATTATTTAATATAAATGTTTTTAGTTGCCTATTTTTTTTTTACCAAACTCATGTTTGAGAATACATGCCATTCTCGCCCTTATTTTCTCGTCTTTCTCTCCTATTAAATAATAGTATTAAACCTTAATTTTCCTGGTTCTCTCTTATTATTCCTATTAAATATTAAATAATAGAATTAAACCTTAATTTTTCAGGGTCACTCTTATTTACTTAATATTTATTTTCTCAACTATTTATTTTATTTTTAAGGTTTATTAATAATTGTTTAATATTTCATTAACTCAACCCATTATAATACAAAAGTTTCTAACCCAGTTTATAATAATTGAGTATCTCTATTGTTCTGTATTTGGTAAATGATAAACGTGATCGTTCCAAATTTATCATATTCAAATTTTATCTAATGTATTTCAATTTACAGATTTCATCTTTTATAAACATTTCACTAGCAAAAAAATGAAGTAAAAAAAGAGGAAGGTCTTAGTGTCTTACAGGAATTTCATGGCTTGCTTTCTCAACTTCGTCGACAACTTGATTCTTACCCAATTGTTGTACTTGCTCCGCCTTTAAGACATCATATAAGAGAAAAATAAGTTACTGCTCAAAACTGAAAATTTGTAATAATAACTACAAATTGATGATGAAAAACTATGTACTAAGTAACCGTAACAAACTATAAAACAACGAAAAAATTGATAATATAATAGATCATAAGATGTTGACAAAATTGCGGTTCAAAGATAATAGTTAAAACCATCAAATGAATTTAACAGTAAATTACACGTTAAATTTGGTAGAAAAATAATGAGTATGGAAATTAAGAGATGATAGAAACAATATCATATGCCTTGTTTGATTAAAATGATATGCATATAGATTCTATCAGAGAAATTGGAAGTTTCATTTGTAGCTTGTATCCACAAAAACGATTGGTGATGAGAATTCGTCCAGGATATGGGTGTAAAATGAAGATTAGTAGTTTTTTTTTATGGAAAATGTATATAATGTTATGGAATATGAACACACTTTGAATCGAAATAAAAAAGCGAGCAAGTAACAAAAACCCACTATTTTTAAACCTAAGGGGCACCCAATTGACCAAGGGCTTGGGATTCATCCATCGAAATCCCATAAGCTTCAAAGGATGTCCCATCCGAATCCCATAAGCTTCAAGAAAGGGGCCAATCAAGCGGGCCAATCTTCAAATGAAAACGGTTTCATGAAAAGTAGATTTTCTTTTGTTTAAAATAATATACATATACCATAGTATTATTGTAGGTTTCGGCTTTTGAGCTTTGAAAGGTTTTGTGTTTAGATGGAAGGGTTTTTCTTTCAATTGTGTCTTCATATGGATATTTTCAAGATCCTTTCTATATAATAATTTAGCCAATTTTTTTGGCAATCTATATGCGTTGTATGTATTCATTATGTGTTAAGATAATATGCACCCAATGATTAAATACACACAAACAAACAAACAAACCTAACTTACCTGAAAGACCAATGCTTTCTCAAGTTCATTGAGAACAACTTTCATTGTTGGGCGTTGGTCTTGAGTCTCTGAGACACACAGATTTGCAACTTTTAGAAATGTGTGCAAAGAATCCTTGTTGGCTCCTCTATTTGGAATACAACTCTTTTTATCGGTTTCTTCCTTTAGTGTAGGATCTATCATGCCTTCTATTGTTCCATTGTGGAAGTTTTTTCTAGCGACATGAATGAGCCCTTTGTAGCTTGTATACACAAAAACAATTGGTGACGAGAATTCGTCCAGGATATGGGTGTAAAATGAAGATTAGTAGTTTTTTTTTATGGAAAATGTATATAATGTTATGGAATATGAACACATTTTGAATCGAAATAAAAAGGTGAGCAAGTAACAAAAACCCACTATTTTTAAACCTAAGGGGGCACCCAATCGACAAGGGCTTGGGATTCATCCATCGAAATCCCATAAGCTTCAATAGATGTCCCATCTGAATCCCATAAGCTTCAAGAAAGGGGCCAATCAAGCGGGCCAATCTTCAAATGAAAACGTTTCATAAGTTGAGTTTTCCGGCCAAAAAGAAGTTTCCGGCGAGAAAAAAGTTTCCCGGCGACTTCAATAATTGGGATTTTTACTAGAAAAAGGTTCCTAAACTTCTGTAATAAGGTTACAAAGAGGTTTGGGATGAAAATGTTGAGTTTTCCGGCAAAAATGAGTTTTCCGGCCAAAAACGTTTTTCCGGGGTGACGGGAGACTAACGACGGGTTCTGTTAGTCAAGTTCCATTGGAGGCCATTACGTTAATAGTTGGGACTGCCGGTGGTTATTTTTGAAGTTGAGACTGTTGACGGCCATCGACGAATAGTTGGAATTATTAAAATCCAATATTCCTTTAAATAAGCTATCCTTAATTTTTCTTTTTCTTTGCGATCTGAGTTTTTTTCTTTATAGAACAGAAAGATGGCATCTTTGCAGAGCGGAGACAAGGCAGAGATGCTGCAAGGAAACGGTTGCGGTGTGGTTAAACACTTCCCTGTTCTTTATGATGTCCTAACATAGCATGTCTCTTGCAGACCCAAAGGCGGCGCAACCAAGGTTCAGGATCATTCATTCAAAGTCTGCACCCAAGCCGCCTTCACCTCCTCCGAAGGTTGCAACAAAAGAGGTGGAAGGATCGCAAGAAAAGGCTGAGGGAAAGACTGTAGAGCCAGAGGTTGAGATTCTCACCGCTGCGAATCCGATCATAAAAGCCGCCACTCCTGGTAGTGGTCCTAAGAATTCAGAGGGTATTTTCGAGCGGGTGGAGGCCATGGATGAGGTTGATAAACCAGTTGAGGTTGAAGTGGAGCAGGCTGCAACAATTGAGGTTGAAAAACCTGTATAAACGGCTGAGAAGCCTACTCAAGAGGCAAGGAAAAAAGGTGATGCAGCCCATAAGGGCATTCAGTCTGATACACAGCAAGCGAGTGCTGCTGGCGCGAGTGGTGAAGGTGTTAGCTCTTTCAGTGCTCAGCATAGGGAACCTTCACCAGTCCAGCATGAGGATACTTTGGGCGACAATTACTACTTTTCTTATACCGATAATCTTGCCAATGAGATCCATGCCCCCGTATGGAATTTGAAGCAAGGTGACACCTTCGACACTTTCCCTCCATGTCGGGAATGGTTTCTAGGAGCTTTCCCTCCTGCATCAGAAAAAAAAAGCAAACACAAACAGTTGTATCAATCTCATGTGTTTGCGCAAGCCAGCCAGGTGTCGTCCAGTAACCAGATTACCCGTGAATGGCGCACCATGCACTGCGAGCGTGCTGAATGGGAAGATTATAGGAGTCGTTTGGCTGCTGATGTCAAACAGTTTGAGAAGGCCAAAGCTGAGTTGGCTGAACAGAAGGCTCAATTTGAGGCTAAGAAGAAAAATGAAGACAGGGGTATTTTGGGCCTCAAGAAGAAGTTGCAAGCTTCCGAGGATACGCTTGCTGAAGAGCACCGAGAGTGGCGCGAGGCGTGCAAGAAAGATAATGAAAAGATGTATTTTGCGCGGAATGAAATTACCAATCTCAAGGCGCAAGCTGATGTCTCTGACAAAACCATTGCTGAGTTGAGTGTTCAGAATGAAAAGCTTTCAAAGTCAAAAGCTGATTTTGAGGAGAGTCCGAAGCAGCAAAGGTGCACCGTGAACACGCGGAGCAAAATCAAGTTCATACTGTTTCTATCTGTGCTAAACAAGAAAATGAAATTCAGTGGCTAAACGCCCATTTAACTGCGCAGGAAGAGTTGAGGCAACAACTCGTCTCTAAGGATAGGGACATGGCTGGAAAGGACGCTGAGATTGCAGAACTCAAGCGTCATTTGCGCGAGTCACAGGAGAAGGTGGATTCTCTTGAAATTGACGTTGAGACAGAGAAACTAAGGGCCGATGGGGCTGTAGAGGCGCGTGAAATCTCCCAAAAAGCCTTGAACGTCGCCCAAGACAATTTTGCTAAAATCCCATCGACAGTCGAGCATTTAGTCAACAACTAGTAGTGGTTGCAGTAGTATGGGATTGCGCATGTAAGTTACTTATTACTTCTCTTTGTTGCGCTTACTACCATCTGGTAAACTAACTCTTTAATTCCATGTCAGGTCGCGAATGCGGTGTTGAACTCGGCCGAGCTTGACCAGACTATGGCGGTGCTTACAGTTGCAGCGCGCCACATGGGCCATCACGAAGGTTATACAGAGTGTGCGTCACATGTTGAGGCCGCACTTAAAGTCAAGTGGGACAATAGCCATTGTTCCACAAATGCTGAGGTAGAGACAGTTTTTGAAAAACTCAAGATAGTTATAACCATCTTGGCTTGCCCATTATGGACTTAGTGTCCGACACGCTTCAACATGTTGACTACGTCGCGCGCTTGAAGGCTATATTCGAGATCCCTGGCGACGAAGATTTCAGACTCGACGATGATGAAGATGAAGAGGGAGCTGGTGGAGCGGCGTGAGAGCCTGTTATTTTGAAGTTTGTAAAGAAGGCGCTTATGCCTTTTCTTTTATTAATCATCCTGTATTTTGAACAAACAACCGTGTAATTCACGCGCCTTGCGGTTTTAATATAAAGTGACATTTCTGCCATTTTATTATCATATTACAATTGTTGCATGCGTTAGAAACTTTTTTTAAGTTGTGCAAATAAGAGTAAGTGTGGCTCATGTTTGAACGATGTAATCCGACTTCATTTATAATGACACATTAACTCTATTTTATCAAATTATAATTTAGTTTCATTTATAAAAACTTTACTAACAAAAAAATGAAGTAAAAAAAGGAAGGTCTTACACGAATTTGAAAAGTTGCTATCTGAAGTTCATCGACAACTTGGTCCTTATTTGGCTCATGTACTTGCTCCTCCTTTAAGAAATAGTTTTGAGAAAAAAAATTAATGCTCAAAACTATAAATTTGTGATAAACTACAAATTGGCTGTGAAAGCTATTTGCTAAGAAAAACTATAAAACAATGAAATAATTAGATGTAAAGATGTCAAAGAAATTGGTGTCTAAAGATGATACCATAAAACCATCAAATAAATTTAAGAATAAATTACCAGTTAAAAATTTGGTAACAAAATAACGAATATGAAAAGGAAATTAACAGTATATAGAATAAATACCCTATACAAGTCAAATTTGCTAACAAAATAATGAATATCAAAGAAAGTGGGCGTTCCATTGTAACTTTTATACATGAAAATGATTGGTGTCGAGAATTCATCCAGGATATGGATGATGTAAATTGAAGATTAGTTTTTTTTTTTTTTTTTTTTTTTTTTTTTTTTTTTTTTGTGTTGAACAATGCATCTAATGTTATGGAACATGCAATATTTCAAGTACAAATAAAAAGGTGAGAAAGTGACAAAAACACATTATTATTTACCCCAAGGGGCTGCCAATCAGCAAGGGCATGACCTTCATCAAAGGAGGTCCCCATCTAAGTCCCATAAGCCTCAACCAAGGGGCAGTCCCGCTAACCAATTCTTTAAGTTGAAGCACTAGAGATTGGGTTCTTATAAAGTAGAAATTTACTTAATTTAACAAAAAGTATGGACATACAATTTAAGTTGTGGATCAACTTTGATGTCTTTGTAAGAAGCCTAGCTTAAGTTTCAATAGCATTATCGTAGGTTGGCTTTAATCTTGGAAAGGTTTTGTGTTTAAATGACAAGGTTTTTCTCTTCAATTGTGTCTTCTTTGGATATTTTCAGGCCCCTTTCTATGTAATAATTTAGCCAAAAGAAATTGTAGCATTGTATATGCTTAATACTTATTTCTTATGCATTAAGATAATATGCACCCCATGATTATACACACAAAAACATACCCGACTTACTTGAAAGACCAATGCTTTCTCAAGTTCGTTGAGAACAACTTTCATTGTTGGGCGTTGGTCTTGAGTCTCCGCCACACACCGGTTTGCGACTTTTAAAAATGTGTACAAAGAATCCTTGTTGGCTCCTCTAATTGGACTATAACTCTTTTTACCGGTTTCTTCCTTTAGTGTAGGATCAACCATGTCCTCTATTGTTCCATTGCAAAAGTTTCGTCTTGCAACATGAACGAGCCCTTTCTCACTCTCCGTAAGGTAAATTTGGTCACCAGCTTGTCTTCCGCATAGAATTTCAAACATAACTACTCCAAAGCTATACACATCCGACTCTCTTTTTAGCTTACCGGTCTTCGCATATTCTGGATCCACGTGGCACTTTGAATTAAAATATGTTCTTTTACATAGAGCTTCGTCTTTTTGATTTGGAGGCAGGAATACTGCTAACTCAAAGTCTTCGATCTTTGCCCTCCAATTCTCATCCAACCCAAATTTAAAAGGATCTATATCACTGTGTATCATCATTTTTTTATCATCCATCTCATAATGAAGGTAATTCAGTGCGTGCGCACCGTCAATGCAGATTTTCAAACGTTTTTCCCAAGTCAAATTATGGATTTTTTTTACGTTACCCAAATAATCACCAAGGAATCCATTAGAAAATTTCTCGATGACAAGTATCCTCTCAAAACTTTCAACACAAAATCCTATTAGAGTGACTATGTTGTGATGCTTAACACTAGCAAGCACTTCAAGTTCTGTGAAAAATAATTCTTCTTCGTGCTCGTCAACTTTCGGAAGGAAGCGCTTTATAACAACTGCGTCGTGTCTCTTAAATAGTTTACTTTTACTTATCCCTTCTATGGAGGAAGGGTTTTCTTTATTAAAATGGCCGAGCTCTACTGTGTACCAAGTATAGCAATTGCTAGAGACAATTTTACATGTGTCTGAAAAATTATGGGTGGCTAACTTTATATCATCAAGCTCAATCTTCAAGTGTTCCAAGTTATTTCCCTGCAAACGTGTGACAAAGGGAAAAGAGAATTACAAATTATGAAATTATATATACCTGTTAGATAAATGAGAATGAAATGTGGTTAATAAAATTGATTGAGGCTCTATGTAAATGAGAAGCATAATGAGAGAACCCCAGTTTGGATCATGAAGGCTCTATGAAAACAAGAAATGTGGGGCCATGAATTAAGTGATTCCATGGATGGTGTTTCTTTAGTTATGTATTTGGGATTCGGTTGAGAGGTTTTTTGATTGAGTATAAAATTCTTAAGGGGGGATGGTGTAATTAGATAAAGTAGTGTTGTTGAAATTCTTTTAGTTTTTCTCTAGTTACTTAACCGTTTTTTTATTTTTTTTGTTTTTTTTTTTATTTTATGAATGGGTACAACTTACGGATTTTTTTCATCGTGTCAAACATTTAACATCCCCTTCTAAAGTCCATCTACTAAAATGATAGATATGTAAGAAATGCTAAACGAAAAGGAGAATAAGGGTAATTGTCAAAGTTAATAGAATAAAAGTACAATTTTAATAAACCACTGATATATGGTGATTTTGAAATAATTTTAATTAAAATTTTCATTTAGTTGTAACTAACATCAAAGAAAGAGTTAAATGTCTTTTAGTCTCTGTGGTTTGGGCTATTTTGCCAGTTTAGTTCAAAGGTTTCATTTTTCGCCTGTGGGTTCAAAAAAGTTTCACCGTTGCCCAATATACATCCACTGGGTTAAATGTCTTTTAGTCTCTGTGGTTTGGGCTATTTTGTCATCCAATATAATAATTAGGGTAAATTACACTTTTCGTCCTTTATGTTTGTAGCGGATTACAATGGATGACCTTTAACTTCAATAATTACAGTCACAGTCCTTTTTTTGGTTAAAAACATTACACCTTAGGTCCTTTAACATTAACCCAATTAAAATTTCCAGTTAAGTCTTACATGTGTCTTGCAGGGGGCATTATTGTCTTTTCCCACTCTAATACAAGAAAATAAAAAAAATAAAAAAAGATTAACTTTTTTTAAAAGTGAGTCAACGGCACAATTGCTCCACCATATGGATCACGGAATGTGAAGCTTTTTTGATTCTTCATATTCCAAACTAACAAATTAGTCTTTGTTCATGGGTCTGTGATTTGCTAGGAATGACGCTTTTGAGACCTTATATTTGACAAGGATTCCAATATTTTCAGTCAATAACCCTTTTCATTCATTTCCTCTTCATATTCTTTTTCAGTAATTTCATCTTTTACTTTGTATTAATGGCTGTTTCGTCTTCTTCTTCTTCAAGCAACACTCACATTGAAATGCCAAACTCGGCTCTTAGAAGAATATACATGTCGCCATTATTAGTAGGTCTTATATCTGCAAGCTTTAATGTCGAAGAAGGTCATTGTCATCAAACGACCGATGGCCCAAATCAGTCGGCTGAAACCGAGCGTCTAACCAGTCGCCGGTTTTTCGGCGGTCGAAATGCATCTTGGAAATGATCCGGGTTAACCTGCGACCGGAGAATAACCTGCAACCGGAGAAATCGGCAACAAGTTCAGATTTTGAAGAGGAAACAGGGGCGAAACTAGGGTTCCGGTGACGGAGCCCATCTGCGACGGTGGTGGGGATGGAGACAGGAGGTTTGGTTGTGGTGGGGTTTCTCGAAGGTGGAGGGAAGTGTGGTCTTGAGAGAGAAAGAAGCTTTACATAAATCCCACTTGTCAAGATTGGGACAGTGGTGAGGGTTTGGTTGTGGGTGAGTGAGAGATAGAGAGAGAGAGAGAGAGAGAGAGATGAGGGGTAGAGAGAGTAGTGATGGGTGTTAAAGAGAGGGAGCACTGAACTGAAGGGGATTTTTTCTATTAATTTTTATTTTATTTTTATTGTATTAGAATGGTAAAAAGACAATGATACTCTCATGTGCAAGGCATATGTAAGACTTAACTAAAAATTTTAATGGGGTTAGTATTAAAAGACCTAAGGTGTAATGCTTTTAACAAATAAAACTGTGACTGAAGTAATTGAAGTTAAAGGTCATCCATTGCAATCCAGTATAAAATAAACAGACAAAAAGTATAATTTACCCTAATAATTAATTAACTTAGGAGTTAATTGCCAAAAACGTCCCTGAGGTTTGGGCACGTTTGACATTTTCGTCCAAAATGACACTTTTATACCAAATTGCCCCCAACGTTTGTAACTTTTTGTCATTTTCATCCAAAGCACTAACTTAGTTTATTTTTCTATTACGTTGAGGATATTTGGATGAAACTGTCAAATATAAAGCCACAAGGACGATTTTGGCAATTTACTCAAACCCTTTTTAATTTCTTTTGTTTAATTATTTTTGTTACATATATAATAAACAAGAATATACATGGAGTTTTTAGAAAAAAAATTAATAGTTTTGTCACATAATTTTTATAAATTTTCATCCAAATCACTAACTTAGTTTATTTTTTCTGTTAAGGTGAAGAATGTTTTAAATTTTATAAATTAAGACAGAAATTAATTTACAGCTTCTTTATATAAATCAGTTTTATAAAGAGAAAACGTCATTGGTGTGCAACACATAATAATCGATTACAACTTTTAGTATTTATCAGTTGTAGAGATAGAAAAAAAATTACAAAACGTTACATATTTTTTAAATGTGTTGAGCACCTAGGAAATATGTTGGCAGAAATAAAATATTTATTTAATTAAGATTATGAGAATAACTAACTAATACTTATTTTGAGTGGCTTGAGTAAAGAAACTTTTGGTTCATAGCATTATAATTATAATTTGGTGGGTAATTTTAAGGTTTGGTAACGATACGTTGTTTGATAAAGGGGGGGGGGGGGGCACTGGCTTATGTTTTTTCTTAGGAGCGAATTTAAAAGAATAGAAGATGAATTACAAACTTGGTGCATATGATAAGATTTTTTTATTTGACCTTTTTCAATAAGGTCACCAGCATTTTAATTTTATAAAATATAGAGGTTTAAGTAGATATGTAACAAAATTAATTAAATAAAAGAAATTTAAAAGAGTTTGTGTAAATTGCTAAAATCGTTCCTGTGGTTTTATATTTGCCAGTTTCATCCGAATATCCTCAACTTAACAGAAAAAATAAATTAAGTTAGTGGTTTGGATGAAAATGGCAAAAAGTTACAAACGTTGAGGGCAATTTGGTACAAAAGTGTCATTTTGGATGAAAATGGCAAACCTGCCAAAATCTCAGAGACGATTTTGGCAATTAACTCTTAACTTAGATTGCTGAGGTGGCACTCGGTCTTGCAACTTTGTTGGAATGTGACACACCCGAGTGCTCCTCCAGATGTGGGTTGGGCTCCCTGCTGATGTCAACCAAGTTGGGCCAGGTGGGTTTTTATCAGTCATAACAGAACAGCCAGGCCTCACCGGGTGTATGAGGTGCACAAACCGGTTAATTTTAATAACCGGATCGGTTAACCAGTTATACCGGTTAATTTGACTTTTTGACTTTAACCGGTTAATGATTTAACCGGTTATTTTTTAACTGGTTCGGTTAATTACTTTAACCGGTTCGGTTAATTAACCGGTTATTTTCGGTTATTAACCGGTTTTTTTTGCCTTTTTTTTGAATTTTTCGGTTATTTTTTCGGTTAACCAGTCTATCGGTTAAAAAACCGGTTTAAAAAAAACCGGTTAATAACCGGTTATTATACTAAACACTTGTAACCGGTTACTAACCTACGGTTAAATAACCTATTGAACCGGTTAACCCTAAATCGGTTATTAACCGGTTACGGTTTCGGTTAATAACCGGTTACGGTTAATTAACCGGTTATTTTGTGCACCTCACTATCCATAGAGAAAACGCCACACATGCCCTATGTGACTAAGCTCATCACAAATTCTAGGGAAAACCCACAGCCCCAAAAGCCCATTATAATAAAACCCTTGCTTGCGTATGACATTTTGTCATGAATGATCTAGACGAGGACACCAGGTATCCCTTGAGCAATGCCCCTTTGGTGTATAATTAACAATATTAATTTGTTAAAAGTTGACAAATGTTAATGGGAATTTCTATTTTTTTCTCTTAAAATAATATTCTTTGAAGTAAACAAATTTAAAACAAAGGAAAATAAAGTTGAAGGAGTAAATAAAAAAGGTCTTACTCAATGTTTTTTTCAATGCTCTCTCAAGTCCATTAACAATATTGAACATATGTGGGCAGTGTGCTTGCTCTTCCATTGGGCATAAATACGTCGTCTATGAGAATTCTCTAAGTGATCCTAGGGATATTTGATATCGGGACATATGATTCTTTAGACCGGATGGATAATGTCCAGCAACGTTTCGTTTTCATAGTGGTATTTGGCCAATCAAGCTAGAACGTTATTAGCCTGGTTTTTAATATATGTTTTCCTCTACTTACAATCACTTTTTATAATATAAAAGCCTCACTCACTTAATTTTGTGGATGAATTGTGAATGCTCTTAAAAATAAAGTGTTTTGGTTTTTTTTTCATCATCGTCTTCGTCATCGTCTTCGTCTGCTTCGATTTGGTTGTACACTGTAGAGGCTAGGCTAGTGGGTAGTGTCAATCTATTATTATTTCATTATTATTATTATTATTATTTGCTTCGATTTGGTTGTAGAGTGTAGAGGCTAGGCTAGTGGGTAGTGTCAGTGGTGGTAAGGGTGGACGGTATGCTCTCGGGGATTTGATCGGGGAGGGGGGTTGCCGAGCGGTGATGGGGATGCCGGTCCTGGTTCGGTGATCGGGGAGGAGTAAGGGCGGTGAGTATACACCGATGCGGGGGAAGAGAATTGATGGAGGAGAGAGGGGTTAATGGTGGGCCCTATCATTTTTCAAACAATTACAATTTTTTTTAATTATTTATTACTCTTCATGTGTTTGATCATTGCTAGTGATTGAGTACAAAATGGGGAGTGAAGTAGGGACTTGACATGGCATGAGATTATTGGGTAGTGAAAGTGAGGAGTGTTTGACCACTCCCTCCACCCTAAGTTGTGGTGGTGAGATCAGTGACATACGGTACCAAATACATCTTCATAATTTAGAAGTAGCAATTTATAAATTTAACAATTTAAAATTTTAAAAATGTGGATACTGGTAATTTTAAAATACAATATAAAAACAACTTTTATATAATAAACAACTTTTAAATAATAAACAACTGTTATATAACATTTCTTTTAATTAATTTTATTTTAGTTGTAACTAACAATGAATTTTAAAGTATAATTAGCAATATTACTTTGCTAAAAATTAACAAATATTATATGGCAATATCAGTTCTTTTCCTTTTAAAGTGATATTGTGCGACCCAGACCACTTTCTTGCTAATGGGCGACTTCGTATTTCTGTATTCTTGATATATTCTTTGACTTGTTGTGTTGGTTTGCTGTTCGTTCTCGAGCCGAGGGTCTCTCTGGAAGCAGCCTCTCTATTCCTAGGGATAGAGGCAAGGCCTGTCTACATCCCACCTCCCCAGACCCTATAAGTAGCTCTGCTATATGGGGGACTTACTGGGTATGGTTGTTGTTGTTTCCTTTTAAAGTGATATTCTTTGAAATAAACAAATAAAGGACAAAGGAAAATAAAGTTAAAACGCGTAAAGGAAAACATAAAAGCCAAAAAAGATCTTACAAAATTTTCCGGTCGAAGTTGAAACTTCAATGCTTTCTCGAATGCTTTCTCAAGTTCATTAACAATATTGAGCATATGTGGTCGATGTGCTCGCTCTTCCTTTAGGCAAGCATACGCCGTTTCCGAGTATATTCTGAGTGATCTTACGGATATTTGGTATTTGGACATATGATTCTTTAGATCGGGATGGATAATATCCGGCAATGTTTCGTTTTCATAATGATACTTGGCCAAACGAGCCAGAAACTTATTAGCCTCGTTCTTAATATATGCTTTCCTTCCGCACAGTATTTCGAATAAAACGACACCGAATGCGTAGACATCTGACTTGCAGGTTACACCTTTGGTCTTTCGATTTTCCGGATCCATATACCCTATTGTGCCAATAGGTTCAGAAAGAGTGATCTGGTCCATTCGGTTAACTGCTTGTTTGATGGATATTTCAAAACCGGATAACTTAGCTTCCCAGTTCTCGTCTAATAAAATTGTGGAGCTGTTAACGTTACGGTGTATAAAACCATAACCACGTCCCTCATCATAATGGAGGTAACTCAACGCACGAGCCACACCAACACTTATCCTCAATCTTTGCGTCCATGTGAGGTTGGGGTTGTTTAGATGCTCCTGGAGACTTCCGTTGGCCGCATACGTGGTTATGATTATCTTCTCATCCTTCTCATTGCAAAATCCAATGATAGAGACTAGATTTGTATGCTTGAGATCTGAAAGCGCTGAAATTTCCGTCCAGAACTCAACGTGTCCTTCACCATGCGTACGATCTAACCTCCTTGCAGCAATCTTGATCAACTTCCCGGACCGCTGGAGTTGTCCTTTGTATGCTGGTCCAAATCCACCACGACCAATGATGTTATCCTCATGAAAGTTATTGGTGGCGTTTAGTACGTCTTCAAGTGGAATTTGTAAGTGAGCAAACTTGGGGATTGTTGTTGTCATGTTTCTGTTTATAAAGTAAAAAAAGAGTGAAAAATCAGTGGGTTACAAATGGATGAGATTGTAACTTGTACATATAAGCAACCACACTATATATGAGAATTTTTGAAGCAATTTATTTTAGAAAAAAAAAAAGCTCTGTTAAAAATGATGTCAAAAAAAAAAAACGCTGTTAAAAATGATTTAGATTTCGAAAGTATTGTAACCGGGATAGTAATCCTGGGTTCTGGTCTCGTTGATTTACCAAAACCACCTCATAAACATTTTTTTTAAATGGATTGAACAGTCGAACCTGGTGATGGGTAGAAACGGGATATGAACAGGAGCAGCAGCGAAGACAGCGGTAGACGAGATATGAAGAGTAGCAGCGAGCGGTGGTGAAAGAGATGTAGATAATAGCAGCAGCAGCAAAGCAATCAATAGCCGGATCTGTAATTGCAGTGGCAAGCAAGTAATTCTTTATATGCAATGAATTATTGAAAAATGTCAAAATATGATCGGATGAATAATCAAGTTCATCTTTGTGACTATGCTAATTGTTCACTGGATCCTAATCCATTTATGATATATCTTATAATGATAGGAATGTTTCTATTAAAGCTGAGCACATGATGTAGAATGGTAAAGCGCAATTATCATAGTCGCAGATAACTATAATATTCCAACAACTACAAGATGCCTTGCTCATTTTATAATGTAAATCTACTCTCAACAATTACTATTATTATAAACGTACCTACGTATCGTACATTTGATAAAGTTGCTGATTAGCACATGATGGATATGTTAGAAATATTTAAACTTAGTTATGTTTTATCTATTGTTTGTAATATTCTTATTCGTAGGTAACATGTGATAAGTGAACAATTAGTTAGTTAGCATGTTAAAGTTATGTCATAAGCGGTTGATTAGCGGGAAAATAAATTTAAATAACTGTCACCACAGTTACCCGCCAAAGATAACCGCCAAATCCTTATGTATTTAATCTTGTTACCGGCAATTATGATCGGTTATCAAGACAGTTTCAGTTACACCGAAATTGTCCACTTTCATTCTATCACATTTGCTTGTATTCTCTGCATCATCTTAACAATAAACATGGCTGCAAGTCTCGTACATGTTTCCGCTGCATCTGCAAGTTCTTATGCACGAGACAGGGATGATCCGGATGTCCAACATGGTGGTATCAGAGCCATGGTGGGAAATCAAACAAGATCTGATGCGGAGATTAAACCAACTGCCACGTCAATGCCTTGTCAACATTGCATCGATGAGAAGAACGAAAGAAAACGACGAACTCGACGTGAACGATTATGTTACTACTGCCACATGCCTGGTCATCAGATTTACACGTGTAAATCCAAAGAGAATGATGAAGAGTCGCAACTTATTCGTCAAGCGATTAATACCGGAACAAGAACTCAGGATGAGGATGTGCATTGCCGAGAAGAAATGGTTGTTACAGGAACCGACGGAGGGCAATGGAAGGATATCTGGTATGTCAACCCGACATTTAATCATCATTTTGTGAACAACATAGATGTTTTTAAGCGTGTTAAACATATAATGGGGGTAGAAACAAGATCCGGAATGAATAATTTTTTATTCATCCGAGGAGTGGGTGTGGTTGAAATAAAAATGGGAAACGAAACACTGAGCGTTCCAAGTGTTTTCTACTCGCCGGACATTAATCGAAACGTTCTAAGTCTCGAACAATTAACTCTTCAAGGCTTTACGGTTCGACGATCCGGTGACACATGCAAAAATTTTCCCATGTTCTCATCTCCGGTGAAGAACACAAGGAATGATGTAACGGGGTTATCGAAAGAAGAGGAACTAGGAATGAAAGAGAAAGAAAGGCTGAAAAATATGTGTGGAATAGATGACGAATTCAAAAACGACTACCTGAATTCGTATTTCGAAACTCTAAATGTTTCGGATGAAGCAGAAGTTGATTGGAATCTGATGATCTTAAAATCATTGGAATTCCGCGAGTTTGAAGATTGTAAAGCGCTGATCAATATGCTTGATGATCGTGAATACGTGTTCAAGTATAGAATTGATCTGCAAAAGAAATTCGAAGAGTTGGTTAAATGGTTTCTAAATGATTATTTAGGGATCACTCATAGACCAATTCCACCACACACTAAGAATCAACAGAAAATAGATTTACTAAATTTATATATGTTGGTTGATAAGGATGGAGGGTATCGAAATGTTACAACAGAAAATATGTGGCCAATTATTGCAAAGGATATGGGGCTGGAATATAAAGATGGTGATTTCATGCGGATAATATATGCAATGTATCTAGATACTCTAGAATACTACTACAAATTCAAAACGGTTCAAAGTATGGTGCATGACAAGGAAGTAATAAAAGAAGATGCTGAATGCTCAAGGAGAAACCACAGGAAGACTAGTAGTGAAGACACAGAAGGCTGCAACTATACTGCGAGAGAAGAGGACCGAGAAGGCGAGCCATCACAAGCTGCGTTTTTTGCAGGAATTAGGGATGATAACTGGAATCAAATGAAGAAACGGAAGAGATTCAATTTCAACCATGCAAGACGGGCCGTTGAAGAAGCCAACCGAAGCGTAATGAAGCAGGCTCACAAACATAACCAAGTTTAGAGGGGTTATGTTAGAAATATTTAAACTTAGTTATGTTTTATCTATTGTTTGTAATATTCTTATTCGTAGGTAACATGTGATAAGTGAACAATTAGTTAGTTAGTATGTTAAAGTTATGTCATAAGCGGTTGATTAGCGGGAAAATAAATTTAAATAACTGTCACCACAGTTACCCGCCAAAGATAACCGCCAAATCCTTATGTATTTAATCTTGTTACCGGCAATTATGATCGGTTATCAAGACAGTTTCAGTTACACCGAAATTGTCCACTTTCATTCTATCACATTTGCTTGTATTCTCTGCATCATCTTAACAATAAACATGGCTGCAAGTCTCGTACATGTTTCCGCTGCATCTGCAAGTTCTTATGCACGAGACAGGGATGATCCGGATGTCCAACAGGATACCCTAACTAAATATAAAATAGTAACTTGCAATTATTAAAGAGTGTTAAGCTGGCCCGAGATAATGATATTCCAACAATACAAGACATCCAATGAAAACACTTACAATGTTAGGTCCTAATCTCTAATGTCACAATGCACACAAACATAAGCAAAATTTTACTGAGGATGTTTTCAATATTACGGCATGTAAGCGTTACTCACTTGAGTTCTTAGTCTAGGCTTGCGGGAAGTCAACGGGGAATTCAAATTCAAACTGGGGAAAAGAACTGTTGTTGCAAAAGATAGATATTATCTCAAAATTTTAATGACTATTTTTTCAATAATATGCAAGTAAGTGTGCCATGCACTAAACTATTGAAGTAGGCACATGAGGTTAGGGCTGCAAACAAATCGAACGAACTTGTTCATGTTCGTTTGTTAAGAAATATATGTGTTCACGAACTGTTCATGAACATTTACCAAACTAGATTTTAGAGTAAACTGCCATTTTGGTCCCTGTGGTTTGGGCACTTTTGCCATTTTAGTCCAAATCTCAAACTTTTTAAATATGGTCCCTGTGGTTTCACTTTTATTGTCATTTTAGTCCAAATCTTAAACTTTTTAAATCTGGTCCCTGTGGTTTCACTTTTATTGCCATTTTAGTCTAAAATCCAAAAAAACCCTATTTTGACTGTTGAAAGCTGATTGTTTTGTCCTTTTCTTCAGGGGCATTTTGGTCATTATACTTTTATTATAACTAATTATTAATTATTAATTAAAAATAAATATATATAACTAATCAAATTATATATAAACAACTAAACCCGTCTCTCTCATACACATCCTCTCTCTCTCTCTCTGCAACTACTATCACGCAACAACAACTTCATCTCTGAATGTTCAATCGCAAAGATCCCAGACCTGCAATCCTTCAATTTTCGATAACAAACAGATCTGCAACTGGAGAAATCAGGGTTTTATCGGCAATGGAGGTTTATTTGGCTGAGAAAACAGGGATTGAAAGGGTTTCGATGTGAAAATAAGGGTTCGTTAGATGACGACAACTACCTGTGCGTTTTTAGGTGGATTGATGCGGTTTCTGATACTAGATCTGAGGATATAGGCGGCGTACTAGGGCTTCAATGCCGGCTGAGGGTAGAGGCTGTGGTATTGAGGGTGTACGGTGGTGGAAGGGAGACGGTGGTGGTGGGTGTACCGTGGTGGAGATGATACTGTGTTAGATGATGGATGTACCGATCCATTTGGGTACTCACATTTGAAGTATCCCTATGATTTGCTTCTGTCCTTGTTTTTTTCTTGCTTCACAACTGCAACACCGGATCAGATTTTTATTAGTTTTTAATTAATTACTGGATTGTAGTTAAATAGAGATTAACAAAGGGGTCAAAAGATTTTCATAAATATACGTACGAGTTTGGTTCTGTTGTGAATCTTTCTCTGTTGGTTCAACTTTCAGTTGTCTTCTATTTATTTTTCCTTTACTGGTATCTCATTCCCATTTTGTCAAAACCCGTTTTATCAAGAACCGAAATGGCTATTTTTAAATCGACCCGTTCTGTTAGATGATGGATGTTAAGGCTGGTGAGTTTAGAGAGAGAGAGAGAGGAGAGAGAGACTGAGTTTCAGATTTGGGGGTTGAAGATGATGTAAATGGGGAAAGGAGAATTAATAAGGGTATTTAATTTAGTTTTATAATTAACAAAATGTTAAATGAAAAACACTTGGACAAAAATACCCATGCACAAAAAGACAAAATAGGCATGATGGAACAGTAAAAAATAAGAGTTTTTGAATTTTGGACCAAAATGACAATAAAAGTGAAATTACAGGGACCCAGATTTAAAAAGTTTGAGATTTGAACTAAAATGACAAAAGTGCCCAAACCACAGGGACCAAAATGGCAGTTTACTCTAGATTTTATGTTCATGTTCGTTTGTTAAGGAAATGAACTTGTTCGTGTTCGTGTTCGTGTTCGTTTGTGTTTGTTTGTTAATTTTAGACAACAAACGGAAATAAATGTTGATGAACACAAATGAGCACAAACTAATGTTCATGAACACAAATAGAAATAAACAAACACGAACAAGCGTTCATGAACAGAATATATAATACACTAACACTTATTAAATATTTTATTTGTTGGAATTTTGAAGTATTTAAATAAACTATAAAAACTTATAACACTAACGAACTATTGAACATGTTACCGAACGTTCACGAACATAAATGAACGAACGCGACTTCTGTTCATGGTCGCTCATTTAACTAAACGAACGAAATTTCTTGTTCGTGTTCGTTTGTTTAATTAACGAACAAACACAAATGAACTTCCCGCCGAACAGTTCACGAATTATTCGCCAAACATTTGGTTTGTTTGTAGCCCTACATGAGGTAAATGTCAAAACAGGTCAAGCGTGTCGACAGGGGTAGTGTTTCTCGGTTGTTGAAACATTAGCAATTTTCTGCATGGTGTTATGGGGATGTTATATATACAAACAAGTGGTTAACCCCGAGTTGCGGGTAGGAGGGTCCTAAAACCGTGCTAAATAGTAAGCAAACAATGATCAAAATCAGAAAAAATTATAAAACATAAATGCGAATGTATAGTGCCATGTGGTGTAAAACGTAAGCAAAGATAAACGCGAACTTATACCGCAAGATAGCGTAAAACATAGACAACCCCGATTTTACCAAGAAAGCTTAACCTAATGACCGAAAAAAGAAAAAAATGAAGGGGCAAAGTAAAACATACAAATTTTTGTGGTACTTAAAATGTAAATTTCATTCACTACAAAACAAAAACACTTTAGGAGGAAAAAAAAGAAGCAAAAACACTATTAGGAGGAAAAAAAAGCAAAAACACTGTTCCTAAGATCTTATCCTAAATGTTATATACTAATTATTTTCGTCCGCGCGTTGCGGCGGGGATCCAGTGTCTGCAAAACATGTGCCGGGAACGGCAAGCAGATACCGAATATCAAAACATAGATAAAAATGACGTGGTAACGATAGTCACTTCGTCCTAAAAAAAGATTTTAAACAATCTTATTTGTAATAGTAGGACCCACACTTCTTACAAGTTGAAATTCGTTTGTTTTCAGTTCAGTTATTACGGTACTAACACGTTAAAATATGGATGAACTCGTTACCGGTAATGGCACCGAAAGTACCGATCCCGAAAATCATCGAAATTAGGTACCGACACCGAAAATGCTCGGTACGATACGGTAGGGATGAGCACGGTACCTGTTCGGTACCGAACCGGTACCGGTACATAAAACAGGGAAAAGTGGTATCGGTACCAGTACCGAATACACCGGTTTGGTACCGATACCGGTACTTACCGGTGTTTTACCCATAAATACTGATACCGTCACTGAAAAACGGGGAAAATGGGAACCGGTACTGGTACCGAATATATCCGGTACGGTACCGGTTCGGTACCTGTACGATACCGGTATTTGAGGGTAAAAACCGGTCCTATACCGGTACCGAAAATGTTAAAAGGCGGTACCGAATCTGTACAAAAAATGTACCCGGTTTGGTAAATTCGGTATCGATACCGGTTCAGTACTGATACCCGATACCATTTGCTTATCTCTAAGTGATTTATTGTTATAATATTAAAATAATAAAAACCAACCAAAGAAAAAAAAACACTAAAGTTAAAAATTATAAAAAAGAAAAAGGAAAAGAAAAAAAAAACAAAAGAAACAAAAAGGAAAAAGAAAAAAGAAAAGAAAAGAAAAAAAGAAAAGAGTACTATTCATCAAGCTTCAACAATAATATGTATATATAATATGTATATATAATAATATGTATATAACTAGTGTTTAACACTCGCGTTGCAAACGTGGAGGTCATAAAACCGTGTCAAGTAGTAAGCAAGTGACGGCCAATACGAGGTTTTTAGAAAATGACGGCAAAAGTGACAACTTAGAAACTTAAGAGGAAACCAAAGAAAACTTTAAGTAAAAGGCAAAAAAAAAAAAAAAAAAAAAAAAAAAAAAATTCTGAAAAGACTAAAGCGGACTATCAAACAAAGTTTGGTGTTAAAAATCTAAAAATACCAAAATTACTAAATAGAAGATATCCAATGAAGACAAATTACAACTCGTTGCATGAATATTTTTTATATTATTATCCAAAAGGGGCTTTCATTTCATTTAAAAAAGTTGGCATAGCATAACTAGCAAGTGGGTAGACCATACCCGCACTAAATACAATCAACAAGACTTCTAAATATAAAATTACACTAATCCTTCTGATACTGACGGATCTAGAAATTTTTTCCAAGAGGTTCCTTTTGGTAGATTTTCATTAATTCTCACTATTTTTTTTTTCAAATCACATAACGTTTCCACTAATTTTTTTCCAAATCGAGAGGGTTCTTGGGAACCCCTAAATACCCCCTAGATCTGCCCCTGCCTCCTAACGAAAGGATTCTAACTTCCCTTATGTTTAATCCACGAGATCTTTCAATTTGTTTAATGACCATTTTTTGTAATTGAAAACGGTTCCGTTTCTAGCTCGCCTAATGCACCAACACGTTGTAAGAATCACCCTGTGAAGCATCTTATGAGTCATGGACTTGTTCAAGGTCTTCTGTATGACTTGACATTAGTGATACATTATGTCAAACCACAGTATTGGGTCGTCGGGGCACGTCCACACCGCCCCGAGCCCCGTCTCGTCCTCATCGTTAGGGATGAGCTCGGTCCGGTTCGGTACCGAACCGGTACCGGTACCGAAAGAACCGGTACCGAAAATCCTCAAAAGTTGGTACCGGTACCGGTACCGAACATACCCGGTTCGGTACGGTTCGGTACCGGTACCGGTTCGGTACCGGTATTTGAGGGTAAAAACGAGCAAAATACCGGTACCGAACCGGTACCGTACCGGACCGGTACCGAACCGGTACCGAAAATGTCAAAAGTGGGTACCGAATCGGTACCGAAAAGGTACCCGGTTCGGTAAATTCGGTACCGGTACCGGTTCGGTACCGGTACCGGGTCCATTTTGCTCATCCCTACTCATCGTCCCTCCATTGCAGCTGCCGATGGTCCTCCTCTTTCTTATCCCACACACGCATATACATACATAAATCTTGTATATAGTAATGGGGCTCATCCTTCACACCCTTGGGGCTTGGCCCATCCCTTGAGACTTATCACCCTCACCTGATGACGTGGTCGCCTATGTGGCGAACCATCCCCATGTGATGGACCTAAACCACACCCGCCCGCCTAAAAACGTAGTGTCATAGACCCACCGCTTAATGGTGGGCCTCCACGTGATTACAGTGAAGGGGTCACAAAAGCCAACACATCTTGCATGTCAGACTTTAGCGTTGAGAATGGGGGATATAAACCCCTTAAAATGTTCATGCAATGTTTTAACGTTGAGAATGGGGGATATAAACCCCATAAAATGTTCATGCAATGTTTTAACGTGGGTAAAATTGACTACACAAATCACACCCATAATTGTCATTGTGTCATTTGGTGCTAATTAATTGACCCTAATCCATTTACAATATATCTAATCGTATATTGTAGCTGATTACATGATGTATATTTGATGCTAATCAATGGACCCTAATCCATTTACAATTTTACATTATATCTAATCGTATATTGTAGATGATTACATGATGTATAAAATCTAGCTAGGAATATGTATAAATACATGTTTTAAGGAGGAGATAATGATGCCTCAACTACTACAAATTGACTTCTTCGAGTTGATTGACATTTGATGAAGCTGCTGAGCACATGATGGGTACCCTAGCTAAATGTAAAATGGTAACTTGCAATAATTAAAAAGTGTAAAAGCTGGTCAGAGATTTTTTTTGTAACGGCGACTTTTTTGTGTTTTAACTTTTGATCACTGCACTTTTTTGTCTTAATCGGGCTCACCCTGGCTTCAGAGTTTGGCTTGGGTGTGTCCCAGGAAACCATACCGCTTGATAGTCGTTGTGACACCACAAGAGCAGATTTCTCTGACGTAACACATGGTGGAACAAAAACCCAAGTGGGCTCGGGATTCAAACTAATCATCTCGCACAAAGCCTAGCTCAAATCCTTCATTGCCTTAATCCACCAAAAGATAGATATCATCTCAAAATATTACCATATTTTCAATAATATGGCAAGTAAGTGTGCCATGCATGAATCATCCATACAAAGCATGCATGCACACTTGCAAGGGGAGAGCTTTATTGGGCCGGCTGTCCCGGTCCCCACCGATTTTTTTGCTCTTATTGTTAATTTTACTAAAAATTTTTGAAAAAGTTTTTGTAGTGTAAAATATTGGATTTTTAAGAGTCTGACCCACACCGATTTGGATTTTGAGAGTCTGGCCCACACTAAGTTTTTGTTCAAGTTTCGTCACTACACACGTGGAAAATGTCACACATGGGAATTGTCAAAACCGTCGAACATAGCAGCAAGGAGAGTGTTTCCCGGTTATGGGAGTATTAGCAAATTTATGCAATGTGTTATTGCATGAGATTGTGAAAACATAGTAATTGTGTAAATAAGTCGTGTTTCGTTTTATTCATGTTATTAAAATGAAGTATTAAATGTATTATGTCGTGTAACCCGTTTAATAAATATGACCGTGTAAGTAGTTTTAAAGAAGAATACACATTTAGTAATTAAACATGTCATTTTACACGTGTCATGTCGTGTGTAACACATCGAAAATTTCGGGTTCAATAATAAAACGACACGTGTCATGTAAGACAAAACGCGTTGTAACCCCGGATTAAATAAAGATGTTTCGGCAGGATTTAAAGTGGCGTCATGTTAAATTTTTACCTCTGAATGACCTCAATTATAAATCCCAAGACCCGATTAAATGTTATACACATCTTTTATACCCTCAATTCAGGGAATCATTATCAATAAAGGAATTTCAAAAGCATGATATGATCCCACGAAGAAAAAGAATGGAAACCCTTTGTTTTCGGGTCTTGTTTTTGGATTCAAAGCAAACAAACCCAAAGTGGTAGGGTATGTAATAGTACAAGACACAATTTAAGGGCCCCTAACTGATAAACAATGTACTAAATTCGTGCAAGTGGATTGGCCTTTCAAAACACCAAGAAACAAGCAAGTTTTAGTCCCTGAAGAACCCTTGCGCACCGCAGCAAGGAAGGCCTTGCGGTGCGCAGGGGACAACCCAGCATCAAAAAACAGGCTGCAGCCTGTTATGCGCAATTGTGACCCATTTAGCCGGTTTTTCTCACATGTGGACGACCCCTAGGCACCCCTAAGCACTAGTAACAAGTGTTGATCAGTTGTGGGCACTAGTAGACATTGTTGTCAAAGAATTGTGGTGAATTATTTCACTATAAAAGGGCATGTTGTGCAACAATTGTTCTTCACCATTCTCCTGCATAATTGGATCATTTCTGGAGCTATCAAGCAGCCTCAAGTGATCAAAATTCGTGCATAGGACTCTTGTAAGTATGCTAGTCCTTCTTTAATTGAGTTTAGCTTGATTAATTAGCTAAAAGTCAAACCGTCGTAATTACGGTTTGACTTCGAGATTAGTCAATAATGGCTCAGTCATATCTCGAATTAAAAGTAGTTATAAGTTGGTATTTATGTGGGTAATAAAACTTCAAAAGGGTTTCCCCTGATCACCACTCTAACCAGGTCAAAAGTCGGGTCAAACTTTTAATTAAAAAGTCAACAGGATGCTTAAAATGTCATTTATGCATAATTAGCTATCTAGAACATATATAACCTGTTTGATCATTGTTATAACTTAGTAATTAGTGTAAGAACATGTCTAAACATGTTCAACTCGACTATTTCCTGTTTAGACCCGGTTCGAAACCGAAAGTCACATAGTTTGACTTTCACTTTGACTTTCAGTTCTGACCCGTTTAGGCATGTTTTAGAAATGCCTCAGAGCTTAAATTGGATTAGGTTACTTGTTAGAACAACCCTCTGTGATTACACACCTTGGTTCACTAGTTATCCAATTAATATGCATATTTCCGTTAATTGCTCATATGTTGACCGTTATGCCCTTATTACCTTAAAACGTGATTTATGAAAATGTAAAAGTGTAGAAACCTTAGTTACTGATATATAAACTTGTATGCAAAGTTTGAAATCAGTTTGACTTGTAGATTAAGAGTTATGCTCAATATCGCAAAATTAAAGCTTTATGTTAATAAAATGGCGTAATTAGCGTATAGCCTAGTTAAGCCTACTTTTTGGTATCAAACTTAATACCCACTGATATAATATATTATTTTGGGATTTTTAAAGATTTTTAATTAATTTTAGGCTGAGCATAACTAGTAGTCGTAGGCTTAATCCGGTAATTGTCGGTTTTGCCCTAACGGGCCATAAAATGAGTTTTACTTATCTAAACGACTCCAAACCTTTTGCTACTGATCACATATGATAAATAAATTATTTTAAGCCCTCTGGAAATATAAAAATATCAGATTTAAGTATCGAACCCGGAAATGGCCTTTAATCGCCTTATTTAGCGTTTTTAACGTATAGTATGTTTTAAAATCATATTGAACATACCCGGGTTGATACCTACTGATATATGAGGCAAATTATGATATTTTAACAGTAAGCAAAGGTCGATTAACTCAGACATCGTTTTTGAGCTTTTCGGCTTATGTGAAATTACCAAAATACCCCTACGGGGCATAGTTTGGTTAAAAATGATAAATTTCACATATATGCTTTAACCTACTGATATGACTTAGCAAATTGAGTATATTTGCTGATCACATCATACCTGTAACTCAGTTAAACACTTAGACTCTTTTACAAACTTTAAAATGACCAAACTACCCCTACGGGGCATAGTTTGAGTTTAAACTCGTTTCGGGCATAATGAAAGACATCCTACTGATGTCACAACATATTTGAAGCATATTAACTTAGGAAACCTGTATATGGCTCTTACGGATTCCCGTTACGCTTATTTCGCGTTCGGTTCGGTTTATGTAACAAGTTTACATAAATTAGCCGGCACCTCCTCAACCGCCACCACCTCCACCGCCACCAGTTCAGCCGGCACCTCCTCAACCGCCAAGGCGTAGGAGAACCGGTGCCCGCATGTCGGCACGACCAGGGGACTTCCATTTCAGTTCCCCACAACAATCCAGTGGCAGCCATTACCCGCCACATCAGGAGGACCCACAAATGGGTGGACCCTCCAACCCTGCTGTACCACAGCCGCCGCCAATGGGTTTTGACAACCCAATCCCAGCGTATACGGGTTCCATGGCTTACAACCCGTTCGAGCCACCGATTCAACACAACTACGGGTATGCAGAGGCCGACCCCTACTTGGTGGCAGCTAACTACAACGCTCTGCACCTGGAGGGACCATACGGAGCTCCCTGGGGAGTTGGATACCCAACACAGGGGTACCAGATACCACCTAGGCCGATTATACGGACTCAATCGCAGCCGCCTAGGTTCTCCCCACCCGAGCGTGAAGAAATCCTTCATAGGTTGGAGCGAGTTGAACGGGAAGCTCACGAGGAACGCAGGGAGAGGCAGACTTTCTTCCAGGGTTTAACAAGCTTGCTCAAGGGAAAGAGCAAGAAGGATCATTGAATCCTTCCTGTTGTTGTTTAGCCCCTGTGTGGGTGTATTTGATTGTTAAGCCCCTACGTGGGTATGTATGTTGTTTGTTTGCTTTGAGCCCTTGCGTGGGCCTATCTTTTCATAAACCCCTACGAGGGTATATTGTATGTGTGAGTCCCTGCGTGGACTATCATGTTTGTTATTTAAGTCCCTGCGTGGACTAGTTTGTTGTATCACCCCTGCGTGGGTAAATAGTTGTTGAAAAGACCCGTTTAGGGCAATTTGTAACCTATGTATAATTAATGGAATGCTTGTTTTTATAAAAATTTCGTGTTTGCCTTCTGTGCATAAAAAATTTATATATGAAATAAATAAATTAAAAATCATTCCTTTTGAAATAATCTGCCTATTTAAAATATTAATTGAGAATCTAAAGTGTGAAACCTAGCCTTAAGGCCAATTATAAGACCAGGCCAAGATGGTAAGACCTGTCTAAAAGATTCAATTCCCTGTTAACATCTGAAAACATGTTAACACTCCTGGCAGATGTGATTCATTTAAAAATCACATACGTTATTATATATAAGGATCTTTCCAAAGATTCCTAACCCAATTTATGATCTCTAAATCATGGGTCAGATCATCAATTAAGATGATCATATTTTTACCATATGTGGTAATATGTGCCTACGGGCCCTGCTCGTTTCCATACGAGCCAAGAGACAGTGGTAGCTGTGACTCCCTGTCTAGTAAAGGTAATGAACTAGGTTCAAACCTTAAAAGCCCTGATTCTCTGAAATCATAGCTTATAATTTAAATTGTCTATGTGACTAAGCCTTATGTGCTAAAATATATTGTTATTGTTTATAATTAGGATAAATTATAATTGAAAATCCTAATTTAATACGATTAATAAATTAACCAAATATGGTCTTTGTTTACCATGGTTAATGAGTTACCCTAAGGGGAAATTCCATAATAAACTCCCAAATAAAATATTGTCCTTGTTTTCTGCAACAGTTCAATTCAAATGGCTGACCCCGATGAAATAAATAGCCATCCAGTGGAGGTTAATAATGACGCCCGAATCAGTATAACGGGTGCAGAATTAAAAGCGATCATAGACGGCGCTGTTACTCAGGCTTTACAGAGACAATACGAAGAGTACAGTGAAACTCGGAATAGGACCCTCTCTAAGCCGCCCTCAAAGCCTAAAACACACTCTGAAGCTCACAGCAAGCCACCTCCCAAGGGGGGAAATCCCAAGAAAGATGGTGATGACCGTCAGTCCACCAACCATCAAAGTGTCCCATCTTAGCAGATAGTGCTGCATCAAGAACCCCGTAACAAGGGTTGCTCCTATAAGTACTTCGTGTCTTGTAAGCCCAGGGATTTTAATTGGGAAAAGGGAGCCGTCGACTGCATGACTTGGTTGGACGAAATGGACACGGTGGTAGATATCAGCGGATGCACTGAACGGGATGTGGTTAAGTTTGTGTCGCAGTCCTTCAAGGGTGAAGCTTTAGCATGGTGGAGATCTCTGATTCAAGCCACCGGAAAAATCCCATTGTACAATATGTCCTGGGATCAATTTGTCGCCCTAATCAAGGAAAATTTCTGCCCTCAACATGAGGTGGAAAAGATAGAGTCTGATTTTCTATCTTTGGTGATGACAAACCTAGACTGTCAAGCTTACCTAACGAGCTTCAACACGATGTCTCGCTTGGTTCCTTACCTGGTAACCCCGGAACCCAAGCGAATTGCTCGTTTCATTGGGGGTTTAGCCCCCGAGATCAAGGCAAGCGTCAAGGCTTCTCGGCCAGCTACTTTTAGATCCGTAGCTGACATTTCCTTATCCCTCACTCTGGATGCGGTCAGGCAGAGATCGCTGAGGAATAAGGAGGCTGAGAAGAGGAAGCGTGAAGGTGATAGCTCATAGAAGTCGAACAAGAAGCACCGTGGAAACGGTGATAAAAAGAAGGGTTCTGAGCCGAGAAAAGATGGGCATCAAGCTGGTGAGAAGCCCACATGCAAAACTTGCAAGAAACAACACTTTGGAAAGTGCAGACTCGCGTCGAACCCTCAGACTCAGTCGAAACCCTTTGCTTATGGTATATGCAAATCCACGGATCACAAAACCTTGGATTGCAAGAAGATGAAAGACGCAACGTGCTACCGTTGCAATGAAAAGGGGCACATCAAAACCAACTGCCCGAAATACAACAAGAAGCCCGAGGAGGCGAAGAAGACTAATGCCAGAGTTTTCAGAATGGACGCAAAGGAAGCGGTCCTAGACGACAACGTTATTACAGGTACTTTCCTTGTAAATGACGTATTTGCTAGAGTACTGTTCGACTCAGGCGCTGATAAGTCGTTTTTAGACAATAAGTTTTGTGAATTGTTGAAATTACCTGTCAAGACCTTAAAAGTAAAATATGAGGTGGAGTTAGCAGATGGCACCCTAGAAACCGTCTCTACTGTGTTAGATGGATGTGTTATATCCATTAAGAACCATTCTTTTCCTCTGTCTCTACTTCCCTTTAAGTTGGCCGGTTTTGACATAGTTCTGGGTATGGACTGGTTATCTCATAACCAGGCTCAAATTGTCTGTAACAAGAAACAAGTGGTAATAAAGACTCCGTCTGGTGAATCACTCACCATTCGGGGAGACACCCAGTATGGGCTGCCTGAGCAAGTGACTATGCTCAAGGCTTCCAAGTGTTTGAAGAAGGGGTGTGTCATTTACATAGCGCAAGTGATTATTGATGAGCTTAAACCGAAGATAGAAGACATCCCTGTTATCTCTGAATACCCAGAAGTGTTTCCAGAAGATCTACCTGGTTTGCCACCAGATAGACAAGTCGAATTCAGAATTGATATCATCCCTGGAGCAGCTCCAGTTGCTAGAGCACCGTACAGGTTGGCACCCACAGAAATGAAGGAGTTGAGGACACAGCTAGATGAATTACTGGCTAAAGGTTTCATAAGACCTAGTTCGTCTCCTTGGGGAGCGCCAATCCTGTTTGTCAAGAAGAAGGATGGGTCGATGCGTCTGTGCATCGACTATCGCGAGCTTAATAAAGTCACGATCAAGAATAGGTATCCTCTGCCCAGAATCGACGATCTGTTCGATCAACTTCAAGGGGCAAGTTATTTCTCGAAGATTGATTTGAGGTCAGGCTACCATCAGTTGAAGGTTAAAGATGAAGACGTTCACAAGACTGCATTTAGGACTCGTTACGGTCACTACGAGTTCCTAGTGATGCCTTTTGGGCTCACCAATGCACCGGCCGCGTTCATGGATCTCATGAATCGCGTCTGCAAGCCTTACTTGGATAAGTTCGTCATAGTTTTCATCGACGACATTCTTATCTATTCAAAGAATCAAGCCGACCATGAGAAACACCTTCGTTGTATTCTCAAACTTCTACAACAGGAGAAGCTCTATGCCAAATTCTCCAAGTGTGAATTTTGGCTACGAGAAGTCCAATTTCTTGGACACGTGGTCAGTGAGCGTGGTATCCAGGTGGATCCCGCTAAGGTTGAAGACGTAATGAACTGGCAAGATCCGAAGACGCCTACGGAGATTCGTAGCTTCCTAGGCCTCGCAGGATACTACAGGCGCTTCATTGAAAATTTTTCAAGGATTGCTGCGCCCCTAACTTCTCTGACTAAGAAGAAAGTAAAATACGTTTGGGGGCCTAAGCAGCAAGAAGCTTTCGAAATTCTCAAGCAGAAGTTGAGCAACGCCCCAGTACTGACATTGCCAGATGGAATAGAAGAATTTGTGGTTTATTGTGATGCTTCGCACACTGGCATGGGGTGTGTGCTTATGCAAAAAGGCAAAGTTATTGCCTACGCTTCACGACAATTGAAAGTGCATGAAAAGAATTACACCACCCATGACTTGGAGCTGGGTGCCGTTGTATTCGCACTGAAGCTTTGGAGGCACTATCTTTATGGTGTCAAATGTGTGATTTATTCTGATCACAAGAGCCTCCAACATCTGTTTAATCAGAAGGAATTAAATATGAGGTAATGCCGTTGGATGGAAACCTTGAATGATTATGATTGTGAAATCAAGTACCATCCCGGCAAGGCGAATGTAGTCGCCGATGCCTTGAGTCGGAAGGAAAGGGTTAAACCCATCCGAATCAATGCCAAGCGGCAAGCGCATGGAAATAAAGAACAGTTTGATGGATAGGTTGTTAGCTGCACAGAGAGAAGCTGTGTTGGAAGCTAACTACCCCAATGAAAAGTTAGGAGTAACTGAGGAGCAGTTATCTCGTAGCAAGGACGGAATTTTAAGATTGAATGGACGGATATGGGTTCCAATTTTTGGAGGACTTCGTGATGTTATCCTCCAGGAAGCCCATAGTTCCAAATACTCCGTTCATCCTGGAGCTGATAAGATGTACCAGGATCTAAGGGCAAATTATTGGTGGATAGGCTTGAAAAAGTCTGTAGCCACCCATGTAGCTAAATGCTTGACATGTGCGCAAGTCAAAGCCGAGCATCAAAAGCCGTCTGGCTTGCTACAACAGCCTGAACTTCCTACGTGGAAGTGGGAAATGGTAACTATGGATTTTATTACCAAGTTACCTAAGACAAGGAAAGTCAATGATACAATATGGGTTATAGTTGACAGACTGACTAAGTCAGCTCATTTCTTACCCATCAAGGAGACTTATAGCTCCGACATGTTAGCCCAGTAATACGTGGATAAGATTGTAGCCTTGCATGGCATACCTGTAGCTATTATCTCTGATAGAGATACCAGGTACACGTCACATTTTTGGAAGAGCTTCCAGCAATCTTTGGGCACACGTTTGAATTTTAGTACGGCTTACCATCCTCAGACAGACGGCCAGAGTGAGCGTACTATTCAAACGTTGGAAGACATGCTACGTGCATGTGCAATCGATTTGGGTGGTAGTTGGGATAAGAACCTACCATTAATCGAATTCTCCTACAACAATAGCTACCACACCAGCATCAAGGCTGCGCCTTTTGAGGCATTATACGGTAGAAAGTGTAGAACGCCAGTTTGTTGGGCGGAAGTTGGAGATGTCCAGTTATCAGGACCAGAGATCGTGTTCGAAACAACGGACAAGATTGTCCAGATTCGTGACCGTCTCAAAGCTGCCCGGGATAGGCAGAAGAGTTACGCTGATCCTAAGCGTAAGGATTTTCACTTCGAAGTAGGTGACAAAGTCCTACTTAAAGTGTCACCCTGGAAGGGAGTGATGCGATTCGGTAAGAAAGGCAAGCTAAGCCCGAGATACATAGGACCTTTCGAGGTTATCGAACGTCTCGGGTCAGTTGCCTATAAGTTAAACTTACCAGAAGAGCTCAGTGGAATTCACAATGTGTTCCACATCTGCAATCTGAAGAAGTGCTTCGCTGACGAATCACTGGTTATACCGTATACAGATGTGCATATAGATGAGAGCTTAAATTTTGTGGAAAAACCTGTGTCGATTGAAGATCGACGGGTGAAGAAGCTTCGGAGAAAGCATATACCTATTGTGAAGGTCAAATGGGATGCCCGTAGAGGTCCCGAATATACGTGGGAGGTTGAATCCACCATGAAAGAAAAGTACCCTCATTTGTTCTAGTAAATCTCGGGTCGAGATTTATTTTAAGGGGGTGAGGATGTAACACCTCGAAAATTTCGGGTTCAATAATAAAACGACACGTGTCATGTAAGACAAAACGCGTTGTAAACCCGAATTAAATAAAGATGTTTCGGCAGGATTTAAAGTGGCGTCATGTTAAATTTTTACCTCTGAACGACCTCAATTATAAATCCCAAGACCCGATTAAATGTTATACACATCTTTTATGCCCTCAATTCAGGGAATCATTGTCAATAAAGGAATTGCAAAAGCATGATATGATCCCACGAAGAAAAAGAATGGAAACCCTTTGTTTTCGGGTCTTGTTTTTGGATTCAAAGCAAACAAACCCAAAGTGGTAGGGTATGTAATAGTACAAGACACAATTTAAGGGCCCCTAACTGATAAACAATGTACTAAATTCGTGCAAGTGGATTGGCCTTTCAAAACACCAAGAAACAAGCAAGTTTTAGTCCCTGAAGAACCCTTGTGCACCGCAGCAAGGAAGGCCTTGCGGTGCGCAGGGGACAGCCCAGCATCAAAAAACAGGCTGCAGCCTGTTATGCGCAATTGTGACCCATTTAGCCGGTTTTTCTCACATGTGGACGACCCCTAGGCACCCCTAAGCACTAGTAACAAGTGTTGATCAGTTGTGGGCACTAGTAGACATTGTTGTCAAAGAATTGTGGTGAATTATTTCACTATAAAAGGGCATGTTGTGCAACAATTGTTCTTCACCATTCTCCTGCATAATTGGATCATTTCTGGAGCTATCAAGCAGCCTCAAGTGATCAAAATTCGTGCATAGGACTCTTGTAAGTATGCTAGTCCTTCTTTAATTGAGTTTAGCTTGATTAATTAGCTAAAAGTCAAACCGTCGTAATTACGGTTTGACTTCGAGATTAGTCAATAATGGCTCAGTCATATCTCGAATTAAAAGTAGTTATAAGTTGGTATTTATGTGGGTAATAAAACCTCAAAAGGGTTTCCCCTGATCACCACTCTAACCAGGTCAAAAGCCGGGTCAAACTTTTAATTAAAAAGTCAACAGGATGCTTAAAATGTCATTTATGCATAATTAGCTATCTAGAACATATATAACCTGTTTGATCATTGTTATAACTTAGTAATTAGTGTAAGAACATGTCTAAACATGTTCAACCCGACTATTTCCTGTTTAGACCCGGTTCGGAACCGAAAGTCACATAGTTTGACTTTCACTTTGACTTTCAGTTCTGACCCGTTTAGGCATGTTTTAGAAATGCCTCAGAGCTTAAATTGGATTAGGTTACTTGTTAGAACAACCCTCTGTGATTACACACCTTGGTTCACTAGTTATCCAATTAATATGCATATTTCCGTTAATTGCTCATATGTTGACCGTTATGCACTTATTACCTTAAAACGTGATTTATGAAAATGTAAAAGTGTAGAAACCTTAGTTACTGATATATAAACTTGTATGCAAAGTTTGAAATCAGTTTGACTTGTAGATTAAGAGTTATGCTCAATATCGCAAAATTAAAGCTTTTTGTTAATAAAATGGCGTAATTAGCGTATAGCCTAGTTAAGCCTACTTTTTGGTATCAAACTTAATACCCACTGATATAATATATTATTTTGGGATTTTTAAAGATTTTTAATTAATTTTAGGCTGAGCATAACTAGTAGTCGTAGGCTTAATCCGGTAATTGTCGGTTTTGCCCTAACGGGCCATAAAATGAGTTTTACTTATCTAAACGACTCCAAACCTTTTGCTACTGATCACATATGATAAATAAATTATTTTAAGCCCTCTGGAAATATAAAAATATCAGATTTAAGTATCGAACCCGGAAATGGCCTTTAATCGCCTTATTTAGCGTTTTTAACGCATAGTATGTTTTAAAATCATATTGAACATACCCGGGTTGATACCTACTGATATATGAGGCAAATTATGATATTTTAACAGTAAGCAAAGGTCGATTAACTCAGACATCGTTTTTGAGCTTTTCGGCTTATGTGAAATTACCAAAATACCCCTACGGGGCATAGTTTGGTTAAAAATGATAAATTTCACATATATGCTTTAACCTACTGATATGACTTAGCAAATTGAGTATATTTGCTGATCACATCAGACCTGTAACTCAGTTAAACACTTAGACTCTTTTACAAACTTTAAAATGACCAAACTACCCCTACGGGGCATAGTTTGTGTTTAAACTCGTTTCGGGCATAATGAAAGACATCCTACTGATGTCACAACAAATTTGAAGCATATTAACTTAGGAAACCTGTATATGGCTCTTACGGATACCCGTTACGCTTATTTCGCGTTCGGTTCGGTTTATGTAACAAGTTTACATAAATTAGCCGAAACGGGTCAAACCTTATCGGTTTAATCTCAAAATCCAGAATGTGCATGAAGGACCCATATTAAACAAGTCTCTGAACTTGTCGGGTCTAAATCACATTCTATCCGGTCTTCGCTTAATCGTGCGTACGAACCGTATCTTTGAAACTAGCCGGTCTATGCTTAAGCTTAATTAAAGACCCGTTAGGATTCTAATAGGTTATATTAAACCTTCGTTCCAGATTAGGAGAACCAGTAAAAGCTACGTGCAATTTGCTTATTGTGAATTATACTTTGCATCAGGTAAATACTTTTAACTTATTTTCCCTATACGGGCTTGGGTTACGGTATATAGCATACCGCTTGATCGAGCATCAAATCTCCATCATGAGTGGGTAGTTGAATAATTTGATCGGCTCGTTTAAACAGTCTTGTTTTCTTAATGCCTTTGGGGGGTTAATGACCATGTCCCGGATATCCTTGACATCATCTTACGAGATGGCCACGACCTGAGCACGGGGTGTAGGCGTACACCTGGCAGTGTATAACTCAATATTGTGGTGTGTCTATTGATCTTTAACCCGGATACGTTCCGGGCTACTGAACGCGCAAGTAACATGTAATTCGTTCACAAGATTATAATATTAAATAATTCTCCCAAGTTAAATAAAAATGTTTATGCCATGTGTATCCAAACCAATTTTCAATCATTTTCCAAAATAAGTCAGTTGAATGTATTTACCAGTGTAAACTGACGTATTTTCCCAAAAAAATTAAATGCAGGTACTAAGCGAAATTGGCTGGGATTTCTCCTAAGCATCATTAGAAGTCTCGCAAGCTTAAGATGCCTGAAGTCTGTTGAACCATTATTATTATTTTATTTCGATCCTCCTGTGGATAAACTTCCGGATATTGTGACTTTGATTACAATAAATAAATTCGGTTGTATCATATTTTAAATTTGCTTCCGCTGTGCATTATTAAATATTGTGTTGTTTGACTATTACGTTGCCAACCACGTCACGAAACTCCCCCACCGGGCCCACCGGTGACACGTGGAAATCGGGGTGTGACATCGTGTAACTTGTTTAATAAATTTGACCGTGTAAGTAGTTTTAAAGAAAAATACACATTTAGTAATTAAACATGTCTTTTACACGTGTCATGTCATGTTACCCATTTACCTTTCATTCTTATGTAATTTTTGTATCGTTAGATGAAATAGAACTTATAATCAGTATATATATACACACACATATATATGACAGGAGATGGATAAGTTAATTTATTGGCGATGATGATTGGTCATCAGATCCAAAACCATCTAGGTTGTATCTAACACTACTATCTATTTTTATACATATTGAAGCACATGATACCGTGTAGTCTAGTTAGCAAGTAATTAAAAAAAGGTAATTATAAAACGGCAACATGTAATTATTAACTTGTTTTGAGCTGGAGTGGAGATATTGATGCTCTAACTACAATAAGTTGAATTATGAAGTAAGTCTACTATGAACAACTATTAATTATTGTATGTGTACGTAAGTAACATATTATAAAGCCTCTGAGCAAATGATCGATAGCCTAGTTATTCATAAATTAATAACATTTAATTATTAACAAGTTTAGAGTTGGCTAGAGATAATGATATTTCAACAACTACACAAATTGACTACAACTTATGGTACATAGGCTACACAAAAGACCACACTGGTTGGGAATTGAGGGACGCCAAAATTATTAAAACTTAAATGATATCTAATGAAAACTAATTACAACTCGTTGCATGACTCTCTAATTTTTTTTACTCGTTTCATGTCAAAACCATACTATTTGGTTGGTTAAACTAATATGATATATAGAACGATTAAAATGTACACTACAAAAATTATAGCAGATAAGCAGAGAGACAAAACACACGTATAAACAAAGTTAACAAATAAAAGGAAAACTTTTTTAAAAGTAGAGGGGCTAAACACGTATTTTAGCAAAGTTGAAGGTTCGAAAGTAAAATACAAAATGCCACGACCAATGAATGAGTGCCAGACAGCTGCCTGACACTATTCCCCCACATGATAAATGAATTGTTAGTAAATATAATTTCACTTTATGAAAAGGCCCAAATAATATACGTATGTTTTAACTTTTATCTCTATGCCGGCCCATTTATTTACTAGGTTTTTGAAAGTTGCTTTTCAGCTTTTCTCTTTCATTTTTTCACTTTCCCCGCCTACACTCATGACCTTGTCTTTTTTGTTAAACTTTTCTATTACCTGCAACATACTAATCCTTCATCTCCTTGTCTTTTTTGTTAAACCTTTCTATTACCTGCAACCTACTAATTAGTAAACCTTTCTATCACCGGCTGCCAAAATTGCCGTGATTTTCATTTTTTTATTATATACGCAATTTCTTTGGTCTAATACATAATTCCAAAGTGGAAAGATGAGTCATGCACAATGAAATGCGTTTTTTAAAATATATATCTTTCTTTTTGTCTTCTAACAGAGATATATTATGCCAGGTATGGGTTAATACAAACAATTTAATCACTTTTTTATATCTGTTAGTGTGATTAGGTATGAATTTATTTACTAATACAAAACAATTTATGCAAATTTTTATAATGTTATATTTTAGTGACACTAACATTTTGTTTTATTTCTTCCTTTGATGTAAGTAGGGATTATCCGTCGGGTTTTCTTACAATTTTCTTTGAAAGGGACCTCTATTATATAATGGTGTGTGTATACAAACACAAATCAATTGCCAAAAAAAATCAATTAATTTTCCCCTTCGTTAGCATATAGGTAGGTACTTTCGTCACATAAGTAATTTTAAAGAGGGAAGATGAGTCATTGCCACTGTTAAGTAGCTATGGAGTTTTACGTACGGTAAAGGTTTATTTGGTTTTAATTTTTTTTGGTATAACCGAATCTATCCGAATTAGATGTATGTATAATCGAACGTTGTTCATCTGTTTAAACCGACTTATTCAGTTTGGCTATCCAATTAGACCCATTATTATGCAATTTATTTAGCAAAATTAGTGAAACCGATAACCCAACCAAAAACCAAATAAGCAATTCACTTTGATTTTTTCTTCTATGAATGTATTCAATTTTTGGTTTTTTTATTTTTGCTCAATGGATAAATTCGCAAGTGTGTTTGTTTTCTAAACATATATATATATATATATATATATATATATATATATATATATAGGGGAAAGATAAATCGAAAACCCACTCGAGTTGACTAAACCCTGAAAACCTTTGTAAAAAACCCATGTAAACTCAAGATACATTTCTAAAAAAAATAGGAAATGTAATATACATATATTTGAACATTTTTAAAAAAGAAACACAAAAAAACACTGAGTAGTTTTTTTTTAAAAAAATGTTGAAAATTTCAGGTTACATAATATGTATGTCCAAAAAAAATGTAACATACAAATTTTCAACATTTTTTTTAAAAAAAACTAGTAAGCGTTTTTTACATTTTTTTTCATAAATAGGTCCGTGTACATTTATATTACATTCCCTATTTTTTTAGAAAAAAATAAAAATGTTACATAGGGTTTATTTGGGTTTTCTCAACTCAAGTGGGTTTTCTCTATAGCCTTCCCCTATATATATATATATATATATATATATATATATATATATGTGTGTGTGTGTGTGTGTGTGTGTGTGTTTCTTTTTGTCTTGAATAAAAAAAATTAGATAACGTATGGATTAGTGGTTGAGGGAATTAATTATTTCTATAATAAAAAGTTATTGTTCCTTTTGTTCAACTAAGAAATAAGAGGTAAAGTAAAAAAAAAATGACTCTCTTTGACCAATATTGCTCTTTGGTGGATTTACCCATTTTTTTAACAATAAAAAGAGGCACTAAAAATTGTGTACCTTTCCCAATTCTTATAAGAGTTTCTTAACTACTTTTAATTTCTTAACTCTCTTAGCTTTATAATCCCTTTCGAGTTTCTTCCAGGCTTAGAAAGGCGTTTTTTTGGGGAAGACCGACCAACCGACCATTCTGCATGGAAAGGAGATTAAAATGTGTTTATTTTAAAAAACTTTTCTTTATATACCAATGAATTAATTGTTCAATTGAAAAATGTCAAAATATGATCGGAAGAAAAATGCATATGGCTTTATAGGCTTTGGGACCAATAGGTCCTGGGTTCGATTCTACAAGGGGTTTTTTTTTCCCATAATTATTGGGTTTCCTCTTGAATTTGTGTATAGGCATTATACCTAGTGTAGATGGATATGATCGGGTGGTTCCGATAGTGGCACGATAATACTCCAGTGGTCCGTCAGTGATCCAAATTTGCCGTTCAAAAAAAGAAAAGAGATGAATAATTAAGTTCATCTTTGTGACTATGTTAATTGTTCACTGGATCCTAATCCATTTACGTTATATCTTATAATGATAGGACTTTTTACATTGGAGCTGAGCACATGATGTAGAAATATAAAATGGTAACGTGCAATTAACATAGTCGGAGATTACTATAATATTATATTCCAACAACTACAAGATGTCTTGCTTATTTTATAATGTAAATCTACTCTCAACAACTACTATTATTATAAACGTACCCTAGTAGCGTACATTTGATAAAGTTGCTGATTAGCACATGATGGATACCCTAAGCTAAATATAAAATGGTAACTTACATTATTAAAAAGTGTTAAGCTGGCCCGAGATAATGATATTCCAACAATACAAGACATCCAATGAAAACACTTACATTGTTAGGTCCTAATCTATAATGTCACAACACACACAAACATAAGCAAAATTTTACTGAGGATGTTTTCAATATTACGGCATGTAAGCGTTACTCACTTGAGTTCTTAGTCTAGGCTTGCGGGAAGTCAACGGGGAATTCAAATTCAGACTGGGGAAAAGAACTGTTGTTAAAGATAAGATATTATCTAAAAATTTTAATGACTACTTTTTCAAGAGTAGGCAAGTAAGTGTGCCATGCATGAAACTATTGAAGTAGGAACATGAGGTTAGGGCTGCAAACAAATCGAACAAACACAAAAAAGACCTTGTTCGTGTTCGTTTAGTAAGTAATATATGTGTTCACGAACTGTTCATGAAAATTTACCAAACGAGATTTTATGTTCATGTTCGTTTGTTAAGGAAATGAACTTGTTCGTGTTCATTTGTGTTCGTTTGTGTTTGTTTGTTAATTTTAGACAACAAATGGAAATAAACGTTTATGAACACAAATGAGCACAAACTAATGTTCATGAACACAAATAGAAATAAACAAACACAAACAAGCGTTCATGAATAGAATATATAATACACTGACACTTATTAAATATTTTATTTTTTGGAATTTTGAAGTATTTAAAAAAATATAAAAACTAAAAACACTAACGAACTATCGTATATAGTAATGGGATTCATCCTTCACACCCTGGGCCCATCCCTTGGGGCTTATCACCCACACCTGATGACGTGGACGCCTATGTGGCGAACCATCCCCATGTGATGGACCTAAACCACACCCACCCGCCTAAAAACACAGTGTCATAGACCCACCTCTTAATGGTGGGCCTCCACGTGATTGCAGTGAAGGGGTCACAAAAGCCAATACATCTTGCATGGCAGACTTTAGCGTTAAGAATGGGGGATATAACTATATGGAAAAATTACGAAATTGTTGGTTGACCAAGAGGGTTTTCAATTTTGTCACTCTCCTGCGTCCTTGGAAGGACCACTGAGCTTCGGAAGAGTCCGCATGTTATGTTGATGCGTCCATGTCCCTAGAAGCTGACACGTCTCCCACATGTTTATGGGAAGAGTCGGTGGACTCTTCCGAAGCGTCGGTGGACTCTTCCGAAGCGTCGGTGGACTCTTCCGAAACGTCGGTGGACTCTTCCGAAGGAGCGTGATACATGGACTCTTCAACATGATACGCCGACTCATCCCATGCTCAGTGGTCCTTCCAAGGACGCAGGGAGTTGCCACGTGGAAAGTGGATTTGGGTAGACCTTTCTCCAAGTTGATGCCATCATCGTGATTTAGATGAGTGTCCAGGATCTGGCCACGTCATATTTCAGTTGTAACTGAATGGCTATGCACGATGAGCATTGACAACCTTCTAGAATATCTACAGCTGTAATCCTTTTTATCCTTGCCACGTGTCCATTCTGCTGTAACAGAACAACCACTTTTGTTTAAGTCTTGATTCCCGGTGTGCGAAGATGTCTTGGATCTTGTCTTCAAGTCTAACTTGACCTTTGCGTGAGCCCGCGCAAGGGTGTTAGTTGAATGTTGTTTCCACCCTTCCTCCGGCACGCGGTCATCGAAGATTGTTTACTTTTATCTCTTTGTTTAGAACCGCTGCGCAGCCACACAGGGTCTTTGTCTACGAGGTTTTGGGATAAGATTGTGGTATGGTTCAATGCACCTGCGCAAGTTTTTGGGACCATGCCCCTTCAAGTCCCCTCAGTCCAGTGTTGCTTCTATGCAAGTAGGTAGAGCACTGGACTTGTATAAAATGAAATGTGCGCTTTTTTGCTTTGAGAAGTAGTAGGTTTGTTTTGGCGCGAAATATGAAGAATCTTCTTGTGGAAGATATTTTTTTTCAAGTTGAAATGCTCATGATTTCAAATTTTGAAAAATTTGACTTATGGCAGGTAAAGGGTACTGTGATGCCTGTTGACGTGTGACGGTTTCGGTGACAGGCTGTCCCTTGTCAGTTACTCATTAAATGTGCATCGTCAAACGTGGGCTGCATGCGCGCGTGAGGTTATTTTCTGTTCCCCACTCGCCCCTGATGCCTAGGTAATCGCATTTTCCTGAAAAAGGTGCTGTTGCGGTTTTCGAGAGTATTAATGGCGATGGGTATATAAACCCCTTTAGTGCCTTCTTTTCGTTATTTGCTCTTCGAATTCCTTTCGTCTTCCCCCATTTTTTTTTTGAAAAAACCTGTAACTTTTTCCCTTTATGTCTACCAAAGAACATCTCGAAGACTCTTCTGAAGAAATGTCTGCCTCTCTACCACCGTTAAAGTGGTCGAAGGAGGTTTTCGACGGTCTCGTGAAGAACTTCAAATTTCCTGATAGTTGGGGTGTTAGATACCCAGATGACGGTCAAACGGCGGCCGACGCTCCAGCCTGTTATATCACTTTATTCTGGGATTATTTTACTGACGGTAATTTTCGCCTTCCTGTTACAAGATTTTTACTTGATGTTCTTGAGTATTACAAGTTTCCTGTTTCTCAATTGCACCCCATCGGAATGGTCCGAATTCGACACTTCGAATTCCTTTGCCGGTCGATGCATATTGATCCGACAGTTAATCGTTTCCGGATATTCTACCAGTTCCACTGTTCTCAAGGGTTTTATTCTTTTGCCCAACGCTCGTCGGCGAAGAAGATCTAGTTGAATCCTCCAAAATCTTTTCACCAGTGGAAACCGAAATTTTTCTTTATTAAAGATGGGGTGATTCCCATGAGGATGACCTTTTGAGGTACTGAAAGCATTGTGGTAGAGAACATGAAGACTCCGAAGTCGGAGATTTGGTACCAAGATTTGAAGGATATACCGTCCATTGAGCTTCCAGAGAGGGCTCTTGTTGCCGCTGGTATGAGTCTTCACTGGAAGATGGATCGTGAAGACAAACCGGTGTACATGGAGGATGATAGAAGTAAGATTTGGGATTTTTGCACCCTTTCATTTTCCATTCTTGTAAATAACGTGAATCTGTTACTGTTTCTGTAGTTGTTGCTTTGTATGTTGTTGCATACAAGAGGGAGAAAGGGAAGATGACAACTGTCCCAAAGGGTGCTGGTGAAGAACTCTGGTATCTACAGATAGCAAGGAATTTTGCCCTTCCACAGGATGAAGATCTGGCTGCGCAACCTTCGACTGGTGATGGTAAGTTTATTTTAAAATTTTGATCAATATTGCAATATTACTCTTTGCTGTCTCTGCGCGTGGGGTAATATTGCAATATTTTCTTTTAATTAGGTGAGTTGACTAACCTGAGCATAGGCCCTAAGAAGAAGAAAAAACGCGTACCGGCTGTTACTATTGCGCCGAAGAAAACTGATGCGCCGAAGGCGCAATCTTCAAAGGCCAAGAAGATCAGGGAGGAGAAGAAAGGTATGCGCTGTTTCTCTGATTCCTGGTGTGATTATATAGTGGTGTCTGATACATTGGAAGGACTTGCACCTGTAGCTTTAAGAAAACCCAAGGCGGAGCCTCGGGATACCGCGGACATCCCAGCGTCCAACCCTGATGATCCCATTGATTTGGAATCGAGTCCAGAGCCTTTACTGAGAATGAAGGTGATGAAGCGGAAGCAGGTTGAAGCTGCAGCGCAGCCTGCTAAGAAAGTGTCAAGAATGAAGATTGGCAAAAGAGGCAATCTGGATGCCTTTATTACAAAACCTCCCCCAGGTGAGTGTCTTCTTTAGCTGTTGTTTCGTCGTACTGTATGTTAATATAACCTTTATTCTTGTAGAAAAGCCGATTCCTTTTGTTCACGCGGAGCCATCATCTGTTTTTAATGATGATCTCCCGCCTTCGTCACCGCGCGCATCTGTTAGGGAACAGCTAGAAGGTACGAAAGATGTTGAAACGGAGGTGGAGAAGGTTGTTGAGGTGGAAAAGCCTGAAGAAGTTGAGAAACCTGTCGAGGTTGAACTGGAAGCGGAGAAGATTATGGAGACGGAGGCTGTGGATGCTGATGTACTCAGCCTAAGTCTCCTGAAGTTGCAGCGCGCGAGCCTGAGGAGGGGAAATCCGTTCAAGAAGACCCAGTGATAACTATTCCTTCCTCTGTCGCTACTTCTGCGCCTGTGAATATTGAGGGAAGCCATCTGGTGATCAGGGCTTCTTTGCGCATGATGAGGAAGACTCTCCCATCCGCCCAGAGGAAACTCCGGGGGACTACTATTATATAACTTACTCAGAGAGGAAAGCTTCTGAGATTCATGCTCCGGTGTGGAAACTGAAGAAGGGCGACACTTTCTCAGACTAGCAGGTTTGCCGCGATTGGCTACAAGGTACCTTTCCGCCTGCTGAAGTGAAGGTTCAAGAAGGGTGTTCTCCACTACTAGAAAAATTAAAATTTCTGACACCATTTTCCATAGGAAATGCGTCACAACTCGTGATTTTCTACGAATTTGTGACAAAATGCATATGTAGGAAAACCACTCGTAGGAAACTGGTTTCTTACGCATTTTCTACGCATTTTCCTACCCATTTCTGACAGAAAAGGGCTGTCACAAATTGCTACACATTTTCTACGCATTTTCCTACCCATTTAACGGAAGTTAATTTTTAATTTTTGCTACACAATTGTCACGAAATTTAATTTTGATATTTTTTCATAGTTTATGACAAAATATTTCTTATTATACTTAGATTATATTTTAATGTTTAATCGGCATTTTTATTAATTATTGCGTAGGAAATGTGTAGCAACTTGCTACGCATTTGTGATGGAAAATTTAGTGCGTAGGAAATGTGTAGCAACTTGCTACGCATTTGTGACGAATTTGTAATAAATAAAATGAAAAAAAGAAAAGGTTTTTGGCGATATATTTTGTGTCACAAACCCGTCAGTAAAAATATTTTTTGTTTAAAGAAAATGTTTTTTCTTATTTTATTCTATTTATAAATCATCCGAGAGATTTGATACAAAAGAAAATAAAACTAAAAATTATACAAATTTAATACCATTAATCATAAATTTATACAAACCCGTGCAGCCCACACATCTCTAATATAAGTTATTTAACCACTAATGTATAGTTACAAATGGACGGGCCGGGTAGGTCAAATATACACTTAGGCAAAACACTTATTGTCCAAAGTTTTACATTTTTAAAAATAATTATTGTGTTAAATATGATTGTACAAATTATATTATTTCAAACTAGTCTTGCTTTTTATACATTAGAATATACATTTGTGGTCCATCACAAGTTAACATCCTATGATGTTAACTTGCCAGTTGGCATAACATTTAGGCATATCTTTAGGCAATTAATTAGGCATATGTAATGAATAGATTTAATCACACATCATATACAACCAATGGTATCATGCTTACCTTGAAGAAGCTGCTAGCTTTACTTCCACCACACACCGTATAGTGCGCGAGTGGCGTAGTATGCATAAAGAATGGGATGCTGTTGAAGCATCCAAGAAAAAAGCTTCTAAAGAGGAGGCCCGAGTTGCCCTGCTGAGGGTTAAGTTGGAGGCTGAGCGAGCCAAGTTTAAGAGCGAGAAGAAAACTGAAGAGTGGTCTGCCGCGGGATGGAAAAGAAAAGCGGAAGCTAAAGCCGCCTTACTTTCAGAAGAGCGTAAACGTTGGAGAGAAATCTGTGAGAAGGATAATAATGAAAAAATGGGTCTCCGTAATGTCATCAACAATCTCAAGGCAGAGATTGAGAAGCTGAAGAAGCAGGATGAGGAGATTGAGAAGCTGAAGAAAGAGAAGGCGGAAGCTGAAGCGACCCGTGATGAGGCCCGTTCTCATCGAGAGAGGAGCGAGCAGAGAGAGGTACGAACTTGCGCCACTCTTGCCCTTAAGAATAAGGAGATAGACGAACTTACCTCTTTATTATCTGATCAGGAACAAATTAAGGCGGAGCTTGAATCTGTCAAAAAAGATTTGCAGCTTTAGCGAGTTGAGAAAGTTGAGACCTCCCACCGCCTGAGTGAAACCGAAGTAAAGTTAGAAAACTCTGAGACTGCTCGAGTGACTGCGGAGAGTCTGGTTGAACTGTTGAAGGATGACATCTTCTAGATGAAACATCGCGGGATTATAAGTGTAAGTGTGTCAATTCTTTGCAACATTTTGATGTGGTTGTACATCTTCTTATTTGTTGTCTTGCGCATGTTGCAAATTCTGTCCTCAATTCCAATGAGTTGGATCAAACGGTTGCACGTCTACTGGTTACTGCTCGCAATGACGGATACGCCCAAGGGTACACAGAATGTACCTAGCATGTTAATAATGCTTTAAAGGTTACTTGGGATACCAGCAGGACCGCCACGCATAGAGTTGATACCGAAGCTGCTCATGCTGCTGCCAAGGCTGAATACAACACTTTACATCTTCCTGTGATGGACCTAGTCACCGTTGCGCTTCAATCTGAAGACTTTGTTGCGCAATTGAAGGAAGTGTTTCCTGATGAAGCAGAGGATGATGAAGACCTAGATTAGGTTCTTTGTTCTTTTGTGGTTGTTGAACATTTGTAGTTTGAATAGGCTTGGGATGTGGATCCCTTTTAACGGTTTGTTAATGCGCTGTTGCGCATGTAACTTGTTGATGCACTGCTGTAGATCTTCTAACACCCTTGCGCGGGCTCGCACAAAGGTGAAGTTAGACTTGAAGACAAGATCCTAGACATCTCCGCACACCGGGAATCAAGACTTAAACAAAAGTGGTTGTTGTGTTACAGCAGAATGGACGCGTGGCAAGGATAAAAAGGATTACAGTTGTAGATCTTCTAGAAGGTTGTCAATGCTCATCGTGCACAGCCATTCAGTTACAACTGAAAGATGACGTGGCCAGATCCTGGACACTCATCTAAATCACGATGATGGTATCAACTTGGAGAAAGGTCTACCCAAATCCACTTTCCACGTGGCAACTCCCTAGCCGTCGATCACACTCATTATCCGTGTGAGTAAATGTGACGTGAATGATCGACGGAAAAGAAAATAACCGCTTACGAAAAATGCTTTCCGTTACTCTCTCCGTCACATCAGTTTCCCGCCAAAAACGGTTATAAATAGAAGGCTGCAGGTATGATCTCACAAGTTACATTCACTTCACTTTTACTACTTCTTCTTCTTCTTCATCGAGATCACTGTACTTATTCTCATGTCGGAGGGTGGTCACGGAGAGAACCCCCATTCTCCCCGTGGCGAGTCTAACGGCTTTCTGGTTTGCAGTGACCATCGGAGAAGGAGCTCGGTCAAACCCCCGAATCCAGCGAGAGGACTAACCCTTTTTATGCAGAACTAAACCCCTGGTCTGATTGATTCCGGTCATTCGAACCACTATTTCTTCATTGGCGCCCACCGATTCTTCAATTTTCAACTTCATCTTCTTGTTTATTCATTTCTTTTCACTCTCTGTTTCCTATGGCAGAAACTCCGTCAAATCGTCCATCAGGCCCTCGACCGGAGAATTTTGCTCGTGATCTTCGGGTCGAGGGGATTGTGGAAGAAGCATCCGATGATAACGGTGTCCAGCACAACGTTAATCATCCGAATGATCCTGTTACACCAGGAGCACAACCTGAAATCCCGATAAGTTCGATTTTACCTCCTGGTGAATCTCCGATTTCATGGTACGTAAGATCTCAGGGTGCACTAAACGCAGTCTATTCACAGCTCTGTACACAAGCTGCTCAACCTGCAACTCAATCATGAAGATCTGCACCTCAGGTGCGAGCCCCGTCTACACCACGTGCATCGCACTACGATGCACCATCACGTATGTCCGTGGACGATACGGAAGTCTACTCTAGATCTCCCAATAGGTACGAATCCACACACTCTGAATCCAGGCGTAGAGATCACCGTGATGAACAGTACTCTCACAGGCGTCAGTCAGTCCATTCATGGTTGGGCCCACGTTCATACCAGAAGCGGGACACCCAAACCGATGAATATGACAGGACGTGGCTGCGCATGTGCATTGAACCATACCACACTCTTATCCCAAAACCTCGTAGAAAAAGACCCTGCGTGGCTGCGCAGCGGTTCTAAACAAAGAGATAAAAGTAAACAATCTTCGATGACCGCGTGCCGGAGGAAAGGCGGAAACAACGTTCAACTAACACCCTTGCGCGGGCTCGCACAAAGGTGAAGTTAGACTTGAAGACAAGATCCTAGACATCTCCGCACACCGGGAATCAAGACTTAAACAAAAGTGGTTGTTGTGTTACAGCAGAATGGACGCGTGGCAAGGATAAAAAGGATTACAGTTGTAGATCTTCTAGAAGGTTGTCAATGCTCATCGTGCACAGCCATTCAGTTACAACTGAAAGATGACGTGGCCAGATCCTGGACACTCATCTAAATCACGATGATGGTATCAACTTGGAGAAAGGTCTACCCAAATCCACTTTCCACGTGGCAACTCCCTAGCCGTCGATCACACTCATTATCCGTGTGAGTAAATGTGACGTGAATGATCGACGGAAAAGAAAATAACCGCTTATGAAAAATGCTTTCCGTTACTCTCTCCGTCACATCAGTTTCCCGCCAAAAACGGTTATAAATAGAAGGCTGCAGGTATGATCTCACAAGTTACATTCACTTCAATTTTACTACTTCTTCTTCATCGAGATCACTGTACTTATTCTCATGTCGGAGGGTGGTCACGGAGAGAACCCCCATTCTCCCCGTGGCGAGTCTAACGGCTTTCTGGTTTGCAGTGACCATCGGAGAAGGAGCTCGGTCAAACCCCCGAATCCAGCGAGAGGACTAACCCTTTTTATGCAGAACTAAACCCCTGGTCTGATTGATTCCGGTCATTCGAACCACTATTTCTTCATTGGCGCCCACCGATTCTTCAATTTTCAACTTCATCTTCTCGTTTATTCATTTCTTTTCATTCTCTGTTTCCTATGGCAGAAACTCCGTCAAATCGTCCATCAGGCCCTCGACCGGAGAATTTTGCTCGTGATCTTCGGGTCGAGGGGATTGTGGAAGAAGCATCCGATGATAACGGTGTCCAGCACAACGTTAATCATCCGAATGATCCTGTTACACCAGGAGCACAACCTGAAATCCCGATAAGTTCGATTTTACCTCCTGGTGAATCTCCGATTTCATGGTACGTAAGATCTCAGGGTGCACTAAACGCAGTCTATTCACAGCTCTGTACACAAGCTGCTCAACCTGCAACTCAATCATGAAGATCTGCACCTCAGGTGCGAGCCCCGTCTACACCACGTGCATCGCACTACGATGCACCATCACGTATGTCCGTGGACGATACGGAAGTCTACTCTAGATCTCCCAATAGGTACGAATCCACACACTCTGAATCCAGGCGTAGAGATCACCGTGATGAACAGTACTCTCACAGGCGTCAGTCAGTCCATTCATGGTTGGGCCCACGTTCATACCAGAAGCGGGACACCCAAACCGATGAATATGACAGGACGTATCAAGAAGGTGACAACACAAGCATTTTTAGTCGATTGCAGAGAGATCATGCAAACTACAAACCAAAAATCCGTGCGGTTTACAACCCAGACGCGGAGTATGATTACAATCTGATTTACCGACCAGCAGAAGCCGCGGAAAACTCAAAGTTTATTAGCGAGGTTGCTTTAGCTCCTCTTGAGAGGGCGAAATTACCATCAAATGTTGGGAAGTTCAACGGACTGTCAGATCCCGATGACCATCTACGCGTTTTCACCAACGCAGGATTAGTCGGAGGATGGACACTACCCATGTGGTGCCATTTATTTGTCCAAACTTTGACAGGCGCAGCACGATTGTGGTTCGATAACTTACCGGTGGGTAAGTTAACGTCCTGGGTAGATTTGAGGGAGAAGTTTCTAGTCCACTTCAGTCAACAGTGCAGGTACGTTAGAAACTCGGCAGACGTTATGAACATCTGGAGAAGAGACGATGAAAGCTTGGAAGATTTCATAACAAGGTACAACAAAGAAGTACTGGAAATCGGCGATGAACCGCTGCGCAGCCACGCAGGGTCTTTTTCTACGAGGTTTTGGGATAAGAGTGTGGTATGGTTCAATGCACATGCGCAAGGTTTTTGGGACCATACCCCTTCAATGTTGAACTCGAAAACACTCGTATTATACAAACGAGACAACTTCACCTAAAATAGGCGTGAAACCCACAATTTGGTGAACGACTTGGCGGGATTATGTTTCGATTTATCCTCTTTTTTCAAGGATTTCATAACTGGACGTTGAACTATTTCATATGATATGATGGGAGTTTCCAGTGTATTGTGCGTTGCTTTGCTAAGCGCCATTCATAGTGCTACCATAGAAAATTCTTTAATTGAAGATAGTGATGGCGCAAATACATTACGTGCTTTTAACCCAACTCAAGCCGAAGAAACTTATTCAGTGGTCACTACGAATTGCTTTTGGTCCCAAATATTTGTGGTTGCTTTTTTCAATAAACGCTGGTTACATTTCTTTATGTTGTTTGTACTAGTACCTAGTTTATGGATGAATGTTTTTAGAGCAGTCGGTCCGGCCTTGAACCTACATGCCTATAACTTCATTTCTCAAAAAATTTGCAACGGAAGATCCTGAATTTAAGACTTTCTACACCAAAAATATTCTCTTAAACGAAGGGATTCGTGCTTGGATGGTGGCTCAAGATTAGCCTCATGAAAACCTTATATTCCCTAAGGAACGTTCTACCCCGTGTAAACACTCTTTAATGGAACTTTAGCTTTAGCTGGTTGTGACCAAGAAACCATCGGTTTTCTTATCCGTCCCTTGGATATATAGAGAGGGAGGACAGAGCTTTTGGTTTTTCATGTTGTCAACGAGTTGAATAATGGTTTTTTTTGTGTTGTTAAAGAGTTGAACAATGAAAATAGATGGTGAGTGCCCGATCGAATTGATCGGGTCATGTAGGAACTGTTACTGATTCTCATTTTTTATGGTTTTTAATTGATTTAAACACGTGCCGAAGTCATTTTGGGCATATCACAACTATATTTTTTAAGTTTTTTTTTTTATTCGGTTGCTATATTGAGTATGGTACCGTATCGATACCATAATGAACCGAACCAATATCGATTGGATTCCCGTCATTAACGTTATTTTTACCGTTTCCATTTAGAATTCGTTAAAAATCAGGGGCTTGCTGCGGAGCGCGAATGTAACCCACTAGTTATAATAGTTTAGCTATAACGAAGAACTACCTAGTATGTCAATGATGGGAAAAACACACCTTAGTGTATACTCGATTTCTTGCACTTGGCATGTTATTATAAGTAGCTCTAATAAATCAAGGGCAACAAGTTTGATCACATTTTAGCACTTCATGATTTAAAATTTTAGTTCCTAAAAACGCTATTTAAACATCAAGCTCAATATTATTTATTTACAAGTACAAGTATGTCAACAAGGAAATTATAAACTAAAAGCCCAAATTAAAAAAAAAATAATAATAACCATTGAAATCATCACCTAAATCCAAAAGTCCTTTATCGTTGCACTCCAAAATCCGCCATCAACACCAAAATGCCATACTTTTTTTTTTCATTGTACTATTATGAGGCTACGCGGTATGAGGCGTCACGCCACCTCCATGCCACCTCAGCCGAAAAAGGCCAATAGTACCCGTGACCATACCACTAGTGCTTTCATGGGGGATCCACCCGGCAAAATCAACCCATACATTCAACTTTGGGTTATGATGGGTATTATTTTTGTAGTAGATGAGTTAATTTGGGTTAACAATTCTTGTTAATAGGGTCAAGATTGGTAATTTTAAAAATAACAAAATAACAAAATAACATCGTGGGTCAGGATGGATTTCACTGGGTAAACCCTAAAACCAACGCATTCTCCTTTTTTTCTCATCTCCCACACCCAAATCACCACCATCCTACAATCTCCATTCCACCATCTCCGACCAACACAACTCCGCCTCTCAACCAACACTGTATTCGGAGCACGCCTAAACCACCATACTCCGACCATCAACCACTGCTTCTGCTCACGACCATCGCCTCCAGCCCGCCGCCTTCGTTTCAGTCCAATTAAATAACCAAATTAGACTGCATTTGGTCGAGCCTAACAATAACTTCTGCAGCGATTTAGGTTATCACTCGATCGTATCTCACTGCAGCGATTGTTACGACGATCGGTTGTTCTCTTGAGGTATATTGTGTTAATTTATGTTATTTTGTGGATTTTTTGGATTATTGATATGATTGCCAGATGAATGTTAATTTGTTAGGTGATTTAGGTTTCAAATGTTTGTTTATTCGTATAATTTTATGTGGATTGTGAGATGAATGTAATGTTGCAGAGATTGAAACTATATGGTTGTTTGATTTGTGAAGTAGGAAATTTAAGTTTTCTGGTTGCTATTGTGTATTGAGACATACAGGAATTTAAGTTTATTAGGTTTAGAGTGTTTGTTTAATTTTATATGGATTATGAGATGGATGTTGTTTTATCAGATGATTTGATTCTGTAAATGTTACGAAGATTAAAATTCTAGGGTTATTTGATTTATTAAGCAGGAAAATTAAGTTTTCTGGTTAATATTGTGCATTGAGACGTACGGAAATTTAAGATTATTAGAATTTAAAGTATTTGTTTACTTTTTAATGAATGTTATTTTATCAGATTAGGTGTCTAGGTGATTTGATTCTGTAAATGTTACAAAGGTTAAAATTCTAAGGTTGTTTGATTTATTAAGTAGGACAAAATATGTTTTCGGGTGGATAATGTGCATTGAGCTACATAATTTTAGTTAGATAGAAAGCTAGAGGGGATTATTTTACAAATATGGCTACTTGTTTATTTAGTAATTAGATAAAAAGATTATGTCTATCTCCAGTGATTTCTTGGTGTTTGATGGCTTAAGAACTTAATTTACACGAATAACTAACTGATAGAAAAGGATGTTTTTTATTTTCTTAATTTTTTTTATTTTTTTTATTTTTTTAATTGTTTTTGATTTTTTTTATTTATTTATATTTTTAGCCTATCATGCCCAAATCCAAATTGACAAAAACACATCTTGACCTAAACTCATCCTTCGTAATAAACCCATCCTAACCCAAACCTTCCTAACCCATACCCATCCTAACTCATTACCCAAACCTGTCCAACCCACCCATTTTGCCACCCCTAATGGGGGCGGTATTGGTGGTATGTGGTTACAATAGCGAGCAATAATGAGATTGTGTGTATGTTAGAAGCTGGAGAGTATTAATGAAAAGGGGGGGGGGGGGGGGGGGGGTTATTGATGAAAAGGGAGCTTTATCTTGTAACTTGGATGTTAAAGAGGGACTCTATTGGTGATGTGGCACTGAGGTTGCACAATGGAGCTCTAGGGGCTTCAACCATACCCTGCAGCTTAAATGGACAAAGTCTCAAATATTGATCAGTCCATTGTTATTTTTTTATTGTGGAACCGCTTACAAGTCCATATGTTTATTATGATTTCTGATGAGACTTTTATCTTCAGTGTTAGGTGTGTAGTAGATTAAGGTCACAATCCATAATTATTTTATACTTTAGTGATGCTTACGTTTTGGCTGTTTTCCTTCCTTTGGTCTATGAAGGGATTATGGTAAGTGGGCCTCCTATAATTTTATTTGGAGAGTACCTACTCAGGCTGGCTAACATATAACCGTGGATAGGTAATAACTTTAATAATTTGTAACATTAGTTTGATTAACATGTGTAGATTAGAAAGATTAAACCATTCAAGTGAGGTTAAAACATAATAAATATACTTGCATTTATCACAAAATAGGCATCACTTACAATTGACCACACATTCAGAACTACAAGGCTTGAAATTGCAAACAAAATCACTGCTGATGATATATAATGGGATTAAAGATGTTTCATTTGGATAAGACTGATGACAAGAATCATTTCGGGTTAATATGCATGCACTTCTAGAAGACCAAAATTAAGCTAGTATACTTGTAATTCTTTAATTTTCTGTAATGTTTGTCTTGATTTTATATCAATTTGAAGCTACGAAGAATTTTCCTCTTTGATTCCTTGGATCTCAACATGTTTGAGTCAAATCGGGTCTCCAAATGGAAATTAAATCGAAATAGAAGGTAAACGGTCAACAAGCTGCGCCGATAAATCTGTGATCAGACACGCATTGCTTTTTGTCCCAACCTATCAGCATAATATTATAAGTGACTCAAGGGTCAATCGACCACTAAATTTTTTTTTCTTCTGAAATATTATAAATTGACCATATACTGGTATTTTTTATTTTTTTATTATAAGTGGCTCAAGTGCCAATCGACCACCCAAAAGTCTTTTTTTCTGAAATATTATAAATTGACCATTGACCGGTCATTTTTTGTATTGTGAAACCATTGAAAACTTCTTTGTTTTCAAATGATTTTTTTATTACACTATTTGTTTTAGTGTTTTCTGAGTAGTAGGTAATTAGAAACATAAAAGAATTAAATTATTTGACCATTGACCGGTCATTTTTTGTATTGTGAAACCATTGAAAACTTCTTTGTTTTCAAATGATTTTTTTATTACACTATTTGTTTTAGTGTTTTCTGAGTAGTAGGTAATTAGAAACATAAAAGAATTAAATTATTTGTGTAGTAGATAATTAGAAACTTAAAAGAGTGTAGTAGGTAATTAGAAACTTAAAAGAATAAATTATTTGTGTAGTAGGTAATTAGAAACTTAAAAGAATTAAATTATTATGACTTGTGAGTTTATTATATTAGTTTTTAAAAGATATTGTTTTTTGATTAGTTTTAACAGGTTATAATTTAAGAAATACGAAGACATTTTTAAAGAAAGCCATCCAGAACTTTTGTCTTCAAACTGTATTCTCGTGATCTTTCATGGATCCGTAGTGATAACCAGTCTTGTCTTTAATCACCTAAATAAAAAAAAAGATGAAACTAAAAGAGCATATATCATCGACTACAGATTCATGTTGATCAAGTAGTGATGATATTTACACAATAAATGGTTAGTGGTAGCATATGACTTAATATCATATGTCAATCACTAAAAAATAGGCAGTTACGTTTACTATTTTATTTGAGCTACAACAATTCTCTTAATTGTAACGATGAAATGTGTCAAAAAGTATACGTTTTATTTAAATTTTGTTACTTTTGCTTATTCCATTAAAGATAATTCTTAAAATTAGTGTGGCACGTGTCACATAGATTCCATCCATGAAACCATCCATTATTAGTTTCACTAGAAGAATACTCCTCTCGATTGCATAACCTTTTGCTCTACACATTCCAGATCTCAAATGGTTTTACTCTTATAAGGGGCGAAGTATTGAGGGGGGGGGGGGGGGGGGGGGGCGACCCCCGAACTTTTCGCTCAGTAGTGTTATATATGTAATCAATGCATAGATAGTTTATTATTCATTGATGCTTACATTTGCAGGACAAATTAGTCTTCATAACAACCGTCTTCACGCGTCACAATCCATAAATATTTATATTTTAGTGATGCTTACGTTTTGTTGTTTTTCTTCCCTGAGTCCAAGTGATGATCATGATGAGTGGGCTTCCAATAATGTTTTTTCGAGAGTACCTACTCAGGCTAATATAAAATGATAGCTAGATATGTATTTCTTTAATATTATAATATTTTGTTCAATATGTGTACATTAGAAAGATTAACCATTCAGGTGATGAAAAAAACCTAAATATACTTGCATATATCACGAAAAAAAAACGTCACTAATAAATGACGACACCCTACGAAACTATAAGACTTGAAATTGCATTTAAGGTCACACGGCCAATGATGATGATATTAATTGGAGGTTTGCTTTGGAGAAATTTGACGACAAGAATGATTTCCGGATAAAACACATGCACTTCTAGGAGACCTTTGCAGTGCTAGGTGATAAGTAGAGACAAATTTGTCTAATCAAGTGAAGTCTATAATCATGGAAAAAAGTGTATCGTGCCATTATTCTTATTATTGATTGAGTTACCCGGGGTGTTCTCGGGTTTGCCGTGCGGGCACACCACACCGCTGCCAACCCCATCGGTAACCGGTGAACAAGCCCCTTCAGGTATTAGTCACCGCACAGAATCCATGCTTTTTTTTACCGTTGTTCATCTCCAATGGCTCTATACCCGTTATAACTTAAAAGAAATTAATTTGTTTTCTTTATTAATTAATTCCTCTCTCACATTTCATTTTCTCATAACTCAAAAACATTCATAACCAAACTACAAACCTCATACACCATGGATAAACAAAACAAGGGTGATGCCAAACAAAGGTTTGGCTAGTCAAGGATCGAGTTCAAACCTCGCGTCTTTTTTACTAGTTCAAGTTTATTGTGACTTTATTTATTTTAATTTAATGTAATGCCCATTTTTTTTAATTTAATGCAATGTCTTTTTATTATAACGTAATTTTATTTTGTTTAAAAAATGTTTTAATTATTGATGAATAAATTTTAAAAAGAAAAAAATGAACTCTCCACTAGGGGAGCACGTACCCCTAATGTTTGAGTGCAAAATGAAAAGTAGAGATGATTGGCTCTCTCCACCAGGGAAGCGCCTCTTACACCCTAAGAACTAGTTTGACCTCAACGATCAAACCTAAACAGATAAAAAGAAATATTTAGCATGCAAAGTTCTATAAAACATTTTATATCATCTCATGAAACTGAAGGATCAAATTTCAGAAGGTTGAACCGTTCTTTTACGAACATCACACAAACAACAGAAGCATTTTGCATATTTAAAGCAGGTTCAAAACAATACAATGGATACTTCATATCTCATTGAAAGTGGGTTTCATTAAAGCATTTCATCAAACAAATGGTGTGTATAGTAGGTTTACATAATCAATATGAACACAAAAATGCACAAAATCTAATCAATATGAATGGTGTTGGGTGAGATGAAATAGAATCAAACAAATAATCGTTTATTGGGCCAGGCCCACTGGCCAAAGCCCTACCTTTTTTCACTAATGGGCCGACTCTGTTCCCATTACTCGGGCTTCTGGTATGTTAGATAAAAAGATGACATTCCATAATTGGTTTCTTTCATTCATGTTTTGACATTAGATTTTGTGTATTAACAAGTTTTGACATTAGTCCAACATCCTTAGTACCATTTAAGTATATAAGGATCCACTTAATAGCCTCCCAATGCCCTCTTTCCTATATTTGCAAAGTATTTGTTAGCCACACTAACATAGTTTTTATTTGGACTTACACACATTAGACTTCCAATTGCATCAACATTTACCACTTCATCAATTTTAGAATTTGTTTATAGAACTGAAACTAATTAAAGTTCTACAAAAGAAACACGCGACTCGGGACCAGTGATCTATTTGTATTTGATTACCAGCATGGCCACGTGTCACACAGATCACCATCATTTCTTGTGATCCAAACTGCCATTGATTTTGACCTTCGAGTAACGGTTGACCAACAGCGACTCCCATCATAACTCGTAGAAACACCCAAAGAATATATAGATGGAAGACATTTTATCAAATGAACCCTTTCTACCTGCCAATGTAAAGGCCCATTATAAAGTTGACAGTGAACAACACCACATTTTTGTTGGATCGATTGCCTTACTCCTTTGACATCCTGTGATTTTACCCAGAATATTGCTGCCAACTATCACAAGCTGCTGTAGGACTTTGACCTATCAGAAGCTTTTGACTTTCTATAATTGTCACAATCTGTAGCATCAGCATAGTATACAAATTTGGCCCATTAGGACTAAGACCAAATTCTGACTTTGACTTTCTTCGATTTTTTTTTCCAGAAATAGATTAATTGCAGCCCTAAGGAGTCGAAGTACATCTTAAGAGGCATTGTTTATACTACCATTTGGATGCTTTGGAATGAACGCAATGAACGTGTTTTCAACGACAAGAAGCGGCGGCCTATTCAAATCGTGGAGAACATCAAAGCGACGACCTACTTTTGGATTCGTAATAGGTCTAGATGGAAAACTATTGATTGGAAAACTTGGTATAATTTTTTCCTTTGGATTGATGTAATTTCGGTGTTATAGCTCGTTAAGTCCTTACTTTGAGGCCTTGCGAGTTTGTGTTTATGAAATTCTCCTTTCAAAAAAAAAAAAGATTAATTGCAGCCCTATTAATCAAAACAACAAAATATGGTCAATCATAGTCATTATGCTACTTTGACCAGCTTTGACCTTTATCAAAATTTGGCCATATTTTCGCCACAAAATAATGCGTTGCAGGCTGTCAAGACTATCCCAATTGCCATCATTAACCCAAAATTTGGTCAATAACACCCGATTCAGAATAAACAGCCCCCATCCAAGAACACCCAACATAATGCAAATGAGTCAACTGCAAATAATATTGGCACCAACTGCCACCTGCATCATCGGTTTGGTTTAACGGGTCATGGGTCAACAGGTAAATGGGTCATCCATCAGCTAATGGATCATGGGTAATATTCTTTTTGCATGTTGTCGAATACCCAACCTCCGGCTGACGTTAAATGGATCTTTCGGTGACGTCAAGAGCTTTTATCCTTGCTTGCTACAAAAGAATAAACCGTTAGCCTCGTCACGGGGGACCCCGGGAGGGGGATCCGTGACCAAGCTCCGGCGTGAGAGTAAGTAAACTTGCCGGAAATGAAAGGAGCTTCTTCCGATGAGAGTAGTCACCGGAAGGTTTCCCTTTTTGGTGTGAATCTTATTGATGGGTATTAAATGCGATAGAATAATGGTCGGAAGTTAATGCGAGGGAAGTAAATGAAAGTATAGTAAATGAGAGTAAAACCGGAGATCCTACCTGCCTTGGCTCCTTTGTTCCCTCTTATATAATGACAAGCTCTTATCTTTGTTAAGAATTCACCCATACATGATCCGACGGTTTTTGGAGGCCCTTGGGAAGGTCAGACACGTGTCTGACCCCCAACGGTAGGATAATCTGCCTCATTAATGGTCTGCCGGACAAGTACAGTGACTTCGGCGAGATCCCATTCTTATCGCTCATTAAATGAGACCTGTACTTCCACTGTGTTGTTTTTCCCGCTCATAACAAAAGGGGAGGAAACTTAATGGGCAAGGTGGTCTCTTCTGATGGGCCTTTTTATATAATTGGGCTTCCAGAGATAGTCCAGAGCGGGTAAGGTGGGCCTACCCACTGGCCCGTCGTCAAGTCATCTTTAGTCCCTGGGTTCTGAGGACCCGAGGCTCATGATCCGGGGCTGAATCACAACTGCTTGAGAGAGGTGGTTTTTTCCTTTGATGGGCCCACCCCGGGTCAGTTATCACCTGTCGTTCCCAATAATGATGACATCGCCGAATATCTGTTAGCGGGAGTTAATCCTTTAACAACATGTGCCCATTTTTAAATTTTTGAAGAGACCGCTGATGTGACGGTTACTTGTATGTCAGCGGCGTCTCTTTAAAACCCTTATTTGGCCTTTCCGATTTTCCATTCAGACTTTCCAACCCTCTCTTCTTCTTTGCAATTACTCCCATGTATTATCCTTTCTTACAACCATGAGTCGCGGTGGTCGATCTTCAATAAGGTCTGTGTTGACGGCGAAGGACTTGAGATCCTTCGTTGAGACATATAACATCCCGGATCGCTTTTCTCCTTCCTTGCCTGGCCCTAATGAGTCGGCAGAATGTACGCCGGACAGGATACCTATTTACACCCTTGCCTTTTCTTCCTGTGGGGTCCGGTACCCTCTCTCCGCTTTCAAGGTTTCTCTGCTCCGTCACTTCGGCGTTCACTTCTCACAGGTTCATCCTTTAGGGTTAATGCGGGTAGTCCACTTTGAAACTAGCTTGTGCGGCAGTCTCAGGGAGCCTTCTGTCCCTTTGTTCTGTATGTTCTACAGGACTAATTTCGGACGGAGATTGGTTTACTTTTGCAAAACGGACCGAACGGTGTCTCGAGACCTTGCTACAGTTTTATGCCTACTTCCACTTATCCAAAAGATTGGAAAACCAGATTTATCTTTGTTTCTGCCACCATGTTGCCGGATTCCCCATTGCCGAAGGATCTTGATGCCGCCATTGAAGACGTTGTTCCTACTCTTTCCGTAGCTGAAACCCTTCAGTGGAAACGGATGTGTGACAATCCAACGAGGGCTTTCACTTTTTCAGAAGGAACGCTGGCTATGGGGGGGCTGAGTCCTTCTTATCCTGTCCGTCCGAGGGCTTTTTTTTGGCAAGAAAGGTACCTCTTTGTTCTTGGTTTGCCTCTTACATTCATTCTTCCTTTATATCTTTGGAAATTCCGTAGTCATCTTTTGTGCCTTCTTCTTGTGCAGGAGATAACTTTGTGGAGACTTCTTCAGGGTGGATTCCAAGGATGTAAAGTATGTGGTTGATAATGAGGTTGATCCCGGGCTGAATGTGGGAGTGCAAGTTACCGGGGGATCCGTCCAGGCGGGAGGTTCTGCCACCCTAGGTGGTGATGAGGAGAACCTTTCCGGGGAGGAGGAAAGTTCTCCTGACTTTCCTCCTGTTCATCCTTCTGGTCAAAAGTGACATCGAAGATGTGGAGATAAAGTTGGTTCGTAAGAGGAGGTCTGCTAGCCCCCAACCGGGCCCTGTACCTCGTAGCATCCGCCAGAGGCTTCGTAGTGCTAGTGGCCAGAAGCTTCCCCCTCCCTCTAGAGCCGTTTCTGATCTTCCTCCTGCTGGGGTCAAGGGTTCCTTGTCTAAGCATTTGAAGTCCTCAAGCTTAGTGAGTGCTCCTTTGTTGGTAAGCCTTCGTTTCTCCTGTTTTTTCTTTGTCTTTCTGTGTAGTTCCTGATTGTTCCTTTTCTTGCTTCTTAGGGGGAGTTCCTTGGAGCCTATAGAAATTCCTACTGGTCCCTCTCCTTCTCGTATCCGGGACAAGGCCTCTGAGGTGGGGGTGGCTCGCTTTTCCTCAGCTTTCGAGCTTTCTCATGCTACTGGGACTAGCAAACCCACTATCCTCGAAGACACTGTTTATCGATCCCCTCTTGCCCCTTTGTTTGCTGACGCCCTTCCCTCCACTTATGTCCCTAAATGGAAGGTGACTAACTCCTCAGTGATAGGGACTCCTGAAGCTGCTAGGGATTTTTTGAGCCATGCTGTTCCTCCCTCACACAAGTTTGTAAACTCTGCCTTGAGGGGATGACCTCTTCGAGGATCAGTATAGCATGTCCCCTGTGTGAGAGTTTTTTTAGGGGTGCCGGGAT